>CM018694.1:32750984-33400523 GCA_009363875.1 Mikania micrantha | reverse complement strand
GTCCATCACAAACCCAGCCATAATGTCAGCACTTATCACCCTTTTGATTCTTCCCTCTGTATTCTTGTGGAATGTTTCTTGTGTGTATCCTGTGTTGCACCCATTGGTCAGGCCATACCCGGATTATATCTTCCTTTCCTGTACTGAAGGTAATGCCTTAGTGCAAACATCTTGTGCTTCCTTTCTCATGACTGTTAGTGAAGAAGTCTGAGGGTAATCTTTGTCTACCAATCTTAGAATCTTGTCATCATATACTCTCTGTCTTTCCTCTTCTTCTATCTTTACCTTCACAGCTTCCATCTGAGATTCAGGTGTCATCTTTGGATGTTGTCCAAACACCAAAGGCTTTTCAGGAATGTAGTTGGCAGGCAATGTTTACTACTTTCTTTTGAACAACCACTTGAACCAGTTTTTGATGATTCAAGTTTATGAACTTTTGCTTTAATTACCGTGGAGATGGGAAGCCTGTCTTCCTCATCAGACTCCTCCTCTTCTTGAATCCTTAAGACTCTCCTCTTCTTAGGAGGAGCACCAACATCAACAACTTGAGCAGAGGTTACTTGTTCAATTTCTTTCTCAGCACTTTTCTCTACATTAACTTGCTCAACCTCCTTCTCAGCAACAGTAGCAACCTCAGCATGTTTATTCTTCTTTTGTCTCTTGTATGTAACTTGAATAGCTGGAGACCTTTCAACTGGAGACCTTTCAGATACATTATCTTCATCTTCTTTTCTTTGCCTTTTAGAAGCTGAAGCTGAAGCTGAAGCTGAAGCTGTAACTGAGTCTGTTCCTAACTCCCCCTTTTTGGCTGCAGGGGAAGAAGGAGTGGGAAAAGAAATAAGCTTGGCAGCCACAGCAACATCTACCATTTGCTGTATTTGAGATTGTGAAGGTAGCCTCTCATCAAGGGCTTGAGTTATGATGTTCTTTAGTAAGGGAGTGATGAGAGGGATAATTGTGAGAAGGACAGCAGCTAATGCCTCTGGGGGCTAGAACCCAAAGGATTAGTGCCTGAAGCAGAGGCTGGTGGCTTGTTAAATTGTGGAATAGAGGAGGAAGTGTTTGGGTGACCTTCAAGATTAGAAGGTGCCATCTGTGGGGTAATAGGGAAGATGGTCTTTTGTCCTTGGACATCTTGGTGAGTAGCTCATTGAGCCTACAGACCTCAGCCTCAAGGAGTTTGTTCTGATGCAGAACATCAGCAAGGGTCCTTTGGTCATCAGTAGCCTTGGCTAAATCATCTGACCTCCTGATAGTATCAGGATCTACCTGAGTTGAGTGTGGCTCAACATGCTCAGGTGCCCCTTTTTCTTGGAACTGGGGACTTCCAACCTCAGGGGTAATCCCTTCATCAGTTGTTGCCTCTGACAGGGTCTTAGCTATGTTACTACTATCAATCACTCCAAATGATGGAAGTGAAGAAGTAGCAGCCCTGTCAGATATCAGAATCTCTCTTTCCACACTAGGAGATCTGATTTGGTAGTCAAAGTCCTGTGGGTTATCAGAGACACTTTGATCCTCCCCCTCAATGTGGGAGCTAATCCCAGTAGTGATAGGTGTCTGGGTGGGGATAGGAGTGTTCAACTGATCCAGGATTTGTTCAATAACAAAAGTTGGGCTATGTTGAGTGGTTTCCATAGGATTTGGCTGTGAAGCAGAGTGCACCCGGGGAGAGTGGTGCTGTTCAATAGAAACCTTTTCAACTGAAAGAGGTTCTAGAAATGTGTCTGCCCCTTCAATGGTTGCACCAGGTTCCTGTTGAGAGGAATCCTGGGCGGTTTGAGCTGGTGGAGTCTGATGGACCACTGGTTGACTACTCCCAGTGGCCATATCATGCCTTGGTGAGGCATGGGCAGACTCAGGGGACTCATTTCCCTGAGCAGCCTTTTTGGGCCTTTTGGATTTTGGTTTGGTGGGGACTTTGGATTTGGATGTAGAAGTGGAGACTGTGGGTTCCCTCTGCTTGGGTTTTAGCTTTCGGGCAGCCTCTTTGAGAGTGGTGTTGGTGTTGTGTCGGGAATATACCTCCAGTAGAACAGCTGGAGCAGAGATCCCCTGACCAACAAGGCCATTGTGCTGTAACTGTTTTTCTATGATGGCCATGATAAATCGTGGATAAAGTAGCCATCTAGAAGAAACAGGCTTACCAGCATGTTCAGTTAATTCTGAAAACAATATTTGTGAAAAGTTTAGTTTTTGAGATTCCAGAATTGAATACAATACCTGTTGCCACCTGGAGGACATTTGGTCCCATGAGGAAGATTTCGGAGCCAAGCAAATGTTGATCATATGAAATATCAGACGCTCCGGATCATTGAAATTCTTCTTGTACAGAGTTGAATCACTTAGGTCACCTTGGTATTCATGACTTGTGAAACAGAGGTCAAGTTGATTCTTTGGGAATTGGGTGATTAAGTTCGCATCATCAAGTTGGAGAACCTCCCTTAGTTCAGCTGGACTGATGTGCACATTATGACCATTTACTTTTGAACGAAGAGATATCACACCAGTGCCGATGTTGATGAGCTCGACATTCATCCAAAATTGATGAATGGATTCAACATGAAGTGTGGGATTTATGAGAAAGGCGGTTTGGAATTGGGATGCATTCATTAAGTCAACTGCTTCATCAAACTTGGACCAGAAAGGAGATTTGGTGAGGTAGGCGACAGAGTTATGACGAGGTTTAAGGTTCATGGTCGCCATGAAAACAGAGACTTGAGAGGGAAGATAGGTTTTTTTGAAAAAGGTTTAAAGTTCTGAGAAAGTGATAAAGAAACAACTGAAGAAGATTTGAGTTAAATAGAGAAAACAGCAGAGGTTGAAACATCTGAAGAGTAAAGGTACTCATCAGATGTTGTCGACAGATTTTGTTCATCAGTTGTTTTCAGCAGTTGCTCATCAGACTTTGTGATAAATATGTTCATCAGAACTTGTGAACAGAATTTGTTCATCAGCATTTGTGATAGATTTGTTCATCAGAACTTGTGAACAGAAGTTGTTCATCAGCATTTGTGATAGATTTGTTCATCAGAACTTGTGAACAGAAGTTGTTCATCAGCATTTGTGAGAAATATTTGACCTTCAGTACTTAGTGAATCAACACCCATCAGTACTTGTAACTTAGAGTATTGATAAAGGTCATATCTGTCCTTGAATCAGTACTTCAGATATTTATCAGTATTTACTGAAAATATCAAAAATTTCAAGGTGAATAAAGAAAATTTTATTGTTAAAAGAAAATGTAATATTTTTGGATTTTTGAAAATTGAAAGTTTATTTGTGGAAAAACCAATCTATTCAAGTTGCAGCATACCAAGCCTTAGAACTAAATTTTGAAAAGTGGAGGTGTCTAAGGGCTTAGTAAAGATGTCTGCAAGCTCATCAGTACTAGGAACAAACTTTGGATCAATCAGACCCTTTTCAAAACAATCTCTTATAAAATGATGTCTGATCTCAATATGTTTGGTCCTAGAGTGCTGAACTGGATTCTTGACAATACAAAGAGCTGAGGCACTATCCATTAACAATGGTGTCTTAGACTCTTTGATGCCATAATCCAAGAGTTGAGTCTGAAGCCAGAGAATTTGTGAAGTACAACTTGCAGCAACAATGTACTCGGCTTCAGCAGTGGAAGTGGCCACAGATGTTTGTTTCTTACTTTGCCAAGAAACCAAGCAGTTTCCTAGAAACTGACAACCACCAGAGGTTGATTTTCTGGTAAGTTTGCAACCTGCATAGTCACTATCAGAGAAAGCAACCAACTTGCAGGAATGCCCATTGGAGTACCAAATTCCCAGAGATTGAGTGCCCTGCAAGTATCTGAAAATTCTTTTCACAGCAATTAAATGAGATTCTTTAGGTGTAGCCTGAAATCTAGCACAAACACATGTAGCAAACATAATGTCTGGCCTAGATGCTGTGAGATACATCAAGGATCCAATCATACATCTATAAAGAGTTTCATCAACTGATTTACCTTTCAAATCTGCATCAAGTTGTGTGGTGCTGCTCATGGGGTTAGAACATGGTTTACAGTTTTGCAAATCAAATTTCTTTAACAAATCTTTTGTGTATTTGGCTTGATGAATGAAAATGCCATCAGTACTTTGTTTGATTTGAAGACCCAAGAAAAACTGTAATTCCCCCATGGCACTCATTTCAAAATGTTTGGTCATTAACTCAGTGAAATCAGCACACAACTTTGGATCAGATGAAGCAAATATAATGTCATCAACATAAATTTGAACAAGTAGCTTATGTTGTCCTACATTCTTTATGAACAAAGTTTTATCAATGGAGCCTCTAGTGAAATTATTTTTAAGAAGAAAAGTGGATAGAGTGTCATACCAGGCTCTAGGTGCTTGTTTCAGCCCATAAAGAGCTTTATCAAGCTTGTATACCCAATCAGGATGTTTATTGTCCTCAAAACCTGGTGGTTGACACACATACACTTCCTCTTTTATTTTACCATATAAGAAAGCACTTTTGACATCCATTTGAAAAACTTTTAATTTGTGTAAGGCAGCATATGCTAAAAACAATCTAATTGCTTCCAGTCTAGCTACAGGGGCAAAGGTCTCATCATAATCAATACCTTCTTCCTGAGAGAACCCCTGTACAACCAGTCTGGCCTTGTTCTTAACTATTTGACCATTTTCATCTGTTTTATTCCTAAACACCCATTTAGTGCCTATTGCACACTTACCTTGGGGTAAAGGAACCAGCTCCCAGACTTGTTGTTTCTTGAACTGCAACAACTCCAACTGCATAGCTTCCACCCAGCCATTGTCTTTGAGTGCAGTGTGATAGTTCTTTGGCTCTTGTTGACTGACAAATAAGGCATAGAGACAAAAGTTTGATAATTGACTTCTTGTTGAAACACCTGCAGAAATATCACCAAGAATTTGAGATAATGGATGATCCTTCAGTTCTTGATATGGAATAAGATCAGTGCAAGTGTTTGCTGGGGGTTCAGCTGCTGCAAATGTTGATGAAGAACCTGGGAACAATTCAGCTGGAATTTCAAATGATGTGGAAGAATCCAGAATTTCATCAGCATTTGTATTTGGAGGAGCAACTGGAGCAGGAGGAGCATCAGATTTAGCAGACAATGGCAGATTATCACTAAATCTGAACAGATGAGTACTTTCATCTTCATCATCAGGACTTTCGTGTGTGGTTTCTGTAGAAGCTTTTGGTGGATCTGCTTTAAGTACCTCATGTTCTTCACCAATAGGCTCAACTGGAAATTCATGTTGCAAGATGTTAAGATCAAACATCTCAGCAGGATTTTGAGGAATGGAGTCTTTGGGACACTCATTGAATTTAACATGAAGAGTTTCTTCAACAATCTTTGTTCGACAATTGAACACTCTATAAGCCTTGCAAGTTGAAGAGTAGCCAACAAAATATCCTGCATCAACTTTTGAATCAAACTTTGTGAGTTGATCCTTGGTGTTAAGGATATAACATGGACACCCAAAAGCTCTGAAGAAGGAAATCAAAGGGGTTAGAGAGTGAAGTATTTCATATGGAGTTTTCAACCATCTTTGATTTACTAGAACCCGGTTTTGCACATAGCAAGCTGTGTTAACAGCTTCTGCCCAGAAGGTTAGTGGTAAACCAGAATCTGCAAGCATTGTTCTGGCAGCTTCAATCAAAGTCCTATTTTTCCTTTCTACAACTCCATTTTGTTCAGGAGTTCTGGGAATACTGTACTGCCTCTGAATTCCCTTTGATAGATAAAATTCATCTAAAATGTGATTTCTAAATTCTGTGCCATTATCACTCCTTACACACTTGACAGGTATAGAATATTGCTTTTCAACATACAACACAAAGTTCATAACAGCCTTGGCAACCTCACCTTTTGAGTGCAAGAAGAAAGTCCAGACAAATCTTGAGTAGTCATCTACAATAACTAGACAATACTTCTTCTTTGCCATAGACATTATCTGAACTGGCCCAAACAAATCCATGTGCAACATGTGCAAACAACCAGTGGATTTGGAATCTCCAATTGGAGGAAAGGAGACTTTGTGTTGCTTTCCTTTCAAACATGCAGTGCAATTCTCATCACAACTAAAATCCTTTAAGGGAAGACCTCTAACCAATCCATGTTTCACCAATTGATTCATGTTTTTGATGTTCACATGACCTAATCTTCTATGCCACAGATTGGACTCCTTGAAAGAAGCCTTAGAGAATAAACAAGGATGACCTTTAACAGAGATTTTCTTTGATAAATCAAAGGCATATACCTTTCCTACTCTGTTAGCCTTAAGGAGTGTATACTCATCTAAAACTTTGCCAATCAGAGGCAACACATCAGAGGATAAAATCCTACAATCTTGCTTGGTGAAAAGAGAAATATGACCCTTATCACACATTTGACTAACACTCAGAAGATTATACTTAAGATTCTCAACATGATTTACATCATCAAACCTAATCTCACCATTTGTTACCATACCTTTCCCTATAATGTAACCCTTAGCATCATTTCCAAAAGATACAAATCCCTTCCTTCCTGTAAAGTAGTCATTAAGAAGAGATCTGCTCCCAGTCATATGCATGGATCCTCCACTGTCAACATACCAGATGCTATTTTGGCATGCTGAAGGACCCTGCATACACCAACACACTCAGTTAGACTTTGGGACCCAAACCATTTTGGTTTTGGGTCTTTCAACACATGAAGAAACAAAATTGGCATTTTCAGTTGAATCAACACTTGAATCATTCTTATCAGAAGATTTAACCTTGACTTTGGATTTTGGTTTCTTCTTCTGAAATGAGACAACAGATGCCTCTGCTAAATTAACTCTTCCTAGCAGTTGTTGCATCATTATCATCAGTTGATTATGATTTTGTGTCAAGATTCTGATTTTATTAGACACATTCTGACCTGACTTTGGATTTTTGGGTTTTAACACCTTAGTTTCTTTAACTGATGAAGAATTTTTCAAGTGTTGTTTCTTTGAATCTGGAACAACCCCTTTACCTTTCTTAGAAATATTTGATTCATTTCCATGTGAGGTTTTTCCAGATTTTGAACTTACTGATGATTCTGGTACAAACTTGGAACGAAATTCAGTTTTCATTTTGAGGATGTTCTTGTTTTTATGCTTTATTCTGTTGAATTTAGAACCTCTTCTGTACCAGCATTCATCAGATGAGTGATTAAACAGCCTACATATTTCACAAGGCACCCTCTTTTGCTTTCCCTTGTGATTATCTACAAGTACTGATGACTTAGATACTGAGTTTTTGTTCTTCAGTACATTTGAAACATCAATATTTGTAGACAAATTGACAACAGCTGATGTGTGGACAACCTCTGAAGAGTTACTCTTCAGCACTTGTCTATCAACACTTTTCCACTTATCAGTAGTTGTACTATCAGCTTTTTCTACAACTACTGATGAGTGATTCTGACTTATCAGAAGCCGTGCATCTTTCTCTCCAGTGCCATGCCCATCTGACTTAACCAGTTTTAAATTTAATTCATTTGAAACATTTTCATCAGGATCAATCTCAATTAAAACACTATCCTGACATATTTCATCCTGGATAACATTTGTACATCCAAGAGAATAAGAATAAGTTTCAATATCCATAATTTCAGATTCAGATTTGCATGCACTTGAATCACTTTCAAATGATTCTTCAGCATCAGACTTTTCTGAAGATTTGGTGAATTGGTATACACTGTCCCCTTCAGACTCACAGTTAAGAGTTTTTGGTGTATAATCAGTTGAAGGAGCAGTGTGATTGTAGCCAATACCAAACTTCACATTTGATGCTGTTTGCTTGTTTAACAGCAACTCAAATCCCTTGCAAGATTCAACCCATTTTGCACATTCTACTTGGGTTGCTGCAAGTGTTTGTTTCAGATCATTGTGTTTTACAAGCATGACTTCCACCCTAGCCTTTTCATCAGACAATTGACACTTGAGTTTATAAATTTCAGACTCTTTTTCATTCAAAAATTTTCAAATTCAGATTTATTCTTTGTCATGACCCTTTCTAAATCCAACTTCTCATTGATTAACTCAACATTAATTTCTCTAATGGAAGCAAATGCTGAAACACAAGACTCTGAGCACAACTTAGCTTTGGATTCAGATGATACCTGGGATGTTGAAGAAGTTGAACTTGAGGTGTCAGTTGAATCAATAGCCATCAAAGCAAGATTCCCAAATGGATTGTCTCCACCATGTGTACCAGCTTCAGAGTACATCTGCATATTGAAATCAGATAAGTCATCAGGTAAACTACTCCAATCAGTTACTCCAGGGGTGAAGAAGCTCTGATGTTGTTGTTGTTGAGGCTGTTGATTGGTTTGTGATTTACTGGGATCAGGAAGAGCAGGGGATTGTGAAGGAATTAATGCTGGAGTGTGAGTAGGTTGAGGCATGTAAAAGCATGGATATGGATAAGGCATGGGACTTTGTGGTACAAAATGAGCTGGATAAAATTGTTGTTGACCAGACCCAGAAGATTGTTGTCCTTTGTTTTGTAGGTTATTGCTAGGAAAGGTCACAAAGGGTGCAGAGGAACTAGGTCCAGTAGATTTGCACTCTCTAGCAAAATGACCAAGCCTGTGACACTTGTGGCATCTCAACCTCCCTTTGTCAAAACCAACTTTGGTTTTGCCAGATATGCCGGGAAATTTTCTTCCAGTTCTTTTGTAGAACTTTTGAGATCTGATGTTGATTAATGCCATCTGACTTAAAATATCCATTTCCTCCAGATCATCATCTGGGATTCCTTTCAAGTCATCCATCACAAAACACAAATTATCAACATAATTTCCTGCATTACCATCAACTCCCACAAAAGCATGTTCAACATTGTTAGTAGAGAAATCAATATGTTCATCATAAGAACATTCAGACCCATTAAACTCTGACTCTTGACCAATTAATGCAGTGTTACCAGGAATAAAATCATCAGCAAGTTTTCCAGATGAAGACAGTTTTCTCTTCTGTTCTACCTCTCTCTCAAACGTTAAGAGTTTCCCATGGAGTTGGGTGAGGGATAGATTTTCTAAATTAGCATTAGAGCGTAGGACAATTGTATATGTGTCCCATCTCTCAGGCAATGATCTGAGAAATCTGTTATTCATCTGACTATTAGTATATTCCTGCTTAACCATTTTCAATTCAGAAATCAAACATGAAAACCGCTCAAATTGTTGAGTCAATGATTCACCCTTTCTATTAGAAAAGGTCTCATACTGTTGAGCAAGGATTTCTCTAGTGTTTGCTAAAACCTCATCGGTTCCACCGAATTGTTCTTTCAGTGCAACCCAGAGATCATGAGCAGTATCATGATGCATTAAGCCTGAATAAATCTCATTCGGCAAAGCCATGGCCAGAATACCATGAGCTTTAGCATCAATTTCAAACAATTTGATATCCTCATCTTAATACATATCCGATGGTTTCGGAATCATGATTTTAGTTTCAGGATCAGTGATCATGGGTTTATACGGACCATGCACTACAGATTTCCAACATCCTGCACTATTAATTGACAGGTGATGTAGCATTCGACGTTGCCAAATGTTGTACTCACTCCGAACCAGCATAGGAGGCTTGGTTGCGGAGCCTGTATTGTGCGGATCATTGTTTGGAGTAGTCATGATCTCAGATTCACTCAATATCAATGAAATTCAAATGAATTAATGTAAATACCAACCAATTGATTCAACACAGATTGATATTCAAAAACAAATCAACAGAAGTTGACAGAAAACGTCAATCTATAACGAATTCTTACTAATCGGCTAATTCGATCAACCAGAGAACTGAATTGAGCAGTTTCAGAGATCAATTGTATAATCGATCAATGATTAACCAGCTCTGATACCATTTGTAGGATCATATGTTCTCATTTGATCAATAGCAGCGGAATTCAACAATGAATTAGCTCAATATTAGCAAGAACAAAGTTAATCCAATCAAACAGTAAAGCACAAGTTTGTTATAGAAAGAGAATTTCTGCAAAAGGAATAATTCTTTCAATAGCAATAACTTCGTTAATAAATTCAATGTGTCAACTGCCCTAATATAGAAGCAGTGACGTCTGATGATGTCACAAGATGTTGACATCTAACAGACAAAATATAACTACTGAAAATAACTAAACAACTGAAAGAAAACTACAACATCTGATGAGTAAACTACTCATCAGACTTTTTACAAGTATTGAAAGAAAACTACTGAAGACTAAACTAAACACCACAACAGCTGAAAGCTAACACTTCAGCTGTTGTGAACAACGTCTGAAGACTTGTTCTTCAGAGCTTGTAACTCTTCAGATCTTCTCTTCAACAGTTGTTTGTCTTCAGCCTTTGTGTTCTTTTTCAGTTGTTGTGAGCCTGTGGGACTTAGAGGATTTTCTGATCAGGCTCATTGGTTCTTTTGGTCCAACAGCCTCACATACGTTTCTACATAATATAATCCTAACCAAATAATCACATGATGGTTCTGTATTGCCAGACAATTAGCTGACTCAAGAACCATTGTTCTGAACTATGTTTCTGTTAAGTGTTTCTGAATTTGTTCTATGATAACACAAAATGACAATGATAAATGATATGAATCTGAAACGTACTGAAATGTATATGATTCGTACCTGTTTTACTGTTCATGTACTGTAGAGATCACTGTTCCGGTAACGGTTCCGGCACTGATGTTACACATTATATTATAAAAAGAAAAAATGGCAATCTCATAAACTCTAATAATAATCTAAGTTATAAAATCCTCCTTACTTTAAGGCAAAGATACTTAGATTATTTAAGCAAAATATTCCATATTTCAAGTTTCATTATTTAAAGTTTATATCATAATTAAAAAGGTGGCAACCATTTACTCATTCATGCATGCATGTGTAGGGTATTGTTTTCATGTCCCCATATCTCCTATCATTCCTAGTTTAACACTTGAAGGTGTGTTATTAAAAGAAGGCAGCGAACCTATCTCAAATCCCCCCTCAGGTTCGGCTCCAACTTAGCCTATCCCCCTTTAGGTTCGTTACCCAGGTTCGTAGAGGAAGGTTGACAAAGGTTCGGCTAGGTTCGTGAATCTCATGCAATTGGTTCGGCTAACATGCTGGTCTTGCGATATCCCTAAGGTTCGCTAGAAAACAGGGATTCGGCCCTAGGTTTTCTGACCTGGGTTCGGCTAGAGTACGGTTAGGTTCGCTACAGCCCCTGGTTCGTGAAGGAGAAGGTTCGGCCCAAGAGAAGAGGTTCGCTAGGCTCATAGCTTCGCCTAGATCCAGGGTTTGGCCACCCTAAGGGTTCGGCCACCCAAAGGTTCGGCCGCCATGTACAATGGTTCGTGGCAGCAGCATGGGTTCGCCAGTGAGAGAGGGTTCGTCACAATCATGCAGCCGAAGGGTTCGTTGAGCTTGTGGGTTCGTCTAGACCTAGGGTTCGGCCACCCTAAGGGTTCGGCCGGCAGCCCTTCACGAACCTGTAGTCTTTCTTGAGTTGTTCATCATCATCCTCATCAAGTACCTGCGAATTTGGGACTATCTATGCCTGCTACGCATTACTATAAACTTGTTTTTAAGGTTTTTCAAGTGCTTAGATCGGTTTTAACATCATTGAGTTAAGGGTTTGTTATCTATCATAAAAACCGAATTTAAAACCTCAGATTTACCTCGATTCAGTGGGTGAACGTTGGATTTCTTTGTAGATTCTTGTTCTCCTCGATCGTGTGGTCGTTTTGGCATCGAGATCTCACGATTCCGTCAAGAAACGAGCTCGAAAAGTTAGAGAGAAGGTAGAGAGAAGTGTGTGTGTGTGTGTGTTTAGAGAGAGAAGTAGAAGTTGTGAAAGTGATGGAGATGGTGGAGTCTTCCACCATTTATGTTCATCCCGTTCTCGTGCGTTCGGTCTCGTCTTTATCGCGGTAACGTTATTAAATGATCGGTTTTCTCGTATATTATATTCAAAACATAAGCCGTTTAAAATAAATATATTTCATTTTAAATAAAATGATTTTTATTAATATTGTCTCATAAAACGATTTCGAAAAAAGTGTTTTCGTAAAATAGCTTCGTTTTATCATCGTTAAATTATCAATTAAATTAAATAATTTATTCGTATTTGTTTTAGGTTATGATTCCTAATAAATATTTTTAGTTTTCATTTATTAATTTATTATCGTTAGATATTATTTAATTATCTCGTCGAAACGCGTTACTTACGTACGTATTCGTAAGGATCGTCACCTTTGCGAATCCGACGCTCGTACCGTATTTCAACTCGATTTACAATTTAAGAAATATCGTTTAATAATATTATTCTTAATAATTATATGCGTGTGAATCGTCACCCACGCGAATACATTATTAAGTTAATATTTCTAAATCAATATTCGCGTTTAGATAATGTTCGTAACCTCACCATCGCGTAATATTATTCTCATTATTTTATTAACTTTAATATTATAATCCCAAACCAAAAACCCACTAAACCATAACCCATAATCCGTGTATTCATCTGCGATAAACTCTCTGGTTCTGTTTAGTTGAGTTACAACTAAACTTCCCATGGTTTACGCGTATAGTAATATGTTATAAATATCTATACCAATAACTGTGACAATCATCAAATAATGAATTATCATTAATAATTACAAAATCTCAGGTCATAACAGTACAATCGTACGGATGTACGGATGTACGGACGACCGGAAATACAGTGATGTTACACCAATCAGAAAGTGAAACGTACGATCGTGTTCGTACAGTTAGTGCTCTGTACGAAACATGCGCGTAAGTTATGTTTTCTGATGAGACAGCAAAAATAAACGATTACGAGCATTAAAATATAAAAATAATAGAAAAACAATATTTATTAGGAATTAAAACTTAAAAAGATTTCAGATAATCTATCTTTATAAAACTATATGTAATTAACGTTAAGTAACGAAACCACACGAATTAACGCGACCGATCAAAACCTAACACGCGGGTAAACACCCGGGTTATAAAACCCCACTCCTTCTTCTTCCCTTTCATTTTGCTGCAGAGAAAAGAAAAAATCCCTCTCCCTCTCTCTAAATTCGTTCTCTCCCTCTCTATTCTCTCTCAAGCTTCTCATACACTTCACCATAGCAAACGACCACCAAATTTCGCATTCTTGGTGTCTAAACGACCCTTTCAACGAGTAGAACAAGGAAGTACAAAGGATCTAACCCAAAACGAGCTCATTTGGACGAAAATCTAGAGATAAGTTGCGCTTGGAAGTGGGTTTTCATCATCTTTGAGGTATGAACTTGTAACATATTTTTATCCTTTCAAAACACTTAGATTCTACACAAGAATGGGTTAGGAACATCATAAACATGTTAGTTCGTTGTTTGGAAGGATAATTCACGGGTTCTCGCCTTTGGTTCTCCTTAATAACCTCAAGGGGGATCCGAAGGATAAGTAGCAGGTTCCCACTTTTGGTTTTCTTTGCAGACCTAACGAGGGATCCTTAGCTTAGTTCGACAGGTTCCCACTTTTGGTTTTCTTTGAAGACCTAACAGGGGATCCTCAATTTAGTTTCACAGGTTCCCACTTTTGGTTTTCTTTGAAGACCTAACAGGGGATCCTCAGCTTAGTTTGACAGGTTCCCACTTTTGGTTATTCTTTGAAGACCTAACGGGGGATCCTCAGTTTAGTTCAACAGGTTCCCACTTTTGGTTCTACTTTGAAGACCTAACGGGGGATCCTCAGCTTAGTTTGATAGGTTCCCACTTTTGGTTTTTCTATGAAGACTTAACGGGGGATCCTCAGGTTAATTCATGTATCCCCTTTTTGGTTCCTGTACAACACCTTATGGGGGATCCTAATCCTAGACAAGAGGTTTCCCTTTTTGGTTCCTGTACAATACCTTATGGGGGATCCTAATCCCAGACAACAGGTTTCCCTTTTAGGTTCCTGTACAACACCTTATGGGGGATCCTAATCCCAAGCAACAGGTTTCCCTTTTAGGTTCCTGTATGACACCTTATGGGGGATCCTAATGTTAATTCATGAGTTCTCTCTTTTGGTTATTGTACGATACCTATTAGGGGAAACTTCCTTAAACTCAACTTTGAGCTTCTATGTTAGCCTTCATTTATGTTGGGTTAAGGTTTATTAGAGATAACATCATAAAACTAACTAGTTATAGTGATCTTTGGGACACTTAGTGGATACGCACAATTCTCATCATAACTCTTAAACACATACTAATGCTAGTAATGTGAACACAAACAAATCAAACACAGGTTGAATTCAACATAATTGAATTCAAATCATATTATTTAAATTTTTAGAATATTGTCTTTCAGAAATATAATATATACTATTTAAAATAAATAATTTTAAAACTTATTAATTTAACTTATATATTACTGTGTTTTTAACTTAATAATAAATATATCAATTGATGAAATGAACAACACCGAACCGAGTTTGGTATATATTTCATTCAGTATAAATGCACTTTTATTTTCCATCCATACGTTTATTTAAAGAAAATAATACATTAATAATAGGGGCCTATGCATGTGGGCAGTTGTCAAACTTAAAGAGGTTTAATGATAGTAGGTTGAAGAACTGTATTTATCTTCGAAAAGCTAGCGGTTATAGGTGCCCATTGTAAAAGCTGTTCAAATTTTTGCATTATATAGCAAATGGCTTCTAGTATATTGTTAACTCATTGACTTTTCTTATAAAATGTCTTGATTTTAAATCTCACCTAAAGTAAATATTGTTCTGGGTTTAGACGTGAGGTTTTTCTAATTGTAGGTTTCCTCCTGAGTATATGAACTAGGTCTCCACGTTCTGTTATTCGGACGAGAAGGTGATCAAATTGCTAAGGTGATCTAGATGACCAGACGTTTGATATACAAAAGAAAGTTGTTTGCAATATATAGATTACGTAGATATCAAAGCTTGATACCTAGGGTTCAAATCGTGTTCTAAATAGGTTGTAGTCTTTATGTGTATTTTCTCTATAAAAATATAACAAACCGTAGATGTCAAAAACTGTAAGGCTATGTGTAATATAGGGACTTGATTGTGACTAAACTAGTGTCACACAAACATCACGTAGGTGTCACACATGAGGCTTAATGGGACTTGATATATCTGCAATGTGAGGGTGGGGGAAGGGTGCTTGATGAGGCTTAAAGAGGGTGATGTTAGTGATTTTTATTGGTCTACGAAAAAGAAAATCCTACATTGCTTCACGCTTGTGACAATGGTCACCTGATGCCACTCAATTCTCAGTCATGAGGCTTGTGTAATATGGGTGGAGGCGTAACGAGAAATTTGTGGCTGGTCACAGGGTGGAGGTGGCCTACTAGATGTAAGGGTGATAGGTGACAGGTTATAATGGTTATCTACTTTGGTTCATTGATCCGTAAAACTCTAAAATATCAAATACTTGATTACAAACATAAGTCATAACTGAATATTTAAATTAAGATCAAAACAATAAGGTAACTCACAAAAATTTGGTTGCCAAACAAAAAAGTTTTAAATTTGATAGTCAAACATGAAGCAGCTAAAACATAATTGTTCTAATCTTTACGTAGAAGAGAGTTTAAAAGAAATATTTTAGATTTAAAGAAAGCAAAGACAACTCATACTAAACAATAAAATTTTAAAACTAATATTCTTATATATATGTATGTATGTGTGTGTGTGTGTCTGGATGTATGCATGCATGCATGTATGTATTGAATCCTATGAAAACCAATTTTATAAAGAAAACCCTTAAACCCTACGTGAGACATTGATTTGCAATCTTGAAAATAAATATGTGATCCAAATTAAACATGAATAAAAAATTGAGTTATGAATAAATGAATCATTTTTAATGTAAGTTAATGTGTACCACATATTTATTTTCAAGATTACAAATCAATAGATCATATAGGATTTAAGAGTTTACTTTCTAAGATCTAGTTTTCATGTGATTCAATCTCTCTCTCTCTTTCTCTCTCTCTCTCTCTCTCTATATATATATATATATATATATATATATAGGGTATGAATAATTTGAAAACCACTTTTTATTGTGAAAACCCGGCAAACCACTTGTAAAACATACGTAACAAAACAAAAAAAACAAATTTGTAAAACATACGTAAAAACGTAAAAAAATTCCGTCAAATATGCAGCTGTGTTACGTATGTTTTACAACGTAAAAAAAGTTATAAAATATTTTTTTTAAATATTTATTCGGCGCTTTTTTGATTTTTTTTATAAAAATGTGCCCAATAATGTTACAAAGCTGTAAAAAAAATTTCAAAAAAAAAATACGTTCGTTTATGAGTTTTCAAGGTTTTCTCACTAAAATAAGGTTTTCATTTTATTAATCTCCTATATATATATGGTATGGATAATTTGAAAACCACTTTTTATTTTGAAAACCCAGCAAACCACTTGTAAAACATACGTAACAAAACTAAAAAAACAAATTCGTAAAACATACGTAAAAACGTAAAAAAATTCCGTCAGATCTGCAGCAGTGTTACGTATGTTTTACAACGTAAAAAAAGTTATAAAATATTTTTTTAAAAATATTTCTTCGGCGCTTTTTTGATTTTTTTATAAAAATGTGCCAAATAATGTTACAAACCTGTAAAAAAAAATTCAAATAAAATACGTTCGTTTTACATGAGTTTTCAAGGTTTTCATTTTATTAATCCCATATATATATATAGGGGAATGATCAATCATTAACCATTCCTTTTTGCGATAACTAAATAAGTACATCTTATTAATTTGGAGTCGACATTTAACTAAATATAAAAAGGTGTAGGTTTTTCTTTTTCTTTTAATTAATGTTATTAATGTGGGCCCTATTTACATTAATTAAAAAAGAAGAAAAAACTACACCTTTTAATTACTTTAATGTATGCCCAAAGTAATAAGATGTATTTGTTCGGTTATCGAAATAAGAAATTGTGTACAATTAAACCCTTCCTTATATATATATGTGTGTGTGTGTAAGTGTTCAAATAATAACGACTCTTAAATCTTTTACACAAATAACTCCGACAAAATGAAACAAAATATTGGATTTTTTAGCATTAGTATAACACATTTACAATACTTTATTCTTTTATAAGTTTGCGAAAATTTAACATCATTTAAGACATAAAATCGATGTAAGTTTTTTGACTGACAACACTGTAACTGTTTAAGACCCAAAATTTACAACGATTTTACGTCTTAAATGGTATAAATTTACACAAACTAATAAAATAAGAAACTGTGTTAAATGTATTAAATTGATGTTTGAAAAAATCTTTAAGATTTTGCTTCATCTTAACAGAGTTATTTGGGTTAATTTTTTAATAGTGAGTTATTATATGATCGCAATTCTATGCACGCACACACATACACACATGATCAAATAAAAAGAAATTTTTGTTTAAAAAAAGTAAGAAACAATATTAGTTTAATATGTAACATGATATTATATTTAATTTTTGTTTTTTCATACTAGATTTTTGTTTCTTATGCTATACTTCTATTTTTTATACTAGATTTTTTATTTTTTTGTACTTCATTTTTATTTGTTCTTTATTTTTTTTTTACTAAATTTTGTTTGATGTACTTGATATCTGTTTTTTTGTTTTTAACATTACAAACTCCTATGCATTCACATTTATATATATATATATATATATATATATATATATATATAAATGTGTGTGTGTGTGTGTAAAATTTTCTTGATTGATGTTTTGTTCTATCAATCCAAGAAAATGGCTTATTTAACACTCTTATACAGTATACTAAATCATATAAATAGTATAATATGTTTTAAAATCACTCATTTATGTTAAAATTATCGAATCCATAAAAATTATTAAATATAATCACCCTTTATATTAACAAACTAAAACAGTTCATAATTAAATTAAGTTTACGAACCGACAAGCATGAATTGAAGCTATATTTTCTTTCTTATATAGTTGATTTGATTTCAAAAAGATTAAAATAATGGTCCTTGTTTTCTACGAGTGGATGGATTTCTAACTTTTGTTATTCATTAATTAAGGGTATATGTCCAAATATATATTAGCAACTTGAAGGGCAAACTTAAAGTAGACACACTATATATACCACGTAGCGTTTCACTCACTCACCCCACCCTTTCAAGTAGTAAAATGTCTGTTATTACCGATGAGATCCGAGCCAGCGCTAGTGAGGTTTACCATGGTGACAAAATTTGCCAAGAGAAGACAAAGGTGTTGCTAACAGAAGTGGGATTACCCAATGGTCTATTGCCATTGGAGGACATTGAAGAATGCGGGTACAATAAAGACAATGGCTTTGTTTGGCTCAGACAAAAGAAGAGGAAGGAGCACAAGTTTGAAAAAGTTGGGCGGCTCACGCGATATGCAAACGAGGTGACCGCGTATGTTGAGAAGTCAAAAATCAAGAAGCTGACTGGTGTGAAGACCAAAGAGTTGATGATGTGGATCAATCTGAGTGAGATCAGTGTTGATGATCCACCCACTGGAAAGATCACTTTCAGAACTCCCTCAGGCCTCTTTAGGACTTTTCCTGTCTCGGCTTTTCAAGTTGATGAAGACCAACAACTTGAGGTGAAGGAGGTGTAATCATCTGTGTCCATCTCTATATATGATGTTTTATGGTAGAAATATGATTTAAAAAAAAATGAATCTTGTTTCATGAAAACATGAGATACTAAGAATGCTATTAGTTTATTGTTATTCCTTTATATATATATATATATATATATATATAGGGAATGGTTCAAATACTAACCCTCCTTACGGCGCTAACCCATTAACTTTGGCAAAAAATGGCCGAATCTTGAATTTTTTTTTTAAACATCATTGTAACACAATTTGAACACCATGTTCAGTTTTGAGTTTTGGCTAATTCATCACCGTTTGGGCTCTTACAGTACTGTAGGTGTTTAAATATTTAAAACTTACAGTACTGTAGCAAAAACCTTACAACGATGATATTTTTTAAACGGTGATGAATTAGCCAAAACTCAAAACTGAACATGGTGTTCAAATTGTGTTACAATGATGTTTAAAAAAAATTCAAGATTCGGCCATTTTTTGCCAAAGTTAATGGGTTAGCGCCGTAAGAGAGGGTTAGTATTTGAACCCATTCCTATATATATATATATATATATATATATATATATATATATATATAGGGAGTGGAATTTTTGATAACCCTTAAATATTGTTACAACCCATTAACTCCATCTCATTGAATCTAACTTTTGATCTAATGGCTGATATTATTTACACATTAAAAAAATATTTTATATTTGGTTTGAATGAGAAAAGGGCATGATAGTCATTTTACCTGTGTAAGTTTACCCCCCATCTTTTTTAAACATTATTAACTTTTTTATAATATATTATTTTTTTAAAAAATTGCACCATTATATTCGTCTCATTTTTCTCTTTAATTCCGTTATAGTCTTGACTATATTTTTTTACTTTTTTTAGATGCCCTATATTTACATCATTGTAAGGAGGTTAAAGATTACAAATTTATTTGAAAATTTTTCAAACAATGGTAAATTACAGTGATGTAATTTTTTCTTTTATTCCGTTTTAATCTAAACTAGTTTTTAATTTTTTTTCAAATATCTCGCTTTACATCGATGTAACGAAAATAACATAACAAATTATTTTAATTTTTTTTCTAGCAACGGTAAATTAAAGTGTTACATCACTGTAAATAATGTAAAAAATAAGTTACATCTCTGTAAAATAATGTGTTACATCACTGTAAATAATGTAAATAATAAGTTACATCACTGTAAATTACGTCAATGTAAATTACATCACTGTAATTTATCATTGTTAGAAAAAATTTCAAATAAAGTTGTTATTTTTAAACTCGTTACAATGATGTAAATATAGGCATTTAAAAAAATTAAAAAAAAATGGTCGAGACTATAACGGAATTAAAGAGAAAAATGAGACGAATATAATGGTGCAATTTTTTTAAAAAAATAATATATTATAAAAAATTTATTAATGTTTAAAAAATATGGGGGGTAAACTTACATATGGTTAATTGACTATCATGCTTTTTTAAATATTTTAATGTAAAGCTTATGTGTAACTTTTTTATTGGCTTAAATGGGTTATGTTTTTTTTGAACGGCTAAGTTTTATTCACCACCTAAATTACACCATAAATACACCTTTGCATAGGATTGAACCCATGACCTCCAAGTCTAAGAGGCAAGCCTCTACTAAGTGAGCTAATCTCACATTGGCGCTTAAATGGGTTATGTAGTTGTAGCAAAAAAATAGGGTTATTTTTTATACATTGCCCTATATATATATATATATGGGATAGATCTATTGGTAACGTACTCCAATTGTGGTAACTTATTAACCAAATTTAATTGATTGTCTAATATAAATAATTTAAAATGAGTGGCCCATATTAATTTTGAGAAAAATAAATGGTTGAGATTTGCTTAACGGTATTTTAGACATTTGTTGGGTGTACTTGATTTCATTTAAAAAAAGTTTACCCCCAACTTTTTAAACCTTTATAACTTTTATATTCGTTATTCTATTTTTATAAAAATTACACCATCAAATTTGTCACATTTTTATCTTTAGTCCAAGCATACTCTTGTCAATTTTTTTCAATCTTTTTTTAATTATATTGATGTAACGAGTTTTTAAAGTGTTCGTAATTACCGTGATATAACGAGCTGAAATTTTTCAAAATGTTTGTAATTACACTAATGTAACAAGATGGATTTTTTAAAGTGTTCATAATTACACTGAAATAACGAACTGTACCTCATTATTTTTTTTATAATAAGTTTTCGGCATTTTTGAAAAACGTATTTTCTTCCATTTTTAAAGAAATCTCCATCGGAAAAATAAGTCACTTCTAAAAAACCCACATAAGTTTTTTATAAAAATATTTTTTTTTCAATTACATAATTAAATACATAATCTTACATTAATGTAATTACATTGATGTAACGAGCTGAACTTTTTTAAAGTGTTCGTAATTACAATAATGTAACGAGCTGAATTTTTCCAAGTGTTTTTAAATTTTTCCAAAAATTAAATAACTAATTTTTGTAATAAAAAATAATTTTGTAATGTATATATTAGACGAGAGAAAAAAAATTTAAGATGAAAAGTTTTTGAAAAAGGAGGAAAAATTATTATATGTATTCCTTGTTACGTTGGTGTAATTAAGGAACGCTCGGAAAATTTTTTTTGCATGACTATAATTGAATTAACGATAAAAAATAACAAATTTAATGGTGTAATTTTTATAAAAAAGATCATATTATAAAAAAGTTATAATTAAGTGTATAAAAACTAAGGAAGGAAATTTTGATCTAAAAATAGGAAATTAATTTTTAAGAGTGTGACACTTGTCACTCTCTTATTATATCTGACTTTTTTATATTAATGCAAATGTTTAAAATACAATTTTTAATTAAAAAGTACATGGTGACATATGACAAAATCTTGTTAAATCTAAAATTTTTAAACCACTGTGTTTGAATTAATGGGTTACGACAATTTTGATCCATATATATAAGGTATAGATAATTTAAAAACCCTCCTTAGTGTGAAAAGTATGAAAACATGTAAAAATCATGTAAAAAAAACATTTTTTTTCCTAAATTTTTTACAGGCTTATTATATTATTTGGCACATTTTTATAAAAAAAATTAAAAAAACTCCGAGTAGTTATTTTTTAAAAAATATTTTGTAATACAATGTAAAACATACGTAACATCTTGGCGCAGTGTTACGTATGTTTTAGATGGGTTTATAAAATATTATTTTAAAAAATATTTACTTGCCGTTTTTTTTTATTTTTTTATAAAAATGTGCCAAATAATGTTACAAACCTGTAAAAAAATAAAGAAAAAACACGTTTTTCTTACATGATTTTTACATGGTTTTCACACTAAAAAGGGTTTTCATTTTATCTTTTTTCCCTATATATATATATATATACACACTAGGTTAGTAACTCGTGTATTACACGGATTAAATAAAGAACTGTAACAAATAATTATCAACGAAAATTTAGAAAATATAAGATGATTTTTAATTTAAAATAATATTACAATATCATATGATTTAATATTTTAAGTATTAAAATAATAATATTATTAGTTAAACACTAACCCTTTTTATAGTTTGTTTTATTTTAAACATTTTGTTTCAAATATTTGTTCTTGAAAATTATAATTTATAATAATTATTTTTTAAAAACGTGTGTTTTTAATATTAATATATTTTAATGTATTTATTTTTATTGTAAAAAAGTTTAAAATGTATATATAATATATAATATTATTCTTTAATATTAAATGTATTTAATAAGAGAGAGATGTGAGAAATAAATGTTGAAATGCTTTAGAATTATACCATATGACACTAAAATCTTCTATTTATTAGTATAGACAGATATTTTTTTTGAACGGCAGTTAAACTAACCCAACGTGCTATCTTCAGTTTCCTGGCGAGTGATAGCCAAGATCGGATTACTCCAATCTCCGATGTGGGTTAGTGTGCCCCCCAGATGCGCGGGAACCGGATTGAATCCGTAAACCCTCGCCGCCCATTAGGTCCGAACCCGGGATAAAGCCCAGATTTGTTCCATCACCTGGATATCCATTAAATGCGCCCAGAGAGAATCGAACCCCTGACCTTCCATTTGGAAGGCAGGATCTTTACCACTTGAGCTACATTTGCTGGATAGTATAGACAGATATATGTATATGTGTCTATTTATAGCTATAAGTTTTCTTATTTTCTTCAAAATGAGAAATTTTCTTATGAGTCTCCTTCTCTATATATATATTTCAAATTAACCAACTAAAGATGGAAAATGAACTTTCTTAACGACGATAAAAAAAAATTGATATACATAAAATAAGAAGCATGTATACCATAACCAAAAGAAAAAAAAAAGTATTTACCTTGATGGAATCTCGAACGAGGATATACCATAACTAAAAGAAAAAAAAATGTGTTCGCCTTGATGGAATCTCAAACGAGGATAACGCGGAAAAATAAATATAACTCCTATCGACATGAGTTTCTATGTTAAAAGAAATAAACTAACCTAAAAGAAAAAGGGCATAGCTTTGAGCGAGACTTTTACGAAACAACTTTTCTATCCTAATTTTAGGTAAGGGTATTGTGTGCATTTATCTCTTCCTAAGACCCACTTAAAGTGAGATATTAACTGGTTATGCTTTTTGTAATAACGTGAGACTACCATATCTTATAAATATTTTGTTTTATAAAAATTATTTCATTTTATAAAAATTATAATGAAAGATTATGAGTTAAAACACACACAAACACACACACACACACACACACACACACACATATATATATATATATAGAAATGATCAATTGTTAATCATTCCTTATTGCGATAACCGAATAATTACATCTTATTACTTTGAGGCCCACATTAAAGTAAATGTAAAGATGCATGTTTTTTTTTCTTTTTTAATTAATGTAATTAATGTAGGCCACATTTACATTAATTAGAAAAAAAGAAAAAACATATACATTTATATTTAACTTTAATATGGGCCTTAAAAAAATAAGACGTAATTGTTTGGTTATCACAATAACGAAATGTTAACAATTGAACCATTCCACACACACACACACACACATATATACATATATATATAGGGAGATGATCAAATTTATATATAGAGAGATGATCAAATTTATCACAATAACGAAATGTTAACAATTGAACCATTCCACACACACACACACACACATATATATAGGGAGATGATCAAATGTTAACCCATGTTTATTGTGTTAACCGAATAACTACATCTTATTACTTTTGGGTCCATGCTAAATTAAATTTAAAGGTGTAGGTTTTTTCTTTTTCTTTTTAATTAATGTAGGGCCCACTTACATTAATAAAAAAATAAGAAACAACATACACCTTTAGATTTACTTTAATGTGAGAACCAAAATAATCAGATGTAGTTATTCGGTTATCGCAATAAGGAATAGTTAACATTCGAACCATCCCCTAGAGAGAGAGAGAGATGAATTGGTCTCTGTAGGTCCTTAAACTGATCAAGATCCAAACTTTATCTCTGTAAACATCATCAATGATCTCTAACAAGTGCGGAATCCAAGTTAGAAACACGAAAGCAAGTAGAAAAATGCAAACTTTATAAATATTGCAAAACTTCGAGTACAAGCGCCTCAATACGTCTAGAGAGCGTATGCCTCGGGATTCCAACCTAAACCTGTACAAAATACGTCTATTTATACTAGGCCTAGGTGTACACGAAATCTAGATACAAAAGGTTCGAGTACACGATAACTTCGTGTACTCGAAAAGCTGTACACGAAATTATCCAAAACTTTGACTCTTCCAGGTTGACTTTGTCAGTCTTCATCGTTTGGCGGGCTCTACAAACTCCCCCTAGACTGGCGAAGTCATCCGATAGGAAGAGTAACACTGTGTGGCCCTGCTCCAGCATACAGCTTCAGCTTCATGGCATAAGCAACAACTCGTGTAAAAGGCTTAGCCAGCTCATCATTTCCGGAGTATACTCGTATAGGAGAGTTGTGCAGCTTTATCATGTCATCCTTACCATACTTCAGAAGATCCATAGGGTCAAGAATCATGTCGATGTCATCAATATCGTCCATATTCCTAAGAATGACTGCAGCAAGGTTCAGATCATCAAAATACCAAGATAGAAATTTAGCCAAAGAGTTATCAGGAACTCTTGGCGAGACGGGGACTGCTTGCTTTACATGAGGAGGAGGGTACTTATAATACACCCAAGGCTTCTTTGTCTTTGGATCTATGATGCACGAAGAAACAAATCGTCGTCCTTTAGCTGTGCGCATCACAGGAAAGTTCTTCTCACATTGATCTTTAACAAACTTCGCGAACAGATCAGCCTGTGAATCCTTAGACGGGTTAAAGAACATAGCCTTGTCCATACTTCTGATGTCGACCTTAGGCAGTGAACAAAAATCTTTTGGTCTTTTGTAGAACTCGACTTTTCCGCTCATCCGTTTCACCAAGTAGATGTCTCTCGGTTTGTCATACATCCAGCAGCATATATTTGATCTATCGTTGCGAACTGCAAAAAGGTTTCGGTCATCAGAAATGAATGTATGCTCTGGATGTTGATCTCCCATTTCTTTGAACCATGCTTCCTTATCTACAGGAGGAGCTGGCGTCCAGTCTTTCTTGCGATCAAACCAGCTATCTATCACTTCATTCAGTGAAGTGACCTCATTTCCCAATGCATCGATGTATTTGTGGGCATACAAATAATCAATATAGGGGTCTGAAGAAACGTTGCCAAGGATGATGTTTTCTGGTTCTTCTTCTACAGATGCCCCTGCAGAAGATTTGGCTTGATCGTTCTTCGAATCACTCGGAGATCCAAAATCAAAAGTATCTGGAAGATCATCAAAAATGTTGTCAAGTCTGGATCCAGTCTCGTCGGGCTGTACACAATCGCCAAAAAGGATGTCATCTGGAATGTCTCCAAATAGATCATCATACAGACCAAAAGGCTTTTCGGAAGATGATGGATTCCCAGAGTCTCCACCTTGATCTTTGTCATCAGGAGGACCTTGGTCTTTATCTTTGTCATCTCCATCTTTATCATCTTTGTCGCCTTGGTCGTCTTTATCATCCTTGTCCTTCTTTTCATCTTTATCTTTCTTTTGATCTTGTTCATCATTTCCATCATTATCATCGTCATCACTGTCGTCACTGTCATCACTGACATCCATGACTTCATCTTCAGACTCGGAGACTTCTTCTCCTTTGAGTCGTTTGATATCCCTCTGCATCTTGTGGTTCTCTAATAAAAGAATTCTGATGAATTTCTCATGCGCCTTGACCTTTCCTCTGCACTTGTTCAGATGAGAACATATTTTGATCTTCCCTTCACGCAGGTTCATGATCATTTTGTCTTTTATCTCCGCATCTTTCTCTAACTGATAGACTCGCTCCTGAAGTCCAATGAGATCCACAGGCACCTGTGGAGGTTCGTAAGGTGAATCGGAACGCAAAGGAGATTTTCCTTTGCCGCTTCCGGATTGTGGTGTAGGTGATTTGGCTTTGGTTTTGGCTTTAGGCTGAATGGTGACTGATGGACGTGTGGAGGGAACTCGGATGATGAGTTTGGTTTTCGAAGGTTTGGATGCAGGTTTAGGTTGTTGTGGCTTAATGGGTTGAGAAGGTTTAGGTGGTGGAGGTGGTTGAGTGACAAGCGGTGGTGAAGGTGGTTTTGTGACATGAGGTGGTGATGGTGGTAATGTGACATGAGGTGGTGATGGTGGTTTAGTGACGTGAGGTGATGATGGTGGTAATGTGACATGAGGTGGTGATGGCGGTTTGGTGACGGGAGTGGGTTTAACGGGTGCCTGTGTCATGACAGCAGCAGCAGAAGAGAAAGATAAACTTGAGAACATCTTTTGAAGTCGAGGATCTCTGGTTCTCTTAGCCATTGTCTTTTGCCTCTTCTTCTTTGGCGAAGACTCAGGAGTTGGAGTGTAATCCGTATCTTGAGCTTCTTCTCGTTTCTGTCTGGTTGGTAGCTTTTCAGGAACAAAATCTTCGCTTGAAGAAGATGAAGAATCATTAGCAGCAGCAGCTTTACTAGCTTTAACGCTTGAGCCTGTAGCGTGAGTATCATGCTCCTCGGCAACTATTGCCACTGGGGTTCCAGGCATGTCTTCATCTACACCTTCTCCCACGAATCTTCCAAACTTGATTAGGGGCCTTTGACCAATGTACTGTTTCTTTCCGCGTTTGTTCATCTTCATGTAGCCGAAGATATCGTCTCGCATCCTCTTAACTTCCAGTGAACCAAATGTGCGTTGCAGGTTCGGATATCTTTTATCCAGAATAATCTGAATGAATCTTGGAAAGGCCAGGAATCTCTCTTTCCTCTTGCCTTTGATGTTCGCGTGCATATCCTGAAAAATCATCCTTGAGAAGTTGAAGTCTTCTCCAAGTGCTAGGGCCACCATACAAGAGCTAAGTGTCTGGTTGAGTACATCATATCCCCCTTTTCGTCCAGAAAGACACTGTGTCACCACGTGTGCTAGATATCTCCAATACGGATGCAGTAGTTTCTTCTCGGTGGGTGGGTAAGCGCCTTCATGTCCCATCTGATAAACAGTTTTGTTTACCAGCTCTTGATCTAGCTCAACAGGATCAGATTCTTTGTCTCCGAACTGCAGGCAATCTCTAATAATTTGCTCTGAAATAGTGATGGGGTGACCCTGGATCTTTCCGACTATACTGATGTTTCCATCCGCATCAATACTCTCCTCTACTGAGCTCCAGAAGTCTCGAATAAATGAGGTAACGATTTGAGGGTACTCCATGATAGCGTAGTTGACGGGGGACAGTATCAGGCCTTCAATCATACTCTGAAACTCTGAGTGCTTGGCTGGTGGTTTCCCAAGGAATGCGGTCATGTTGTGATCGTGCACAAATCTTAAGTCAGCCATCTGAAACAGAAAACTGATTAAGTTAGATAAACATGAAGTGTACACGAAACAACAGTTGTACACGAATGATTCGTAAAATTGTCTAAGTCTTAGTGTTCACGAAGACCAGAATGATCATGAAGATTGAATTTGTTGAAAATTTTCTAAGTCTTGTGTACACGAAAACCATGATGTACACGAAGTACATATTGTACACGAAATCCACTATGTACACGAAATGGAACTTGTACACGAAAATGTGATCTGTACACGAAGTTCATTCTGTACACGAAATTTAGTCTGTACACGAAATATTGGTTGTACACGAAATATTCGTGTACATGAAGTTGAGAAATTTCGTGTACTCAAAATCCTTAGAGAAGTTTATCATTTTGGCTCCTTAGAACTTCTAAACCGATTCAATATACTCGGAATTGAAAGGCGACCAACATATTTACAAATTGCCTTTCAATTTTAAGTATTTCTTGGTCAATTTGACCAAAAACCTCCTGTACACGAAATTTGCGTATTCGAAAATCATTTTTGACCATAACTTTCGAATCCACGGTCAAAATTTGATAAAACTCTATACCTAAGGCCGCCTAATGATGGTCTATAGGATAGCCGGAGTAGAATTTTGAAATCGGGTCTAGAGGTTGAGATCGCCTAAGAAAGAAAGATTTTGTACTCGAAGTGAAAGCTGTGTACACGAAATGAATGGTACTCGAAATTTAATGATATTGGACTATTTATAGGAAGAATTTCGAGTATGCAATTTTCGTGTACTCGATTTCGAGTACATATACTTATTTATTTATTTACATACTTTGATTTTAAAAATTCTAACTTTTCAAAAATAACATAAAATAAAATAAAATAAAATAAAATAAAATAAAATTTTGAACAAGTTTTAAAGTTTAGTCGGTTCAAATTTGTGGGATCAAATCTGTTATCAAAATTTTAACTATATTAGATAATTTCTTAAAGAAGCACAACCTTTAAATAGCTATTCCCTACCAATTATTTCCACTCGTTATTCCATCTCTTAAAGATCAGTTATATGATCAAGTTTTTCTGAAAATATATTTTGGGAAATTTGTGATCAATTAGATTGTAAGACTAGATTAATATGCAACCTATCAGTCTTGTTAAATCCTTTGTTTCAAACTTTGATTGTGTTTCAACGAACTTCAAATTATTTTGACAGAGTTTTAAGATGAGAAAAGAAAAGAACAGATCTAGTAGGTTTGGAATCAAGAACAAGAAGGGGTTCTATCATCTTGTGCTCATTGGCATCTTTTATTTTCTGATCTGCAGACACATTGGCCTTAACGTCACACATCCAGTTCTTTGCTTACGCAAAACACAGAATGCTTCAGTAGGTATTTCCCGCTCTTTGTTTGCACAAAACATGGAAAATACCCGAGTTTTTCAAACACAATTTCAAGTTTATGGAAACACAATCTTGTTTTGATTCAAGGATTTAAACAAGAAGTCAAATAGTTGTCACACGTTTCTAGTTATATAATGATCACAATTTCACACTTATTTATCTATTTATATGTATTTTAAGTTTGATCAAGTCTGATTATTTAAGTTTTGAAAAACTCATTTCAACTTCTTAGCATAGAATAGATATTCAAGGTTGTGATTTCTTTTGAGATTATAATAAGATAGTGAAATTCTGATCCTTAGAGATTATTTCACTTCCCAATTTGATCGATTCACTTTGCTTGTCCAAATAAAATCTTTTTGTATTTTCTTAAGTTTTTGTAAAGTTAAAATTTAAAAATGTTTTTTTTGTAATTTTCTTTGAATAGCTAGAGACAACATCTCCTTTTCTTAAGATTTCAAAACTTAACTCCCCCTAAACTTATAGATTATCTTAGACTGACTCAAAAACCAACCAAAAAATCTTTTTGTTGTTGTTTTTTTTTTTTTTTTGTAAATTTTCTGACTTAAAGAATGAAAAATCTTTTTGTTGTTTTTGTAAATTTTCTCCCCCTAAATTTGTGATTATGGGAGGACACAAATTTTAATGTATTTACAAAAAAAAAACTTTTAATTAAAGCTTATTAATTTGAGAGAGGCAAGCAGGTGATGGAAGCGTGCTGTATCGAACGGTTTTGTGAAAAGATCCGCTAGATTGTCATCAGTGTGGACCTTTTCCAGATGAATCAGCTTTCGTTCGAAACAGTCACGGATGAAGTGAATCCGGATGTCAATATGTTTAGTTTTGGAATGTTGTACCGGATTCTTGACGATCTGTAGGGCTGCTTCATTGTCACAATAAATAGGAGAGTCAAGAAAGTTCAAACCGTAATCGAGGAGTTGTTGTTGCATCCAGATAACCTGAGAGCAGCAACTGGAAGCAGCAACATATTCAGCTTCTGCGGTGGATGTGGATACGGTGGTCTGCTTCTTGCATTGCCATGAAACAAGACGATCTCCCAGGTACTGACACCCACCCGTGGTTGACTTCCTATCCAGGTTACATCCACCAAAGTCACTGTCTGAGTATGCAAATAATTGAAACTCAGAGTTCTTTGGATACCAAAGTCCGAGCTTAGGTTTCCCGACTAGGTACCGAAAGATTCTCTTGACAGCTATGAGGTGAGATGCCTTCGGATTTGCCTGATATCTGGCACACTGACATACTGAAAACATAATGTCTGGACGACTAGCAGTCAGATACATCAGAGAACCAATCATCGAGCGATAGAGATGCTGATCAACATCTTCACCTTCCAAATCCGAAGTCAGGATAGGACGTGCAGCCATGGGAGTGGATGCCGGCTTTGACTCCGTCATTTTGAATTTGTTCAAAATGTCTGTGACGTATTTTCCTTGGTGAATCAGCACACCCTTACAATCTTGCTTTACCTGCAGACCCAGAAAGAAGGTCATTTCTCCCATCGCGCTCATCTCAAATTTCTTCTTCATTACCCCTTCAAATTCCTTGCACAACGCTGAGCTGGTGGAGCCAAATATGATGTCATCCACATAGATTTGAACGAGAATTAAATCATTCTTATCTTTGCGGACGAACAAGGTCTGATCAATAGCTCCACGAGTATATCCATTTGCGAGTAGGTGATCAGTAAGCGTAGCATACCATGCTCGCGGTGCTTGATGAAGGCCGTAAAGAGCTTTGTCTAACTTGTAGACATGCTCTGGATACTGAGAGTCTTCAAAACCAGGGGGTTGGCACACGTATATTTCCTCCTTTACCTTTCCGTATAAGAAAGCTGTTTTCACATCCATCTGATATACCGTAAAGTTCATATAGGAGGCATAAGCCAAGAAAATCCGTATGGCTTCAAGTCTCGCAACCGGTGCAAAGACTTCTTCATAATCTATCCCCTCCTGCTGATAAAATCCTTGAACGACCAGTCTGGCTTTGTTTCTGATAATTACACCAGAATCATCTCTCTTGTTTCTGAAAACCCATCTGGTTCCTATAGGCAATTTTCCCTTGGGTAGAGGAACCAGATTCCAAACCTTGAGCTTCTGAAACTGCATCAACTCTTCTTGCATTGCCTCAACCCAGCTGGACTCCTTTAGAGCCATTTTGACATTCTTGGGTTCAACCTGTGAAATAAAACAAGAATATAAACAAGAGTTAATAGGACCTGATTGACTTCGAGTGAGTGTCTCTTCAGGCAACGCGTTCTGAACTGTAATGGATTTGCTTCGAGTGAGAACGCCTTCTGAGAGAGGTCCAATAATATTCTCCACTGGATGATTCTTGTTTACACTAAGTGTTGGCACTTCTTCTACAGCCAGATTATCTAGCAGGTTGCTGATGTTATTGACTTGTTCTTCACTTGAAGAAGAAATGTGGTCAATAGGTGCAGTTTCACTTGCTTCAGCTCCAGGATCCACACAATGTTCCTCAGGAATGCTATCTGAGAAGAGTGGATTATCAAAGGTCTGGTGGGAAGAGGATGAGACTTGATCCGCTTCTGGAAGTGGTTGAACAGACTGAGAAGTGTCAGGTTCTGATGGGAGAACTTCTTGTACAGGGGTCGACTGAGCTGGAGGGGCACGATTGTACATGCCAGGAGGATCAACTGTCAAATGATTAGGATCATATGGAACATAGTCAACTCTGTAGTCCACATCATCATCTTTGTAGAAATCATCCGCTTGCTCAGATGCTCTTGCATTCTCAGATGGAGTGCTGAAGGGCTTAAAAGTGGAGTCATACTCAAACAGCCAGTTTGGACCAGAACCAGCATCAGTAGAGTTCATTTCTTGCCAATCTATGTAGTATGATTCCACAATCATCCGAGTTTTCTTATTATAAACTCTGTATGCTGCCCTTTCAGACGAGTAGCCCACGAAGTAACACTCATCTGCCTTATCATCAAACTTATGATTAGGCTCTGTATGAAGAAGAGTGCAAGGGCATCCGAATGACTTGAAGTGTCCAACTTTGGGCTTCTGATTGAATAGAATCTCGTAGGGAGTCTTATGATGACGCTTGTTCAGAAGTGCTCTATTTTGAACATAGCACGCAGTGTTAACTGCTTCAGCCCAGAAAAAGATTGGTAGCTTTGATTCTGACAACATCGTTCGTGCAGCTTCTATAAGCGTTCTGTTTCTCCTTTCAGCAACTCCATTTTGCTGAGGCGTTCTAGCTGCACTGTATTGCCTAGCTATCCCTTTTTCATCACAGAAATCTATAAGAGTCTGATTTCTAAATTCAGTTCCATTATCAGTTCTAATCACCTTGACCTTTAGATTTTTCTGATTTTCAATCAAGGTAATGAACTTCTTCAAAATCTCTGGAGCTTCATCTTTCTTGGCTAGAAAGAACACCCAAGTAAATCTGGAATAATCATCTGTCACAACGAGACAATATGACTTTTTCCCGATACTCATTACGTTAATCGGTCCGAAAAGATCCATATGAAGAAGTTGAAGAACTGAAGAGATGGAATTGAACAATTTTGGCTTGTGAGGTCTCTTGTGTTGTTTCCCTTTCGCACAAGCGATACATTTCTCAATAGTGGAGAAATCTTTAGAAGGTAGACCAATGACGTGATCTCCCTTGGCGAGTCTGTTCAGATTCTTTAGGTTCACATGACCCAGTCTCCGATGCCACAACAGACAATCATGCTCCGATGCCTTAGAAAACAAGCAAGTGTTCTCTGTAAACGAATCTGAGCTCATGTTGATAATGTATGCATTGTTTATCCTTGGAGTTCTCATCAGAATCCACTTCTCAGGCACTACAAAGCCAGGCTTCAGAATAAGACATTCTTTGTTTGTGAAGTGTGTGGAAAAACTCTTATCACAGATTTGAGAAACACTCAGAAGACTGTGATTGAGCTCTTCAACATAGTACACATCTTCAAAACTAAGAGTTCCATTAGTGACCGTGCCCTTCATGCTTATCCTTCCTCCCTTGTCTCCAGCAAATGATACATAACCTCCATTGAATGGTGTAACTTCATGCAACTGAGAGAAATCCCCAGTCATATGCCGGGAACAGCCACTATCTACATACCAAACGTGTTTAAGCTTGCTTGGCTTTCCCTGCACAGTATACATTCAATTAATGAGAAACAGGTACCCAAATCATAACAGATTTAGGTGTTTTGGTAATAGAAGAAACTCTATCCTTGGGTTTGGGTTTGGGTCTTTCTGAATTAAGCTTAATATGTTTTGTCATGCTTCCACTACCCTGGTCAACTGGTTTAATCTTATTTTTGAAAATTCTTTGATTTTGCTTACAAAAACCATATTGTGTTTTGTTTGATTTCTTATGTCTTTTTGCAGTGGAAGGTGTCTGAGTCTGAGTCACCTTTTGAGAGGTTGCCTTAGGCTTGGAGGATGGTACAGTCCTCACATGTTTGTTAACTGATTTAGCCTTAGGGATGACCTTCTGATTCTTCCCATAGAAGAATTCAGTAGGTCGGTGCAGACAATATCTAGCAATGTGGCCTGGTTTCCCACATGCATAACAGCAGACCTTTTGGTGAAATTCAATTGGGTCAAAGGGCTTTACATCACAGTTACTTTGACTAGAGAAAGAGGTGGGAATATAAGGTTCACAATTAGGATTTAACAATGAACTTTCCTCTTTGGTAACTGTGGGATGAGCCGGTGCAGTCTGTGTTGTTAAAGGAGAAAGAGTTGATTTTATAGCAAATGTTTTCTGAAAATGTTTTGGCATATCATTGATATTAATGTTAATTTCATCAAACTTTCTATCAAAATCAATTGTTGGAACAAAAAATGATTTGCTAGTAGATGATGAATAATCTGTGCTCCTCCCTGCACTTCTTTCTACCTTCTCCTCCTTTAAACCTGCAACACTTAGTTTTTCTGCACAAACCTCAGAATCATTAGTTATAACAGGGTCAGCTGTAATCACAACTGGTTCGGTGGGAAAATCACAAGCACGACTAGAATCCAATTCCAAGTCATCAACGGATGTGTTGATTCTTGGCATGCATGAGTAATTTTGGTTAAAAGGTGGTGCACATTCATTATACCCAATTCCACTACCCCTCTTTTCCCGGAATCGCATTGATGTCATATTTTCTAAAATTTTGCTTGAATAATCAAATCTTTCACATTTAATTGATGATTTAGAAAGTTGAGATTTGACTTGATCCAACTCTAGAGTGAGTTCATCGATTTTTCGTCGAGCTTCTCGATAGTTGGACTCTTTATCACTTAGAAGTTCTTTTAGCCTTGCCACATCCCGACCCTCGGCTTCAAGTTTCCTTTTAAAAATTCCTTCATTTTTAAGAAATTCTGAGTTAAAGTATTTAAGTTTGTTTAATTCTTTGATTAGTGATTCATTGTGCGACCTGTACTTAAATACTTTATTTATGCATGAGGTAGAGCAAAGATTTTCAGTTACCTCCTTTTGCTTGTCGTCTACCTCAGCCATGAATACATGACTCAGAGTCAGTTCCAGTTCCTGCACTTGATCACTCCAATCATAGGAGTCAGTCTCCTGAGTCACCAACGCTTTAGAAGTGCTAGCGCTTCCTCCAGCAGCTGTATTTCCTGACTTCTCTTCAGGCTTCTTTTCTCCCCCTTCCTTAGCCACCTTTGGTTGCTTACATTCCCTGGCAAAGTGACCCGGTTGGTCACAGTTGTAGCATCGTAATTTTGACTTATCAAAGCCAAGCTTCTTTCCCGGAGCGTTTCCAAAGCTGTTTCTTCCATATTTCTTGATGAACTTCTTTGCTCTGAACACAGCCATTGCCATCTGCCATGAGATATCCATTTCTTCAACATCAGCTGGATTAATCTGCTCTAGATTGTCTTGAGTGAGATTTGAGGGTGCCAATTCTCCTGCAATAAAAGCATTGTAGCTATTCATGAATCCCTTAAATAGCAGTAGATTCTCTTCACTTTCTGGATTGACTTTAGGCACTGATCCAGCTTGTCCAGATGACAGAAAAGCAGTCTCAAAAGGAACTCCATGAGAGAAAGGAGGCTGATAATGATGCATTCCTGATGATTGATGATTAATTGCTGATAGAAGAGCAGAGTTTTCAGAAGTAGGTGCAATGCCCATTGAGCTGGCATGATTCAGTGCTCTCTGCTTATCATCCATGTCATATGAGTTGATGATTGAGATCAGCTCACTTAAAGAAGTCTTGTACATGTCCTTGGTCCTTTTGATAGTTGTACAGTTAGAGTTCCAAGTGTAAGGTAGTGAATTCAGCAGCTTCTTGTTTACCTCTCCCTTAGTCATCTCAATCCCAGAACTAGTCATCTCAGTCATCAGATGAGTGAATCTGTTGAGTTGTGCTTCGAGAGACTCTCCCTTGATATGATTAAACATGTTGAACCTTTGTCTGAGCATGTCCTTCCGACTCTCTCGCATGTCCTCATTTCCTTCAAATCTTTCAACTAAGGCATTCCAGAGTTCCTTAGCAGTCTTGTGTTCTTTGAATCCGTGAGCAACATCTGTTGACAAAGCCATTGTGATCGAGGCATATGCCTTTTCATCCTTCTCCATCATGAGTATGTCATTGTCAGTATACAGTTCTGGATCCTTTGGAACGAGAGGACCATTGAGCTCACTCTGGAATGAAGGTACAAAGGGACCTTCTTCAATTGATCTCCAAAGCTTTGGGTCGGTATACTTGATAAATGACTGAAATCGAAATTTCCAGTCTTGAAAGTTATCTCCTGACACGAGCCTTGGTGGCTTTGTTCCGGTGCCGATCTCATTGTCGAGACTGAGCAAATTAGACAAATTTGTAAGATTCTTTGTACCCATTGTGAGTCTGAAAAATTTCTAAGTGTTGTACACGAATTCCCTGTATTTCCCTGTAGATGATAGTCAATAAAGCTGCCAGAAGTGAACAACACTCAAAATTCTGGATGTAATCGAAATCGAGTACACGAAACTGATGTACACGAAACTGTGTATTCGAAAAATTTTGCTGTATTCGAAACTTTGTGTACTCGAAACTCAATCTTGTACTCGAAATTGATGTTGTACTCGAAACTCTCTGTATTCGAAATCTAACTGATCTTCAAACACTCTGCCTATACTCGAAATAGCTGAACTCTAAAAATTTTGAACTCGAAAATACTTAAGAAAAATTTATAAAATTATTTCTTAAGATTCAGAGTCCCAAATTTATGCAGTAGCTACTAGGAGTAAAGAAGAATGATAAAGTAGCAAACTTGCCTAGAAAAGTTGTCACCTTGATGATGAAAAGAGCACTCAAGCTCTGATACCACTTGTAGGTCCTTAAACTGATCAAGATCCAAACTTTATCTCTGTAAACATCATCAATGATCTCTAACAAGTGCGGAATCCAAGTTAGAAACACGAAAGCAAGTAGAAAAATGCAAACTTTATAAATATTGCAAAACTTCGAGTACAAGCGCCTCAATACGTCTAGAGAGCGTATGCCTCGGGATTCCAACCTAAACCTGTACAAAATACGTCTATTTATACTAGGCCTAGGTGTACACGAAATCTAGATACAAAAGGTTCGAGTACACGATAACTTCGTGTACTCGAAAAGCTGTACACGAAATTATCCAAAACTTTGACTCTTCCAGGTTGACTTTGTCAGTCTTCATCGTTTGGCGGGCTCTACAGTCTCTGGCCGGTTCCGCCATCCCGATCAATGAATCATTCGAATTCATTTTCACTAAAATCTTTTGAATTCACAGGTTCCATCGTTCCCATCGCTTCTTACTTAATGGTTAGGTCTGAATTATACAACGGAGCTATTAGTTCTTGAGTCAATATTCTTAGTCTTTATTGGCTCGAAGCTCTTGATTTTTTGTTCGATGAGCAGATCCATTTAATGATGAATCCGTATTGATGCTTTATTACTCAGATTTTTTCTTAGATGACTCATAGACCTTACATATTGGAATTCTATATCATCAATATTCTTTATTCTATTTCTTTCTTTCTCTCATCCTTCCATTTATCCGTACCCTTTCTTTTTTATTTCAATTGACAAATTAGAAGCAGATTTTTTAATAAAAAAAGATTTCAGTTGCTACAACAATATGAACAATATATCATATCTTGACTGGTTCTTTGGATCCAGATAATACGAAATGATGAGTTGGTTATTACTTCTATAGTGATTTGTTTATACTATGAGGCTGGTTTTTTATACTAACCCTCAAAAAACCAACGAGTCACACACTAAGCATAGCAATTTGATCAAAAGATTCATTTAATTTTAATTAAACCCTATAAAATTGTAATTGTTCATTTTTTGTTCCATTGCTGGATAGAATGCAAAGGGAAATAAAGGTTTATTATTTCCCTTCGATAAATATCCAAATTTTGATGCCTAATACCCCATAGATTGTTCGAACTGTATAGGAATGTAACATCAGTGCCGAAAACGTCACCGGAACAGTGATCTCTACAGTAATTTGCACAGTAACTCAGGTACACACTACGTGAAACTATGTATGTGCTATTGACATTTAATGCTTGACATTGAACTATTATACTATTGTTCTGAAATCTGATTTAAACCTTATGGTTTAACAGTCAGAAACACATCAGATAATACTGAACAGATACACAAATACTTGATTTGATGCTATTATGTATAAACGTATGTGAGGTTAAACAAAACAAAACCATAACGGTTGTTGATACAGAATGCTAAACCGACGAATTATTCGTATAGGTGACGATCTGTACGAATAAATCTGAAAGTTTAATGTTCTGAAACGATGACTTAAAAGTAGAAAACAAGAATCAGAAAGTAAAACCAACGTCGTGTTCGTTCGGGTGACGATTCGAGCGAATACGCGCAAAGGTGACACGTTCTGACGAAACGAAAACGACCTACGAAACGATCGTTAATAATTTAAGAAAATTAAATATTTAACGTTTATTAGGAATCACAATCTTATAGAAGTTTAAAAATAAATTTATTATAATTAAAATACGTAGAATACGCGAAATATTGAATTGAGTTAACGAAACGCGTAGAATAATTGATTTCGATTAAATAATTCAAGAAAGTTGATTTTAAAAGATTTACTAGGAATAACCACCTTTAAAGTAATTCAAACAAACTCTTTTTAATTAAATTACAAAACACGCGCGTAACGTGCCAGAAACACGACGAAAACGAGAACCGAGCAACCGAAACGAACCCGAACACCCACGGGGTATATAAACCCTAAATGAGCCCATTTTCTCATTTATTACCCTCTCCCTCTCTCTCTAAACCACCACCACCGTTTCTCTCTCTCTCTCTAAGATTCAAGACTTCAAGCTTCCATAACTCACTCGTTCCTTGGTGAAATCTTGTGTTTTTGGTGTCCAAACGAAGCTCTTGACATCCTCTACCTAGAAGTACAACCGATCTAAGGAGTTATCCAGCCATTTTCGAGGTATGAAGCCAAGAACATCACAAAAACTAGGGTTTTACAACCCTTAGTTTGACCAACGCACACAACCGGGCTAAAACCCATAAACACACACACCCTACACCGTTGAGGGCCGACATTCGCACCACAACACCCTAGGAACAGCCATGTAACAGGTCAAGAAGTCGATGAAGATGATGAATTGCATGGTTCGTGAGGCTAACAGCTAGCCGAACCAAAGCATGGGATGCGAACCTTCCGGCCACGAACCTCCTGTGAACAACAAGCCCCTAGCCGAACCTTAGAATTCGGTCGAACCTTTGCATGAGTATCGAACCTACCCTTACCGAACCACCCCGTGAGCTACGAACCTTGTGCATGTGTGAATCAAGAAGCCACGAACCTTCCAGGAGCTGCGAACCCCACCATCGGCGAACCTAGGTGGCCAACTTAGGAGCCACGAACCTGTATGCTTCATTCGCGAACCCATGACTGGCGAACCACTATCCAAACGAACCATCTGAGCCAGCCGAACCTCCTGCAGGCACAAAACCTTAGCAGCGAACCTTCTACACCCTAGTCATATTTGAGCGAACCTTCGACCAACTGGATTGATTGAACAAACCTCTAGCCGATGGAACCCATAGGTTCGCTGGAAATGGGGGAATATTATCTTCGACCGACTTAAACCCATATACTTGGTTCCTGTACATAATACTTAGCCCACACATGTCCTCAATCGGTCCAAACTTTTGATACCCGGCCCAACAGTGGAATTTCATCTAGCTCGGCCCACCTTAGCAACATGGCCCATGCACGACCTTCCTCGGCCCAAACCCAACAAGTTGGCCCAATTATGGATCCGATCCATGGGATTGCTTTGGGCCCAAATCATTCGGCCCAACTTCACTTAATTATTCGATCTATAATGTGGTTTGACTCACTTAACTAATGTTGCAACAAAAGTATTTTGTTAATAAAATACTTGGACTTAATGCAAACATGGCATCTAAGACGTTACACTTCTCAAGGATAACTTCATGGTTATTTACTAATCATGTAACAATCTATTCAAGATCTTACAAGATGCTAAGGACTTATAACATTTAAACAAAAGAAATCTAAGTCCTTATGCTTAGAATCTTATTGTTATGAAACTAAATCAAATGGAACCTTAGATCAATAACGAAGTGTTTTGACCTAATTGGGTCAAGTGTTTCTAAAGTCACTAACAAGTAAACAGGGTCGAATGAAGACCAAGACTCACAAGTGTTAGCCAACTTTAGGGCTAACACATACACGCACACAATTCACTACGATTTATACTTATGAGTTACAACAACATGAAATCAACACAGGATCGTGAATATAACAACAAATACTACAACGAGCGCGTGCATTCTAGTTTAAGATAAGTCAACCACTTCAAACACAAGGTGAGTTCATTTGTCCCTTTTCAAACATATTTGTTTTTACAATCGAGACTGAGAAGCATGATATACATTTTCAAACCAGTATTGAAATGTTTTATAAATGCTTTTACACTTATTCATAATTCAAGTACTAATGCTTATGCTTGTTACACTTGTCTTGAAAACTATAAGCTAAGACTATGACACACATGCTAATGCTAATGCTACATGCTACATGCTTAAACTATATGCTCAATGCTAATGCTATAAACTCTATGCTTAAACTATATGCTCAATGCTAATACTACATGCTTAAACTATATGCTCAATGCTAAGGTTATAAACTCTATGCTTAAACTATATGCACAAAGCTAATGCTACAGACTATATGATCAGACTATATGCTAATACTAGATGCTACATCTACAAGTTATGATTATGTGCTAAATGCTAAGCTTGTATCTATGCATGAGATACGTGAATGCCAAACTATGATATTGCAAGCTGGTATCTATGCATGAGATATGTGAAAGCTAAAATATGCGAATGCTAAGCTTTTATCTATATATAAGATACGTAATTGCCAAACTATGCTAGAGCAAGGCTTGTATCTGCATATATGAGATATGTAAATGCTATACTATGTGTGTGCACAGCTTGTGTCTATATATGAGATACGTAAATGCCAAACTATGCTAGAGCAAGGCTTGTATCAGCATATATGAGATACGTAAACGCTAAACTATTCGGATGCTAAGCTGAAACCAATTCATGAGATACGTAATGGCTAAACTATGCTAGAGCAAAGCTTGTATCTGGTCGTGGGCTATGTAAATGCTAAACTATGCTATAGCAAAGCTTGTACCCATGCATGAGATTGGTGAAAGCTAAACTATGATTTGTGAAACAATTATCTTTGTGCAACATACTTTAAAGCTAATCTACGTGATTGCTACAAACTTGTAAACTTTAAAACAATATGCAAAAGCTATGACGAAGACGGGATTTGGATTGTAAGTAAAACGCTTAGTTATCATTAACAACAATGTCATATGTGATTTAGTATGTGGTGGGATGTTGGCTGGGCAGGCTGTAAGTTCGACCCTACATATGCCCTATATATAAGCATACCGAATTGGATATTACAGGTGATGTTAATGAGATTAAGGTTGTTACCAAAAGAGGTTTGCTAAAGCTATTTTTAAACTATTAAACTGCATGAACTCACCAACCATTGTGTTGACTTTGTTTTTCTTACATGCTTTCTCAGGTGACGCACATGATTAAGCTAAGGCTCAGGATTTCATACTAGTATGCCCAGTTAGAGGACCTAGTAGACTTTTGGGAAACACATATTTTGTTATTGATGCGAATCACTTATGTTATCTTGTACAGATACAAGATAGAAACATTTGATTCTTTTGATATGTTTACTTAGTTAAATTATCAAACATTGATATTGTAATTTAACTTTGTAATCCTAGTTTAATGGTTTATTGTGCTTTAGTTATTCTCAATATTGATGCTATGTAAACAATCTGATCATCACGATTATCACCCACGATATCGCGCCCCGAGAACCTTCCGCCCGGCGGGGAAGTCGATCCGTCCCGTCGGCTCGGGGTGTGACAAGGAACAATAATCAATTTTAGCTCGAATGGTTTGTAGTGGAACCCTACCCTCTCTGATACATTCAACACGTGCAATTTCTTTTCCGTCTATACGTCCTGCAATTTGCACTTGAATTCCTTTTGTATCTGCTTGTTCAGTTAGTTCTATAGCCTTTTTCATTGCTTTGCGAAAAGAAACTCTATTTTTTAATTGTCCGGCTATAAATTCTGCAAGAATATTAGGGTTTCCATAAGGCTTTTCAATTAGTGTGATAGCAATGTTAAGTTTTCGATTTACATAATTAAATTCTTTTTGTAAATTCATCTGTAATTCTTCCATTCCTCGGGGTCGACTTTCAATTAATATTTTTGGAAATCCCATATAGATTATGATTTGGATCAGGTCGATTCTTTTTTGAAACTCTATACGTGCAATTCCCTCGACGCTAGAAGATGTTTTCATATTTTTTGTACATAATTCTTTATATGATTTCTTATTTTTTTGATCTTCTTGCAGACATTCAAAATATTTTTTTGGTTGTGCGAACCAAAGGGAATAATGACCTTGGGTTGTACCAAGTCTGAAACCAATTGGATTTATTTTTTGTCCCATGTTCCCCCATTACTATACATATCATAATACGACATAGTTGTATCCTTTTTTTTTTCTTTTGTGACCATGTAATAGAATCGGTATCTATATATTCATCTAAGGATATATCTTTCATTACAATAGTTATATGGCAGGTAGGTTTTTGTATCGCAAAACTACGCCCTTGAGCTCGATGTTTTAATCTCTTCATGATAGTACCTTTATTTACCTCGGCTTTACTAATCACTAAATTTGCTTCATTCGAACCCATATTGAAACTAGCATTTGCTGCTGCAGAATAAACTAATTTAAAAATGGGATAACATGCTCGATAAGGCATGAGTTCTAATATCATAAGTGTTTCTTCGTAGGAACGCCCACGAATTTGATCAATTACTCTTCGCGCTTTGTGAGCAGACATCAATATATAGCGTATACTTCTGTTGTTCTCTTATTTAACATAAAGTTCGCCTCCTACTAATCAATGATAAATATCCATATATATTATTATACATAAACAAACGTTTTTAACGACGAGATCTATTATCGCTTTTTGCATGTCCTCGGAAATTTAAAGTAGGCGCAAATTCTCCCAATTTGTGTCCTACCATACGATCTGTTATATAAATAGGTAAATGTTCCTTTCCATTAAGGATAACAATAGTATGGCCAACCATTATGGGTATAATGGTAGATGCCCGAGACCAGGTTATTATTATTTCTTTTTCTTCTTTTGTGTTAAGCTTATTTATTTTTTTTTAATAAATTATTCGCTACAAAAGGATTTTTTTAGTGAACGTGTCACAGCTTCCTCCTATTTTTTTTTGTAAAGACGAAGAAAGAAATTCTATTTTCTCTCCTATTTACTACGGCGACGAAGAATCAAATTATCACTATATTTATTCCCTTTTCTACTTCTTTTTCCAAGTGCAGGATAACCCCAAAGGGTTGTGGGTTTTTTTTTCTACCAATTGGGGCCCTCCCTTCACCACCCCCATGTGGATGGTCTACAGGGTTCATAACTACTCCTCTTACTACAGGGCGCTTACCTATATATATATATATATGGGAGATGATCCAATGTTAACTCTTCATTATTGCGTTAACCGAATAACTACATCTTATTACTTTGGGTGTAATCCCCAGTGTTTTTCCGTTTTAATTCCATATGCAGTAGTGTCAAATTAACGAAAATTATGAATTTTTCGTAAACCAGTACAATGTAACATCATATTCAAATAAAAACATTAGTTTTGTTAAATTTCTTTTTATGACAACTCAAAATAATATTATAATATAATATTTAAAAACAAGTCAAACTTTTGCAAAACATTATTATAAAAATATAAGTTTTGACTAAATAGAAGTATATGTTTTATCAGATGCTAAACAATTAGGAACAAGTTAATTATAAACTATTTCCTAAAAAATAATATTTGATTATAAATGTTTTATTTAAACAATAGCAAAATAACTAGTTATGAAATCTATAGATTTTTACTTAATAAAACATTAAGGTAGTAATATGTGAGGAACTATTATGGTAAATAAAAGGGAAAACTTCACACAAATGTAACCAACTTTCTAAAGTGTTCCAATTAGGTCACTCAAATTTTTTTTGTATCAATTAGGTAACTCAACTTGTATAGAGTGTTCTATTTCTATGTTTTTTACCTATTGAAAAGGTTACCATGCTGATGTGGCATTCCTTTTTTGTTTTCTTTTATTTTTAATGCTTAAGTGGAAAATGACATGATGACTTGGATTTTAATTAAAAAAACATTAAAAAAATAAATTTCTTTTAATTCTCAAAACCTAAAAAATGAAAAGATTATTTCTTTCATTTTCAACTTCCAGGAGAATCACTATGGTTCAATATTTGAGAAGAAGAAACGTCATCTTCTATGGAGAAGCACTTTGTTGCACCTTTAACAAGAAGAAACAATGGATTTCCTGAGGTTCTACATTTCTTTCGTTTGTTCATTGTCATTTTCAGCAGGCACCTTCGAAGAAGAAATGATTGATTTCCTAGGGTTCTATCTTTGATCTGATTGTGCATCGTCTTCACCTGCAGGTATTTCTCCTTCAACTTGCTCGTTTAAAAACCGTGTGTTTTTAAATCTTTACTTACTCAATTTTGTATGATAATGATGACTGAATTTGAAATCCATTGTTTCAAACTTTGATTTCCGTTCACAACTGTTGTGAGATGGTTTAAAATAAGGTTTAGTTTAATTGTTTTTTGGTTCCAAGTAGGCTAAAATCGTGTTTTTTTAAACTGTTGTGAGTTAATCTCCACACTCTCTTGTTCAGTTGTAAGGTAAGGAATCAAGAAGTTTATTGTTTACCTCAGTTGAATGAAGATGAACTTAAAACATGATCCTTTCTTTGTAAAAGGGTTTTAATTTTAGGAATACAATTCATTTTTTAATAAAATTTAAAAATAACAATAGTGTTTTTCAATTAAAAATCAAAAAAAAAAGAAAAAAAAAAGAGAATATTTTAAAGCTACGTAAAAAGGTATATAACTTTTTAATTTTTAGGAATACTATTCATTTTTTTAATAAAATTTAAAAAAAAGTAGTGTTTTTTTATTAAAAATCCAAAAAAAATAGAACCAAAAAAAAAGAAAAGAATATGTTAAAACTAAGTAAAAGGGTATATAAGTTTTTAATTTTTAGGAATACAATTCTTTTTTTAATAAAATTTAAAAAAAAAACAATAGTGTTTTTAATTAAAAATCGAAAAAAATAAGTGTTCCAAAAAAAAAAAGAAACTCATCATTTTCCATGTCACTAATAAAAAGGAATGAAACAAAAAAGGATGCCACGTCAGCATGGTAACCTCCTTAATAGGTAAAAAGCATAGAAATAGAACACTTTATACAAGTTAAGTTACCTAATTGATACAAAAAAAGTTTGAGTGACCTAATTAGAACACTTTAGAAAGTTTGTTACATTTGTATGAAGTTTTCCCTAAATAAAACAACTAATAAAATGGTTTTAAATTTTAATAAATGTGGGTTCAGATGGCAACTTCCAGAAACGAGGGGATAAATGGCAAAACTCAAAAGCGGGGCCAGCCCCTTCACCCGTTTCCTTATCTCTTCGACCCAGAAACCCGGTTTCGACCCGTTCTTCAATCCCGCTCGATTACAACCAATTTCCAGCTCATACCTGATCAATATGGAAAGGATTCACGCGTCTATTACATTTCAATCATCAAATATTCGAAATCCAGTCAATTAAACACAAAAATTCCTTCCAAATTCATCTCGTCGACTGGGAATTCAAAATCATAGCATTTCAGTATAAAAACTCAAATTCGACACACCATTCGAACCCTTTCCTCATTTCTAAACTGTCTGCGAACAAAAATCTCGAGTGCAAGGACTCTGGAACGCGATTCGAACCGAGGAACGTCCGAACCTTCTGCGTGACTTGACCACCCATCAAACGAACACCAATCCAGGTAATATCTACCTCATTAGAACCGTAGAATTATGGGGATCAAAAGCCCCATGCTTTTGATCCCTCACAAACAACCATTGAACGGATTGGGAATTCGATTTGAATTAGGGCTCGTTTCATTTTGAGAATCAAAATCTAGAACTGAATAAGGTTAAAAGGAATCTGATTTATTCCAATCAACACAAGACAGCCCACTGGTTGGGCGCTTCCTGTGTGATCATTGGGTCGGGTGTTCGAACCCCACCCGAAACACAAAACCGGTTTTTTTGTCATTTTACCTATTTTAAATCTATTTTTTTTATATAAAAAAAATTCTGGAAAATTTTATAAACATAAACTTTATTTTAACGATTTATTTTTAAATATAAAAACAGTCTTAAATATTATGAAAATAAAAATAAAATGTTTTAATCAAAATTAATTTTGAAAACATTACATAAATCTTTTTAAAACAATTATAAAAACAACAGAACCTTTATTTTAGATTTTTACAAATTTAAAGTAATTTAAATTTTCAACTTACAATTACAACGTTTTTATTTAACTATAAGAAAATTTAAATTTTAAAATCTTTTTAATAATAAGATTATTTTGCACAAATTTATTTAAACAAATATAAGTTAACTTTGAAAACAAACAATCTATAAACATTTTTGAATTTAATATGAGTCTTATGACTCATGACTTTATAAAATTATTTGAAAACACAACTATAAACATCTTTAGGTCCAATTTAAATTCTACAACTTTTAATTTTACAAAATTGTTTGAAAAGTAATTTTATAAAATTTTAATACATAAACAATGAAGATTATTCAATGGAATATATAAAAAAAATCAAAACTTTTTAAACAATAAGTATTACATAGAATAATTTAATTATTTTGAATAAATGACTTATAACAAAAACCATTACTATTGGGGCACAAATCTATATTCTTAAGCCCACAAAATAAATAAAAGGAATATTAAAATATTCCAATATATTTATTGTACACAAACGAGAATATCTAATTATGTTTAATAATTAAATATTCCCAAACAATTATTCTTAGACTTTGATAATAAATAAATGGAATATAAAAAGTATTCCAATTTATTTATTATTTATAAAATGGAGAATATTTAATTATAATAAATAATTAAATATTATTCTAAGTACACATTATCAATATTAGAAGTTAGGGATACCATAGAAGCCATAGATTTAAGACTAAGCATTTAAACTTTAGGCAAACACTTGAACTTAGACTAAGACATATGTTTTATATAAACCTTTGGGGAAAGATTGTTAGCTTTTCTTCATTCAAATACAAGAGACATTTGGTCAACAAGTAGACTCAATACAAGTGAGTTAATTCTTACTCCCTTTTACTTTTGTAAACTTTTTGAGATGTTACATATGTCATATACACAAACATGTTCTTAGAGTCAAAACATATACATGATGCAAACCTTTAAGCTTAGTAGACTTGATTTAGAGGCTATGTGAACTTATGTGCTAATTGCTATGTGGGATTTAAGTTAGAAGACATTTCATAGAAAAACAAAACAGTATTTAGTAGCCTAAGAATGTAACGACGTTCTTCGCATTGACTTATGTCTTGTGTGAAAAAGGTGAAAAATACACATACATAAACATTATGATTTACAATGTTTAAGTTATGACCTAGCTAGTCTTGATTTAAACTTTGTAAGATCATTTGGATTCTTGCTTTGTGCTACATGCAAATTTACATATGTTTTAAATCTATTCTATTTAGTTTAATAGTTTTGCATCCTTTTTATACGTATTATATCAAACTGTTTTGAATTGCTCACCAACTATGCAAATAGTTGACCCTTTATTTTACATATGTAACATGTTAAGTTGAAGACATATGATGAAGACATAGATTAGGTTTAGAGGACCTAGTTAATTAAAACAATGTTTAGAATATCATTTGTAATTTTTTTTGAACACTTGTATGTTATTTAATGACATTGAATGATTTTGTTTGATTAAATTAATGTGGATGTTTTAAATATTGAAACTTTAACATAACACCATGAGCTTTTGAGCATTCGAAATCGCGCCCCGACGCAATCCGCCGTCGGTCGGGGTGTGACATTGGGGCCCACACAAAAGTAAATCTAAAGGTTGTGTTTTTTTTTCTTTTTTCTTTTAATTAATGTAGAGCCCACTTACATTAATAGAAAAAGAAGAAAAAAAACCTTTAGATTTACTTTAATGTGGACCCCAATGTAATAAGATGTAGTTATTCGGTTAACGTAATAAGGAACGGTTAACAAAGGAACTATCCCATATATATATATATATACATACACACACATAGGGTTTGAATCCTGTGAAAACCCGATCTTAAAGATAAAACCTTTAAACCCTACGTGGACCGTTGATCAAGATTTAATTAGATTATTCTTTTTCTTTTATTTGTTATTTTTTGTGTTCCATCTTTTTTTTGGGATTTTTTATTAAAAAAGTAATGTTAAAATAACATTTTTACCCCTCAAAAGGGTAATAGAGTAATTTTCTTATTTGTACTAACTTTCCTCCTCTCTCCTCTCTCTTATCTCTCTTCGTCACTCTCTCTATCTCTATTCTTTCTATATTTTGAATTATCCATATATTACACATGTGTATTGTTTTTTTAAGTTAAAAAAAATATTTTTCATAATATTAGAACAACAAAAATGTATACTTATACATGTGTATTAAAAAAATTACAAAATGTGTATTAAACATAATTTTCATTACAAAAACACAAACATATTCTCAAATCTCAACCATAATAAATATTACACATGTGTATTTTTACATATGAAACAAACATTACACATGTGTAATTTTATTACATGTGTAATTTTATTACGTGTGTAATAAAAATGTACAAGTTTTACTACATAAAGTACACATGGTCATACAACACCTATAAGATCTGAAAAACTACACATGTGTAGTAATAAAAATGTGCAAGTTTTACTGCATAAAGTACACATAGTCAAATAAGTACATATAAAATCTTAAAACTATACATGTGTACAAATAAAAATGTACTAGATTTTAAGCACTTAGTACACCTAGTCAACTGAAAAACTACACATGTGTAGTAATAAAAATGTACAACTTGTACTGCATAAAGTACACCTGGTCAAGCAATACCTATAAAATCAAACTACACATGTGTACAAATAAAAATGTACAAGTTTTTAAGCACTTGGTACCCCTGGTCAAGCATGTGTTTGAACCATCACCATGGCCACTACCTCTTGAAATCGCCACCACCACCATCAGACCAACACCACCATCGGACCACCACCACCATCAACTTTAGAGAGAGAGAGAGAGTAGATAGAGAACGACCACGACCACTATAACCACCGCCTAAACCCACGACCACCATCGGTTGAACCACCACGATCACCACCTCTTGAAACCGCCACCACAACCATCGCCGTCTGGAAGCACCACCACCTACTCCTAGAACTGCCATTGCTTTTTACCCCTCAACAAACCACCGCCTTCATCACCACCGCCGCCACCTTAACTTGAGATCCGATGTTATCGTTGACGATGGTAACCACCACCACCACTGATGTTGCTTTTGACGCCGGTCACCATCACCGCCACCCCCGTCAGGTCACCACCACCTCCCGTCATCCTTTTTCTGGTGAGAGAACACCGGGCACCTATACTACCTTCTCGTCACTACCAACTGTTGGTCACCACCACCTAATACCACCACCACCTCCATTGTCTTTCTTCTTCTAGAGAGAGAGAGTGTGTGAGTGAGAGAGAGAGAGCAGAGATTAGAGATATGCTTCAGAGAGAGAGAGAGAGTGAATCTGGAAAGAGAAGAGAGAGGATACTGATTTATATAGAGAGAGTGATAAAAAGACCATTATGCCCATTCTATTTAATTAATAAAAATAAAAATAAGTTTGATCTAACGGTCCACACATGGTTTAAGTGTTTTCTTTTTAAGATCGGGTTTTCACATGATTCAAATCATATATATATATATATGAATTGAATATTTTGAAAACTCGATCTTAAAGAGAAATCCTTAAACTCTATGTAGACCATTGATCAAACTTTAATTAGATTTATCTTTATTTAATAAGAATGGATATATTGTTAAAAATATCACTCTCTCTTTCTTTATAACATCACATCACCATCTTTTTATTTCAAATCATTTCATCTCTCTTTCATATACTTTTTTCTTTCACACACTTCTATTTATTTCAAATTCTTTTGAATACTACTGAAAATTACTTAAACATGTTTAATATTATTAAGTATTTTTTAAAATTAGTAAAAATTGATATGTTTACACATGTGTAATTTTCAGATGTACATCGTGTATCAAAACTTGTACATTTCTAGTTTTACACATGTGTAGCTATTCGATCATAATGCTTTTTTTTTTGTCATATCAGTTTTATGTATACTAGTTTTTGTACTTAGACAAATGTAGGTTTATTTTTTAAGTTGTGGTTATTGCGTGTATTTTTTAATCCTGCATCGTGTAGTTTACGAATTTGTAGCTGTTTCTTTGAATTTAAATTTGTTACAAATGTGTATTTTTTTTGAATAATAGTGAAAAATAATTACACATGTTAAAATTAATTACACATGTGTAATTATAGATTTTTGATTCAAGTGTACTTGTGTATCAAAACTTGTAAAATTTTAGATCGGTTAAACACGTTTAATTTTTTTAATACTATTGAAAATTTATTTTGTATAAAAACTACACATTTTTGTTGTGTTTTTTGTTCTTAAATAAAGAGATTTTTTTAATTTGTTATTAAAACTACACATTTTTTTTTGTGTTTATAGTTCTTAAAAATTGTTTTTGACAATTTAAAAAAAAAGCTACACATCTGTAGTGTGTGACTGTTTATATTTTTTTTTTATTACTACACATGTGTAGTTTAAGATTTTTTGTACTTGTTTCCTTGAATTTGAATCTGTTACACATGTGTATTTTTTTAATATTAGTAAAAATTAATTACACATGATTAGTATTATTCTATATTTTTTAACATGTAAATTTTTAAAATTTGTAAAATTTTAAATCGGTTAAACACATTTAATTTTTTTAATATTAGTGAAAATTTATTTTTTATAAGAAGTACACATTTTTTTGTTTTTTTTGCCTTAAAAACAGAGGTTTTTTTAGTTCTTATAAATACTATAAATTTTTTTGTGTTTTTTATTCTTAAAAATTGTTTTTATACATTTTTGTTTTTTTAATATTCCAAAAAATATGTTTTTTAACTTAAAAAGAAAAAATACATGTCACACCCCTAGGCGGCGGGCCAGATCGAATGTCCCGTCGGGCGGAATGGTCCCGGAGCGTGATATCGGGATGATAATCGGAGTGATCAGATTGTAAACATAGCACAACATTTGAGAATAATTAAAGCATAAGGATAATTAACTAGAAGTTTCAAAGTTAAATTACAACCGTCATGTTTGATAATTTAACTAAGCAAACATATCCAAGAAAATCATAAGTCGGTTATCTTGTGATCGTACGAGATATCAAATGATTCACCCTCCACAACAAAATATGTGCTTCCAACAGTAACTAGGTCCACTATCCTGACATCCTAGTATGCATCCAGCAAATCTTAATCTAATCATGTACGTCACCTAAGAAAGCATGTAATAAAACAAAATCAACACATGGTTGGTGAGTTCAAATAGTTTTGTTATTGAAAAATAAATTTGTACAAACCTTCCCAAGTGACAACCTTAACCTCACCAACAACCACATATACTATCCAGCCAAGTATGCTTATATATAAGGCAAACGTAGGGTCAAGCTTACCGCCAGCCCAGCCGCCAGCCCACCACATACCGGACCACATAGTATATTGTTGTTAATGATAATTAAGCGTTTCACTCCACACACTGAACTGAAAACCTTGAAAATGATAAACTTTGAACAATCCGAAATGACAACCTTAACCTCACTAACAACCACCTATGCTATCCAGCCAAGTATGCTTATATATAGGGCATACGTAGGGTCAGGCTTACCGCTAGCCCAGCTGCCAGCCCACCACATACCGAACCACATAACATATTGTTGTTAATGATAATTAAGCGTTTCACCCCACACACCGAACTGAAAACCTTGAATAATATGAAAATGTTAACCTCTGAACCGTCTGTAAATGTTATCCATTGTAAAATCTGAAAATGGCTACCTTTGAACACCCGAAATGACAACCTTAACCTCACTAACAACCACCTATGCTATCCAGCCAAGTATGCTTATATATAGGGCATACGTAGGGTCAGGCTTACCGCTAGCCCACCACATACCGAACCACATAACATATTGTTGTTAATGATAATTAAGCGTTTCACTCTCAACCAACATCACACACATACAACAACCATGGAAAATATAGATAGTAGTTAATTAAAATGCTTAAATAAATGAATAAATAAACATTTAATTAACATCTAAGTCCTAATGATTGGGCCTTGGTCAACTCGAGTAGATTAGTATAACAATCAAAGGTTCTTAGTTATTGGTGGTGTCCAGTCTATATCATCTCACACGTGGCCCATATCAAGCTTGACCCAAAAGGGTCTACTTGTATGTGTCGGGACTTTATGATGTGCCCATATCAGCATGACCCTCCAGGTCTACTGTATGTGTCGGGACTTTAGGATATCCTTTGATTAATGTTTCCCTCTGTTTCCTTGAAGTTTGTTTGATTGTTTACTTGTTTGATTGTTTCCCATATCAGCATGACCGTCAAGGTCTACTGTATGTGTCGGGACTTTCGGTTGTTTTACACGTGGTCTTGATAGACATACGACTGACAGCCACATATAATTGTTCATTGAAAATAGTTCTTTGAAAATAGATCTTTGAAAATAGTTCTTCGAAAATAGATCTTTGTAAATATATACTTGAAATACACAATTTTCCACTTAAAATAAATAAGAAATTCTTTATGAAACCTGAAATAAGTTTACCTAGACATAATCTAGGATAGAAATTATACATACCAAACAAATATGATTTAAAAGCATTTAAGTAAAATATAATCCAAGGAAAATAATTTACGCATGCTTCTCAGCCCCGCATTTGTAACACCAAAATGTTTAGAAAAGGGGAAATGAACTCACCTATGTTGCTATGCAAATGAACCACAAAAGATATACGCGCTCGTTGATTTTAGACTATGTATCTTTAGTACCTGTGTTGATTTATTATGATCGGAATACCATAAGTATTTATTATTTGACGCATATAGGGTTTCGGTCTCGGTGTGCGACTATGTGTCCTATATACTTGCTAATGTGTTTCTAAGCCTTCTCTATTCATCTTACATACCCTCTATTAATCCCTTATCCCTTAGTTAATAAAAACTAAGCCTTATTTATATAAGGTTTATACTAATAAAATACTTGACCTTTTTAATTAGACCATCATTTATAAAGTTCTCTTCAAATTGTAAAATATTAAGTTTAGAAATCCTTTAAATTATTTTGAAAACATTTTATTAAGTTAATTTATAAGCCATTATATTTTAGTAAAAACATAAGTTATTTCTACGAAAAATATAGTTAAACATGTTAGAACTTAAGTTAATCTTACTAGATTAACTTCAAGTCCTTCACTAGTTCTTTGTTTCAACATTGTTCTTTGTTTATTCTTGTGTATATCATCCCTTTAAATTATTCCATTTGAACAATCTAAGTTGATTATACAATGCATGTAGTCACTAAGTGTTATGAGTTGACACACAAAATCAACACCTCTATACTTAGTTGTTTTGTTGAATTCCCATGAATCCCAACTTGTTCTTTGGTCTTCTTCTAGCACTTAATAGCATTTAACAACTCTTAGATTATTGAGTTTTATATAAAACATGCTTCGTTCATTTGCTTAGAATTCACTAAGTTTAGGTTTTTGTAATTAGTATCTTTAGTTTACATCTTGTAACCAATTTCCTTGGACCTTAACTATTGCTACCCTTTTTGTCCATGATTTATCTAACAATACCCATAAACAATAATCTTACCTGATTGCTAAAAATGTGTTTAGTTGTTTAAAGTAGTTTATAAAACTTTGATATTAAAAACCTTAAGTTGGATGGATTACAAAATCGACTAACACAACAAAGGATCCTTATGGACCATTGTCATTGCTAATCTTTCACTAATGATTTTCATCAAGTAATTCCATTCATTTTCAACTTAATTGATTTCTAAAAATACTTGTTTAAGTAGTTAAGTTAGTTTAGAAGACTTTGTGTTAGAAAAAATTTAATTTCTATGGTTACAAAACCGGTTAACACATGTAAAAACCCCATTGCATCATAGCCCGACCCTTTCGTGTTCTATTTGATCCCATGTGCTCATTTCTAAATGGTTTGAGCTGGTTCCAAGTTCAAAATTCTTGGATTAGATCTGAGTATTAGTATCGACCAGCCATAGCTCAGTATCGATGTCCCCTGATCCAACAATATCGATGAAACCAAGTCCCCCTTGCTGTCGAGACTACCATGTTCGACACACTTAGTTTCAGCAGCTCCAAGCCCTTCGACTTTTGCCAATATCCAGCTCCAAATCGATTCCCAACTGACCCAAACATCTATCTAACATGTTCCTTAGATTCCTAAGTCAATTTGGTGCAATATCCTAGGGTTTTACAGCTCAAAAATCGACCGAAAGGAGCTGATGTTCGAGAGAAACTCACCTAAACAGTAACAGCCGAAAATCAGCTCGTTTGAGCTCGTTTTTGATCTGTTTTTGGTGAATCAAAGCTCCATTTCTTCGTCTCTTCACGATCTACATGTTTCTAGAGTCTTTTTAGTGTTTATCCTACTGATTTGAAGTGATAAAAAACGATTTAGAAGCTTACCTTACATGAATAGTGGAAAACCCTCAAATTTCGTAGCTTCTCTCTAAAACTGCAACCACATCAGCTCGTTTCAGCTCCGATCGTCTGTACTACTGTCTTCCTCTCGTTCCCACGGTCGTTTTGACTACTAGAAAGTCAAATTTGGTGAAGAAATGAGGAAATTATGATGGTTTGAAGTTGAGAATGGGGAGAAAAACGGGATGGCCGAAAATGGAGGTGGGGAAGAAGATGGGTCTGCAATTATGAGGAAAAAAGAAAGGTTTTTGGGGCTTTTATAGTCCGGGTATGTTCGGGTTTCCGTTTCATTCGTTTTCGGTTTCGCGCGTCATTTTTGTCGTTTTTCGTTACATTTCGTAACTTTATAAAGAGAGAAATTTTTAAACTTTTTAAAGTGGTAATTCCTAATAAATTAACTAATTATTTTTCATTTATTTTTTTAAAATTTCAAAAACGTTTATTTTTTTTGTTTCTTTGGATCGTATGGTTTCCACGCGTATTCGTACGAATCGTCACCCGTTCGAACACGACGACAACGTTACTTTCCAATATGGTTTTTTAATTATTAGATATCGTTCAGAACGTTAAACATACAAATATATTCATGCAAATCGTCACTCACATGAATATACCGTATGTTTAATATTCATTTAACGACATCCGTTATGGTTTTTGTTTGGATTTCCTCACATACGTTTATACGTAATAAGATCCTATCTAACAAACACATAAGTTATCCAATCACTGTTTACCATGTTTAACATATCCGTATTGTGTCTGTGTGTTGTTTGTTAGTTCTGAGTTTCTGTACTGTTAACATCAGTCGTTTCATATAATGTTAACACCGAATACTCTGCGAACGCTTTCCGTACAAGTATCTACAGTACTTTCCTACAGTTCTGAAATTACTGTTTCGGTACTGATGTTACAGTCTCCCCTTTTTAAAGAAATTTAGTCCCAAAATTTAAAATCGGTATCGGTTATGACTTTCTTTACACTCTGGGAAATGGGTTTGATTCGTCTTTTACGTGTCTTCTAAAATACTCATTCATTCGCAAATACTGGTTACTCGTTCGCAAATGTTCATGTACTTTCATTCGCAAATATTGTTTACTTGTTCGCAAATGTCATGTACATTCATTCGCAATTAAATCAAGTATAGCTTACTTGTTCGCTAATGTTCATGTTCGTTCATTTGCAAATATACTAAGTACATTTTACTCATTCACAAATGTTCATGTACACTCATTCGCAAATAAACTTACAGTTTACTCATTCGCCAATGTTCATGTACGCTCATTCACAAATAAACTAATTACAGTTTACTCATTCGCAAATGTTCATGTACGCTCATTCGCAAATAAACTAAGTATAGTTTACTCATTCGCAAATTTTCTGCTGAACTTAATATCCTTGCCGCTAGTGTAATAGCTAGTGCACTATAGTTACGAGGGTAAGCGCTGGTTCCAACTCCCACTAATGGTGCTTGGGAACAGCTTATTATACCTCTTCAGAATCTCTACCTCTCATTTGTTTTAACTGTTCCTCTTCGAATGGTAGTCTACTTGTAGGTTCACCAAATTCCTCAAATCGTTGAACTTGCTTTGGATTCCTACTCTTACTGTAACCTATTTCACCCTATGGAGTTTTACACACTTCCTGCAATTTCCTAGGAATTTATAAAAAATTAGTGCAACCACAAAATTAACTGATATTATCAGTTACAAGAATAAAGGTTTCAGATTTCCGCACACCATGGTTCTGGTTATGCCGAATCTGATTACTTAGTCCCTAATACAGTTCCTTCTTGTCATGGAAATTGAGAGCGGGTTTGATCATACAGGTGTCGTTGACCCATATGCTTTGGTGTCTACCAGGAGTATAGGATGGGAGCTTGGTATCTTAACCATAGCTATCGTTTCCTACTCCTATAACATCATCTCATGTTGTCTTCACAACTCTAGGTTTCTGGATTGTTATATCTCAACCCCTAGACCACATAGAGTGTATCCTAGATAATGTCATTACAATCCTAGGTATACTAACCACCTCTGAATCTGTTTCCAGATTTTGGTGTATGCCCTAAATGTCTAAGGGAATTACCAAAGAACATGGTAATTTACCCAATGACAAGTGTACAGATTTACCATGGTGGCGAATCTAAGCGCATCTCTAAAAATGTATCTGTCATTATTCATCATCCTTATTACACACGTATTTACCTCACATCATCCATCACCAGATGTTAGCAACTTTGCCAGCTTTTGTCAGATGATGTTGGTGTGTAACTCCATTATCTCAGGAAAGGTTGGGGTTTAAACACCCAACATTCAATGCTACAAGACAAAGAAATAGAACGACAAATAGCTGACATGTTACAGACACTGAATGTTCAGAAGGGTACAACTAACACAAAGTCAACAACCACGGAATCATGAGTCTTCGGAAGTCTTCAGTTCTTCCGAGGTAAAGATAGTTATGTAGAAGTTCAGTGGTTATTCTTTCAGAAGGTGTTCGTCGGAAGCTGATTAAACAATAGTTATTATTTAATCAGGGGTTGTCTTACGAAACATCGGTTGTCTTCCGAAACATCGGTTGTCTTTCTAAGAGATCAGGTCTAGCTATTATCTTCCGAAGTCAAGGGGATCTACGGTAATTGTTTTGCGAATCTTCCGTTGTTGAGCTTCCGATGCTGAAGTTCAGTAGTTCTACATTCGGAAGAGAAAGTATCCGCGGTTGGTCAATCCGCGATTTATTCATCTGTCTGGCTTCAGTGGTTTTGCTCATCAGTCCTTCTCTTCCAACACTATGTTTGAAATAACGGTATACCCACTTACTCAACATTTCCTACAAACTATAGTATGCTAATCTGTATAATTATCTAAAGCTGATATTATAACAGGCATACACATACCACAGAGTCCTACCATACGTGTAAAGGAAATTTCCCAAACAACTTTTCAGGAATTACATCCGTAGTCTTCCGGGTAACTAAGACTAAATGACTTAAGACTAACCAATTCTCAATTTATTTAAGGATTTCCTAACTCGTTCTGAAGTCTATTTCTTTATCGAATTTCCACATGTAATAGTGGTTTATTCCTATAAAGCTTTCTCCTTAACTACGATGGTGATTTCTCATTAAGTTATAAACAATAATCATTTTCCTTTTTTAATTTAATAGGTAGCTAATTAATCTAAGGCTTCCTTATCTTACTATCCTTAAACTAAGACATAATATACAGTTTAACTATCATACTATTAGATAACTTAAATACACAAAATAATATTACATACCTATGGAATCATCGGACTCCGAGCGTACTCTAGGAGCTGGTAAAGCAAGCAGTTCCTCAGTGGCTGCTGGGTCTGCTGGAGGCATTCTCCTGGGGCAGTCCCTTGCAAAATGTCCGAGCATTCCACATGTGTAGCAGTTGTTGTTATATTGGGAGGAAGTAGAGGTGCTCGCATTCTGTTCCTGTTTCCGATTTGGAACAAACCGACACATTTGGATCAGTGTCCATACCTCCCACAATTCACACAGTGTCTACAAGGTTTCTCCTCACTTTGGTGAAAACCACATCTAGCACACTCAAGGAACTTACCAACGTATTGACGGGGAATAGGGGCTACTGGTAACCTGCACTGTTGCGTCTAGTGACCCCCTTCCCACAACGTGTGCATTGCACGCATGGAAGTTCAGCTCTATGATAGTAGTGACAAGCTGAACCAGAGAGGGGCCTTTCCCTCATAGTGTAAACATAGCACAACATTTGAGAATAATTAAAGCATAGCACAACATTTGGGAATAATTAAAGCATAATGATAATTAACTAGAAGTTTCAAAGTTAAATTACAACCGTTATGTTTGATAATTTAACTAAGCAAACATATCCAAGATAATCATAAGTCGGTTATCTTGTGATCGTACAAGATATCAAATGATTCACCCTCCACAAGAAAATATGTGCTTCCAACAGTAACTAGGTCCACTATCCTGGCATCCTAGTATACATCCGAAAAATCTTAATCTAATCCGGTATGTAACACCCCGAGCCGGCGGGCTGGATCAACTTTCCCGTCGGGCGGAAGGTTCTCGGGGCGCGATAACGTGAGTGATAATCGTGATGATCAGATTGTTTACATAGCATCAATGTTAAGAATAACTTAAGCTCAATGACATTCAACTAGAATTTACAGAGTTAAATTACAATTGTCAACGTATGATAATTTAACTAAGTAAATCTAACAAATGAATCATGAGTTTACTATCTTGTAATCGTACAAGATATCAAAAGTGATTCACATTAGTCAACAAAATATGTGCTTCCCAAAAACTACTAGGTCCTCTAACTGGCATCCTAGCATGCATTCCTGAAACCTTAGCTTAATCCTGTACAATGCCTGAGAAAGCATGAAAGAAAACAAAGTCAACACACCTTAACCTCATTAACATCCTTAACCTCATTAACATCTCCTTTAGGTAACAACCTTAACCTCATTAACATCACCTATAATATCCAGCTCGGTATGCTTATATATAGGGCATACGAAAGGGTCGAGCCTACAACCCGCCCATACGCCATCCCACCACATACTAAACCACATATGACATTGTTGTTAATGATAATTAAGAATTTTACCTACCATTCGATTCCACTTCAAAAGAATATCCTATTACAAATCTTTTAGGTAACAACCCTAACCTCATTATCATCACCTGTATCATCCAACTCGGTATGCTTATATATAGGGCATACGAAAGGGTCAAGCCTACAACCCGCCCAGACGCCATCCCACCACATACTAAGTCACATAGGACATTGTTGTTAATGATAATTAAGCGTCTTACCTATCTTCCTGTTTCATTTCCATTCTCGTTTCAAACATTTCGTTTAGAAGTCTAAAACATGAATACATTAGCATTTACCAATCCCTTCGGCAACAACCTTAACCTCATTAACATCACCTGTATCATCCAACTCGGTATGCTTATATATAGAGCATACGAAAGGGTCGAGCCTACAACCCGCCCAGACGCCATCCCACCACATACTAAGCCACATAGGACATTGCTGTTAATGATAATTAAGCGTCTTACCTACTACCCACTTCCATGTTAGAATTTTATTTCCACAATTTGAAATACCTCTGATTTCCTGGGTTCACCATGTCTTCATGATTACCCAAAACGCTTGCAGAAATATAATATTAAATGGTTAATTAAATTAATAACTAATCATTTAAATACAACTAAGACATGATGATTGGGCCTTGTTCAACTCAATCAATCAGACTTAGTTGTTGGTGGTTGTCCAAGTTGTACCCTCTCACATGTGGCCTATATCAGGCATGACCCACAAGGAGTCTACCTGTATGCGTCGGGACTTTCATGATTTTGCCCATATCAACTTGACCTTTAAGGTCTACTGTTTATGTCGGGACAATAGGTTTTGCCCATATCAGCTTGACCCTCAGGTCTACTGTACATGCCAGGACTTTAGGATATCCTTTGATTTTGACCGTCTTGACCGTCTTGATTCTCTTGAGTTCATTTGATCGTTTAAGTTATGCCCATATAGCTTGACTACAGGAGTCTACCATTTATGGCAGGACTTTCCGTGTATTAACACGTGGTCTTGATTTACATACAACTGACCCCTACCTTAGTTTAAACATTAATGATTTCATTATTTCATTGATTCATACACGGTTATGATTCTCTTGAGTCTCCTGATTCTGAATGTTTAGCATTCTATGATTTCCATAATGATTATAGCTTTATGAATAGGATCCTTAGTTTTTCTGAACCACACATTGAATTAGATTACCTTGAATTTGCTTCTTAACTTTAGTTCTATTGGTTACACTTTGAGTTTAGATTCTATGAATTCAAACTTGATGGACTAAGTGTTGTTTTAGAATTTTAGAATTAAGGTATTACTCATAAGAGTAATTAATTAACTTATTAGTTAATTCTGCGTAGCAATTACCTAGACAGGAGTCTAGGAGTATAAACAAGCATATATAAAGTGTAACATTTGTACAATTAGTCATGATAGTCATAAACAATGTTAGAACAGTGTGTGTCCATGTTCAGTTAATCAATGTGATTCATATGTTCCTTATGTGATTGTGTGTTAGAATCTTTAATATTTGAGAACAAGTATGTATTATTATTTACAGTCGATTACACTAGGCAAGAACAGTATCGTGTTATATCGAAACAGTGGTGGGCAGCGAGAGTGAGCCCTATATATATACTGCGTTCGGTGTAACAGGATAGTGTTAGTGCGTAGTGTTAAGACGAATATTATGACAATTAATCAAACAAAATCGTAATGCGTAAGCGAGACTGAGTATAGTTATGGGTGACGATCCATAATGATACGAATGTTGAACTTATAATTACGAGTGAACGGCTTTAACTATTTTATACGATCGGAAAACGTACGCGATTGCGGGTATACACGTAATTGTTACTGTTTAACGATCTGTTTTCAAACAATTAGGTAAAATATTTTATTTTACATTTTTACAATTTTGAAACTCATCATTTTATTGAGTTTAGCAACTCTTTTATTTAAAACCGCGTAAAATACGCGTTACGTTCCGGAAACGCGAACCGAGCGACCGAAACGAACCCGAATACCACACGGGCTATAAAAGCCCTAAAGAAGGCTATTTCTTTCATTTAATTCACCAACAACCCACTCTCTCTCTAGAATTCGTCTCCCACCTCTCTCTAAAAATCCAAACTTCAAACGCGCGTATCTCCTTCGTTTCTCAACGAAATTCGGTTTTCTTGGTGCCCACGCGTAGCTCTCGACATTCTCTACACGAAAGTACAAGGGATCTAGTGTTTTATCCAGCCAAGAACTAGGTATGATCGAATGAAAATCTGAAAAATAGGGTTTTTGTTGTGTGATGTTCGAACCTAGCTACAATCGGTTTTAAGACCACTCCAGTCGAACTAACAATATCCGGGGACTAGGTTAGAAGTGTTCGAATGCATGGGAATGGTTGGATTGAGGAAACAAAGTCGAATGATGGTGAAGATGACAGGTTCGGGAGGTGCACGACGACAACAGTAGAGAGCCGAACCTGTTAGGGTTTCCTGGCCGAACCATTTAGGCCATGGCGATCCTTAGCGAACCCTGCCTGGTTCGTTGGGTTACCGGCTGAACCCAAGTGGCCTTCACGAACCTGCCTCCAGTCTTCATGCATCCACGAACCCCCTACTGCTGCGAACCTTCGAAGTCCTTCAAACCGAACCATTAGGGCATTGCCGAACCATGTACATCACTCCACCAAAGCCGAACCCTGCATGGTTCGGGGACATATCAGCCGAACCCTAGGGGTTCCCATGAGCCATCACCGAACCTTCTGTGGACAAAGCGAACCCTTGAGAACCACCGAACCCTTACATGTGCACGAACCCTCACATGCCACGAAGCTAGGACCAGACGAACCTACATTTGGCTAACTGTCACGAATCATTTCCTCTTGCCGAACCTTGCCAAGGTCACGAACCAACATAACCAGCCGAACCCTTGGCTAGATAAGTATCTAGGTTCGCTGATAACCAAAGGAATTCGGTTGGCAACTTGCGGCCCAACACTTATCACTCGGCCCAACACTTAACAATTAGCCCAACTTGATTCCATTTGACCCAAACAAATTTCTATAGGCCCAATTAAGTTCTAATCGGCCCATTATGATCTTTAATGGGCTCAAGATTTTCTTTGGCATTTTACATGGCCTATGAATATGTTGTTGGCCTAATACCACATTACATTGGGCCCATAGTTGACCTAAATGGCCCATGGTGTGGCCTACAATGCAAAGTGTTTATGAATTGATCTTAGTTGGGTTATGTTTAACCTAAACTAATAAAGAGATCAATTCATAATCCCAAGAGTCTAAAACACTTGAACATATCCACACATTTTCATGTTGATCAAAGGCTTATCAAAATCCTAAACATATGTGATGTTGTGCAAACAAGTTTGTGCACAAAATAACATTTCACATTCTTTTCATGGATCCATGATCAAACAAGAAACAAAATCATGACTTTCAAGTTAACACAACACTTTCAATCATGAGTTAATCAAGTTCAAGTCAACACAAGTCAATCAATGAATCAAAGTCTATACAACTATAAATCTTATATCTTATGTATGATTATAATGATATAGGAACCAGTTAGAAGTCCTGTTTGCTACTTGCTATTTGTTATAGTTCAGAGTCTACTGCAGACAGGTGAGAACATTAGCCCCTCTTTTACTGTTTTACAACTGTTATGGGGTGAAACACGTGATCAAACTCTATATTTACAACCGTATTTCATGATTCAAGATGTGTTCTATTTTACAAACGTTACAGGTTCATTGCACGAATCCAAGGGATTCATCAGATGTTTTAAAGGATTTATCAATTAATAAACTCTTTCTATTGAAAAGTTTTATAAAGGCTTTTTGAACTATTTTATATCAGATTTACTCAAATGGTTTTATAAACGATAATCATTTTTAAATAATGGATTTTATAAACTTTTGTTATAAACCTTGTTTCTATACAAGGTCACAATCTTATGTACTCAATCAAGGGTATTCAAAACAAGGTATTCAAACAATGGTTTTCATGGTGATGTTCAAAACAAAGGATTCATTTCATGGTGTTCAAAACAATGGATTCATTTCATGGTGTTCAAAACAAAGGAATCAGTTTATGGTATTCAAACAGGGTTTTCAAATCATGTTATCAAATAAGGCATTAACACGCTACTTTTAAAGCAAAGTACAAAAGCATGGTGTCCATCGTTGTAAACAAACTTATAAACCCATCAAGTTTCATTAGCGTTAGTACTGGGTGATCACAACAAGGGAAAGCGGACACACTGGTTCATTATCCAAAATGGAGTTAGCTTTTAAATTTGTTTTAAAAGCTAACTGCAGGTTTGGTGTCATTATGGTTATCAAAATTGCTGATGTATTATCTAACTCCAAACGTGGTTTGGGACTTGATATTATATGTTGGCTTTTGTGCAAACAGTGATTGGACTGTTTACACTCATTTTTCATACTTGATGTTAGTTTGGGTTGCAACCCATCCATGTAATTCAATTATTGCTTTAATATACCTATGCTTTATTTTACAAATGCATGATTACTTATGTTAAACCTATTGTTCTCACCAACTACTTCTGTAGTTGACAGTTACTTTTCATGTGTTTCAGGTAATCAGGTTTAAGACTTTCTCAGGGACAACTAAGGAGACCATTCTAAGATAGAACAAGATGAAGAAACATGCTAGGATGGATTAGAAACACACTAAATCCTAATTGTTTAATTGTCTTGTTTGAAGTCCTATTTTGTAACTATATTTGGGTCTGTAGTTGTCTTTCTTTAGGTAGATAGATTGTCTGTAACTAAACAACTGTCTAAATATTTTGAAGCATAGTAATCCATTGTGGTTGTTCTTATTCAATACTTGTGCATGATTCAACTGTTCATACGTCACCGCGCCGTGGATTCCGCACGCGGCGCAGGGTGTGACAGGTTGGTATCAGAGCCAAGGTTGTAGAGAACTAGGAAAAACCCAATGTTTAATGACCTAGACTATAACCTAAGCTACCCAATAGGACTAAGTGCTATAGACTTGAGGATACTTAGGATCTAAGTAACTTAAGTGAGCATTAAGTCTACATTAAGCTTGAAAGATCTTAGGGATATTTTCTAAGATTAGCCATCGAGTCAAGGAATTTGAATCGGAATTCTATAATTTTAGAAACCGAATTAAATTTCTCACACGTATTCATTTAAGGATTTCAGAGGCAAGGATCTGTATTCTTAGTATCCTTGATCTGAAATTCTCACACAGAGTTCATTATAGGATTCCAGAGGCAAGGATCTGTATTCTTAGTATCCTTGATCTGGAATTCTCCTTCAGAGTTCATTATAGGAATTTAGAGGCAAATATCTGTATTCTTAGTATCTTTGATCTAAAATCCTTGTCATGTTCATCATAGGAATTCAGAGGTCAAGATCTATTAATTTAGAATCTTGATTTGAAATCCTTGTCATGTTATCATTATCAGGTGTTCATTATCATAGGAACTTTATAACTTAGAATCTGTGTAACAGTATTCTTTAGTTGAAGTTCTCACAGGAAATCATATTACTCAATACTGTAAGTATTGGGAACCTAGGTTAAATCAACCTAGGACACATATACAGAAACCTAAGGTTTTAATTTCAAGTAAATTAAGAACCGTGGTTTACACAGTCATAATCATATCCATAGTACAAGAGGCAATCATGAAACAATCATAACCAATCAACAGTTGGAATCTTAGCCCCAAATATAAACGACGGATTAACGCTGACGTGCTGAGGTAAGTGGTGGGTCGGTGAGAGCTTACCCTATATATAAGCTTATTTCAGTATGTTAGGGGGAATCCGGCGTTCGTATTTGAAGTGAGGATTCGGGAGCAACTGGGAACATTGAACATTAGTCAAACACATGGGATACAAACATTGGAGACACAATCATTGGTGAATCAAATCATAGTGCAATTCAAACTTGGATGAACCAAACATTATGGTAAATCAATCAAGTGGTGAACATTCTTTCAATGTAAACCTTAAGTGAAATTCTTAAGTGATTACATCATTAGTACTTACTAACATAGTTTAACAATAACAATGTAGAGCACTCATATGACTTAGTTCTACATGTTAACAACTGTTAGTAGGTGCACACATAACATAATCATAGTTCAATCATGGATTCTATCATAGTTCAAATTGATCAAAGATCATGGGATTCTTAATCAATGGAACACACTTGGAAATCAGTACAAACATGTTGCCAAATGCTAGCAAGGACATGATCGTGGTATATCGAAGCGGTGGTGGGATGGCGTCTGGGCTGGCAGTTTGCTTGACCCTTTCATATGCCCTATATATAAGCTATCTTCGGTATATTGGGAAAGTGTCAGTGTGTAGGTTTGGTGGAGTGAGATCATGGAACGTTATACACATTCACATGAGAAGTATGCTAATGAGCTGATTGCTTATACGTGTACATGCTCATATTACAATTGAATGATAATACTAGTAGTATGGATATATTACTAAATTTTATCATGCAAATTCAATTGTATCCTTTCTCGTTACTGACCCACTTGTGGCTTCTATTCGTAGAATGCCTCCCCGACGTGATCCTAACGGAGGGGGTTCGACAAGTGGCAACGACGATGAGATCAACAAGATTGCCCGAGCCATCGCTATACACATGAGAGATGTCATTTCGGGCATGGTCACTGATATTACCCAGAATCTTCGGGGAAGTACTAGTGATTCAGCACATAACTCAAATGCTACAACCACTGGAACTGCTAACTTCACTTTCAAGCAGTTCAATGATGCTAAGCCTCCTAAGTACTCTGGTACTGAAGGAGCTACCGGTCTACTACAATGGCTGGAAAGCATTGAAGATATTCTCGACTTCACTGGATGTCCTGAAAATCTAAAGGTCAAGATGGCCTCAAGCGCTTTTCACAAAGGCGCACTCACCTGGTGGAATTCTGAGAAGAACACCAGAGGACGCGAAGCCGCATTAGCCTTACCGTGGGACGGTTTCAAGAATCTGCTTGTGGAAAAGTTTTGTCCACGACACGAGCTGAAGAAACTGGAGGTGGAGATGTGGAATCTGGTGCAAGACAGTGGTGAAAACGCCAAGTATACAACTCGTTTCCATGAGTTGTGCATTTTGGTGCCACACTTGGTTACTCCTCTATCCCGCAGGATAGAGAAATACATCGAAGGCTTACCTCTAGTTGTCAGGGGAACTGTGATGGGGAATAACCCCACTACTCTGGAGGCAGCGATTCATCTTGGAGCTAGCCTTACCGAAGAATACGTTAAGTCTGGAGTGCTCACCCGAAAAGGGTATAAGAGAGCACAGATTGATGAAGGCAAGAAGCCTGAACAACAACATCCCAAGAAGAAGAAGCAAAAGACAATCAAGAACTTTGCAGCCCTGACTGCAATTACACCTACTCATGCCACACCTATTACTGCTATGCCACAACCTGCTAACGCCAGAAAGTCTTATACTGGCACATTTCCACTTTGCACCAAATGCCAATACCATCATCTACCCAACACTCCGTGCAAAAAGTGTCTAAAATGTGGGCGTATGGGACACTTAGCAGCTACATGTAGATCTGCTCATCTTGCTGCTGCTACAACTGCTACCGCTACTCCTGTTGTTACAGGTGGAAGGGCCTGTTATAACTGTGGAGCTGAGGGGCATTTCAGGAATCAGTGCCCGAAACTCAACACAGCTGCAACAACTGCTACTGCTAGTGCCTTTGTTATCGGATCTGCCGAAGCACGCGAGGAGTCAGCAGTTGTCACGGGTACATTTCTCCTTAATGGTCATTACGTTTCTATCATATTTTATACTGGTGCTGATAAAAGTTTTATCTCTGCTCATACTGCTTCTTTGCTTAACATAAAACCATCTATACTTACTGCTCCCTATACCGTAGAAGTAGCTGATGGTAATACCATACACGTAGATTCTATAATACATGGTTGTGAATTAAGATTAAACGACCATTCTTTTCTTATCGACCTTATTCCTATGACACTCGGAAGCTTCGAAGTTGTGATAGGAATGGATTGGTTGGCTAAAAACAATGCTGAAATCTTATGCTCAGAGAAACTTATTCGAATTCCTTTACTGTCCGGCGAAACGATGAGAATCTATGGCGAGAAACCCTACCGCGAATTGAAGATTGTGTCGTGCATCAAGGCGAGGAAGTACTTGAGAAAGAAATACTACACGTTCCTGGCTCACGTGGTGGAAAAGAAACCTGATAAGAAAGCAGTTGGAGATGTTCCAGTCATCAGAGATTATCCGGATGTATTTCCAGAAGACTTGCCTGGACTACCACCAGTCCGACAAGTGGAGTTTAGAATTGATCACGTCCCTGGGGCCAATCCAGTGGCGAAGTCACCGTATCGGTTAGCACCATCTGAGATGCAAGAACTGTCTAGTCAGCTTCAAGAACTTTTAGACAAAGGTTTCATTAGACCGAGTTTCTCTCCATGGGGAGCTCCGATTCTCTTTGTCAAGAAGAAAGACGGTTCATTTCGTATGTGCATCGATTATCGTGAGCTGAACAAGTTGACAATTAAGAATAGATATCCTCTGCCCAGGATCGATGATCTGTTTGATCAATTACAGGGAGCAACTTGCTTCTCTAAGATTGACTTACGGTCCAGGTATCATCAGTTACGAGTAAATGATGAGGATATACCAAAGACTGCGTTTAGGACTCGATATGGACACTATGAGTTTGTGGTTATGCCATTTGGGCTGACCAATGCACCTGCAGTGTTCATGGACTTGATGAACCGAGTCTGCAGGCCATACTTAGACCATTTTGTTATTGTCTTTATTGACGATATACTGATCTATTCCAAGTCGGAACAAGAACATGAAGATCATTTGAGGAAAGTCTTAGAATTACTAAGAGAAGAACAACTTTATGCTAAATTCTCAAAGTGTGAATTTTGGCTAAAGGAGGTTCACTTCTTAGGACATGTCATAAACAAGGATGGGATACATGTAGATCCATCAAAGATTGAGGCGATTAAGAACTGGACTACCCCATCTACTCCAACAGAGATTCGTTCATTTCTGGGTCTGGCGGCTATTACAGGAGATTCATTGCGAATTTCTCTAAGATTTCTTTGCCACTTACCACACTGACTCAGAAAAGTCAAGCCTTTATATGGGGACAGAAACAAGAAGATGCATTCCAACTTCTTAAACAGAAGTTATGCAATTCCCCTATCCTTAGTCTTCCAGAAGGCAGTGACGATTTCGTTGTCTACTGTGATGCTTCAAACCTTGGTCTCGGTTGTGTACTTATGCAACGGGACAAGGTCATTGCATATGCTTCAAGACAGCTCAAGGTTCACGAGAAGAATTACACTACTCATGATCTTGAGTTAGGGGCTGTGGTCTTTGCATTAAAGATTTGGAGACACTACCTGTATGGTACTAAATGTGTCATCTATACAGACCACAAGAGCCTGCAACACATCCTTAATCAGAAAGAACTCAACATGAGACAACGGCGTTGGGTTGAGCTTCTAACTGATTACGACTGTGAGATTCGTTACCATCCCGGTAAAGCCAATGTGGTGGCGGATGCTCTTAGTCGTAAGGAACCAGTCAAACCAATTCGTGTCAGAGCCAAGGAGATCAACACACAACCAAACTTGAAAGACTTGATTCGTATCGCACAACAACAAGTAGTAACAGACAATCAACTCAAGACAGACTTGGACTGCGGCATTGAGAAGAAACTAGAACCTCGACTGATGGGGTGTTATATCTCAATGGCCGCATTTGGATTCCAAAGTCTGAAGAATTGCGCACACTCATCTGTGATGAGGCTCATAAGTCGCGATACTCAGTTCATCCTGGAGCAGATAAGATGTACCAAGACTTGAGGACATCTTACTGGTGGCCGGGAATGAAGAAAGACATAGCACTGTATGTGGGAAAATGTCTTACATGTTCAAAGTCAAAGCAGAACATCAAAAGCCTTCGGGACTTCTGCAGCAACCTGAAATTCCTCAATGGAAATGGGAACAAATTTCCATGGATTTCATAACTAAGTTGCCGAGAACTCCGCGAGGTTTCGATTCAATTTGGGTGATCGTTGATCGACTCACCAAATCTGCTCATTTTCTCCCGATCCGAGAGGATTACAAGATGGAGAAGTTATCCACATTGTACATCAACGAAATCATTGCGCGTCATGGTACACCAACATCAATCATTTCTGATCGTGATAGTCGTTTCACTTCTCGCTTTTGGCAGTCATTGGAAAAGGCTTTGGGAACTCGTGTTAATCTTAGCACGGCGTATCATCCCCAAACCGTCGGTCAAAGCGAAAGGACTATCCAAACACTCGAGGACATGCTTCGTTCTTGTGTCATTGACTTCGGTGGAAGTTGGGATACTCATCTTCCACTTATCGAGTTTTCGTACAACAACAGCTACCATACGAGCATTCAATGTGCACCATTCGAAGCTTTATATGGTAGGAAGTGCCGATCACCGGTCTGTTGGACCGAGATTGGTAACTCACAGGTCGTAGGACCAGAACTCATTCAGGAAACATCAGACAAGATCACAATCATTCAGTCACGGCTTAAGGCCGCACGAGATCGACAGAAGAGTTATGCTGATCGACGTCGGAAACCGCTTGAGTTTCAAGTCGGTGACCGAGTCTTACTCAAAGTTTCTCCCTGGAAAGGCGTTGTCCGATTCGGGAAGAAAGGGAAACTTGCACCAAGGTACGTTGGACCTTTTGAAATCCTGGAACGGATTGGTCCCGTAGCCTACAAACTCAAACTTCCAGTGGAGCTAAGCAATGTTCATGATACTTTTCATGTATCAAATCTTAAGAAATGCTTAGCTGATCATGATGTTCAGATTCCATTGGAAGACATTCAGATTCAGAACAACATGCAGTTCATAGAATGTCCGGTTGAAATCATTTATCATGGGGTCAAGAAACTTAAACGCAGCCGTATCCCGATCGTAAAGGTACGATGGGAGGGCAAACGCGGTGCTGAGTTCACCTGGGAACGTGAAGACCAGATGAAGCTTAAGTACCCTCATCTTTTTACAGTATCTTCGGCTAGTTAATTTCGGGACGAAATTCCCTTAACTAGGGGAGACTATAACATTTGTACAATTAGTCATGATAGTCATAAACAATGTTAGAACAATGTGTGTCCATGTTCAGTTAATCAATGTGATTCATATGTTCCTTATGTGATTGTGTGTTAGAATCTTTAATATTTGAGAACAAGTATGTATTATTATTTACAGTCGATTACACTAGGCAAGAACAGTATCGTGTTATATCGAAACAGTGGTGGGCAGCGAGAGTGAGCCATATATATATATACTGCGTTCGGTGTAACAGGATAGTGTTAGTGCGTAGTGTTAAGACGAATATTATGACAATTAATCAAACAAAATCGTAATGCGTAAGCGAGACTGAGTATAGTTATGGGTGACGATCCATAATGATACGAATGTTGAACTTATAATTACGAGTGAACGGCTTTAACTATTTTATACGATCGGAAAACGTACGCGATTGCGGGTATACACGTAATTGTTACTGTTTAACGATCTGTTTTCAAACAATTAGGTAAAATATTTTATTTTACATTTTTACAATTTTGAAACTCATCATTTTATTGAGTTTAGCAACTCTTTTATTTAAAACCGCGTAAAATACGCGTTACGTTCCGGAAACGCGAACCGAGCGACCGAAACGAACCCGAATACCACACGGGCTATACAAGCCCTAAAGAAGGCTATTTCTTTCATTTAATTCACCAACAACCCACTCTCTCTCTAGAATTCGTCTCCCACCTCTCTCTAAAAATCCAAACTTCAAACGCGCGTATCTCCTTCGTTTCTCAACGAAATTCGGTTTTCTTGGTGCCCACGCGTAGCTCTCGACATTCTCTACACGAAAGTACAAGGGATCTAGTGTTTTATCCAGCCAAGAACTAGGTATGATCGAATGAAAATCTGAAAAATAGGGTTTTTGTTGTGTGATGTTCGAACCTAGCTACAATCGGTTTTAAGACCACTCCAGTCGAACTAACAATATCCGGGGACTAGGTTAGAAGTGTTCGAATGCATGGGAATGGTTGGATTGAGGAAACAAAGTCGAATGATGGTGAAGATGACAGGTTCGGGAGGTGCACGACGACAACAGTAGAGAGCCGAACCTGTTAGGGTTTCCTGGCCGAACCATTTAGGCCATGGCGATCCTTAGCGAACCTTGCCTGGTTCGTTGGGTTACCGGCTGAACCCAAGTGGCCTTCACGAACCTGCCTCCAGTCTTCATGCATCCACGAACCCCCTACTGCTGCGAACCTTCGAAGTCCTTCAAACCGAACCATTAGGGCATTGCCGAACCATGTACATCACTCCACCAAAGCCGAACCCTGCATGGTTCGGGGACATATCAGCCGAACCCTAGGGGTTCCCATGAGCCATCACCGAACCTTCTGTGGACAAAGCGAACCCTTGAGAACCACCGAACCCTTACATGTGCACGAACCCTCACATGCCACGAAGCTAGGACCAGACGAACCTACATTTGGCTAACTGTCACGAATCATTTCCTCTTGCCGAACCTTGCCAAGGTCACGAACCAACATAACCAGCCGAACCCTTGGCTAGATAAGTATCTAGGTTTTCTGATAACCAAAGGAATTCGGTTGGCAACTTGCGGCCCAACACTTAGCACTCGGCCCAACACTTAACAATTAGCCCAACATGATTCCATTTGACCCAAACAAATTTATATAGGCCCAATTAAGTTCTAATCGGCCCATTATGATCTTTAATGGGCTCAAGATTTTCTTTGGCATTTTACATGGCCTATGAATATGTTGTTGGCCTAATACCACATTACATTGGGCCCATAGTTGACCTAAATGGCCCATGGTGTGGCCTACAATGCAAAGTGTTTATGAATTGATCTTAGTTGGGTTAAGTTTAACCTAAACTAATAAAGAGATCAATTCATAATCCCAAGAGTCTAAAACACTTGAACATATCCACACATTTTCATGTTGATCAAAGGCTTATCAAATTCCTAAACATATGTGATGTTGTGCAAACAAGTTTGTGCACAAAATAACATTTCACATTCTTTTCATGGATCCATGATCAAACAAGAAACAAAATCATGACTTTCAAGTTAACACAACACTTTCAATCATGAGTTAATCAAGTTCAAGTCAACACAAGTCAATCAATGAATCAAAGTCTATACAACTATAAATCTTATATCTTATGTATGATTATAATGATATAGGAACCAGTTAGAAGTCCTGTTTGCTACTTGCTATTTGTTATAGTTCAGAGTCTACTGCAGACAGGTGAGAACATTAGCCCCTCTTTTACTGTTTTACAACTGTTATGGGGTGAAACACGTGATCAAACTCTATATTTACAACCGTATTTCATGATTCAAGATGTGTTCTATTTTACAAACGTTACAGGTTCATTGCACGAATCCAAGGGATTCATCAGATGTTTTAAAGGATTTATCAATTAATAAACTCTTTCTATTGAAAAGTTTTATAAAGGCTTTTTGAACTATTTTATATCAGATTTACTCAAATGGTTTTATAAACGATAATCATTTTTAAATAATGGATTTTATAAACTTTTGTTATAAACCTTGTTTCTATACAAGGTCACAATCTTATGTACTCAATCAAGGGTATTCAAAACAAGGTATTCAAACAATGGTTTTCATGGTGATGTTCAAAACAAAGGATTCATTTCATGGTGTTCAAAACAATGGATTCATTTCATGGTGTTCAAAACAAAGGAATCAGTTCATGGTATTCAAACAGGGTTTTCAAATCATGTTATCAAATAAGGCATTAACACGCTACTTTTAAAGCAAAGTACAAAAGCATGGTGTCCATCGTTGTAAACAAAGGAATCAGTTCATGGTATTCAAACAGGGTTTTCGTTTCCGCGACGAATCGTTACAGCTTTTAATTTAAAGTTTATAAAATTATTTTAGGTGGTTATTCCTAGTAAATTAACTAAATATCTTTCGTTTATTTAAATTTTCTGAAAATATTTAATTTACTGTTTAAAATCGAATCATACAGTCGTCGCACGTATTCGTTCGAATCGTCACCTGTACGAACACGAAGATAACTATACTTTTCATTATGGTTTTCTAATTATTGGATATCATTCAGAATATTAAACCTTCAGATATATTCGTACAGATCGTCACCTATACGAATAATCCGTCGATTTAGCATTCACGTAACGACATCCGTGTTGTTTGTTCTGTAAAGCCACACATACGTTTATACATAATAAAATCCTAACTAACAATCACATGATGGCTCTGTATTGCCAGATAATTATCTGACTGATGAACCATGATTCTATGTTTTGTTTCTGAAACGAGTTTGAATCTGTTCTATGATAACATGAAATGATAACGATATATGAACATCAACTGAGTTATGCACTTGAATTACTGTTCATGTTACTGTGTCGATCACTGTTCCGGTGACGGTTCCGGCACTGATGTTACAGTCTCCCCTTGTTAGAGAAATTTCGTCCCAAAATTTGAGAATCGTTATCAGGTACGGCTTTCTCTGTAAACAGTCGGGGATACTTGAACTCCATGTGATCTTGCGTTCCCAAGTAAACTTGGGTCTGCGCTTCGAATTCCAATGAAACTTAACAATCGAAGAACGGCTTCGCCTTAATTGTTTAACCTTGCGAGCCATAATCTCCGAAGATTCTTAGATAAAGTATAAATGTACGTCCAATTGAATTTCTTCAACTGATATGACGAGCGATTCATCAGTACGAAATTTCTTCAAGTTCGAGACGTGAAACACATCATGCACACCACTAAGTTCATCTGATAATCTTAGTCTATACGCCACAGGACCCATACGTTCGATGATCTCGAACGATTCTACGTATCGTAATGCTAATTTGCCTTTCATTCCAAAATGGACTACACCTTTCCTTGGGGATACCCTTAACATGACACGGTCTCCCACTGGAAATTCCAACGGCTTATGCCATTCATCGGTTTAGCTCTTCTGTCAGCTCCTTGTTGCTTGTAGCCTTGGTTGAATATGAGAAATCTTGTCGGTAGTCTCTTGAATAGGTTCTGGTCCTGTTGTCTCTATATGAAATGATAGACAATGATACACCGCGACGTACCACCATCTCGTTGATTTATAGTCTCGCCAGTTTATCCGTCGTGAAGGTCTCACGCTTTATCAAGAAAAGGGCAGATTTCGTCAATCGATCATTGATGACCCAAATGGTATCATGACCACTGGAAGTGCGGGGTAGCTTGGTATCGAAATCCATAGCTGTTTGTTCCCACTTCCAGAACGGAATTTCAGGCTGTTCCAGTAACCCTGACGGTTTCTAGTGTACCGCCTTTACCCATGCACACGTAAGACATCGGCCAACGTACTCGGCTATGGCTTTCTTTATTCCCGGCCACCAATAAAATCTCTGTAAGTATCGGTACATTTTATCGGCGCCTGGATGCACTGATTATCTGGTTCGTGTGCTTTCTCAAGAATAAGTCTTCTTGATTTATCTACCGCCGGAATCCACCCACTATTGTGGTAGTAGGTATTTCATCCGGTTTCATCTGAAACTGTCTTTATGCTCTATAATCTGACACATTCCTTAAATTTTTCATAGGTGGCTCTCACGACTCTAGGTCTTGATCGTCCGATCGAGATCCTTAAGTCACACATGGTGAATTTTTAGGTTATTTGATATAACCATATACATACTTCACCACCTGTTTAATCTGTTCTCAGCTTTGGAAGTGTACTTTATATGTCGGGGAGGTCCACCTAAAATATGGTGGTTCCATTAAAATGAAGGTAATGATCTATCTTTTAAGTAATCCTATACACATCTCCGAGGTGATGTATATTTACCTTACTTCTACCCAAAAGTCGTGTGACTTATGGGGCTTATTGCAACTGTTGTTCCCATTGTTACTATTCTTAGCCTAAATTCATATTTGGAGAATTTAGCATAGAGTTGCTCTTTCTTTAATAGCTCTAGAATCTTCCTGAGATGTCGTTCGTGTTCTGCCTTTCTCTTAGAATAAATCAGTATGTCCTCCCTAACGATAATGACAAACTGATCTAGGTACGGTTTGCACATTCGGTTCATGAGGTCCATGAAAACCATGGGTACATTCGTCTATCCGAGAGGCATTACCATAAACTTGAAATGCCCATACCTCATTCGGAATGTTGTCTCTTGCCTATCTTCGTCATGTATTCACAACTGATTTCCCTTGATCTACTTATCTAGTTTAGCTATGATCACAACATAGTTCTAATATTCATTCTGTCCTAACATCCTAGAACCATAGTTCTCTAAATCAAGTGATTCGAGTCCTATAAAGTCTAGGTGAGTAAGTGTCAGCATACACACTAGCTTTAGCATTTGAATTTCTATGGCCTTTTAGTGCTCTAATTAGATAAGGTTCTTTTCCTAACTATAGTAACTAGACTGAAATTAAGAATTACCCTATCTTATTTATTTACTTAACGCTTATTTGACCTAAGGCTTCCTTAGATTACTCTTCCTATTATCTTATTAGCCTTGAGCTTGCTAACAGTTTCCTTGGATTTATTGTTTCTAAAGCCACAACAGGGTATGCATTTCAAATTAGCACGCCAATAAATAATTTAACGTAACAGGATGAAATATGCATACCTATGGGGTCATCCCACCCCAAACATGCATCAGAAACTGATAAAGTAACCATTTCCTCAGAATGCGCATGGTCTGCTGAAGATACCCTCACGGGGCAGTCTCGTGCAATGTGTTCGGACATTCCGCACACATAGCAATCCTTGCTGTGTCGAGGAAGGGAATATGTAGTGTTTCCAGGGTTCTGATTATGAGTCGGGGGATTATTACAATCACAACTCCAGTGTCCCTTCCTCCCGCAATTCGGACAACGTTTGCACAATCTATTCTCAGCATGGTGAAGACTGCACGTGGCACATAAAGGAAACTTGCCAACATTCCGCGTACATATTAATTCCATCGGAAACCTGCATTGATGATCCCAATGGCCCATCTTACCACAACGGGTGCATTGTCTGCATGAGGTTTCAGCTCAGTGGTGATTGTGGCAGCTAGCGCAAAGAGGGGCTTTTCCAGCACAACGCTTACGACCCTCTGACTCGGGAGCAACAACTATTTGGCGAAGGGGAACGACCTTTGTGTAGATTACAGGGTCTCTTGATTTCTTAGAACGACACCATTTTCGCTTCTTGTTTGTTTCTCCTTGTACAAATTCTTCAGTTCCCATGACTGTCTTCGGCAGCATCGGGTGTCCTCATCACCGCTCATGACTTGGGTGATGATTCCAGGGAGAACCGTCATCATCAGTTCAGTAACTAGGGTTGCGAGTGCAATGACTGCTGGGTCCATCTCCTGTGTAGGAGAAGGTGGTGATGGTTGTCTTCCTGGTGACATTCTGCTTATACCCGAAAGAACATCGATTAGCGTAAAGACCGAATGTAAAAGACACAATGCAAGCTTAAATCCTATATTCTCTATATGAGGGTCCCTAAGTTATAGTCTAGGCCAAACCATTTTAAGTACATGACCTATTATTCTCTATAACCTTGAGCTCTGATACCAATCTGTCACACCCCGAGCTAGCGGACTGGATCGACTTTCCCATCGGGCGGAAGGTTCTCAGGGCGCGATATCGTGAGTGATAATCGTGATGATCAGATTGTTTACATAGCATCAGTGTTAAGAATAACTAAAGTACAATGACATTCAACTAGAATTTACAGAGTTAAATTAGAATTGTCAACGTATGATAATTTAACTAAGTAAATCTACCAAAGATAGAAATTTTTAAACTTTTTAAAGTGGTAATTCCTAATAAATTAACTAATTATCTTTCATTTATTTTTTTAAAATTTCAAAAACATTTATTTTTATTGTTTCATCGGATCGTATCGTTTCCACGCGTATTCGTATGAATCGTCACCCGTTCGAACACGACGACAACGTTACTTTCCAATATGGTTTTCTAATTATTAGATATCGTTCAGAACGTTAAACTTACAAATATATTCATGCAAATCGTCACTCACACAAATATATCGTATGTTTAATATTCATTTAACGACATCTGTTATGGTTTTAGTTTGGATTTCCTCACATACGTTTATACGTAATAAGATCCTATCTAACAAACACATAAGTTATCCAATCACTGTTTACCATGTTTAAGATATCTGTATTGTGTCTGTGTGTGTTGTTTGTCAGTTCTGAGTTTCTGTACTGTTAACATCAGTCGTTTCATATAATGTTAACACCGAATACTCTGCGAATTCTTTCCGTACCAGTATCTACAATACTTTTCTACTGTTCTGAAATTACTGTTCCGGCACTGATGTTACAATACACATGTGTAGTATATGGTTAATTTCAAATATTGAAAGAAGAAAGATGGAGAGAGAGGAGAGAGGGGAGAGAGAGAGAGTGGAGAGGAAAGTAGAGAAAAAATAGAAAGAGAAAAAAAATCTATTTTACCCTTATAAGAGTAAAAAAATGTATTTCTTTTTAAAAATGTTAATAAAATATTCAACTTTAATTGTGTACTACAAGTTTTTCTGTTTAATTAATTAAAATATAAATTAAGTTTGATATAACGATTCACGTAATGTTTAAAGATTTTCTATTTAAGATGAGGTTTTCAAAGTATTCAATCCATATATATATAGGGAGGTTCAAATACAAATGATATTTGGCTTAAGAACAACAACAAACATTTAAAAACAAATTTGACAACCCTAATGAAATCCAATTGAACTAATTCTGGATGCTTTGGAACCGTCGCGTCAAACTCTTCGATCTTAACATTTAGGGTTTAGCTTTTAGACTTTAGAAATTAGGTTTTATAATTTAGCTTAACGTTTGGTTTTAAAGTTTAGCTTTTAGGATATATATTTAGCTTTTTAGGTCTAACTTTTGGATTTAGGGTTTTTTAGGGTTTAGTTTTAAGGTTTAGGATTTATCTTTAAGGTTTAAGATTATGTTTTAGCTTTTAGCATTAGGTTTTAGGTTTAAATTTAAAGTTTAGCTTTAGCTTTAGCTTTAGAGTTTAGACTTAGTATTTAGCTTTAAGGTTTAGGATTTAGCTTTAGAGTTTAGGATTAAGGTTTAAGTTAATGCATCTGAAATGAGTTCAATTTGAAACTATACAATTTGGTCAAATGCCATGATCTTAGTGTTACAAGCAAAGAATAAAATTGGTTTTGCAACTGGTAGTTGTGTTAGGCAAGTAAATAACAATATTTTATGTTCACAATGGGATCAATGTAACTCAGTTGTGATTACTTGGATTCTGAACTCAGTTAGTGAGGAACTGTATGTAGGGCAAGTGTATTCTAGACTTGCGTATGAGATATGGGCTGACTTAAAAGAAACATATGATAAAATTGATGGGTCTGTAGTATTCAATTTGTTTCAAAAAATCAATTGTGTGTCAACAGAATGGGAGTTCTGTGTCTGAGTATTATCATCAGATAAACCCAATGTGGAAATAGTTTGATGCAATGGTACAAATACCACCTTGTACATGTAATTCATCTAAAGAATTTAACAATTTTAGTCACCTAATAAAACTAATGCAATTCCTTATGGGGCTTGATGATATCTATCAACCCGGAAAAACAAACTTGCTAACTAGGGACCCTCTTCACACTATTAAAACTGCTTTTTCAACAATTTCTATGAAAGAATCTCATAGGAATGCAAATGGATCTTCAAAAAACTAAAATGTTGTGTTTGTGTCTAAGATAAATCAATTTTCTGAAAATAAAAGAAAACTTTCATAAAATCCAAATTCAGTACTGAAATGTACACATTGCAATAAACAAGGACACCCCATTAAAAGATGTTTTGAAATAATTGGATACCCCCAAGGGTACAAACCTAGATCTGGACATAATAATATAAATGGAAAAAAGGAACTTGGTACTTATAAAAGTAAACTAACTAAACCTGACTCAGGTTCCAGCATGAATAGTTCTGCCCCTCTACCAAACTTAACTCAAGAGCAAATAACAAGATTGTTGACTCTTTTAAATGATAAACTAGGAGAAGGGGGCAACCCTCCAATATTGGAGGTAAATCATGTAATGTTGTATTTGAGAATTTTCTTAATAAACCTGTGTTCAGTTTTGGGAATATATGTCACACCCCGAGCCGGCGGGGTTGGATAGAAGTCCCCGTCGGGCGGAAGGTTCTCGGGGCGCGATATCGTGAGTGATAATCATAATGATCAGATTGTTTACATAGCATCAATGTTAAGAATAATTAAAGCACAATAAACATTTAACTAGGATTACAAAGTTAAATTACAATATCAATGTTTAGTAATTTAACTAAGTAAACCTATCAAAATAATCAAATGTTTCTATCTTGTATCTGTACAAGATATCAAAAATGATTTGTAGCATTAATCAAAATATGTGCTTTCCAAAAGTCTACTAGGTCCTCTATCTGAGCATCCTAGTATGCAGTCCTGAAGTCGGAGCCTATTCCTGTGCATCACCTGAGAAAGCATGTAAGAAAACAAAGTCAACACAATGGTTGGTGAGTTCATGTAGTTTTATGTAAAAATAGTTTGAAAAATCCTTTGAATGACAACCTTAACCTCACCATTAACCACATATACCATCTGTTTCAGTATGCTTATATATAGGGCATATGTAGGGTCGAACTTACCGTCCGCCCAGCCACCGTCCCACCACATACCAAACCACATGATATATTGTTCCTGATGATAATTAAGCGTTTCATCCTGCATCTTTGATTCCATAACATTCGATTCATTGAATTCGATTACCTTGTAATTGTTACCTTGATTTCCTGAATGACAACCTTAACCTCATCAACGACCACCTATGCTAACCAACCGAGTATGCTTATATATAGGGCATATGTAGGGGACAAGCCACAGCCACCATCCCACCACATACCAGGTTGCTTAACATATTGTTGTTAATGATAATTAAGCATTTCATTCCATTACCTTGATTCCATGACATATGATTCTTAGCATTTGATTACCCTGAAAATGTTTACTTTGATTTCCCCGAAATGACAACCTTAACCTCACTAACAACCACCTATGCTATCCAACCGAGTATGCTTATATATAGGGCATATGTAGGGGACAAGCCCCAGCCACCATCCCACCACATACTGGGCTGCTTAAAATATTGTTGTTAATGATAATTAAGCGTTTCACCTCCCAACAACTCAGCATAGCTTAAGTGTTCTGATAGTAAGTTTCCATACACACAAAGTAGCATCTGAGTATTAAGTTTGAGAGGCACCATTATGGACAGCTGAACACCCTAGGGAATTCAGCATCTATCTATAATGGTCCTAAATATGACTCGCGACATGTTATGATAGAGAAACCTTCAAGCTGACACAAAGTCAGCTAGAAGAACCCAAATCATTCTAGTCACTTGTCATAACCATGGATGAATCAAGAAGAACACTGAATGACTAGTAGGGCTTGACCAATGGCAAGACGCAGCGGCCAATCAGTCTGTCTTACATGATTTCGACAACGAAGAGCACTGATGACTAGTAGGGCTTGACTAATGTCAAGACGCGGCGACCAACAGTCTGTCTTACGATGTCCTGTAGATTAAGCATACAAGTTTAAAGGATTCACATAGTTTTACTGATGACTAGTAGGGGTTGACACCTAGGTCAACACGTGGCGGTCAATCAGTCTGTTGTTTAAGCATCCCAAGTATATCAAGCATTCATGTGTTTCAGCATTCCAAGTATATCAAGTATTCACGTGTTTCAAGCATTCCAAGTGTATCGAGCATTACAGTGTTCTAAGCATCTCACACACATAAGTCTTTATAGCCTTTTAAGCGAGTAATTCGTTCTAAGCATATAAGTTTTCATGTTTAAGTTTAAACAATTAAGTGTAAGTGTAAAACGAATTAACATCTAGATTAAGAGTGTAAGATACTAACTTTTAAAATAGTTGTATACAGTATTAGTATTTAGAACATGTACTTACAGTATTAGTTTTCGGAACTAGTGTATCAAATGTTAGCATTTAGCTTAAGTGTTTCAAAGCATTAGCTTCGAACATGTAGTCTAAGCATAGAGTTTCATAGCATAATCATCAAGCGTATAGTTTAAGCACATAGCTTATAGTATAAGCATTTAGTCTAAAGCTTAAGAGTAAAGTTTATAGCACAATCATCGAGCGTATAGTTTAAGCCTAGAGTTTATAGCATAAGTATCAAGCATAAAGTTTAAGCATCATGAATAAGTATAAAAGCATTAATTTAAAACATTTCAATATTTGTTTAAAATGTATAACATGCTTCTCAGTCCCGAGGTAAAACAAATATGTTTGAAAAGGGACAAATAAACTCACCTTGTGTTTGAAATGGTTGACTAAGTATAAACAAGTATGCACACGCTCGTTGTTGTAATTGTTGTTTTCACGATCCTGTATTGATTTCACGTGGTTTGTAACTTATAAGTATAAATTATAGTTGGTGTGTACATGTGTATGTGTTAGCCCTAAAGTTGGCTAACACTCGAAAGTCTCGGTCATTATTCGGCCCGATTTCGCGTGTAAGTGTCATTACTAGCACTTATTCAATTAGGTAAGGTTAATATACTTTGTTCCCTACCTCGTGTTGCATTGTATTTGAACTTCATTTTGAAAACCATTTTAGCTAATAAAACATTCACTTTAGTTTAAAGTTATTAAAACTTTATTCTTTTATCCCACTTACCACCTTTGTAATATTTGAGAATTTCCGAACATGTTACTTATGAAATTGTTTTCAGGTTTTTATCGCAATTTGTTTCCTATGGGCCGAACTAGCATCCATGGGCCCAAAGTATAGTTGTGGGCCAAATTAATATCCAAGTGGGCCGTATATGTGTAGTTGGGCCGATTGTTGGGCTGAATGAATTTAACTGGGCCGAGTATCATGTATATGGGCCTGGTCGGTTGTGTGTGGACTTGGGCAAAAAGAAAAAGGGTCGAATGAGCCTTGGGCCGAATAGGGTACCTAAGCCCGATCAATGGAAACCATATTAATAGGTTCGCTGCTTATAATTCCCATCCCCATGGTTCCCGATTTATAGGTTCAGTTAAGGTATTACACATAGGTTTGTTGGTTGCAACTTATATATTATAGGTTTGTGACTAGCAGAAAGGTTCGGCCGAGAGCAACAGGTTCGCCGGTGGGTTCGTGGAGAGCTCAATGGTTCGGCTGTATGGTGGAGGTTCGTGGGTCATGCAGCAGCCACAGTAGGTTCGTTAAAATCCCATGGATTCGCAGCTCGTTGCATGGTTCGGCCATATTGATACCAGGGATCGGCTGCCTTCGTTAGTATGGAAGGTTTGGTGAGTTACTGATGCATGCACAAAGGTTCGCCCAAGGTTCAAGGTTCGTTGCTCGTGGGTTTGGTCGAGGGTTTAGGGTTCAGTGGTAGGTGTGTCCAGCAGGGTTCGGCTATGCTTCGGTGGGTGTAGGTTCGGCCATGGAAAACTTGTAGCCGAAGGTTCGGCTGAGTCTCCACTATTCCCATGAACCTGCGGGTAGCTTCATCATCCTCATAAATCTGTGAGATTTCGAAGGTTCCCATGATTCACACCTGGTTCTATTACACTCGTGAAGCTTGAATGAAGGTTAGAATCGAATGGGTTAAGGTTTTAAACCGGTTGTACATGTGATAGAATAAAGGTGGGTAAAACCTTATTTTTCTGAATCTTTGAAGCTTCATACCTGAGTTTTGGCTGGAACAAACTTCAGATCGTCTGTACTTCTTGGTAGAACTCGATGATAGCTACGCGTGGACACCGAGAACACGAGATTTCACCCACAAACAAGCAAGTTATGAGGATTTGAAGGTGAAATCTTTAGTGAGAGAGAGTGAGACGAGTTGGGAGGTGTAGAGAGAGAGAATGTGTAGGTAATGAAGAAAATGGTTTCATATGGGGTTTATATACCCCGGGGGTGTTCGGGTTCGTTTCGGTTGCTCGGTTCGCGTTTTCCTCGCGTTTCCGGATCATTACGTGCGTGTTTTTATAATATAAATAAAAGAATTTATTTTAACTGTTTGGAAGTTGGTTATTTCTAGTAAATAGTTTAATTATTATTTTCTAGCAATTTATTATTTTTACGCGTTTTTTTATTGCTTTCGCGATTTCTACGTGTTTTAATTAAAATAGTTTTCTTTTAATTTATTTCTGATGAGTTTCAAACAGGAAATATTATATTTCCTTAAATTTATTATCGTTCGAATCGTTTACTTTTTCGTTTCGTTAGAAAATGTCACTTACGCGCGTTTTCGTACAGAGCGCTAACTGTACGAACACGATCGTACGTTTCACTTTCTGATTTTGTTTTCTACTGTTCAGTCATCATTCCAGATCGTTAAACTTTCAGATCTATTCGAATATATAGTCACCCGTACGAATAATTCGTCTGTTTAGTATTCTGTAACAACAACTGTTATAGTTTTGTTCTGTTTCTCCTCACATACGTTCAAACCTAATAATACCAAAAATCAAGCATGTGTGTATCTATTCCTCATTGTCTGATGTGTTTCTGACTATTTAAACCATAAGGTTTAAATCAGAATTTCAGAAGCATAGTATTGTAGTTTGTGTTTAGCATCAAGTGTCACTAGTCTTTACCTAGTTTACATAGCTTGTACTTGAGTTACTGTTCCGGTAACGATTCCGGCACAGATGTTACAATATATTTAAGGATGGATCAGCAGGTTGGGTAATAAACTCTGGAGCAAATCAACATATGGTAAGAAGTGAAAATGATGTGTTCAATATAACTGATGTTAAGAATTTAAATATAACTGTCGCACATCCAAATGGAACAAGTGCATTAGTAACCAAAATAGGTTGTTTAAGGACAAATGAATATTTAACTTTAACAGAGGTTCTTGTTGTTCCAGAATATTGTGTAAACCTAATGTCTGTCTACAAATTACAAAAAAAAACAATAACGTAAATGAAACATTTGATGAAAATCACTGTTATATTCAGGATTTACTCACAAAGAAGACCCTGGTGACTGGTAGTCAAGTAGATGGTTTATAAGTTTATGGTGACCAATCTAGGCCTTTAAAGGTTTGTTTTAATAGTAAAAATTTTGAAAATGTGTGGCATCATAGGTTAGGACATCCCTTTTATCAAGTACTCAAGTGTTGAAAACAGAAACCCGAGGAGAGGCTGTTTAACCAGGAACAAAGGCTTTAGACACTTAGTCAAAGCTTTGGTATTAGCTCCCTCTAAAGTTTTGCACAATGTTATTTTCTTTGTTTAGTTTCTTGCTAGAAAGAGAGAAGAACAGAAAGAAAGCACAAGGAATTTTGGGGAAAGTAATTCAATTTACTCAGACTAGTACAAATACAAAGTCAACAACAACGGAAACAAGAGTCTTCAGGAGTCTTCAGGTCTTCCAAGGTTGAGGTAGTTGTACTGAGGCTTATTGGTTATTCTATCAGAATATGTTAATCAGAAGTTGATTAAACTATCAGTTATTTTGTAATAAGAGATTGTCTTCCGAATCATTTGATGTCTTCCGATGCAATGGTTGTCTTCCAAATTTATCATGGTCAGCTAGTGTCTTCTGATGTAGAGAAATTCAGTGGTAGTTCTTTTTGGCGAATCTTCCGCTGTTGATCTTCCGATACTGAAGCAGTTCTTTAGTCGGAAGAGGAGTATTCGCGGTTGGTCAATCCGCGGTTTAATTATTTGTATGGCTTTAGTGGTTTTGCTCATCAGTCCTTATTTTCCAACAATCTCCCTCTGGACTGATGAAGCCAAAACCAATTATTTTTGTTTTAAAGCCAGTCCAATTTTATTTCTGAGAGTTCGAACATAGTTCAGAACTTCATACTCTGTATCACCTTTATCCAGATTCATATGCTGCATTTCCTTCAGATCATTATTTGGTAGAGTGAGAATTTCATCATAATTTGTGAAGAAAGTTCTTGAACTATTATATCTTTCAATAGTCATGCTCTTGGAGACAGATTCATAGAACCATCTTTTTATTCTAGTTCTGGAGTTTTTGATCTGAGGAGGCTGGGATTTAGAAGGTAGACCCAAAGGAAGACGAGCTCCAGTAGGCCAGTGAATTATTTCTCTTCTTTTCACTTGATCATTTGAATCAAGCACCTTCTTTACTACCAGCATGCTGATGAGGCTCGTAATGCCTCAGAAAATCTGAAAAATTTCCTTATCAACATCAACCCAGGGTCTGAATTTGACAGCAGATGAAGATTCTGCAGACCCAACACCTAGGCTTCCCATAGGTGCATTGAGTAGGTGATCAAGCATTGTGCTTGGATTGGCATCCTTGAGCTGAGTCACTATAGTGGGAGAGGGTGAAGTGACTTCTTTCCAACAGGATGATCAATGTTCTCTCTTTTGAACTTTGACCATTCATCAAACAGAACATCATCTCTCCATCTTGTTATTGTGTTCTTTGGTCCCCGTTGATTTTGAATCAGGATATGTTTTATTCTTCTTCTCTGCTCGATGATCTTTTTCTTCTTGATGTCTGCCTTTATTCTTTGGGATAAAACCTCAGCTTCATTTCTAAGGCTAGTAATATCCCAGTTGTTGAAGTTTTCAACTTTGTGCTTCCCTTCATCCAGCAGAAACTTGATCAACTGTTCCCTCTCAGCCTGATCGGCTTAATCTTGCTGCTGATCCATTAAGGCAATTTGTTCCTGATAGGTCTTTGCCAGCTCATCTCCTAAGAGACCAGTGTCTTCTAGACCGGCTAGGATCTTATTTTCCTTCTCCGTTTCTTTATGCTTTGTCTCTTGAAGGTCTTTATCAGAGGGGAAAGTCCTTACAGGATAGTAGGATTCCTTTATTGGAGAAGTTTGTGATTTCTCAGCATCTGCTGACTTTATTGGTGAGGGATCTGAGGTGGTTTTGGGCAGGTCAGACTCATCATCATCAACCAATATGAGCCTTCTCTTTCTTGAAATAAGAGGGCAATGGGCTGATTATCATTTAAGTCTGAGCTAGGTTCTTGAGCAGGGGTTAGAGGTTTCTGAGGTTTGTTATTGGGGATTTTGGTTTTTCTGGCCACACTCTTTTGTCTTCTTGAGAAAGACTGAGTGATTATTGGGGCTGGTTTTTGGCCAATTTTGGAGGCATTGAGAGTAGTAGGAAGGGAGGTATGTGAAGATAGTTCTAGGAGGGTTTGAGAGGCAGAATTTGGATAAAGGGTAGGTGAGTTTTCTTTATTTATGGGTGAAGAAGGGATGTATAAGGTGGGAGAGATATGTTTAGGGAAGATGGGGTTATGCTCAGATTGGACTGAACCAGTTGGAATTGGTATGTCCTGAGTAGTTGAGGGAAAAGAATATGGGGCAGCAATTGTGGGCTTTATTGGCTCAGTGGGAGCTGATTTGGAGGGTTTGGGTTCCCTTGATACTCCAGATGTTCTAGTGTTTATTTGAGCTTCAGCTTCCCTTTGCTTCTGCTCAGAGCTAGCCTTAGCAGCTTCAGTCTGAAACTGCTGATCTAGTGCATCTTTGAGGAGTGCCTCCAGATCTTTAAGGAGTGCCTCCTAATTTTTCAATCTTTTTTCTTTCATCCTCCTCTGCTCAGTTTGTCTTCTGCCCTTTTGGCAACTTGGGCAACAAACAAGAGCCGTAGAGAGGAGACTTTGGAATCTACTGAAATTTTCATTAGATCCAGTTGGATCTTTTGAGTTGTGAGGAAGTCTTGTGTAAAGTTTTTAAGCAGGGTGGTGAGATGGGAAGTAAAAAGTGGGTTTAACACTTCTTGAAAAGCATTGGCTGATAAGGTAGGGGCAGTGGAAGTAGGTGGAATGTGGGGGTTACCTTCAATTGAAGGTTCCTGCATTGGGATGGATTTAGGTTGCAGGACTTGGTTATTCAAGACTGTTGTGACTAACTCAGTGAGTTTGGTCACATTAGCCTGAATATGAGCAACATAATCTGTCAACTCCTTTATTTTAAGACATGATTCGTCCATCCTTTTACGGATATCATTCGAATCCCTGACTAGTGAGTCAGTTTTATAATGACTTGAGTCCATCTCAGGAATGTCATGGACCCCTTTTTCTTGGTTTCGGGGATTTCCAACCCCAGTTTCAAGAACTTCATGAGTTGTTTCCATACCATGAGTGTTATTGCCTGATCCATTCAGATGAGAGCCCATTGGATTCTCATGTGAGATGGATGCTCCAGATATATGATCATGATGTCTAGATGGACTGGACATCCTGATCTCATCCTCTTCTCCATGGGTAGGAGATTGATGAGTTTGAGCTGAGGTTTGATGTGGCTGTTCCTCTATTGGTGAAGGTGGAGGAGAACCAAGTTGCTTAAAGATAGAATCAATCTCAAGGAGAACATGGGTAGGAGAGTGAAGGGCTATTTGTGGAGAAGAAACAGAGATGTCCTTGGGATATTGGACTGCCATCTGAGAAAGACAAAAGACAAATGAGTACGTTCATGCACACCCTGATGTACAGACAAAGCTTCGTAAGGAATGAAGCCTGGTCTAATGCCATTACACCATCATCATGAGCATCAAGCTCAGACGGAATCAGTGTAAGTGCGTCGTGCCAGGCGACATGCCTGACAAAGCAGTTGTCCTTCGCCATAAGCAGCATTCAGAAGGTTTGAATTTGAACGAAGGGTTTTCTTGATCAAAAGAAGATCAAGCAACTTCGTTAAGTAAGTATGAAAGAACTGAAGAAGATAACCAATAATATAAATAAGATCAGTGGTCATTAGAGAGGAGAGGGGTAATGTTGGTACCCTGATAGCAACCAGCTTCAGTTGTTAAATTGAAGACTGAAGATTGATGCTGATTCGAGATTGAATATCTTTATGTTTATTGTATTTGTTTTGTTTTTAGTATAATGTTTGTGTTTAAGTTTTTGTGTTAGTTTATTTTGTTTTTGAAATTTATACAAGTATAGAATCTGTCGATAGTATTAATATCGATAATGATGATATTAATAGTATCGAAGATGGTTGTGTCGATATTAGTAGTATTGACATTAGTATTGTCGATATTACTAGTATCAACAAAATAATCTATAAATAGCTAAGTTTAGATGATTTTAGTATTGATCTCAGACATAATTCTGATTTTCTGAAAGATTGTATTTTCTCTCTGATTATACTTACTGAATGATTAATGATTAATACAAGAAGAATGGATTTTGTTCACACTGATTCTATTCGATTCTATTCATCTTGATCTATTTTAGTTTTGTTCAAACATGATGTTATGGATTCTGCACTTGATTTCATGTTATACGTAATCATTTAGATCCTAGACATGGACCTTCAAGTGGTATCAGAGCTATATGCTCAGTTATGATCTCGGTTGAACAAATTTTTGTGTAGATTCTTATTTTCAAAGACTTTTTGATGGTATTTTGATCAATTTGAATGATCAAATGATGATTTGTCACTAAGGATTGATTACTGCACTTGAAAAATTTTTAAGATTTCAATTTTTCATTATCGAAGTTCATAAGTTCGAAGAAAACAGTTTTTGATCTGTTGAGCATCGATATTGACTGTATCGATAGTAAGTTTATCGATATTAGTAATATCGAAAAATTCTAAATTGAACTTATTAGTATCGACACTTGTGCATCGATACTAATGGTATCGACAATATACTATTGTCAACATTGTGATTATCGACAGATCAGTGTCAAAATTTTTGAAGTGTTGATAATTTCAAATTGCCAATATATCTTCACTATCTGCTCTCTTGTCACCTAATGAGGCTGGTACTATGACAAAGCCTCCTAAACTTGTTTCATTGAGTGAATATTCATCATGGAGTGCTAGATTTGAATCATTTTTATCCATAGTCAATCCAAGTCTAATGATACCTCTAACTGAAGGATATGAGCAACCTCAGCTCAATGGGGTGTACAAAAATGTCTCTCGTCTTACTGATGATGAAAAGAAACTGTATGATTAGGAAAAGAAAGCTTATGCTTTGCTTACAATGGCTCTTCCCAAAGAGATTTTCCAATCATTCAAATCACATAAAAGATCTAAAGCATTGTGGGATGCTTTAGCAAAGAGATGTGAAGGAAGTGAAAAACTGAAGAGAAGTAAGAGAACATTACTTAAGAAACAACTTGAAGTTTTCAAGTGTCTTGACAATGAGACTGTTGAGGAGTTGGTGACTAGATACACATTATTGCTGAGTGAGCTCAGTAATTTGGATTATGATGTTTCTTTGGAAGAGCAAAATGATAAACTCTTAGACGCACTACCGTCTTCTTGGGAGACATATGTTATGATCATAAGAGAAAATACTGATTTAGAGATTACTGAACTTGAAGTTTTAATCTCTAAATGTAACATTAGTGCCGGACGCGTGCCGGAACAGTGATCGCAACACTAACTCGTACAGTAATTCAGGTACACTTTACGTGAAACTATGTCTATGCTATTGATACATTACATTTGATACGAAACTATTATGCGATTGTCTGAAATCTGATTAAAACCTTAGGGTTTAACAGTCAGAAACATGTCAGACAACACAGTGTTGAAACACAGATATTTGATTTGATGCTATTGTGTATAAACGTATGTGAGGTTAAACAGAACGAAACCATAACGGTTGTTGTTACAGAACACTAAACAGACGAATTATTCGTATAGGTAACGATCTGTACGAATGATTCTGAGAGTTTAACGTTCTGAAATAATGACTGAACAGTAGAGAACAAGAATCAGAAAGCCAAACCATCGTCGTGTTCGTTCGAATGACGATTCGAACGAATACGCGCGATGGCGACACGTTCTGACGAAATGAAAACGAACACGAAAACGATACGAACGATCATAAATTTAAGAAAATATAATATTTCCTGTTTTACAATTTTGAAACTCATCAGAAATAGAATTAAAAGAAACTGTTTTAAATTTAAATACATAAATTCTCGGAACAATAAACGAAACGCGTAAAATAATATGTTTCGATAAAAAATTTGAAGTATACAATATTTAAAACAATTTCTAATAAAAAAATCACATACTAAACATCCTAGAATAAAGTCTTTTATTCAAATTACGAAAAACGCGCCTAACGATCCGGAAACACGACGAAAACGAGAACCGAGCAACCGAAACGAACCCGAATACCCACGGGGTATTTAAACATCAAATGTTAGCATTTAATTCATTTTTATCATATCTCTCTCTCTCTAAACCATCTTTCCCGTCTCTTTCTCTCACTACAAGATCCAACATTCAAACCCTCATAACTTCTTCAATTGTTGATAAATTTGATGATTCTTGAGCCTAAACGACGATCTTGAAGCCCTCTACAAGGAAGTACAACCGATCTAGTGATTTGCCCAGCCGATTTTGAGGTATGAAGCTTGGAATGTTGCGAAAAAAATAGGGTTTTCTAGTTGTTTGACACACAACCATACATAGCCGGTCCTTTACACCACCCTACGAGCCTCGCACCCCTAGCAACCCTCCACAGCGCGAATCATGGTCCGGAGTTGATGGATTCGATGGAGGTGTGATGCTCGAACCAGGGTTCGTGAGCCACAGCCATGGCCGAACCCTGGTGTGCCGTCCACGAACCTGTTAACCCATGGAGTAGCCGAACCATGCAAGCGAAACCATGGAGGTGAACCTTGCCTGTCCAAGCGAACCTATTCACTGAACCATCATGCACCGAACGATTTATCCTTGAGCGAACCTGTGATGGGAACCATGCCGAACCTTACTGGTTCTTAAAGCTGGCCGAACCTTGGCTTCAAGACGAACCCTCTTCAACGAACTTTCCAGCCTCAAGGCCGAACCTGTGAGGAAACGAACCTGCATGTTCAATCGAAACTCACGAACCTAGCACCTTGTGGGAGCGAACCTTGCATGCGACTACCTTTAGCCGAACCTTGATGCTTGAATTTTTCTAGCCGAACCCAAGACATTAACAGACTCACGAACCTTAGCCAAGGTTCGCTGACCTGAGGGGCTACACACCACACCGGTGGGGGGAAAGAAATTAACCCGAATGCCTTGATTCTTCGGCCCACGTTTTTTTTTCTGTCCGTTGTTACAGCTTTGGCCCACAAGTGTTTAAGCAGCCCAATTAGCTTGGCCCATTGAATTTCCATTCGACCCAATAGCAAGTTGTAGGTCCATACGCGTTTTAATTGGGCCAGCCATTTGATCCAACTCCCGGCCCACTCTCGGCCCAGAATACTTGTGCACTGGCCCAGTTTAATTACTTGGCCCAACTACATTATCAGACAATCCCATAATAATCGGTTCGGCCCACGACATGGTTCCACTTTGGACCGACACATGAATTTGAGTCACAAGGCCTAATATATGAAGTATTGATAATTAATAAATACAAAAGTGACAATGGGTTGTTTTACGAACACTATATCAATACAAGCTATTAACATGACATGGTGTAATTGAAATTTAGAGAAAGAAGTTAAATACAAGGAAGCATTGAAATCTAAATCTTAGGTTAAGAATCATAACAACACATAAACGGGGCCGAACAATGACAGGGACTCATAGATGTTAGCCTACTTCCGGGCTAACACTTACACGCATACACATTGATTAAAACTTACACTTAAGAGTTACAAATATTATGAAATCAACACAGGGTCGTGAACATCACAACAAGTACAATTAACGAGGGCGCGTATTCTTGTTTTGCTTAGTCAACCACTACGGACACAAGGTGAGTTCATTTGTCCCTTTTCAAACTTATTTGTTTTAACTTGGGACTGAGAAGCATGTTAAACATTTTAATAAACTATTGAAATGTTATTTAATGTTTTTAAACTTATACATGATGCTTACAATAAGGCTTATGCTTGGAAACTAGTATACTTTGAGAAGCTATAAACTTGATGCTTATTCTACAAACTAAATGCTTAAACTTGATGCTTGATGCTTATGCTAGAAATGAAATGCTTAAACTTGAGGCTTGATGCTTATGCTTGAAACAAAATGCTTAAACTTGTGACTCGATGCTTATGCTATGAACTTCATGATTAAACTATATGCGAATGCTTGAAACTATATGCTTGAAACTATGATTGCGCGCGAAATACTAAGCTTGTATCTAATCATGGGCTACGTAATTGCTAAACTTATGCTATAGCAGGGCTTGTACCTATGTATTGAGATACGTGAAAGCTAAACTATGACGAGGCTAAGCTGTTATCTATATAAGAGACATGTAATTGCTAAACTTCTGCTATAGCAGGGCTTTTGTCTGCTTATATGAGATATGTAATTGCTGGATTGTTTGTGTATGCATGGCTTGTGTCTATGTATAAGATACGTAATTGCTAAACTTCTTCTATAGCAGGGCTTGTATCTTGTATAGGAGACACGTAATTTCTAGACTAAGCTTAACTAATTCATGAGATACGTAATGGCTTAACTTCTGCTAGAGCAGGGCTTGTATCTAGCCGTGAGCTACGTAATTTCTAAACTTCTGCTATAGCAGGGCTTGTACTCACGCATGAGATTAGTGAAAGCTAAACTATGGTGCGTGTGAAACTATGATGCTTGTTAAACTTACTTGGATGCTAATACTTACGAATGCTATAGACTTGTAAACTTTGAAACAGAAAACTAAAGCTATGATGGAGAATGGGTTGGATGGTAGGTAAAATGCTTAATTATTATTAACAACAGTGTCATATGCGAATTAGTATGTGATGGGATGGCGTCTGGGCGGGTTGTAGGCTCGACTCAGGGGTATGCCCTATATATAAGCATACCGATTTGGTAAAGCTATTTTTAAACTTATAAACATTATGAACTCACCAACCATTGTGTTGACTTTGTTTTCTTACATGCTTTCTCAGGTGATGAACAGGTTTAAGCTAAGGCTTTTGGATTGCATGCTAGGCGGCCTAGATAGAGGACCTAGTTGATTTTGGAAGCACATATTTTGCTATTCATACGAATCACTTTTGAATGTCTTGTACAGATTACAAGATAGAAAACATTGATTCTTTTGTTAGGTTTACTTAGTTAAATTACTGAACATTACTATTGTAATTTAACTTTGTAATCCTAGTTAATGCTTGATTGTGCTTTAGTTAATCTTAACATTGATGCTTTGTAAACAATCTGATCATCATGATTATCACTCACGATATCGCGCCCCAAGAACCTTCCGCCCGACGGGGACTTCGATCCTACCCTGCCGGCTCGGGGTGTGACACTAAACTTCAGTCTTTTGATCTTGATATGCAGAAAAGAAAGGCGGGAAACAAGTTTTCAACTCAAAATCCAGGTCTTTATATGAAATCCAGTGGTGTTTATACTTCTTCTGGTTCAGTTGCTTTTCTATCAAGCACTGAGGATGGTGAAATATCTGCTGTTATTGATGATTCAATAGAAGTGTGTATTACTTCTGCAACTACAAAAGAGAAAACATCAAACAGTAGATCAAATTTAATGAATGTGAAGGTGTCCCAAGAGCATCTAGCCTTTTTTATGCAGTTTATTAATGCATATGATTCAGTGGTACTAGATGTTACTCAGATATTGACTGATGAGGATATGGATCAACTTGATTCAGATGACTTGGAGGAAATGGATATTCAGTGGCAGATGGCTATGTTAACCAGAAGGACAAGGAGATTTCTTCAAAGAACTGGAAGGAACAAGATGTCTGGAAATTCAAAGAAGTAACTAGGATTTTCAAAACAGAAAAGTAAAATGTTATAATTCTGGAAATCTAGGACATTTCGCCAGAGAATGTGAGATGCCTGTAAGAAACAATTCAAGAGTTGAAGGTGTGAATAAGTGTGACAAATTTGATCCAAGAAGAGGAGCTCCTGTAACATCGTCATCTACAGTTTCTTCAACTTCAAAGGCAACTCCTCCAGCAAAAGATAAGGCATTACTTGTAGAGGATCAATTTGGAGCTGGCTGGTCATGTAACATCAGTGCCGGAAACGCCACCGGAAAAGTGATCTCAACAGTAACATGAACAGTAATCAGGTATAAACTATACGTATTTCAGTGTATGTCATATTCATATCATGTATCATTATTATTTCATGTTATCAAAGAACGAATTCAGAATTATTTCAGAAAACAAAGCTCAGAACTATTGTTCATCAGTCAGATAATTATCTGGTGATACAGAACCATCATGTGATTATTTGTTAGGATTTTATTATGTATAATCGTATGCGAGGCTTTACAGAACAAAACAACAACGGATGTCGTTACGTGAATGCTAAATCGACGGATTATTCGTAAAGGTGACGATCTGTACGAATACATCTGAAACTTTAACGTTCCGAATGATATCCGATAATTAGAAAACCATATTGAAAAGTGTAGTTATCGTCGTATTTGTACGGGTGACGATTCAAACAAATACGCGCGACGCCTGTACGATTCGATTTCAAATAGGAAAATAAATATTTCAGAAAATTTAAAATAAATGGAAGATATTTAATTAATTTACTAGGAATTACCACCTAAAATAATTTTACAAACTCTTGTTTTATAACCAATCCGTTTCGTTACGAAAATGAAGGAAAACCGATGCTTTTACGCGAAACCGAGCGAAACCGAACGGGACCGAACATACCCGGCTTATTTTGAAGCCTTTAATGAGGCATTAATGGTCTCCTTCCAACCCCACCTACCATATTTTCCCCCAAATCTCGAGCTCTCTCTGCTTTCTCTCTCTAGGATTTCAAACCATATTTTCTTCAATCCTTCATGAAATCTTGTGATTTTGGTGTCAAAACAACCATCACAACTAGTAGATCATAAAAGTACAACAGATCGAGGCTTGGATCCATCAAATTTGAGGTAAAATCATGTTAAAGCTTCGGTTTGAGGGTTTTAAAAACCCTAGATCGAGCCTCTTCTTGAAACCGGCCAACACATCTCAAAACCTTAAGGGAAATCGCACTCACATCACCTAGGATAGGTTAGGAACGTGATAAACATCAGGCCTTGTTCATAGCAGTCGAAAATAGAGGTTCACCTTGCTGCCATACGACAGTCGAATGAGATGTAGCCCAGCTCGCCGACTGAACTACCTTCGGCCGAATGGCCAGCTACAAGCCGAGGCACCACATTCGTTCGGTCCTCAAACGGCCTAGGTTCTTCATTCGGGCATATTATTCAGCCGCATGGTTGGCCTGATTCGGTCAAGTGTTTCCCCATTCGGCTGAGAGTCACTTGGGTTAACCCTAATCGACTAAAGCCTCATTCGGCAGACCTTTGGTCGGGTGCCTCCTCTTTCGTAGGCCTAGGTAATTCGACCATCCTCTATTCGGTCGGCCAATCAGCATTCGGCCATGCTATCTTCATTCGGTCAAGCTCATTAGCCCAAGTCTTTTGGCAAAACCCTCCCCCTAATGTACCAGAAACCAATTAAGGTAGAGGGTATGTGTACACGCATGTGTTGATCTTGTTGGTGTACATGCATGGGCTTGATTTTGTCGGTGCGCATGCATGGGTGATCATACGTGTATGTGTGCATGGGAGGAGGGAGTAAGGTTTTTTTTTCATGCAAGTAATCTTGGGTGAGTAAAAGATCCAATATAGAGTTATCAATAAGGAAAAATCCTATAAGGAAAATCCTATAAATTCGTTAAGGACTTAAGAACTAAGATTACCTTAAATGACCATGGGGGTCATTACAAGTGGAATGGACCAAAGTTATACGGATTGGCTAATGAAAGCACAAAGTAGGGTTTTCTCTAACAAGAAATCTCATAAATAATGATATCATATAAACGAGGGTTGTCAACACCATTTTGGGATCAAAAGATGGGTGAAGTTGTAAAGGGTTAAAGCAATAACATAAGGACTTGAGTGTTGATTCAATGATTAACACCTAGCCCTTAGGAAAATCCATAAAGACATGTGACTAACTGTAACATCAGTGCCGGAACCGTGCCGGAACCGTGCCGGAACAGTGATCTTAAACAGTAACATGAACAGTAAACAGGTACGAACAATATACATTTCAGTGCATTTTCTATTCATGTCCATTGTTATTATCATTTTGTGTTATCAGACAACAAGTTCAGAAACATTTAACAGAAACAAAGTTCAGAATTTTGGTTCTTGAGTCAGATAATCATTTGGCAACATAGAACTATCATGGGATTAATTGTTAGGATTTATTATGTATAAACGTATGTGAGGAATTTACAGAACAGAACGGATGTCGTTATGTGAATGCTAAATCGACGGATTTTTCGTATAGGTGACGATCTGTACGAATAAATCTGGAAGTTTAATGTTCTGAATGATATTCTATAATTAGAAAACAATATTGAAAAGTATAGTTATCGTCGTGTTTGTACGAGTGGCGATTCGAACGAATGCGCGCGACAACCGTACGATTCAATTTAAACAGTAAATTAATACTTTGAAAATTAAAATAAATAAAAGATATTAGCTAATTTATTAGAAATCACAACTTGAATTAATTTTATAAATTCTAATTTAATAAACCGTATGGTGTCGTGACGAAAACCACGAGAAACGACATTTTTTCGCGAAATCGAATGAGACCGAACGACCGGGTATTTCTAAAACAATTAATGATGCATTCAAACCCCCACCAACCATCACCCTCCCCTCTCCTTCTCTCATTTTCGTCATAATCTCCCTCTCTCTCTAAGAAATTTTCTCTCAACTTCTCACTAAGATTTGGAGCTCCATTCTTGTTGGATTCAAGCCTAGTTGGTGTCCAAACGACCACCACGCAACGTAGAACGAGGAAGTACAAGTTGTTCTAGCATCCATCCATAAAATTTGAGGTAAATCACAAGTTTACATTCGGTTTTAGGGCGAATCACGAACCATTTGGATTTTGTTGTTTTAATCGGCTTAAACACTCATAAACACTTAGATGAACTAATGTAATCGACTAGAAAGTTTTAGGGATTGACATGTAACAGGTTCAGGATAGAAAATGAAGAAGATTGAACAGGTTCGTGACAAGAAATGATCGGCCGAACCTTTCTAGATCTAGACGAACCTGTTGAGTCTGAGCCGAACCTGTGCCACTGTCCTGCACCGAACCTGTTACCACCTGCAGCGAATCTGCAACCATAGTTCAGCCGAACCTAGGGTGGCGAACCCTAGGACTCACTAACCTGTCTAGCCGAACCCTAGGACTCACGAACCTGTCTAGCCGAACCCTAGGACTCATGAACCTGTCTAGCCGAACCCTAGGACTCACGAACCTGTCTAGCTGAACCCTAGGCCATGCGAACCTAAGTGCGACGAACCTAAGTGCGACGAACCTAAGTGAGACGAACCTAAGTGAGACGAACCTAGGATGAACAAACCTGTGATCACGAACCTACTAACAACGAACCTCAAAGGTTCGCCGAACCTGATTACCAAGGGTTCGCCGAACCTACCCTGAGTATCAATAGGTTCGCTGCCTTCATGGCTGTTGAACCTAAGTGTTGGCTAGTTTGGGAAATTTTGGATCTAGAACTGTTGAGCTTAATCATAAGGACAAGGAAATGAATATACGAATACTCAAAGTTTAGAATGAACTAAGAAACACACATTTGTGGATGTTATTACATAAGGTGTTGGGGTAAATCTCAACATTTACATCTAACACTTATATAACTAAATTAGGTTGTTCAATTGAACACTCTAAGCTAAGTTATATACATGGGTGAACAAAGAATTATGGGAAAACTAAGAACTATCAAAGGACTTGGGATTGATCTAAATTTGGTTAACTCAAGTTCTAACACGTTTAACTTGTATTTTTCATAAAAAATAACTCATGTTTTTAATAAAATAGCATGACTTTAATTAATAGCTAATTGTATATTTTATAAATGTCATTGTTTTCTTTTAAAGTTAGTTTATGATATAATTGATTGGGATTTGGTTGTAAATGGACAATATAATTGTCTGGATTTGGACATAAAACAAAGGAAACTCTACCCAAATTTCTTAAAATTAAAAGTAAGTTGTTGTAGTTAAACATGGGAATTGGGGTTATAAATGGATATTTAGGCTAAATTAGTTAGACTAAATCATAGAAGCACTTATTAAATTAGGACACTTAGATACACACACCGAGACCAAACCTTAGATACGACAACTAGTACGTATATTTATTGTATTTAAACTCTCATAAAACAACTCAGGAATTGAAGACACTTAGTCTACAAACAAGAGCGCGCATTTTGTGGTAGTACATTTCATAGCAACACAGGTGAGTTCATAGCCCCTTTTCTAACATTTTTATTTTAAAATGCGGGGCTGAGAAGTATGCGTAAGTTGTTTATTTAAATTGTTTACTTAAATGCTTTTACTTGTATATGTTTTACATGTATAACTGTTATTCTAGACTCCTGTCTAGGTGAACTGTTTCAAATCAAAGAACTATTTTCAAAGAACTATTTTCAAAGAACTAAAGATCAAAATCAAAGAACTATTTTCAAAGGTCTATTTCAAAGAACTATTTTCAAAGGTCTATTTCAAAGAACTATTTTCAAAGGTCTATTTCAAAGAACTATTTTCAAAGAACTAAAGATCTAAATCAAAGAACTATTTTCAAAGGTCTATTTCAAAGAACTAACGATCTATTTTCAAAGAACTATTTCAAGGGTGTGTTGTCAAAGAACTAACGATCTATTTTCAAAGAACTATGTCAAGGGTGTGTTGTCAAAGAACTAACGATCTATTTCAAAGAACTAAGTACAAAGAACTATTTCAAGGGTCTAACTGGGAAATATCAAAGATAGCATGTGCCATTCTCAGGTTTGAAAGATGTCCTAGCTAGAGTGATCGAATATGAGACACATGTTTGATGATATTTACAGTATTCCCTAACTGTTTTGAGGAACATCTGGGAAATGCTCAAAGATAACATGTGCCAAAGAACTAAAGAACTATACGAACTATGGACGGTCTAAAGAACTATAAAAGCCTATATATCAAAAGATGGCCTAGCTAGACTGATTGATTATAGGTCACATGTTTGATGAGGTTTACAGATCTCCTTTACTACTAAGTACCTGATTGCTATACTAGTCTACTCGAGTTGACCAAGGCCCAATCATTAGGACTTAGATTTTATTAAATGTTTATTTATTTATTTAAGTAAGCATTTACTTTTCCTGTTTCTACAAATACTGTGGTTGATCATTATTGTGATGAACTTAAGGAATCAACATAGATTCCAAATTGTTGTATTTACAGGAACAAAGAACTGAAGAATCAATGAGTCATTGGTAGGGGTAAAATGCTTAATTTTCATTAACAACAATGTCTCATGTGGATTAGTATGTGGTGGGACGGCGTCTGGGTGGGTTGTAGGCTCGACTCAGGGGTATGCCCTATATATAAGCATACCGATCCGGATGATACATGTGATGTTAATGAGATTAAGGTTTTTACCCGAGGGTCTAACAAAGGTTTTAAGTGTACATTTGAATCATTGTGAATGGAAGTGTGTGTTAGGTAAAAATGCTTAATTATCATTAACAACAGTGTCATATACATATTAGTATGTGGTGGGACGGCGTTTGGGCGGGTTGTAGGCTCGACTCAGGGGTATGCACTATATATAAGCATACCAATGTGGATATTACATGTGATGTTAATGAGGTTAGGGTCTTTACCGAAAAAGGGTTTTCAAATCATTTTCAATTACTAAACTATATGAACTCACCAACCATGTGTTGACCTTATTTTTGCATGACTTCTCAGGTGACGAACAGGTCAATTAAGAAGCTTATGCTTTTGGACTAGGACTTCAGATAGAAGACTTAGTATTTTGGACCTGCATATTTTGAAACATCACTATTCAATTATTTTGTATATCTTGTGCAGTTACAAGATAGATATCTGATGATGTTTATGGTAGATTTACATTGTTAAATTATGAACGATACGGATGTAATTTAACTTTGTAATTCTATCCTATTTAGCATTTCTCATTTATATCATGTGCAACGTAAACAATCTGATCACTTTGATTATCACTCACGATATCGCGCCCCGGGAACCTTCCGCCCGACGGGGACTCCGATCCAACCCCGCCGGCTCGGGGTGTGACACTAACCTAGATGGTTTACTTAAACTATCAAGGCTTAGTCAATCAAAGTACTAAGAAAGGATCAATGGACAATCAAAATCTAGTAAGGGGCCCGAGGTTAGTCCAATGGGCTTAACCTAAGCCCATTATGTGTAGATTATATTTTCTTAAATTAATTATGTTCTCAATAAAAGAAAATGTACTTATAAATATTGTTAAATAAACTAAATGATTTTTATCTAGATGTTAACTTAAATAGAAATAAACTAAAAACGTTTTAACTAAAGACTTATAATTTAGTACATAGGACACTAAGTTGCACACCGAGACCAAACCCGAGATACGACTATTATAGATACTTATTGTATTCGAATCCTCTTAAAACAACTCAGGTACTGAAGATACATTAACCACATGAAACAAGCGTGCGTTTTGTGATAATTCATTTGCACAGCAACACAGGTGAGTTCATTGCCCCTTTTCTAAACATTTTTGTTTTCAAACGCGGGGCTAAGAAGCATGCGTAAACCTTTTATTTAAATATGTTTTACGCAAATGCTTTTACTTATTGTATGCTTTATATATACTTGTGTATACTCCTAGACTCCTGTCTAGGTATTTGTATGCAGAATTAACTTATGAATTTATTAATTACTCTTACGAGTAATACCACAATTCTAAAACTCTAAAACAAACCCTTAGTCCATTGAATTCAAATTTAAGAATCTAAACTCAAAGTGGAATCAAAAGAACTAAAGCTAAAGATCAAATTCAATGGAATCTAATCCAGCGTGTGATCAGTGAAGCTAATGATCCTAATCAAGAATCTATAATCATTGTGGAAATCATGGAAGTCTAGAGATCATAATCAAGGAAATCATAACCGTGTGTGAATCATTGAAATAATGAAATCATTAAGATCTAATGAGATCATTAATGCTTAAGTTAAGGTGGATTGTTAGTTGTATGTAAATCAAGACCACTATAATACACGGAAAGTCCCGGCACAATAGTAGACTCTTGTAGTCAAGCTATATGGGCATAACGAAAACTATCAAACGAAATCAAGAGAATCAAGAATCAAAGGATATCCTAAAGTCCCGACATGTACAGTAGGCCAGAGGGTCAAGCTTATATGGGCAAATCATGAAAGTTCCGACGCACACAGGTAGACTCATTTGGGTCATGCCTCATATGGGCCACGTGTGAGAGGGTACAACTTGGACAACCACCAACAACTAAGTCTAATTGATTGAGTCAAATAAGGCCCAATAATCATATCTTAGTTGTATTTAAATGCTTAATTATTAATTTAGGTAAACATTTAATATGGTATTTCTACAAGTGTTTTGGGGTAATCATGGATACATGACGAACTCAAGAATTCAGAGGTGATTCAATTTGTGGAAATCAAAAATCTTAAATGAAGGTGAATGGAGTGAAACGCTTAATTATCATTAACAACAATATGCTAAGCAGTCCGGTATGTGGTGGGACGGTGGATGGGGCTTGTCCCCTACATATGCCCTATATATAAGCATACTTGATTGGATAGCATAGGTGGTTGTTGATGAGGTTAAGGTTGTCATTTCGGGGGATCAAGGTAAACATTTTCAGGGTAATCAAATGCTATGAATCAAAGGTATGGGATGAAATGCTTAATTATCACCAGGAATAATATATCATGTGGTTTGGTATGTGTTGGGACGGTGGCTGGGCGGGCGGTAAGTTCGACCCTACATATGCCCTATATATAAGCATATTGAACTGGATGGTATAGGTGGTTAATGGTGAGGTTAAGATTGTCATACAAAAGGTTATTCAAATTCATTTTTATAAAACTACATAAACTCACCAACCATGTGTTGACTTGATATTTTTGCATGATTTCTCAGGTGACGAACATGTCAACTAAGAGGTTATTACTTTTCGACTAGGATGCCAGAGAGAGGACCTAGTGTTTTTGGACCTGCATACTTTTGAAACATCATTTTACAGATTATTTTGTATATCTTGTGCATATACAAGATTGAAGAAATATGATGTTGATAGTAGATTTACATTGTTAAATTATGAACAAAACTGATGTAATTTAACTTTGTAATTCTATTTTAATTTAGTAGTTTCTCATTTGTATATCATGTGCAATGCAAACAATCTAATCATCCCGATATCGCGCCTCGGGAACCATCCGCCCGTTGGGGAAGTCGATCCAACCCGCTGGCTCGGGGTGTGACAGATTGGTATCAGAGCCATGGTTATAGAGAAATATAGGTCATTTATATAAACGGTTTGGCCTAGACTATAACCTAGGTACCCTTCATGTAGATAACATAGGATTATATACTTGCATTATGTCTTCAGCATTCTATCATTTCACTAACCGATTCCTTTTCGGTTGTGATCAGAATGCCGTCGTGAAGACAACCTACACCACCACCGCCACCTCCTCCTCCCCCCCCACACTCTCCACCTCCAGACCCGAACGCGAACCTGGATCCTGCTACTGTTGCGTTAGCAACACTACTAAGCAGTCAGCTGACTAATCATCTGAAAGAGGTGATTCCGGAGATGCTTAACCGTATTCAGAACGACAGCGACAATTCGGGAAATTCAACGGGAGAAGCCAGTGGGAATTCTGACAGTGCCTCAAATTATTCCTACAAATCTTTTGTGGGATGCAAGTCGCCAAGCTTTAGCGGTACTGAAGGAGCCGTTGGTTTAATCCAATGGATTGAAAAGATGGAGACTACCCTGGACATTAGTAGTTGTCCAGAGCACCATAAAGTTTGCTACTCTGCTTGATCCTTCAACAGGCGAGCTTTAACTTGGTGGAACTCACAGATCAAAGCTCGAGGAAGAGAAGAAGCGATGGCGATGCCATGGGAAGAATTTAAGACACTGCTGAGAAATGAATTCTGCCCCAAGAATGAACTGCAAAGGTTGGAGGTTGAGTTGTCCAACCATGTTATGAAGGGGGCTGATCATCTGGGGTACACTACCCGCTATCATGAATTGGTAGCCTTAGTGCCAGACATGGTACCAACCCTGGAGAAGAGGATAGAAAGATATATGTAGGTGGACTTCCCGCCTGCATTCAGGGTTTAGTAGTTGCTGCAAACCCTGTTACCTTGGAGTCTGCTGTGAGTTTGTCTGGGAAACTCACTGATTTGATGGTTGCCTCTGGAACTTTGAAGAAAGAGGCTAACACTGGCAAGCAACGAGAAGAGTCTTATAAGAAACGCTATCATCACCAACACCCGAAGAAGATGCAGAAGACTATAAAGAACTACACTATGGCTACCCCACTCAATCAAGTAGCCATGGCACCGCAGGATGTGCACAAGAAGCCGTATACTGGCCCACACCCTCTGTGTAACAAGTGCCATTATCATCATGCTGCAAACAATCCCTGCCGTCATTGCACGGGATGTGGAAGAAAGGGACACTGGGTCCAAAATTGCAGGATGACACCCAACCAAGCAGTCAACAATGCTGCTTTAGCTCTCCCTACCCAACAACCAGAACAACAGTGGATGCTATAACTGTGGCAAACAGGGCCACTTTGCAAAGAACTGCCCGAAGATGGCACAACAGGCACTTCCAGCACCCCATGGAAGAGCTTTTGCTATAGGAGCTCCAGCTGCATGCCAAGACCTGAACGTGGTCACTGGTACATTTCTCTTACATGACTTTTATGCATCTGTTCTATTTGACACTGGTGCGAATCAGAGTTTTATCTCTACCGATTTTGAAGCGATAAAGAACTGGGTTACTCCGAAGATACCGACGGAGATACGGTCTTTTTTGGGACTGGCAGGTTATTATAGAAGGTTTCGCTCTGCCTCTCACTAAGCTAACTCAGAAAAGTGAACCGTTTGTTTGGGAGCAGAAGCAAGAAGATGGCTTCCAAACATTGAAGCAGAAGCTATGTGATGCTACAATCTTATCTCTCCCAGAAGGCTTTGATGACTTTGTAGTGTACTGTGATGCCTCCCATCAGGGACTGGGTTGCGTTCTAATGTAACGGGACAAAGTTATCGCTAATGCATCAAGACAGTTAAAGACTCATGAGAAGAACTACACTACTCATGATCTAGAACTAGGAGCTGTAATCTTCGCACTGAAGATTTGGAGACATTACTTATATGGCACTAAGTGTACCATATTTACCGATCACAAGAGTCTGCATCATATCTTTGATCAGAAGGAGCTCAACATGCGACATCGACGTTGGGTTGAACTTCTGAATGATTACGATTGTGTGATCAAGTACCATCCGGAAAAGGTGAACGTTGTAGCTGATGCCTTAAGCCGGAAGGAACGGGTCAAACCCTTGCGCGTCAGAGCAATGGGAATGACTGTGCAGACAAGGTTACGGGACAAGATTTTTCAGGCACAGCAAAAATCAGTTGATAGAGGAAATCTGAAGAAAGAAATTGACTGTGGAGCAGAGAAACAGTTTGAAATAAAGCCTGATGGAGTTATCTACTACCAAGATCGTATGTGGATTCCGGCAGTAGACGAACTGAGAAGACTTATCTTCGATGAAGCACACAAGACGAAATTTTATTGGTGACCGGGAATGAAGAAAGACATATCCGAGTACGTCGGCCGATGCCTTACGTGTGCGAAGGTAAAGGCGGAACACCAGAAACCGTCAGGTTTACTGGAACAGCCTGAGATTCCGCTCTGGAAGTGGGAACATATAGCTATGGACTTCATTATTGGTGGCCGGGAATGAAGAAAGACATAGCCGAGTACGTCGGCCGATGCCTTACGTGTGCGAAGGTAAAGGCGGAACACCAGAAACCGTCAGGTTTACTGGAACAACCTGAGATTCCGCTCTGGAAGTGGGAACATATAGCTATGGACTTCATTACCAAGCTACCCCGCACTTCCAGTGGTCATGATAAGATTTGGGTTATCATTGATCGTTTGACAAAGTCTGCCCATTTCTTGCCAATGCGTGAAACCTTCACGATGGATAGACTAGCGAGATTGTACATCAACGAAATAGTGGTACGTCACGGGGTACCATTGTCTATCATTTCGGATCGAGACAGCAGATTCACATCAAGGTTCTGGTAATCATTGCAGAAATCTCTAGGGACACACTTAAATCTGAGTACAGCTTACCATCCACAAATGGACGGTCAAAGCGAACGTACAATTCAGACCCTTGAGGACATGTTGAGAACCTGTGTGTTGGATTTCGGTGGAGATTGGGACTTTCACTTGCCACTGATTGAATTCTCCTACAACAACAATTATCATAGTAGCATAGGATGCGCACCATTCGAGGCTCTTTATGGTCGTAAATGTCGGTCACCGATTTGGTGGACCGAAGTGGGAGATAACCGTATAACTGGGCCAGAGCTTATTCAAGAGACTACTGACAAGATTGCTCAGATTCAACAACGGTTGCAAGCAACAAGGAGCAGACAAAAGAGCTATGCCGATAAACGGCGTAAACCGTTGGAATTTCAAGTGGGAGACCGAGTCATGTTAAAGGTATCCCCATGGAAAGAGGTAGCACGTTTTGGAAAGAAAGGCAAGTTAGCACCGCGGTACGTGGGACCATTCGAGATCATCGAACGTATTGGTCCTGTGGCGTATAGACTGAGATTACCAGATGAACTCAGTGGTGTGCATGACGTGTTTCACGTCTCGAACTTAAAGAAATGCCTTGCTGACGAGTCACTCGTCATACCGATCGAAGAAATTCAAGTGGATGAGCAATTACATTTTGTTGAAGAACCTTTGAAGATTATGGATCGCAATGTTAAGCAACTAAGGCGAAGCCGTATTCCGATTGTTAAGGTTCGTTGGAACTCAAAGTGCGGACCCGAGTTTACTTGGGAACGTCAAGATCACATGAAGTCAAAGTATCCCCAACTGTTTACAGAACAAAAAAACAACGGATGTCGTTACGTGAATGCTAAATCGACGGATTATTCGTAAAGGTGACGATCTGTACGAATACATCTGAAAATTTAACGTTCTGAATGATATCCGATAATTAGAAAACCATATTGAAAATTGTAGTTATCGTCGTATTTGTTCGGGTGACGATTCGAACAAATACGCGCGTCGACTGTACGAATCGATTTTAAACAGGAAAATAAATATTTCTGAAAAATTAAAATAAATGGAAGATATTTAATTAATTTACTAGGAATTACCACCTAAAATAATTTTACAAACTCTTGTTTTATAACCAATCCGTTTCGTTACGTAAACGAAGGAAAACCCACGCTTTTACGCGAAACCGAGCGAAACCGAACGGGACCGATTATACCCTCATACGGCCTAGATTCTTTATTCGGGCATCTATTCAGCCGCATGGTTGGCCTGATTCGGTCAAGTGTTTCCCCATTCGGCCAAGAGTCACTCGGGTAAACCCTAATCGACTAAAGCCTCATTCGGCAGACCTTCGGTCGGGTGCCTCCTCTTTCGTAGGCCTAGGTCATTCGACAATCCTCTATTCGGTCGGCCAATCAGCATTCGACCATGCTATCTTCATTCGGTCAAGCTCATTAGCCCATTTCTTTCGGGCAAACCCTCCCCCTAATGTACCAGAAACCAATTAAGGTAAAGGGTATGTGTGCACGCATGTGTTGATCTTGTTGGTGTACATGCATGTGGAAATCACTGAGGAGAACTTTAGTCAACTCAACTAACGATATTCCTATAAGTGTCTTCATGCACTGTGGAGGACCGCAGTCAACTCAACCAACAGTGGAATCACTGAGGAGAACTTTAGTCAACTCACCAACAGTAACTCAATCATCGCGGAGGACCTAAGTCAACTCAACCAACCATGACTCACGGATAAGTAATAATCCATCTAAACCAATAATCAATGATAATTCAATAATCTGAAGATCATAATGATAAACCAGGTGTCACCCATGTGTTATCAAAATAATATTTTAAATATTGGTATACATGTTCCACCTCCGAATTTAAAACAAAATAGTTTAAAAGGAGGTTATCAGAACTCACCTGAGTCCTTAGAATCAATGTTCTTGAAATATGCGCGTTCGCATATGTGAATTTCAAAAACATTTCAACGACCTGCATTTATCGCGTGTTTTATAATCATAAGTATCTATGTCTGACCATAATTAAATCTTTTATATTCATTTGTCCCTTAGTTATTAGGTGCACGAACCACTTAGGTTTATCACCTAAGTTAAAGTGATAACCATTAAGGCTCCCTATCCTCCTTATAAAAGATTGGTCTAACATAAATTAGTTTAATCAACTAATTTATAATTGTTTTAGTGAGAATATAAAAGTTATTCATGTCGTAAAGGTGGTAACCCTATCACCATATAATAACCTTAACGTGCATGCATGCATGTTTATTTGAAATAATCACCAATCAAAGTTGTTACATTGCATTTAGGTTTAAGGAAATCAAACTCAAATCATTTTCATAATTTATTTAATTTAATTTTTTTTTTCAAATTAAAACTTTTTCTTATTGCACAAGAGTTTAGTTTGAGTCATTCATGCATAGCCATGTGAGCCAACCAATACTATTGTAGTTTGTTACAATATAATTGTGTTTGAAAAATCATCCTTAGATCATCTTCACAAAATTCACTCAATGTTTATCAACCCATAATATAAGCATCATATTTTTTTTAGGGAGAGAAAAGGTGATGGGTAGTATAATCTTCCATGCAAGCATGTTCTTACATGATTTCCCATAGTTCTTGATTCCTAGTTAACCTTAGTTCAACACTTAGTTTTTTTTTATAAAGCCAGCGAACCTATCCCCAATTTCCCCCTTGGTTCGGCTGTACCAAGAAAGGGTTCGGTGAGGATAGAAAGGACCTAGGTTCAGCCCCTAAAGCTCTTAGTCCTTAGGTCGCTGCATGTGGGTTCGCTGTGCTTGGTTCGTGGCTAGGTAAGGAGGTTCGCCGGACATGGGATGGGTTCGGCTGATACCCTAGGGTTCGGCCAACTTGTGAAGGTTCGGCCATCATGTGAGGGTTCGGCCATGCCATGAAACTTCCCAGCCAAGGTTCGGCCAAGCAATCCCTCCCATCAACTAAGGTTCGTCCAAGTCTGGTTCGTCTAGATGGGAGGTTCGCATGGTGAAGGGTTCGGCCCATGCAACAGGTTCGGCTTCGAGGGGTTCGGCCAAAGAGTTAACTTCGGCCCTTGCTGTGTCGCGAACAAGCCCCTCATCCTCATCATGCCATTCAGTTCTAATCATTTGCAGGCCCATCAATGGGCTCCCTTAGGTTTAAACCAACTTGATTTAGACGCAGAAAACCCTAAACTCGGTTGAGATTTGGTAGCCACCTAAACACATTAAGTTTTTAACAAAAACCGAAAATAAATGTATAAATTTACCTCGAAATGTTGATCAACTAACGAGTTTCTTCGTATCTTCTTGTTCTCCTTGATCACGCGGTCGTGTAGGCGCCAAGATCTCGTGATTCCGTCAAGAAACGAAGGAGATATGCTAGAGAGAAGTTGGAGAGAATGTGGGTGACGATTTTGGTGAACTAGAGAGAGAAAGAGTTTGTTTGAAATGAAGAAGAAGATGGAAATCTTCTTCTTTAATTACCCATGTAACCTCGAGTACTCGGTCTCGTTTTTATCGCGACAAAATTACAGAAGTGCTCGGTTTTACTCGTAAACATGTTTTAAAATACAACTCAATTAAAATAATTGTGTTTCATTTTTATAAAATGATTTTATTTTAATGCGGTGGTTTCGTAAATGATTCAGTTAATTTATTTATTTGAATAATCGATTTGTTCCCTTTTGTTTTAGATTGTGATTCCTAATAAACATTATTAATTCCTTTTACTTATTTTAATATTGTTAAATATTATTTTGTTATCTTGTCGAAACGCGTTAGTCGCGTACGTATTCGTAAAGATCGTCACCTTTCCGATTCCAATGCTCGTATCGTATTTCGATTCGATTTACGATTTATGGAATATCGTTTCGAAATATTATTCTCAATAATTATATTCGTGTGAATCGTCACCCATGCGAATACATTATTAAGTTAATATTTCTGAAATAACATTCGCGTTAAATTAATCATCGTATTCTCACCATCGCGTAAACACTTCCAATAATCCTTTTGGTTATTTAATTATCTTGAATATTATAATTTCCCATTCCCAAAACCCACTAAACCATATCACTGACACATCCGTGATAGACCGAAATATGCATATGTATAGGGCATATGTAGGGGTCAGTCGCAACTGCCCCAGCCACCGTCCCACCGCTATTTCGATAAACCATGACCATGTGTCCTTGACTATGTTTAGCAACCAGACAATACAAACTCCTAATTCATTTCCATTTCAAACCACAATCCATAATCATTTGAAATGTAACTAAAATAAACTCTCTGGTTCTGTTTAGTTGCGTTTCAACTAAACTTCCCATGGTTTATGCATATAAATATATGTTCTCAATATGTATACCAATATGAATTATATCATCCAACAATTCATTATCATTAATAATTATCATATCAAGTCGTAACAGTACAGTCGTACATGTACGGACAACCTGAAATGCAGTGGTGTTACAGTCTCACCTAGTTAAGGGAATTTCGTCCCGAAATTCAACTTGGAGTGACCGTAGTGAATAAGTGTGGATACTTAAGCTTCATCTGATCTTCCCGCTCCCAGGTGAACTCTGGACCACGCTTCGACTCCCAACGTACTTTGACAATTGGAATTCTACTGCGTTTGAGCTTTTTAACCTCACGATCCATTATCTCAATTGGTTTTTCAACAAAGTGCATTGTATCTCGACGTGGATGTCATCGAGTGATACCTGAAGATCCTGATCAGCTAAGCATTTTCTTAAATTGGACACGTGAAACGTCGGGTGTACATTGATGAGTTTAGGAGGAAGTTCCAGCTTGTAGGCGACCGTCCCGATCCGTTCAAGGATCTTAAAAGGGCCAGCATAACGTGGAGCAAGCTTAACCTTCTTCCCGAATCGTACCACTCCTTTCCAGGGTGATACTTTGAGCAATACCATATCGTCAACTTCAAACTCTAAAGGTTTCCTTCGCTTATCCGCGTAGATTTTCTGTCGACTACGTGCAGCTAACAGATTGTCACGGATCTGGCGGATCTTGTCAGTCGTCTCTTGAAAAATATCGGGACCAGTGATCTGCGATTCGCTGACCTCGGTCCAACAGATAGGTGACCGACATTTTCTACCATAAAGAGCTTCGAACGGCGCCATACCAATGCTCGCATGATAACTGTTGTTATATGAGAACTCCACTAATGGTAGATGGCTACCCCAGTTGCCACCGAAATTGATGACACAAGCTCTCAACATATCTTCAAGTGTTTGAATCGTTCGCTCCTTCTGTCCATCCGTCTGAGGATGATAGGCGGTGCTAAGATCCAATCTTGTTCCAAAAGCTTCATGAAGTGATTTCCAAAATCGTGCTATGAAAGAAGCATCACGATCCGATATTATGCTTAAGGGAATTCCATGTCGGCTAACGATCTCATCAACATAGATACGAGCTAATTTCCGTACAGGGTACGTCTCGTGTATCGGTAAGAAATGAGCCGACTTGGTTAATCTATCAACTATCACCCAAATACTATCCTTACCGCTTGCGGTTCGTGGGAGCTTGGTAATAAAATCCATGGATATATTCTCCCACTTCCACATGGGTATTTCTGGTTGCATTAACAATCCCAAAGGTCGCTGGTGTTCTGCCTTGACTTTGGCATAGTTAAGGCACTTGGACACATACTCAGCAATATCCTTCTTCATTCCAGGCCACCAGTATAAGGTTCTAAGGTCTTGATACATCTTATCAGTGCCCGGATGGATTGAGTAATGAGACTTATGTGCTTCATCCAAAATCATCATCCTAAGATCCTCCCTGCTCGGTATCCACAATCGATTCAGATAATACATCAAACCATCATCCTTAGTTTCCAATAATAACTCAGCCCCGCAAGACATCTCATTTTTCAAATTGTCTTGAGCCAATGAGTGTTGTTGGGCTGTGAGAACATCATTATGGAGATTAGTGTGTACTCGGACACTATGGATCTGAACATGACTCTTGCGACTAAGCGCATCTGCTACTACATTCGCTTTCCCAGGATGGTAGCGAATTTCACAGTCATAATCATTCAACAGTTCAACCCATATCCGTTGTCTCATGTTAAGTTCCTTCTGATTGAGAATATGCTGCAAGCTTTTATGGTCTGTAAATACTACACACTTTGTGCCATAATGATAATGTCTCCATATCTTCAAAGCAAACACGACTGCACCAAGTTCCAAGTCGTGTGTAGTGTAGTTCTTCTCGTGAATTTTCAGCTGTCTTGATGCATATGCCACAACCTTCCCCCGTTGCATAAGAACACAACCGAGACCTAGGGTGGATGCATCACAGTAAACAACAAAATCATCGTTTCCATCAGGCAATGTCAAGACAGGAGCATCACAAAGTTTCTGCTTCAATGTCTGAAATGCCTCTTCTTGCTTCGGTCACCACTCATAAGGCTTATTCTTTTGAGTCAAAGAAGTGAGAGGGACATCAATCCTGGAGAAATTCGAAATAAACCGCCGATAGGAACCGGCAAGTCCAAGAAACGATCGAATCTCCGTTGGTGTCTTCGGTGTACTCCAATTCTTCACCGCATCAATCTTTGCAGGATCCACATGAACATCCTTTTCATTGACTATGTGTCCCAAGAATTGAACTTCTTTAAGCCAGAATTCACACTTGGAGAATTTGGCATACAGTCGTTCATCTCTCAAGATTTCCAAAACCAACTTAAGGTGTTGCTCGTGCTCTTCTTTACTCTTAGAGTATATCAGAATATCATCAATGAATACAATCACAAACTTATCCAAGTATGGCCTGCAAACACGATTCATGAGATCCATGAAAACCGCTGGTGCATTGGTAAGTCCGAAAGGCATCACCAGAAATTCATAATGGCCATATCTTGTTCTGAAATCCGTCTTGGGAATATCATCATCATGTACACGAAGCTGATGATACCCAGACCTAAGATCGATCTTCGAGAACCATGCAGAGCCTTGAAGTTGATCGAAAAGATCATCGATGCGCGGCAGAGGATATCGATTCTTGATAGTCAGCTTGTTCAACTCGCGGTAGTCGATGAACATTCGGAATGACCCGTCCTTCTTCTTGACAAACCGGACCGGTGCACCCCATGGCGAATGGCTCGGGCGAATGAATCCCTTATCAGTCAGTTCTTGTAGTTGGCTCGCCAGTTCTTGTAACTCCGAAGGCGCAAGTCTGTAAGGAGCTTTGGCGACTGGGTTCGCACTAGGTACTAAGTCAATTCAAAATTCTACTTGACGTTCTGGTGGAAGACCCGACAAGTCGTCTGGAAATACTTTAGGAAAATCTCTGATTACAAGAACGTCTTCAATGCTCTTTCCTTTCTCCTTTTTCTCCACAATGTGCGCTAAGAATGCTAAACATTTATTCCTAAGGTACTTGTGTGCTTTAGTGCATGACATAAGCTTAAGACCTTTACTAGAAGTTTCCCCAAAAACTCTTAAAGTTTCACCCGAAGGTAAGGGAATATGAATGTATTTTTCATGACAAATGATTTCCGCTTTGTGGGTGGCTAACCAATCCATGCCTATGATAACATCAAAGCTACCAAGGTGCATAGGTATAAGATCAATTGGGAAAACGTGATCACTTAAGTTCACAGTACATCCAATAATAACAGTGTCAATATCAATAGTGTTTCCGTCAGCCACTTCCACGTTAAACGGTTTATCTAAGTTTGTATGTGTTCTACCAAGCATGCATTCAAAATCATATGAAACAAAACTCTTATCAGCACCAGAATCAAATAAGACAGATGCATAAGAGTTGTTGATCAGAAATGTACCATTGACCACATCCTGATTGGCTTGAGCAGCTGGAGCATTCAGTTGAAACGCTGTGCCTTGAGCCACCCTTTGATTGTTTCCTGTTTCACCACACTCGTAACAGGCTCTTGCCTGTACAGGTACTTGACGAACGGGTACAGCTTGAATTGGTTGAGCTTGCGGAGCTGGCAGTGCAAGAGGTGCGGGTTGCATCCTTTGTGCTTGCGGTGCACTCCGACAAACATTAGCAAAATGGCCATACATGCCAAAGTTGTTGCAGACACAACAAGGCAAGTTAGGCATGTGGTGATATCTGCAAATATTACATTGCGGATTTGCTCCAAAATTCCTGGTCTTGGAATTATTGGAGGACTGTTGAGTAGCAGGAGTAGTAACATCATAACTCCTGGTCTTCCGCTTTCTGTTGCTGCTTTTGGATGAACTAGTTGCCTCAGTCTTGACTTCGGTTTTGGTTTCCTTTGCAGCAGTCTTCACTTCAGTCTTCTTTGTTCCCTTTCTCATGAGAGTTCCAGCTCTCACATGATTATCAGTCAAAGTTGCAGACATGCGGATTGCAGCTTCTAGTGTGGTAGGGTTGCTACCATACACAGTGTCTTGTATCTGCATGGGTAGACCACCTATATATTTCTCAATAGCTCTCTCCAATGGTGTCACTAGATGAGGTACTAGCAGACTATATTCGTGGAAGCGAGAATTGTAGATTAAATTCTCACCGCTGTTTTGCTTGAGTTCCCAGAACTCAGTTTCTAGTTTCCTCATCTCACTGCGAGGACAGAATTCAGTGGTCATCAAGTTCTTGAGCTCAGTCCACATCAGTGCTAGGGCTGCATCAACTCCCCTATTTTGCTTTTCGCCATTCCACCAAGTTAGTGCTCTCTTTTGGAAAACACTTGTGGCATAGCGCACCTTCAGATTTTTGGGACATTCACTGTTGATGAAGGTGTTCTCGATACTCTCAAACCACTGCAGCAGACCAGTGGCTCCCTCAGAACCAGTAAACTTTAGTGGATTACAGGAGTTGAAGTGCTTGAATATGTAAACTGGTGAGTTTGCACCACCCCTGTTCTGGTTGAGAGTCTGATTGGCTTGAGTCAGTTGATTCACCAATCCAGTAATAAGTGTTGCTAACCCTTGTATGCCAGTGTCAGCATTACCGTTAGCATTATCATTGTTCGTATCATCTCCGTTGTGACGGTGTGGCGCCATGTTTCTGAGGATGTTAGAAACATGTTACTACCGCTTACAACGTAAGTTGTACAAACTATAGTTAAATGAATCCATTTTAACAGTTAGGATTACATATAGGAACTATATTTTTCTCCTATCTGTCATCAAACTCATAACAATGTAACAATCTCCTATTACTATACTAAAGCATCCTAGTTGGTCATATATAATATTAACTAAATATTCCTAAGTTTCAAACATTTCCCACCCTATACTAACACTGACAACCTCCCAATGCAGTGCAACAAGCTTATGTATAGGGCATACGTAGACTTGACCGCAGTCGCATCAGCCGCCGTCCCACCACCGTTGCATTGCACCACGATTATGCCCTTGTTAGAACTTAGGGTATCCATATGTTTGTGTTCGACTTCACAGTCTTATCCTGTGGAGGATAATTATAAGTAAAGTGTGTTCCAGTACTTCTGGCATCTAGGTTTGCCTAATGTCTAAGTTCACCTTAACATTAGGTTCACCTATTTTCTAAGTTCCCCTAATGTCTAAGTTCACCAGACATTTAAGCTCCCCTAGTGTCTAAGTTTACAATGAGTCCATACTAACTCCCAATATCCATAATTATCAATGAGGGTTCATATCATCACTTAGTGCTCTTATTGTCACTAAGTGTTCATATCCTCCCTATAATTCATTCTCATCAAGTATTCATACCATCACTAAGTGTTAGTATCATCACTATGTGTTCATGTTATCACCAAGTGTCCATATCAGCACTAAATGTCCATTTCCTCATTAAGTGTTCTTATCATTCGTTGATCCTATTCACCCCATTTGTCCAATAAGTGTGTCAATCAAATATGACTATCCAATGTGTCATAAGTGAGTATATGTGTTCATCATATTGAGATCATCCAATAAGTCAATCCAAACCAATTTCCCATCAACATTCCATCAACCATACTTTCCAACACTTTCTAATAATGTCCTAAGTTCCTAACATTGACAGACCCCCAATATACTACAAATGGTATATGTATAGGGCATATGTAAGGGTCAGTCGCAACTACCCCAGCCACCGTCCCACCACCTTTGTAGTATACCACGAGTGTGTCCTTGTCTGGTGGTCAAAGATCAAACAAATAATTCCTAAAGCAAATAAATTCCTAAGCAGTTAATTTCCTAAGCAATTAATTTCCCAAACGGGTAGTTCCCTTATTCTTCAATACTGACATCCACCTAATATACCGTAAATGGTATACGTATAGGGCATATGTAGGGGTCAGTCGCAACTGCCCCAGCCAACGTCCCACCACCTTTATGATACACCACGTGCATGTCCTTATCGAATCATTAGGGCACAAGTAAACAATTAATCAGTAAGCAACATATGTGAATCAAATGTATAACAGGAGTTCAGTTAACATGTAATAAACACATAAGCATGAAATCCTGAATATACAAACTAGTGTATGAAATAATTCATACTAGGGTATCCTACGGTTATAGACTAGGTCAACCATTTCTAGTAACCTAATTCCCTATAACCCAGGCTCTGATACCAATCTGTAACACCCCGACTGATGGCGGAAACGTCGGGATGCCACGAGGGATGTGTAGATTGTTCATAAGCTCGTGGGCATCTAATTAATTCATCACATATCAATTAATCAACCAAATTAATTACATCAAAAATCATGTTCAGCATGAATTAGTTACATCAAATACACAAAAGATTTAGCTAAACTAACTAAACTCTAGTCTCCAGAATTTCAGTTATTTTAGCTAAGTCCAAGAATCCTATGTGATGATGTCCAAAATGTGTAGAGCTATCCTGCTCTACCTACTTCTCTTCGTTCCCTGAAACATGTAGAAAATCAAGTGTCAATTACGAAGTAGTTGGTGAGAAATCATAAGTTTTTATGTATTAAAAATGTTTATAAAACGTTTATAAAAGTTGATAAATGGGTTTATAAAAGGTTATAACTTCCCCAAGAAAATCCACATGTGCACCTGTAAGTTAGTCCAGTTCTGCCAAATCCCAACACAACACAACATCCAACAATTCAATTAACCATATACACAATAATCACATAATTCAAATAATCAAAAATTATTATCTACATATAAGCAACCAATCACATCTCAATCATTAATCATCAGAATCATATAAACATAAGTTACCGCGGAGGACCTCAGTCAACTCAATCAACTGCGGAATCATCGCGGAGGACCGCAGTCAACTCAACCAACGATATTCCTATAAGTGTCTTCGTGCACTGCGGAGGACCGCAGTCAACTCAACCAACAGTGGAATCACTGAGGAGGACGTTAGTCAACTCACCAACAGTAACTCAATCATCACGGAGGACCTAAGTCATCTCAACCAACCATGACTCACGGAAAAGTAATAATCCATCTAAATCAATAATCAATGATAATTCAATAATCTGAATATCATAATGATAAACCAGGTGTCACCCATGTGTTATCAAAATAATATTTTAAATATTGGTATACATGTTCCACCTCCGAGTTTAAAACAAAATAGTTTAAAAGGAGGTTATGAGAACTCACCTGAGTCCTTAGAATCAATGTTCTTGAAATATGCACGCTCGCGTATGTGAAATTCAAAAACACTTCAACGACCTGTATTTATCGCGTGTTTTATAATCATAAGTATCTATTTCTGACCATAATTAAATCTTTTATATTCATTTGTCCCTTAGTTATTAGGTGCACGAACCACTTAGGTTTATCACCTAAGTTAAAGTGATAACCATTAAGGCTCCCTATCCTCCTTATAAAAGATTGGTCTAACATAAATTAGTTTAATCAACTAATTTATAATTGTTTTAGTGAGAATATAAAAGTTATTTATGTCGTAAAGGTGGTAACCCTATCTCCATATAATAACCTTTACGTGCATGCATGCATGTTCATTTGAAATAATCACCAATCAAAGTTGTTACATTGCATTTGGTGAACTAGAGAGAGAAAGAGTTTGTTTGAAATGAAGAAGAAGATGGAAATCTTCTTCTTTAATTACCCATGTAACCCCGAGTACTCGGTCTCGTTTTTATCGCGATAAAATTACAGAAATGCTCGGTTTTACTCGTAAACGTGTTTTAAAATACAACTCAATTAAAATAATTGTGTTTCATTTTTATAAAATGATTTTATTTTAATGCGGAGGTTTCGTAAATGATTCCGTTAATTTATTTATTTGAATAATCGATTTGTTCGTTTTTGTTTTAGATTGTGATTCCTAATAAACATTAATTACTTTTTCTTATTTTAATATTGTTAAATATTATTTCGTTATCTTGTCAAAACGCGTTACTCGCGTACGTATTCGTAAAGATCGTCACCTTTCCGAATCCAACGCTCGTATCGTATTTCGATTCGATTTACGAATTATGGAATATCGTTTCGAAATATTATTCTCAATAATTATATTCGTGTGAATCGTCACCCTTATTAAGTTAATATTTCTGAAATAACATTCGCATTTAATTAATCATCGTAACCTCACCATCGCGTAAACACTTCCAATAATCATTTTGTTATTTAATTATCTCGAATATTATAATTTCCCATTCCCAAAACCCACTAAACCATATCACTGACACATCCATGATAGACCGAAATATGCATATGTATAGGGCATATGTAGGGGTCAATCGCAACTGCCCCAGCCACCATCCCACCGCTATTTCGATAAACCATGACCATGTGTCCTTGACTATGTTTAGCAACCAGACAATACAAACTCCTAATTCATTTCCATTTCAAACCACAATCCATAATCATTTGAAATGTAACTAAAATAAACTCTCTGGTTCTGTTTAGTTGCGTTTCAACTAAACTTCCCATGGTTTATGCATATAAATATATGTTCTCAATATGTATACCAATATGAATAATATCATCCAACAATTCATTATTATTAATAATTATCATATCTAGTCGTAACAGTACAGTCGTACATGTACAGACAACCTGAAATACAGTGGTGTTACAGTGTGTGAATCATTGAAATAATGAAATCATTAAGATCTAATGAAATCATTAATGCTTAAGTTAAGGTGGATTGCCAGTTGTATGTAAATCAAGACCATGTGTGTAACACACGGAAAGTCCCGGCACAATAGTAGACTCTTGTAGTCAAGCTATATGGGCATAACTAAAACTATCAATCAAAATCAAGAGAATCAAAAGAATCAAGAGAATCAAGAATCAAAGGATATCCTAAAGTCCTGACATGTACAGTAGGCCAGAGGGTCAAGCTGATATGGGAAAATCATGAAAGTCCCGACGCATACAGGTAGACTCATTTGGGTCATGCCTGATATGGACCACATGTGAGAGGGTACAACTTGGACAACCACCAACAATTAAGTCTAATTGATTGAGTCAAATAAGGCCCAATCATCATGTCTTAGTTGTATTTAAATGCTTAATTATTAATTTAGTTAAACATTTAATATGATATTTCTACAAGTGTTTTGGGGTAATCATGGATACATGACGAAATCAAGAATTCAGAGGTGATTCAATTTGTGGAAATCAAAAATCTAAAATGAAGGTGAATGGAGTGAAACGCTTAATTATCATTAACAACAATATGCTAAGCAGTCCGGCATGTGGTGGGACGGTGGCTGGGGCTTTTCCCCTACATACGCCCTATATATAAGCATACTTGATTGCATAGCATAGGTGGTCGTTGATGAGATTAAGGTTGTCATTTCGGGGGATTAAGGTAAACATTTCAGGGTAATCAAATGCTATGAGTCAGAGGTATGGGATGAAATACTTAATTATCACCAGGAACAATATATCATGTGGTTTGGTATGTGGTGGGACTGTGGCTGGGCGGGCGGTAAGTTCGACCCTACATATGCCCTATATATAATCATATTGAACTGGATGGTATAGGTGGTTAATGGTGAGGTTAAGGTTGTCATTCAAAAGGTTATTCAAATTCATTTTTATAAAACTACATGAACTCACCAACCATGTGTTGACTTGATCTTTTTGCATGACTTCTCAGGTGACGAACATGTAAACTAAGAGGTTATTACTTTTGGACTAGGATGCCAGATAGAGGACCTAGTGTTTTTGTACCTGCATACTTTTGAAACATCATTTTACAGATTATTTTGTATATCTTGTGCAGATACAAGATTGAAGAATTATGATGTTGATAAATAGATTTACATTGTTAAATTATGAACAAAACTGATGTAATTTAACTTTGTAATTTTATTTTCATTTAGCAGTTTCTCATTTGTATATCATGTGCAATGTAAACAATCCGATCATCCCGGTTATCATTCCCGATATCGTGCCCCGAGAACCTTCTGCCCGTCGGGGAAGTCGATCCAACCCGCCGGCTCGGGGTGTGACAGGTCATCATATGCTGAAGAAGTTCAAGTAAATGATGAATCTCATGTGGCATTCATGGCTCAGACAGATCAGAAAAAGGTTGATTTATCATCAATAAAGAGTCTTAATCTAAAACCAAAGTGTCTGAAGTGTTGTGGATATGTAGCCAAACTGGATATGTTGGCTGAGTATGGTCATTCATTGTTTGATGATGTCATATGTTTAGAAGATAATGCTAAAAAATATTTAGCAAATGAATTAAAATATAAGTCTAAACTGGAAGAATATAAAGCTGATATTAAAACTTTGACATTAAAATTGGCTGACAAAAATGACATCATTGATCATATGATTGCTGAGATGAATGATAAAACAAAGAAATGTAAATCAATTGAATGTTTGAAGAATTCTCAATTGATCTTGAGTAACATTGTGGCTAATCATGTGAAAAACCCAGTTAATTGTGGGATTGGTTATAAGGTGGTTCCTCCTCCTATTAACTATGGGTTTCTTCATGATGTGTCAAATGTTATTCCTTATTATCCAAAATTCTCAAAGAACTTTGATTTATTTTCAATTATCTAACTTGTCTAGTTCTGCTAGTATTAAACATGCGGGATCACAAATAGAGGATTCAGGAGTCAAGAAAGAAGTTTGTGATGTTGATAAGGAAGAATTTGATTACGTGTCTGGTTTGGGCTTTTGTCACACCCCGAGCCAGCGGGCTGGATCGACTTTCCCGTCGGGTAGAAGGTTCTCGGGGCGCGATATCGTGAGTGATAATCGTGATGATCAGATTGTTTACATAGCATCAATGTTAAGAATAACTAAAGCACGATGACATTAAACTATAATTTACAGAGTTAAATTACAACTGTCAACATATGATAATTTAACTAAGTAGATCTAACAAATGAACCATAAGTTTTCTATCTTGTAATCGTACAAGATATCAAAAGTGATTCACAGTAGTCAACAAAATATATGTGCTTCATAAAACTACTAGGTCCTCTATCTGGCATCCTAGCATGCATTCCTGAAACCTTAGCTTAATCCTATGCATCACCTAAGAAAGCATGAAAGAAAACAAACTCAACACAAAGGTTGGTGAGTTCATGTAGTTTAGTTTTTGAAAAATAGCTTTTGAAAACTCCTTTAGGTAACAACCTTAACCTCATTAACATCACCTGTATCATCCAACTTGGTATAATTATATATATGGCATACGAAAGGGTCGAGCCTACAACTCGCCCAGATGCCGTCCCACCACATACTAAGTCACATAGGAGATTGTTGTTAATGATAATTAAGCGTCTTACCTATCTTGCTATTTCATTCCCATGCTAGTTTCAAACATTTCATTTAGCAGTCTAAAAACATGAATACATTAGCATTTACCAATCCCTTCGGTAACAACATTAATCTCATTAACATCACCTGTTTCATCCAACTCGGTATGCTTATATATAGGGCATACGAAAGGGTCGAGCCTACAACCCGCCCAGACACCATCCCACCACATACTAAGCCACATAGTACATTGTTGTTAATGATAATTAAGTGTCTTACCTAGCATCCACTTCCATGTTAAAATTTGATTTCCACAAATTAAAATACCTCTGATTTCCTGGGTTCACCATGTCCTCATGATTTCCCCAAAACGTTTGTAGAAATATAATATTAAATGGTTAATTAAAACAATAACTAATCGTTTAAATACAACTAAGACATGATGACTGGGCCTTGATTGACTCAATCAATTAGACTTAGTTGTTGGTGGTTGTCCAAGTTGTACCCTCTCACACGTGGCCCATATCAGGCATGACTCACAAGGAGTCTACCTGTGTGTGCCGGGACTTTAATGATGCCCATATCAGCTTGACCCACTGGTCTACTGTACATGCCGGGACTTTACGGATATCCTTTGATTCTTGATCTTCTTTGATTCTTTTGATTTCGTTTGATAATTCACGTTATTGCCCATATAGCTTGACTACAAGAGTCTACTATTTATGCCGGGACTTTATGTGTGATACACGTGGTCTTGATTTCTATACAACTGACATCCACCTTAACTCAAGTATTAATGATTTCATTATTTCAATGATTCACACACAGTTATGATTTCCTTGATTTCGTTGAGTCTCTTGATTTTGATCTTTAGATTCCATGATTGCACAACGATTATAGATTTATGAGTAGGATCCTTAGTTTACTGATCACACACTGGATTTGATTTCCATTGCTTTTGATCTTTAGCTTTTGTTCTTTTGATTTCACTTTGAATTTAGATTCTGGAATTTGAATTCGATGGACTAAGGGTTTGTTTAGAGTTTAGAATTAAGGTATTACTCATAAGAGTAATTAATTAACTTGTTAGTTAATTCTGAATAGCAATTTCCTAGACAGGAGTCTAGGAGTATAAACAAACATATATATATATATATATATAAAGCAATTCATAATAAGTAAAAGCATTTACGTAAAACAATTTAAATAAAACAGTTTACGCATGCTTCTCAGCCCCGCGTTTGAAAACAAAATGTTTAGAAAAGGGACAATGAACTCACCTGTGTTGTAGCTCTTATGTTTCAACCAAGAAAATAATGTGCGCTCGTTTGTTGTAAATTAAGTATCTTCAGCACCTGTGTTGATTTATTACGATTTGAATACTATAAGTATTTATAGTTAACGTATATAGGGTTTAGGTCTCGGTGTGCGACAATGTGTCCTAAATACTTGCTAGTGTGTTACTAAGATTTTCTTTAATTATTCTATGTTACAAACCCTCTATGAATCCCTTATCCGTTAGTTAATAACAACTTACTTTTAAATTTTACGAAAATCGGGCAGAGTTTCCTTTGTTTTTAGTCCAAATCCAGACAATTTATATTGTCTATTTTACAACCAAATCCCAATCAATTATAATAAAACTAACTTTCATAACTATATAAACTTTAAACAAACCCAATGACATTTATAAAATATAACAATTAGCTATTAATTAAAGTCATTCTATTTGAATATTCTCAGTTGTTTAACCATGTCATGAATTTGCTATGGGTTGCGTGTTGACAACATAAGGTCAAACCACCCATACTTAGTTTGTCTCATTGAATTCCCATTGATCTTACCTTGTCGTTCTTTAGTTCTTTCGAAACCTATAGCCATGTAACAACCATTTTTAACTTAACATAAGTTATTTTTATGAAAAATATAGTTAAACACGATAGAACTTAAGTTAATCTTACTAGATTAACTCTAAGTTCTTTGATAGTTCTTTGTTACCTCGTTATTCTTGTTCATTCTTGTATATACCTGACTTACTCATCCTTGATCCTTAACTAAAACCCGTAAGTTATAGTCTCATTAGGTGACTAAAACTTGTATTAATATGATTGGAAATGATTTAGAACCATTGAATATTGAAAACTATTAGATTTGATGTTCATAAAATTAGCTAACACCTCAAAATAGTCACTTTGGACCATTTATGATCTTGCCAACTTTGCTTAGAATTTCATAAGTTAAACTTAGGTGTTTTAACTCAATTGATTTGATGAAACACTTGTTTAAACATTAGATTAGTTTAGGATAAGTTTTAGGTTGAAACCCCTCAATATCAATGGTCCAACACTTGGTTAACAACCATTAAACCGTCATGGATCATAACCCGACTATCCCATGTTCAAACCACTCTCTTGAACTCATTTCTTAACCATTTGGGCTGATTCCAAGCTCTAATTTCTTATAATAGACTAAGGAAATAATATCGACAAGATTTTGAGTAATATAGATGGACCTAAGCAGCCAATATCGATGAACGACTCAAAACAGTCCTATCGAGATTACCCGTTTGGACAGCCATTTGTTTCAGCCACTAGACCATCGATACAGCCTCTTACACAGGTCCTAGCCACTTCCAGCCCTTCCAATCTTTAACCCCTGATGTACAATGAGTTCCTAGACCAATTTAGTGCAAATCGTAAGGCGTTAGAGGGTCCCAAACGGACTGAGAACACTGTTGTTCGTCGGAATAGCACAGCATCACTAACAGCCCCTTAGCCCCTCGATTTCTTCCAATAACCAGCTCCAAATTGATTCCCAACTGAACCAAACATCAATCTCACATGTCCCTTAGGTTCCTAAGTCGATTTGGTGCAAGTCCTAGGGGTTTTAGAGGTCGAAAACTAGCTGGAAACTCAGCTGCAAAGAAGAAAACGCACCTGCACAGGGGCTGTCACGAAATCGGCTCCTTTGAGCTCAATTTTGGTCCGTTTTTGATGATTCAAAGCTCGGTTTCTTCCTCTTAACACTATCTACAATTTTCTATAGTCGTTTAGTGGTTATCCTACTGATTTGAAGTGCTAACAACGGTTTAAACCCACCTGGTCGGAACAGTGCAGAAACTAAAAAAAAACAGTTAAGTTTGCTCGTTTCTTACCTCAAATCCGATGTTCCAGCCACCCAACCTTCAATATAATATGTTCCTCAGCTCCCCAACTTGATTTAGCACAGGTCCTAAAATTTTGAAGGTCGAAAAGTAGCTGCAAAGTTCAGTGAATTCGAAGAAGATGATGAATAGTGTACGTTACTGAAAATCAGTGATTTCTCACTCGATTTTACCTCGTTTTTGGCGATTCAAAACTCTATTTCTTCATCTCTTCATAATCTACACGTTTTACGGTCATTTGGACACCAAAATTGCTCAATTTGGTGTAGATTTGAGAAAGTTATGGGGTTTTTAGTGAGAGGAAAGGTAGAGAGAGAGATGAACGGTTTTGGAGAGAGAGAAGGGTTTTTATGAAAATTCAAATGGCATTTAGGGTCTTTTTATGGTTTTTAAAAGTTTGGGTATGTTCGGCTTAGTTCGGTATCTGTCACACCCCGAGCCGGCGGGGTAGGATCGGAGTCCCCGTCGGGCAGAAGGTTCCCGGGGCGCGATATCGGGAGTGATAATCAGAAGTGATCAGATTCTTCACATTGCACATGATATAAATGAGAATTTCTAAATATAATAGAATTACAGAGTTAAATTACGTCAGTATCGTTTATAATTTAACAATGTAAATCTATTGTTAACATCATAAAATAACTATCTTGTATTTACACAAGATATACAAAATAAATTGTATAATGATGTCTTCAAAAGTATGCAGGTCCAAAATGCTAGTCTTCTATATGAAGTCCTAGTCCAAAAGAAATGACTTCTTTATTTAACCTGTTCATCACCTGAGAAGTCATGCAAAAACAAAAGTCAACACATGGTTGGTGAGTTCATGTAGCTTAGTATTTGAAAATGATTTGAAAACCGATATGAACATGATTTGAAAACGATTTGAAAACCTCCTTTGGTAAAGACCCTGACCTCATTAACTCCACATGTATCATCCAGATCGGTATGCTTATGTATAGGGCATACCCCTAAGTCGAGGCTACAACCCCGCCCAGACGCCATCCCACCACATACTAATCCACATAGGACATTGTTGTTAATGATAATTAGGCATTTTTACCCTACCATTTACCCATGACTCTTCTGTTTGTCGTCCCTGTAATTACAATCATTTGAAATCCATGTTGATTTCATAAGTTCATCACACAATATGATCAACCATAGTAATTGTATAAACAGTTATAAATGTTTAATTTAATAAATAAATAAACATTTAATAAAATCTAAGTCCTAATGATTGGGGCCTGTGGTCATACTCGAGTAGACTAGTCTGTCAATCTAGGTACTTAGTAGTTAGGGAATTCTGTAAATATCCTCAAACATAAGACCTACAAGTCAATCAGTCTAGCTAGGACTTCTTGAAATATAGGATTTCTGGATTCAATGTGTTGGCATATGTTATCTCTGATATTTCCCATACTATCCCTTAAAAAATGATTTAATGATTCGTCTGATTCTGTCACAAGAAGTACTTGAGATGTTGATCATGGAATACTAGATTCGGTGATCGAATGTACTCTTGGTTCGTTGTTCATCAAACACTTGGTTTATTGAACATCGAATGTTAACTTTGCAAAGATTGTTTTGTTTGATTTCTTGAAGTCCCACACTTGTTTGTCCAAAATGTTTGGTTTGATTTCCTTGAATGCACCCACTTGATTTGTCAAAATGTTTGAATTGATTTCCTTGAATTCACCCACTTGATTTGTCAAAATGTTTGATTTGATTCCTTTGAAATGTTTTGACTTATTGAAAAGTTTGGTTTAACTCGATTATTCACTTAATATGTAAATAAAATCAGTGGTAAACCTGCATAAAATCTTCCTAGACATGGTCTAGGATAACATTTATATATATATATGTAAAACATATAATTTTAAAAGCATTTAAGTAAACAATTTAAATAACAGTTTACGCATGCTTCTCAGTCCCGCGTTTTAAAACAAAAATGTTTGAAAAGGGGCAATGAACTCACCTGTGCTGCTATGTAATTTGATCTAACACAAAATGCGCACTCCTTTATGTAAGCTAAGTATCTCCGGTTCCTGAGTTATTTATAAGAATTTCGGATATGATAAGTACGCGTAGTAGTCGTTGTGCCTAAGACTTTGAGTCTTGTTGTGTGTGCAACTAAGTGTCTTAGTAGTAAGTGTCTCTAAGATCTACTCTATCTTAATTACCCTTCTTATGATCCCAAATCCCATGATTAATTATAATAGCTTATTTTTATATTTTAAGAAATTTTGGCAGAGTTTCCTTTGTTTTTAAAGCAATTCCAGACATTGATATTGTCTCTTTATAATCAAATCCCAACAATTTAAATCACAATAAGTCTCTAAACCAAACATTACAATTTACTTTTATAACTCAATAAACTTAAAAGAAAACAATGCCATTTATAATTCACATTTCAAATTAGACAAGCTTTTAGTTGAAAACCTTCACACATTTCAAACTAAAAGGTTTTAGAAACTTATTGCCTTTTCATGAATAAATTCCCTTTTTATTCATTATTAAGTCAAAACCATTCAATGACATCTAGCAAATTTACAAATAGGTTTCTTTTATTAAAATCCCATTTTTTTCAATTTTAATTAACCGTTTAACATTTGATGGACTAAATCAAGTCCCAATGGGCCCATTTGAGCCCAATCACCAACTCTTGATTCTTACATGATCATAATTACAATTGTTTGAACCATATGACATAGATGTCTAAGTTATTCCAAAATTAACAACTCATTTTAAGTTATTAATATGTATGAATGACTTTAGTTATAGAATTTCCACCTCACATATGAACTTCATGATTCATCATGACTTATAACTAGCTCTTATGTCAAATTCATGCAAATTCCTAAGTGGTTTATCCCATGCATAGCTTACATGACTTCCCATGCACTCACATAGGGTATTCCATGCATGCTTGTCTCTCATATCCTCCTATTTTGTCAAAACCCGATTTCCACAAGTCCCCTATCAGCGAACCTATTACCCAAACCCCCATAGGTTCGGTTAAATTGATCAAGAGGTTCGGCAGTGGCAACCTCTCAACGAACCTTTAAGGTTCGTTTGCCATAGAGGAGTTTGTGAGTTTATGGTTCGCCACCCTAGGTTCGTGAGGCCTAGGGTTCGGCTGATAACTCAACACCAACGAACCATAAGGGTTCGTTCATGATGGTGTAATAGGTTCGGTCCTCATAGTTCGGGGTTAAGGTTTCGGCTAACCTATTTAATGTAATAGGTTCGGTGCAGAAAGGCACAGGTTCGGCTGGGTCGGCACATGCAGCATCATGCAGGGTTCGTTGCAGAAGGGGCAGGGTTCGTTGCAGAAACCATGCAGGTTTCGGCTGCATTGTGGGTTCGCGTAGGGTTCGGCCAGCGAACCTGCATCATCACCCAGCTCCTTAGCTCACGAACCTGCAACTTCTTCCCTGTTCTAGTGCCAATCGATTACAACACAAATCCCACCCTATTTCTAGTTGGTTATTCGAGTCATCTAGGTGCTTACTATTGTGTAAAAATGGCTACAACATCGATGAAAACCCTAAGGATTGTAACATATTATAAAACCGAATTTAAAGTGGGTGTTTACCTCAATTCCCACGGTTAGATACTTGTTTTTCTTGTACTTCCGTGATCTACGTGTTGAGATGAACGTTTTGGCACCTAACTTGCTCGAATCCACCAAGGAATCGTCACCAAATCTTAGAGAGAAGGAGGAGAACACACTTTTTAGAGAGAGAAAGGTGTTGGACGAAAATGGGGGAAATGAGAGGGGTGGAATAGGTTGGTGGTGTCATAAATGCTTCATTTATTTCACCCGGTAGCTCGGTCTCGGTCGATTTCGCGTAAAATGTCGGTTCGCGTAGTTTTCGCGACGAAACGACACGATTATAAAATTAGAAATCTTTTAATTATTCTAGGTTGTGATTCCTAATAAATTAACTAATATCTTCTTATTTATTAAAAATTTAAAACAAAATTAACTGTTCAAATCGAAATGTACAGTCGTCGCGCGTATTCGTTCGAATCGTCACCCGTACGAACACGACGATAACTATACTTTTCAATCTTGTTTTCTAATTATAGAATATCATTCAGAACGTTAAACTTTCAGATATATTCGTACAGATCGTCACCTATACGAATAACCCGTCAATTTAGCATTCACAAAACAATATTCGTGTGTTTTGTTCTGTAAGACCTCACATACGTTTATACATAATAAATCCTAAACAAACAATCACAGGATAGTTCTGTATTGTCAAATATTTATCTGACTCAAGAACCATTGTTCTGAACTGCATTTTCTGTTAAATGTTTCTGAAACTGTTCTATGACAACTCATCATGATAATGATAAATGATATGAATATGAAAATTACTGAAATGTGTATGATTCGTACCTGTTTACTGTTCTTGATACTGTTTAAGATCACGGTTCCGGCGATGGTTTCGGCACTGATGTTACAGTATCGCTCGGTTTTCGCGCAGTTTCGCGCGTACGCGTCGTTTTGGTTTCTCTCATAACGAAACCTTACGATCCCTTAAAATAAAGTTTTCTAAATTATTTTAGGTTGTAATTCCTAATAAATTAACTAAATATCTTTCATTTATTTTTAGCATTTCAAAAACGTTTAATTTTTACGGTTTAATAGAATTATACGGTTTTCGTGCGTATTCGTTCGGATCGTCACCCGTACGAATAAGACGACAACTATACTTTTCGATTTGATTTTCTAATTATTGGACATCGTTCAGAACGTTAAACTCACCGATATATTCGTGCGAATCGTCACTCACACAAATACTCCGTTAGTTCTGCATTCGCATAATGACATCCGTTATCGTTTGGTTTCGTACAATCTCATGTACGTTTATACATAATAAAGTCCTAACTACAATTCACATAATAGTTTTGTGTTGTCAGATTAGATTCTGACTGTTAAACCGGGTTCTGAGTTACGTTTCTGAAATGAATCCGAAGTAGTTCTATGATAAACATGAAATGATAATGACATACCATGAAATACGTAGAGTTTGCACTTGTTTACTGTTCATGTTACTGTTGCGATCATTGTGCTGGTTACGTTTCCGGCACTGATGTTACAGTTTTGATGTAAACAAGAAAACTGATGTAACAAACTTGGTTAATAATAACAAAGATTCTGATTGTTTTGTGATTGAAGATGTAGACATTAGTGATGAAGTTGTGAGAAAGGAATCTGCTATTCCTAGGGATAGATGTTTGTTTGTTGAACCTGACAATATCATCTATTATACTCTTAAAGGAAAGGATGAAATTTTTTGTGATGATATTCATCCTTTGAATCTGGTCAAACCGGCATTGATTGACAAAGTTTTTAAAAAACCTAATGATAAAATTTTTCAAAAACCTAATCAAGTGTGTCAGCAGGATTGGGAAAGAACAGGGAATCATAATTTTGTTAAAATCCAAGCTGCTGAAAAGGATTTTGAAAATTTAATGTGTCAATCAAATGTTGATTTTTTCAAGAAAAAAGAGTCATATTCTTCATCACAAACTTCTTCTTTTGTTCAAAAGTTTCCACATGCAAATATTGTTGTACAATGTGGTAAAACTTTTGAGGTGAAGCAACCAGGTAGCAAAGGATATTTTGAGTCTAAGTCAAAGACTCTGGTCCAGGATTTAAGTCCACCAGAAGATAACAATCAATCATTAGTTATTCACTCTAAGAACAGTAGGAAGAAAAAACCTACTGAAACAATTAATTTGATTGATTTTATCTTTACAGCTTTCACCGCACATTCAACACTTTCACATAAGTTCAAATCAGTGAAATCTGTACATTCCTTTCCACTTTTGGAAAAGAAATGTAGTAAACAATTTGTTGTTACACCCAAATTGAATTTTGGGAAAATCTCAAATGTCTAATAACATTTTTAAATCAAAAGTTTTTCCACAAACAATGATTAAAAATGTTAAATCCAATGTAACACATCAAAATGAAATTCTTCCTTACAGACCAATTCCTAATCAAATTTGGACCATCAAAATCAACTGTTCCATCTGTTTCATCTGATTCCAGTTCATGTTTGTTCAACTTCATCTTCTCAGATTCATGTTAAAGGTTTTGTGCCTAAGACATGGATTTTTTTTTCTCATTAATTGTTGTTTATGTGTACAGAACACATTGTCAAGTGCTTAGAAAAATATTTGGTATATTGACAGTGGATGTTCTAGACACATGACTGGAAACTTGGAATTGCTTTCTCAAGTTAAAAGAACAAATGGTGGTTTTGTTAAATTTGCGGGAGACACTGGTGGATATATCACGAAAGAGGGAGTGTTATCAAATGACAGGATATCTTTTGATCATGTCAGTTTTGTGGAACAACTCAAACATAATTTGTTGAGTGTTTCACAAGTATGTTGTGACACCCCGTAAAATCCAGGTCAACATTTGTTGTAATTAAATGTCTATTCAATTGATAATTGTATACGTGGCACTAGAATTAGTTTAATTTAGCGTGAAACGTAGAATTAGTTTAATTTAGCGTGACACGTGGCATGACAGTACGAACACTGACACAAACACGATAATTCGGTGAATTATCGCAACACGCACACACGTGTCTAAGAAAATAAGAACGTTGGTGAACGTTTAGAATATCGTGTAACGAAACACTAGAAAGCGCACGAAATGCTCGAACATTGAACTTGAAAGTTCAAACGATGCCAAACAACATTCCCTAAGCGAGAAAAACGTCGAAAATAGAACCAAACCATTGAAATTGGGTCTATTGGGCTCTTCAGAGACTCTTCGCGGTACGCCAAGGGCGCTGGGTTAGGTCTTGGCGGTACGCAAAGGATTTCGGGGGATTTTGAATCCCGAAATCCATTACGGTACGCGAAGCTGTCCAGACGTCAAATCTTTATAAAACCAAGAAAAATCATTTCTATGCTACCTCTACACACTTTCTTCGAAGTCTAGCCATCATATCTCGACATTTTCTGCTCCAGAACCTCTGTTACACTCCATCATCCTCATTGGAAGCCATTGAAGAGAGGTTTGAAGCTTAGAAACTTTGAAGGAAGCTCTCTAGAACACCATCCATCATCACCATCTTCTTGAACCCGTTGAAAGACGTTGCGCAGAGGATTCAAGGACTGTAGAGACACCCATTGCTGCATCTTGGAGCTTTGAAAGGTAAACCCATGTCCATCTTGCACCTCTAACACCATAAAACCCACATGCATGGTCTTACACACACATGCACACACCCAATCTCAACGTGCACGAATTTTCACTTATTTAAATCTGGGTTTGATGTTATTGCAACTGATATGAATGATCTATAATGGTTTGATGACATATTTTGACGATTCATGATGACGTGGGTATGTGTAATGCTTGATTTGTTCATGAATGAGCAAAATATCAACATGCATGTGCGATCTATGGTTTGTTAGATGATTTTTGATGTTCATACATGTTATTGATGATGTTAGTAATGTGTTACATGATTTGATATTGTTAAAATGGTCAAAAATGGGAATATTTGATGAACTTACCATTATTAGTAACTTTTATGTTGAAACATGGTAAAATGGATGAGGATATGGACATGCATGTGAATAGAAAAACCATTGGTATGATAATATGATGAAAATATTCATAAGAAATTGATTTGGGATTGATTTGTTGTCATTTTAGACCAAGTTACTATTTATAGTAACTTTTGTGACCCGATTATTGTTAGAGGATGATTTGGTCTAAATGGATATATTTAGATGATGATAAATGATATAATATGATGTTATTTGGTATAAAAATGGATTAGGAATGCTTAGAATAATCATTTGATTTGTATTTATCATAGTTACTATTTTTAGTAACTTTACATGGTGAAATTTCGATCTAAGGATACTAGATATGTTACGAGCATGATAAATGGCTTAACGTGATACGATATGATCATTGTAAGTTAAGTTAGGCGACTCTCGATGATAATCATGCTAGATCTAGAAACTTTTCTTTTAAGGAAACTTTAACGTGAAAATGACCTATATGTTTAATTGATCACTCATGACAACGTGCTATGTGTTAACATGATCACGTAGGACAAACGAGCATGCTAGAACCTTAAAAACGATATGTGTTGAGAAAAAATGGAAACGTACTATAAATAGTAAGTTGTCCATAAACGCGAATTGAGTGTTTTGCACACGACGAGCACAATCACGAATGTTACACGAATCACAACCGACACACGGTTCACCAACGGGTCGTTGACTTGACACGGTCAAACACAGTCAAACACAGACAAACACGGTCAAACTCGAACAAACACGGTCAATGTGGACCAACATGGGAAAACTTAACAACCAAGGGTTGTTGAACACGAGCACAAACACGGTCACTTACACGAACTCACGTAAGCTATACGATATAGGTAGCCGGTGACCGACACGTTTACCAAGCAGGAGCTTACGCTATCTTATCCGATTATCACTAAGGTGAGTTTACAGCCCCACTTTTATACTTAACTGTTTTGTTAAACTTTTGGGGTGAGAATACTATGCAACTGTTTTATATGCATGGCTGGTATGTTGTAAAACAACTTTTGAGTGTAACTGTATCGCAACAAAAGTCCTCACACCCTTACCATTAATTGTGTAACAAACGAGTCGTTATTACGTAGTAATACAGGGCCTGACAAACCCCACTCGGCGACAATATTGACTGGAGGTCATAACGAGTGTAATATCGAGCTTTGGCTGGGTACCGCGATAACCCAGGGAGGCAAACAACAAGTCTAATTTTGGTAAGATGAACTGACACACTCGGGATCGTAGATCCAACAAATCAACTTAACATACCCAGTATATATCTGTTTACTGCTTTTAACTATCTAAACCTGTGAGCTCACCAACTTTATGCTGACACGTTTTCGCGTGTATTCTCAGGTAACTGGACGCACGATGCTAGGATGCACTTGGAGTAGGACTTTTGAGGAGTCTTGCATGCATTATAACTTATATTTTGAACATTTCATGATTTTGTAATTTTAAGCAATGTAGTGTAAGACAATTACATTTCCGTTGCATAACTTATTTACTTTCCGCTGCTTATATTAATGTAACTTGAATATTAAAACTATGTGTTTTCAAACTCATATAGAGTCGTTCTATATGACTGAGAGCTTTGATCCTGGCCACATCACACCCAACGGTCTGACACCGCATGTGGGAATTTGGGGGTGTGACATATGTGATAAAGATTATTATGTTATATTTGATAACAAAGCATGCTATATATTAAGCCTGGAGTGATGATCCTTGATGACTGGATAATTGTAGCAGCTCCTCGACACAACAATACATATCAACTGGATACGTCTTCTGTCTCATCATCTTCTCAAATTACAAGTTTTTTTCTAAGGTTACAGAAAAAGATTCAATTTCATGGCACAGACGGATGGGACATGTTCATTTAAAAAAAATGAATTTTTTGATTAGAAATGATTTTGTTGAAGGTGTTCCATCTCAATCATTTGTGATGTCTGATCACTGTATTTCCTGTAACAATGGAAAACGGCAAAGGCAATCACATAAGCCTAAGGTTGAAAATTCTGACAATACTCCTCTAACTATGTTACATATGGATTTGTTTGGTCCAGTATCAGTTAAGAGTGTTGGTGGAAGATCTTTTTCTTTAGTAGTTACTGATGATTTTTCCAAATTTTCTTGGGTTTTCTTTTTAGCAGCTAAATCGAAGACTCCGGAGATTTTGAAGAATCTGATTGTCAAGATTAAGAATGAATTTTCTACACATGTTAAGTTTTTGAGAAGTGATAATGGGACTGAATTGAAGAATCACAATTTGGAGATGTTCTGTATTCAGAAGGGGATTTCTCATCAGTTTATTGCTTCTTATACTCCTCAATAAAATGGTGTGGTAGAACGAAAGAATCGTACTTTGATAGAAACAACAAGAACTATGCTTGCAGATTCTCATCTTCCGATTACCTTTTGGATGAAGCGGTTAATACAACATGTTATATATTAAACCGTGTTCTTACTGTCAAGAAGCATGGAAAGACTTCGTATCAATTGCTTTAAGGCAGAAAGCCAAATCTTGCTCATTGGAACCTTTTGGAGCAACTTGTACTTATTTGAAGATGACTTCTCCAAAATTTGACCCTAAGGCTGTGGAAGGAATATTTTGGGATATTCTGCTAACTCCTTGAATAAAAGAGTTCTTAATTTGGCTACAAGGGTGATTGAGGAAGCATATGAAGTTATTGTATGCAGATTTACTGAAACATTGCATGGAAAGGGTCCAGAATGGTTGTTTGACTATGATTCAGTTTTTGACTGTTTTAGTAACTTGTTTTCTTCTTCTTCTTCGAATGAGCCTGCTGAATCTTTAAGTGATACACTTAATCTTCATGGTTCTTTATTTCCAAGATTTATTGTTGAATCTTCTGATGGGATTTCTCCAGATTTTACTGATCATTCTTCTTCGTCAGTTGTTCCTCAATTACATGAAAGTTCTGAAGAGATGCATTTTGAAGATGAATTTCATGATTCAATTAATGATTCGTCTATTATTGTTGAATCTGAAATTCAGGGGGAGAATTTACAAGAAGAAGATACACATCTTAGAAATCTTGAAGAAGAAATAGCTGTGGAAGAGATTGCGACTCATATAGTTAATATAAATCATCCAATTGAAAACATCATAGGTGATTTAAACTCTGGAGTCAAGGCAAGGAGTCAGCATGTTCAAGATGAAGGAGATGAAATTGTAGTTTCAAATATTCAGGAGACAATGAATTCATGCTTATATTCATGGTTTATAAGTCAGATAGAGCCAAAGAATGTTAAAGAAGCATTGAAGTAGTCTTCTTGGATAACAGCTATGGAAGAAGAACTTAGTCAATTTGAGAAGCTTGGTGTTTGGAAGTTAGCAGATTGTCCTGAAGATGTTATTCCAATTGGTACAAAATGGGTGTTTAAATGTAAAAAGGATGATAAAGGCATCATTGTAAGAAATAAAGCGAGATTGGTGGTTCAAGGTTTTAATCAACAGGAGGGCATTGGCTTTGATAAAGTATATGCTCCTGTTGCAAGAATGGAAGCAATTCGATTGTTCCTTGCTTAAGCTAGCTTCAAAAAGTTCAAAGTATTTCAACTAGATGTCAAGAGTGCCATTTTATATGGTAAAGTGAAAGAAGAAGTATATGTTGTTCAACCACCAGGTTTTTAAGATCCAAATAATCCTACAAAGTGTTATCGTCTTGATAAAGCTTTTTATGTCTTACATTAAGCACCAAGGGCATGGTATGAGACGTTGTCAACTCATTTGTTGAACAATGGTTTTTCAAGAGAGAAGATTGACAACACTTTGTTTATCTTGAAAAGGATGTTGACATTTTGATTGTGCAGATATATGTGGATGATATTATCTTTGGAGCTACAAATGAAAAAATTATGCAATGATTTTGAAGGTGTTATGAAGCAGAAATTTGAAATGAGTGCTATGGGAGAATTGATTCAAGTGGATCAGAAGAATGATGGCTTATTCATACATCAGAGTAAATATGTACATGACATCTTGAATAAGTTCAAGATGAATGATTGTACATCCATTTCTACTCATATTTGTACTCATCATAATTTAGGGAATGATGAGAATGGTATAGATGTTGATCAACATCTATATCGTTCAGTGATTGGTTCCCCAATGTATTTAACTGCTTCTCGACCTAATATTATGTTTGCTGTTTGTTTGTGTTCCAGATTTCAGGCAAAGCCTAAGGATTCACATATTAAGGATGTGAAACGAATTTTTCGCTATTTGAAGGGAAAACCAAGTCTTGGACTTTGGTACCCTTATGATGATAGCATGAACTTTATTGCTTTTTCAGATTCTGACTATGGTGGATGTAACCTTGACAGGAAGTCAACAACTGGGGGTTGTCAATTTTTTAGAAATAAACTTGTAACCTGGCAGTGTAAGAAGCAACTTACTGTAGCCATTTTTACATGTGAGGCTGAGTATGTTGCTGCTTCGAGTTGTTGTACACAAGTTTTGTGGATTCAACAACAAATGCGAGATTACAGTTTAAAATACACAACTCCTATTTTTGTTGAAAATACAGATGCAATAGCCATTACTGAAAATCCTGTTTCACATAAGAGAACAAAACACATTCATATTCGTCATCATTTTATTCGAGATTGTTTAGAGAAAAAGTTAATTCAACTAGCGAAAATCAATACAGTTGACAACATTGCTGACATTTTTACAAAAACTTTTTATTCAACTCGTTTTTCTTCTCTTGTAGAAGGACTCGGGATGATTAATTTTGATTGAAAAATTTTGAAAAATTACACTTGAAAGTTTGTTTTTAATTTTTTTTATTATTATTCGTTTTTTCTTTTATTTGTTGAAAAATTTAAAATCTTTGAAAATTATATTCATGTTTATGAAAAATGATAGAATTTTGACTTATTTGAATTAATATTTCTGAATAATTAAATTTTTAATTTGTCAATTTTTATACATATGAATTTAATAATATTTAATTGATGTATTAAACTATATAAGTGATATTTGTTTTAAATTAATGGTTGAATTTGAAATTTTGAAAAACTTGAATACTTCAATTTGAATAATACTAGTTCTTAAATTTCAAATTTGAATGAATTAATAAGTTCTCTAACATAAAATAAATTTAAACTAACTGAGTTTCAACAAAAATGGATTGAGAGTTGATATATATATATATATAGGATTAGGTTCAAATAAAAAGGGTGAGATTGGTGAAAAGGGTGAGAAGGATTGTGGATTTAACAAGTAGCATTACTCTAAATTTTTAAAAAGGGTATTTTGGTCATTATGTTTAATGCTTCAATTTATTGTGTTTAATGCTTCATGTCATTGTGTTTAATATTTTTATTATTTTGTTTTATTTTTTATATCATGTTGTGTTATTTTGTTATTGTTTTTTATGCATTAAATAAATTGTTCTTATTTATTTTTTATGTTTTATGTATTAAAAGTACATAATTGTGTTATTTTACCATTATGTTTATAAAACTTATAATTTTAAAAAACATAAATTGTTTTTATTTTTTGAAAAATACATTTTCGTCATTGTATATATATGTTTATGTCATTGTGTAATATATTCATCATTGTGTTTTATCGTCCGAATATTGTGTAATATAATCATCATTGTGTGTTATGTTCAGGTCATTGTGTGTTATGTTCAGGTCATTGTGTAATATATTCATCATTGGTTTTTATCTTCAGATGATTGTGTAATATAGCGTCATTGTGTCTTAAGTTCAGGTCATTGTATAATAGTCATTATTTTGTTTTACGTTAAGGTCATTGTGTAATCTACGCGTTATTGTGTTTTACGTTCAGGTTATTGTGTAATATACACAGTGTTGTATTAAATGAATTTGTTTTTTTATCTTCAGAACATTGTGTAATATAATCATCATTGTGTGTTATGTTCATGTCATTGTGTAATATATTCATCATTGTTTTTTTATCTTCAGATGATTGTGTAATATAGCATCATTGTGTCTTACGTTCAGATCATTGTGTAATAGTCATTATTTTGTTTTACGTTAAAGTCTGTGTAATCTACACATTGTTGTGTCAAATGAATTTGTTTTGTTTTATCATTATGATTTACATATAAAAAGTACGTGATTTTGTTGTTTCACCAATATTATTTTTAAAGCTCATGAATTTATAAAAAAAATAAATAAATAATTAGCCACTGCGACTACAAAAAGAAACACTCACAAACAAAAAGACACAGTAATAGACAATTAGACACAATGACACATTACAAATATCAAAGGTAGAGGAAAACATTTTTTTATTTTTTTTATATAACAATATTATACTCGTTTTAAAGATAAAAAAATGCTCGTTTTTTTGGTGTAGTTTTTTTGAAAAAATAATACCGTTATAAAAGTTATGACCGTTTAAAAAAACGGGGGAAACATAATAAAAATTCAACAAAAGTGTCTATGACTAAAATACCCTTCAACTAACTTTTTTAATACAACTTTGATCTCAACTATTAAATTATACATCTAATGGCTCACAATCCTTCTCACACTTCTCACTCATCTAAGCCTTTTTACTATAACCTCACCCTATATATATATACAAATTATGCCATCAATGATCTTTTAAAACATATACTGAGTTTCCTATGTTATATGTCAATATAGATCTGGAAATTCATAGCATTCATTTTTATTATGCATAGTGACTCTTTGTTGTGTGTTTCACACAGACCTGTTCTCACTAGCGCATTTCATTAATTTATTGATCTATAAAGTCTAGATCAAAAATGATAAATTTTCATGTCATTAAATTATTATATTTTTATAGTTTTTATAAATTCAAAAATTTCAAAAATATTTTTCATTTCACCTTTCAAGTGTGTTTTTCATAATTTTTTCACAAAAGGTGTTTTTGATATTTTACATTGAAATTTTTGAAAAAGTTCAAATGTAAGTTATTATTTTTAATTTTTATATCATCGATATTAATAGTCTCGATACAAAATAGTTTTAAGTTTAATATTGATAGTATTAGTATCAACAAAATTAATTTTTGTGTTGATACAAATAGTATCGTTATTATACTTAGACTATATATAATATCGATATTATTAGTATTGAGTTTTCAACACTCTTCCAAAAATTTTGTTCTCAGAAACTCTCATTTGTCGATTTTGATCTGATAGTGATTTTTCTCATTCTCAGTGATTACAAGTGTTGGTGAATCATTTTTGAAAAAGGATGGCTGGTAATTTCTTCAGTTTTAAATGTCAAATTTGTGATTTGGAGTTGTCGAAATGTTGAAAGTTTTCAAACTCTGAAATTGAATAAATGTGTTGAAAAATCAAAGGGTTTTTATGGTAAAATGATTAATCGGTGTCTTCTGATATAGGATTTAGTGGTTTTATCATCATATTTGTGATTTGAAATTTTTGGATTTTTTTGAATTTTTTACAAGTGTTCATATATCGTTACTATTAGTATCGATGAACACTGTAGCATCGATACTAATAGTATCGATAGAATGTTTTCAAATTTTTTCTAAGTATGGTTTTACTTAGTAATGATATTATATTATCGATATTATTAGTAATCATACTAGTATCGATATTAGTAAAATCGATAATATGAGTTCAAATTTTACTAAGTATTTAACTGATCTTACTCTATCGGTGATTATAATATCAATGTTATTCTTAGTATCGATATTAATAATCTCAATATTTTTGAGACTTAGAAAATTTTTGAAAATTTTTCTTTAAATTTTCTAATAATAGTTGGTTTCTTTTTTATTACTTTCAGGGCAGCGATTTTACAATGACAAACACAATGTCATTGCACTTGTTGATGAAGAGCTAAAGGGCAGTCTATGATTAGAGAAATTATACTTTTTATGCAGAGATCTAGAATTTCTTATGTTGTTTCAGCTAATCATGTGATTGTCATGCATCATGTTACTTCTTTTTGGGATCATGTTGAATTTGATTGTGTTGCAGAACCACGTGTGTTAAAATCCAAGATTGATGATATTCCTACTCAATTTTCAGTTGCTGATTTGCGAGAGATTCTTCAGTTTTAAGATTATGATGATGATCCATTGAAACTATCTAATTACTTGATTTGAGGAGTGTTCAATAGGATGGGATACAATGGTGATGTGACTGCATCTCAGCTTGCTAAAAAACATCTTTTTGGTCAATGGTGTTATTTGTTTCATGTTGTCATCATGTGCTTATCCAACCGGAAGTCTGGAGTTGATACTTTATCAAAATCTTTTCAGTGTTTAATTGCTGCACTAGTGTTAAACAAACCGTTTAGCATCAGTCAGTTAATTTTTGATCTGATGGTTCGACAAATCAAAGCAAATGAAAACGAGAGTTTTCTGCAGTATCCACGTTTTATTACTTTGATCTTGGATCGTTTATATCCATAGTTGAACAAGAATGGCTTACTTATTAAGATTACTGTGATGAATAAAAGGATATTTTCAGATTGCCGTCCTAAGAGAGGAGCAAACATGGTTGCTACACCATTGTTTGGACATGTTATTGATGTTAATTTTCAAGAGCCTGATAATGATGCATGGTTTCATGTTCAGACACCTGTAGCTGATCAAGAACATCATTCTGATGATATACAGGTTGTTGGTGATGAGGTTGCTGCTACTAATACTTCATCTATACCACAGTTTCAAGATGTTGTTGGCACTACATCTTCACATACTAAAGAAGTAAGTCCAAATGATGATGATATTGATGTTGCTACTGAAGGTACTGTTGCAGATACTTCTAGTTCTTATTCTGATTTAGATTCAGATGATGATGATACTCAGATGATTGACACTTCTACCATGGTTTCTAGAAAAAGAAAGTTTGTGGGTCCTTCTCTTTCCGAATCTAAGAGGCAGAAAACAACGGATGATAGTGATTCTGAATATGTGCCTTCCGAAACATATTTTCGTTCTGATTCTCCTGTCAATGCTTCACATACACCAGTTTCTACTTCTCCAGTTGTTCCTCCTCCTCCTCATTCATCTACTCCACCAGTTACTCCATCTGCTATGTCCACTGCTCATGTTTCTGATTCACCAAATTTCAGTCCTATCTTTACTGATAGTTTTGCTACACAATAGTCTCAAATTTTGGCTTTGCAAGCTCAAGTACAGGAGTTACAATCTGAAAATATTATGTTGAAGTCTAGAGTTAGTGTTTTGGAGTTGCCGAATACTGATTTTTTAAATCAAAATGCATTGATTATTACTTTACAAGATCGATTAGATGCTATGCAGGCAGAGGTGGTAGCTAGTAAGGATTATGAGCATGGTGTAGACAAGATGGATTTGGCTTCTTTTGCTACTATGAATGCTAAATACAACACTATTCACAACATGATCAAATCCTTACATGATAATGCTTTTCATGTTTTTAAGGATCATTATTCTCAGATTCAAGGTCTTAAAGCTCAACTTCAAATGATGAATCCTACAGCTCAGGGGGAGACTTCTTGTAGAGCTGAAGCGATTACACCATTTGTTGGTCGTGATGATGATGATAAGGATGGAAATGATCAATGTGGTCCTTCCACTGGTAATGATCCTGTGACTGCAAACAAAGAAGCTGTTTTATCTCAGGGGGAGCCAGCTGGAGTAACTTCTACATCTGAAAGGATACATGAGAAAGGCAAGGAGAAAGTACAAGATGATGAGTTTGTTGATAGTTTGTTTGTTGATCATGAAGATGATCGAGATGATATGATTGATGCTCTTATGGATATTGATGATGATGATTTTGTTTATGATGATCAAGATGATGGTACTTATGTGCTTGACATAGATCCAAAGTTAAATGAAAAAGAGTATCATTTTGTACATAGATTTGATGAGTTTGATGATATTCCTGATCAGGAACTTGAAGAGGGAGAATGGTTTCCAATTAAAGAGGTTAGAGATCTCTTTATGGATTTGGATTGGGAAGAAAAAATTATTAAAAAAAGTGTTGAAAAGTTAGTTGTTGAATGTGTGGTTCAATTGACCAAAGATTAAATTAAATTGAAACAAGCTGGAAAAGAGAATTTAAATGAAGATTCAATGAAATTTCTGACTACTGCTGAGGTGATTCAACTTGCTAAAGATGAGTTAGCTAATGCTCCAAGAAGTCCAACTCAGAAAAAGAATTACAAGAATAAAAAGGAGTGTGTTGGAAAGATTTTGGCTTGGAAATTTGAAGCTGAAAATAAGCTGTTTATTATAAAAAGAATTGATGGAGTTCAATATCTGAAGAAGTCAATTAAAACCTTTCATCAATTTCCTCTGTGTGAATTATGAATGTTGGTTGAAATAAGATTGATTAATCATACTGGTGATTTCATGGCTCATTTGATTGAGCAAACAATAAGAAGAGAGGTTCGATCTATGAAGTTTGAGTTATTAGAACCTCAAAAGTTGAAAAGATACCGATTATTGGTAACTTAGATTGGATTACCAGGAAATGCAAGGTTAGATATGAATTCAAGCCAGTTAAATCTTTAAAAAGAATTCCTTTTTTAAAGTTTAATCTTGGGAATTACGAAGAACCTTTATAGATGGTATTTGGATGGTTATACCTCTGAAGTTGTTTTTCAAGACAAAAACAAAGTGGAATTTTGTAGAATGTTTGATCCAATCCACTTAATTAATCTTTCAGAGGAAGACCAAAAGATATTGAAAATGAAACAGATTCAGTTTCATAAAGATCATCAAGATGAAGCAATGCAGTTCAAAAGGGTACTGGATGTATGTATCGAGCATAAGATTTGTGACGATAGTCATCTTCCTTTGCAGTGGAAAGAATGAAGATTAACACTGAGCTGTTGCTAAGGGGGAGTCTGTTGGTACCCTGATAGCAACAAGCTTCAGTTGTTAAATTGAAGACTGAAGATTGACGCTGATTCGAGATTGAAGATCTTTATGTTTATTGTATTTGTTTTGTTTTTAGTATAATGTTTGTGTTTAAGTTTTGTGTTAGTTTATATTGTTTATGAAATTTATTCAAGTATAGAATCTGTCGATAGTATTAATATCGATAATGATGATATTGATATTAATAGCATCGAAGATGGTTGTGTCGATATTAGTAGTATCGACATTAGTATTGTTGATATTACTAGTATCGAAAAAATAGTCTATAAATAGCTAAGTTTAGATGATTTTAGTATTGATCTCAGACATAATTATGATTTTCTGAAAGATTGTAATTTCTTTCTGATTGTACTTACTGAATGATTAATGATTAATACAAGAAGAATGGATTTTGTTTACATTGATTCTATTCGATTCTATTCATCTTGATCTATTTTAGTTTTGTTCAAACATGATGTTATGGATTCCGCACTTGATATCATCTTATACGAAATCATTTAGATCCAAGACATGGACCTTCAGGTAAGATTCTACAAAATGAGAAGCTATTATCGAGCCGTGAGAACAATTAATGAGGGTCAATTCAATTAATTGTAGGGAGTCTAATCTTGCAGAATTATTAGTGACTGTCAAATCAAGCGTAAGTATCAAGAATTTGATACCTACAGAGAGAAGATTTTAACCACGGAAGAGATTTTTAACATCGGAAGAACCTTATCCTCGGAAGAAATGTAACCATGGATAAGTTACAAAGTGAAAAGTCTCGGAAGGAATAAAGATCTCAGAAGGGAAGGAAACCATGGATGGTTCAAAGTGTAACAACTGATGGTTTTAACCGTGGATAGATATGAAGCAGTGGCTAGCATAACCACTGATCCTATCCGAGTTTAGGGATAACCACTGAGAGAGACCAAGGTCGCTTTATCAGTGGTTTATCAAATATCCGTTGTTAGGATAATTCTTGAAAAGTATCCTTTTATATATTTATTGAAAGGTTTAAGAAACATATTCTTAACCATGTTTATTAGCTCATATTTATCATTCCTAATTTGGAAAAAAACTTAGAAAAGGTTGAAGAGTCCAAAGGTTTGGTAATATGTCCGCTATTTGGTCACTTGTAGAGACATATTCTGGGACAACTAGTCCCTTTTTCAAAACAGTCCCTAATGAAGTGAAGCCTTATTTCTATGTGTTTGGTTTTAGAATGATAGACATGATTCTTTATTTTGTTTTTGGCAGCTTCGCTGTCTATTAAGAAAGGTGTTTTACTTCATTTATTCCAAAATCCAACAGTTGGTATTGTAACCAAAGGATTTCGGCAGTGCAATGAGCTGCTGCAATGTATTCGGCTTCAGCAGTTGAATTTGACAGCGAAGTTTGATTTTTGCTTTGCCATGACACTTAGCAATTTGAAAAGAACAGACATCCTCCCAAAGTAGACTTTCTGGTGAGCGAGCATCCAGCATAATCACTGTCTAAAAAACCAACAAGCTTACAAGTTTGATTAGTAGGATACCAAATACCTAGCACCGGAGTGCCTTTAAGATATATGAGTATCCTCTTCGCAAATGACAAAGGGGATTGTTTGGGGGCAGACTGGTATCTTGTGCAGACACATGTTGCATACATGATATCTGGCCTTGATGCAGTAAGATACATCAAAGATCCAATCATGCAACTGTAGAGGATTTGATGTACAGGTTCGCCATTTTCATTTGGACTTATTCCTGGACTTGTTTCCATGGGGGTAGAAATTATTTTGCAATCATTTATATCAAATTTATTTAGAGGATCCTTTACATATTTAGATTGACGAATGAATGTCCCATTGGGGGTTTGTTTGACTTGAAGTCCTAAAAATGTTTTTAGTTCACTTAAAGCACTCATTTCAAGCTTAGAACACATTAATTTAGAAAATTGTTCACACAAGGAAGGTTTTGTTGATCCTAAAATGATGTCATCGACATAAATCTGGACCAACAAAAGTTCCTTGTCTACCCTCTTGATGAACAAGGTCTAATCAATGGTTCCTCGATAAAATTTATTAGAAAGAAGAAATTGAGAAAGAGTGTAATACCATGCTCTGGGTGCCTGTTTCTGACCATAAAGTGCTTTGTCTAATCTGTACACCCAATCAGGATGATGAACATCATCAAACCCTAGAGGTTGACAGACATAGACTTCCTCCTTTATAGTTCCATACAGGAATGCACTTTTTATATCCATTTGAAATACCTTTATGTTATGGGATATAGCAAATGCTAGGAAGAGTCTGATGGCTTCTAGTCTGGCCACGGCTGTAAAGGTTTCATCATAATCGATGCCTTCCTCTAGGCAGTACCCTTGCACTTCCAATCTGGCCTTATTCTTGATTACAATGCCTTTATCATCTGTTTTATTTCTGAATACCAAACTAGTTCCGGTACGGTATTTGTCTGCTGGCAAGGGGGCAGAGAGTTCAAACATTTTGCCTTTTGAACTGCAATAGTTCATCTTGCATAGCCTCCATCCAATTATTATCTTTAAGAGCTTCCTGATATTTGGAAGGCTCAATTTGGGACAATTAGGCTTCATGAAGGCAGAAGTTTGAAATCTGGCTCCTAGTTTGAACACATTTATTTAAATCACCTAACATCTGCTCTAGAGGATGATTTCTGTTGAAGGAATGATGTCCAAACAGTTATTTGTAGAGCCAGCATCTGAAGAAGATGAATTTTCAGTGGGGCCAGGAGAGTTTATATGTGGGGAAGCATGAACATGTTCAGGAATATCTACAGGTACATTATCCAAAGCTGGGGATAAGGGAGTAGATATTTGTTCATCTTGGTCTTGAGGATTTATTTGATAAGAAGGCATAGAGGTAAAGAATTTAGATATTGAACATTCCTCAAGAGAGGATAGATCTTCAGAGGTTACACGATTCTGAAGAAGGGAAGAAGAAGGGGTAGGAGAAATGTAGGTGAAGCTTTCAAGATCAAAGAGGTCATGAGCAGCAGATGGGAAAGAGTAAGTTGATGGAGATTCATTGAATTTAACATCAATAGTTTCCTCAACAATTTTGGTCTTGAGATTGAAAGCTCGGTAAGCCTTAGAGGTCTGAGAGCATCCAAAAAAATATCCAGAGTCAACTTTAGCAGCAAACTTGGACAAAGATTCTTTTGTATTCAAGATGAAACAAGGACACCCAAAAACTTTGAAGAAAGAAATGAGAGTGTAACATCTGTGACGGAATCGTTACCGGGACAGTAATTTGTACAGTAACTTGTACAGTAACTCAGATATAATCGAGGAGAAATACTTAGAAGCTATTAACATTCGATGCTAAACATAAACTATTACACGATGTTTCTAAAATTCTGATTTAAACCTCATGGTTTAAACAGTCAGAAACACATCAGACAATCATGAACAGATGCATACATGTTTGATTTTATATTATTAGGTTTAAACGTGTGTGAGGATAAACAGAACAAAACTTTAACAGTTGTTGTTACAGAATGCTAAACCGACGAGATATTCGTATAGGTGACGATCTGTACGAATAAATCTGATAGTTTAACGATCTGAAACGATGACTGAAAAGTAGAAAACAAAAATCAGAAAGTGAAACGTACGATCGTGTTCGTACAGTTAGCGCTCTGTACGAAGACGCGCGTAAGTGACGTTTTCTGACGAAACGAAAACGAAGACGATTCGAACGATAATAAATATAGGGAAATAAAATATTTCCTGTTTTACAATTTTGAAACTCATCAGAGATAAATTAAAAAGGAAACTATTTTAATTAAGGCGCGTAAAGCATAGAATACGCAAACAAATAACGAAACCCGTAAAAATAATAAATTTCCGTAATTAATACAAGAATAATAATATTAAAATATTAATGTGAAATAAACATCTTCTAAATATTTAAAACAAAGTCTTTTATTTTTATATTACTAAATACGCGCATTGCGATCCGGAACCGCAACGAAAACGCGAACCGAGCAACCGAAACGAACCCGAATACCCTCGGGGTATATAAACCTCAAATGAGGCTTTCAACCTCATTCTTGGCAAACCCTATCTCTCTCTAACACCAATTTCCGCAACTTTCTCTCTCTAAAAAGCCAAGACTTCAAACGATCGTATCTCCCTCGTTTCTCAACGGATTTGAGTGTTCTTGGCGCCCACGTGAAGCTCTCGACTCCCTCTACACGGAAGTACAACCGATCTGGAGTTTTACCCGGCCAAATTTGAGGTACGATGCTTGAAACATCACTGAAATTAGGGTTTTCTTATTCTTGGATGAACACACATGCACAACCGGTTTTTAGCTTCATCTTCGAACCCCCACCAGTCCGAACTCTATGTCGAGTGTATCCGCAGCAATGAGATGGTCCAAAACAAGAACTAAAGCGAAAAAAATGGGGAAGAACCAGAACAGGTTCGTGAGCATGCAAGGTGGCCGAACCCTGTGGGTTTTCACCTACCACCGAACCCTTTGAGGCATGGCCGAACTATGATTGTTCAGGTGGCCGAACCCTCCTCCAAGTGGCGAACCTTGGTAGAACGGCGAACCTTCTCCCTCCCCGCGAACCTTGTTGCTGCGCCGGACCTTACATGGCTACACATGCAAGGTGACGAACCTTGATTGCTTCCTATGAGACGAACCTTAACCCTTGGACGAACCTTTCACCACGCCACGAACCCTTGGCAGTCGTTCTAGACAAACCTATGTCTAACCACCGAACCCTTGGCTGCCGATAACCACCGAACCTAGCTGAGGAGATTAGCGAACCTGCGGCTTGCAATTGGCCGAACCTTACCTAAGGTTCGCTGGTAATTGGGAGTTTTTCCCTCTAGTCGGTTGAGCCCACTTAAGTGTTATAAGAAGCCACCAACCCGATAGTTTATTGGACCGAAACATGTAATTGATTAAACCATGTTAACAGGCCCAAAGGCCTACTTATACTTGGACTATGCGATCCCTCTTGTTAAATCCCATGTAACGGGCCCAAGACATCAATAATTCGGCCCAACATCATTGGGTTGGGCTATAGGATTAGTCCGGCCCACACACAACTTGAATCGGCCTAAGGGTTTGAGATTTGGCCCATCGGTGTATTATACGGCCCAACACTCTAGAATTAATCTAAAGAGTTCTCTTGGGCCCAACAGTTGGTCTACCAACACACACGGCCCAAATAATTCATTTAAACCAATGACAACTCATTCGGCCCACATGATAGAGATGAAACGATCAAGATGCAAGACTATGCAATAAGATACAAAGGAAAATTAACACCTAATTTAAAACCTAAGTTTTAAATTTAGGACTCTTTTTGTCATGATAATAATTCAAGGGGAACATAAAGTCAACAATGTAGAGTGCTAACCTAAATTTGGTAAGTTACGTGTTATCAAAATCCTTAACAACTAAACCGGGCCGAATGAAGACCGCGACTTACTAGTGTTAGCCAACTGTAGGGCTAACACAAACACTTACACGCACACGAATCATTACAACACGAACTTATAAGCTAGAAATACTATGAAATCAATACAGGATTTTGAACATTACAACAAGTACAGACAAAGAGCGTGCGTATTCTTGTTTTGCTTAGTCAACCACTTCGAACACAGGTGAGTTCATTTGTCCCTTTTCAAACCTTTTGTTTTACTTCGGGACTGAGAAGCATGTTAAACAATTATTGAAATGTTTACTAAATGCTTTTACACATATTTACAATGCTTATACTAATGCTTGAATTTGAAATGCTTGGGTGGGGAAACCAAAGACTAAGGCTATAGTGTAAATAGCAAATGTTATTTACCCTATACTTATTTACATTATACGAACACTTTGTGCTCAAACTGGAAACTAGTATACTTTGAGAATCTATAAACTTCATACTTTTACTACAAACTAGAAGTTAAAACTATATCTTTGAGGCTTACATTATAGATTTGAAGCCTAAACCTTATGCTAGACGCTTATGATAGAAACTTATTACTTAACTTTGAGCTAAATACTTAGGCTATAAGCTATGTGCTTAAACTATACAATTGGGGTTGAACTTATAACCTCTAAGTTTCACTATATACAAAATCTTAAGGCTTTGAAAATACTTAAATTAAACTCTAATGCTTTATACAATTATCTCAGAAAGTTAATGTTATACACTCTTAGTAAAGTATTAAATTGCTTTACATTTACAATGATTTCTTTAAACTTAACTTGAAACTTATATGCTTAGAAATACTTGCTATACTTGGGATACATGAAACACGTGAATTCTTGATACACTTGGGATACTTGAATACTTGAATGCATGATATACTTGGGATACATGAACACTAGGAATGCCTGATACACTTGGATGCTTAAACAAAAGACTGATTGACCGCCGCAAGTTGACCTTTGTGTCAACCCCTACTAGTCATCAGTGAAACTATGCGAATGCGTTAAACTTGTATGCTAAAGCTACAGGACATTGTAAGACAGACTGTTGGCCGCCGCGTGTTGACCTGTGTGTCAACCCTTACTAGTCATCAGTGTTATTCTTTGTCAGAGTCATGTAAGACAGACTGATTGGCCGTCGCGTGTTGACCTGTGTGTCAACCCTACTAGTCATTCAGTGTTCTTCTTGATTCATCCATGGTTATGACAAGTGACTAGAATGATTGGGTTCTTCTAGTTGACTTTGTGTTAACATGAAGGTTCCTCTATCAAAACATGTCACGAGTCATATTTAGGATCATTATGGATGGATGCTGAATTCCTTAGGGTTTTCAGCTGTCCATAATGGTGCCTCTTAAACTCAATACTTATACGTTGTGGAATCAATGGAGTGGAGTGAAACGCTTGATTATCGTTAACAACAATATGTTAAGCAGCCCGGTATGTGGTGGGACGGTGGCTGGGGCTTGTCCCCTACATATGCCCTATATATAAGCATACTTGGTTGGATAGCATAGGTGGTTGTTAGTGAGGTTAAGGTTGTCATTTCGGGGGAAACAAAGTAAACATTGGCAGGGAAAAACAAATGCTAAGAATCATATGTCATGGAATCAAAGTAGTGGAATGAAATGCTTAATTATCATTAACAACAATATGTTAAGCAGCCCGGTATGTGGTGGGACGGTGGCTGGGGTTGTCCCCCTACATATGCCTTATATATAAGCATACTTGGTTGGATAGCATAGGTGGTTGTTAGTGAGGTTAAGGTTGTCATTCAGGGAATCAAGGTAAACAATTACAGGGTAATCGAATTCAAAGAATCAAACGTTATGGAATCAAACATGTAGAATGAAACACTTAATTATCATCAGGAACAATATATCATGTGGTTTAGTATGTGGTGGGACGGTGGCTGGGGCTTGTCCCCTACATATGCCCTATATATAAGCATACTGAAACAGATGGTATAGGTGGTTAATGATGTGGTTAAACTTGTCATTCAAAGGATTTTTAAAACTATTTTTACATAAAAACTACATGAACTCACCAACCATTGTGTTGACTTTGTTTTCTTACATGCTTTCTCAGGTGACGCACAGGATTAAGCTAAGATTCAGGATTACATGCAAGGACGCCCAGATATAGATCCTAGTTGACTTTTGAAGAAGCACATCTTTTGAGTTTAATATGAATTTCTTTTGATATCTTGTACAGATACAAGATAGATATATTTGATTCTTTTGGATAGGTTTACTTAGTTAAATTACCAAACCTTGACATTTGTAATTTCACTTTGTAATCCTAGTTAATGTTTTATTGTGCTTAATTATTCTTAACATTGATGCTATGTAAACAATCTGATCATCACGATTATCATTCACGATATCGCGCCCCGAGAACCTTCCACCCGACAGGGACTCCGATCCAACCCCGCCGGCTCGGGGTGTGACAGATTGGTATCAGAGCTCAAGGTTATAGAGAATAATAGGTCATTTACTTAAAACGGTTTGGCCTAGACTATAACTTAGGGACCTTCATGTAGAGAACATAGGATCTAAGTTTGCATTGTGTGTTCTGCATTCGATCACTGCACTAACCAATATCTTTTGGTTATGATCAGAATGCCGCCCAGAAAACAACCGACCCCGGTACCCACACCACAGACTTCTGCACCTCACTCTTCAACACCATCACCACCAGATTCACCACCGCCGCCTCCTCCTCCACTGGACCCTCCTCCGAACCCGACTGCAGCTATAGTTTTGGATCCTGCTACTGTTGCCTTGGCAACATTACTGAGTAGCCAATTGACTAACCAGATGAAGGATATTATTCCGGAGATGATCAACAGGATTCGAGACCACGGTAACAACTCCGGGCGTACTACGGGGGAAACTAGTGGAAACACCGGCGCTAAATCAAACTATTCCTATAAGTCATTCGTAGGATGCAAACCGCCAAGCTTTAGCGGCGTTGAAGGAGCCGTTGGACTGATCCAATGGCTAGAGAAGATGGAGAATACACTGGACATCAGCGGTTGTCCGGAACGACATAAGGTTCGCGACGCTACTGGATCATTCAGTAAGCGTGCCCTAACCTGGTGGAACTCCCAGATACATGCTCGAGGTAGAGATGAAGCACAAGCGATGTCATGGGCAGATTTCAAAACTCTGTTAAGGAACGAATTCTGTCCGAAGCACGAACTTCAGAAACTAGAAGTGGAACTGTCAAATCATGTGATGAAAGGAATTGATCACATGGATTCACTACCCGCTATCATGAATTGGTAGCCTTGGTGCCTGAGATGGTGCCAACTTTAGAAAAGCGAATTGACCGATATGTAGGAGGATTACCATCTTGCATTCAGGACATTGTACTTGCTGCAAACCCTGCAATTTTAGAATCTGCCATTTCTCTATCCGCTAAACATACTGACATGATGGTAAAGTCAGGAGAATTGAAAGACGATTCGGGCAAGGCTAAAGAGAAACAACCGAAGAAGAAACAAAAAGACATTCAATAATATGAAATGCCCACACCACTCAATCAAGTTACTGCAGTACCTGCTAAATCTGCACGCAAACCTTACACTGGTGCACATCCTCAATGTGCACAATGTCAGTTTCATCATGCTGCCACTATGCCGTGTAGGCAGTGTACCAACTATGGCCGAAAAGGCCATATGGCTCAACACTGTCGAACTTCACCGGCACCGGCTGTGAACAATGCTGCTATGGCAAAACCACCACCGCAAAACCCTGGCAACTACAACAACAACAATCGGGGATGCTTTAACTGTGGAGAACTAGGTCATTTCTCCAGGAACTGCCCAAAGAGGGCACAACTGGGAGATCAAGTACCAAGGGGAAGAGCTTTCATGATAGGAGCTCCTGTTGCACACCAAGACCCAGAGCCGGGTACTGGTATGTAGTATTTCTTCACTCATCAGACTTCATTTTATTTTGATACTAGTATGAATAAGAAATTTATCTTATTCCTATTTAGTATAACCACATGAGTACCCTATGAGAACTTAGGAACTCTTTTATTGCGTAGAAACAATGAAAGAATCCTTAGTTAATGCATAGAACATACACAGGAAACCACCACTAACACTAAGGTTGTGCAACAATTGATGCTCATAGCATCAGTTTGTTTTGAACAATAAGGTGTTAGAACCATGCAAAGATTTAGTAAGTCGTAACAATAGGACAACTAGGAACAATAGGATTAGCAGAACTCTGAGGACATACATTAGAATCCCACACGCGACCCAGAGTTTATTTGGGAGCGTAGGGACATCACATCAAACAAGGATTTCTCACTTGTTGACAAAGAAGGTCATACCGATAATGACTTTTAAATTTCGGGACGAAATTTATTTAACAAGGGGAGACTATAACATCTGTACCGGAATCGTTACCGGAACAGTAATTTGTACAGTAACTCAGATACAATCGAGGAGAAATACTTAGAAGCTATTAACATTCGATGCTAAACATAAACTATTACACGATGTTTCTAAAATTTTTATTTAAACCTCATGGTTTAAACAGTCAGAAACACATCAGACAATCATGAACAGATGCATACATGTGTGATTTTATATTATTAGGTTTAAACGTATGTGAGGATAAACAGAACAAAACTTTAACAGTTGTTGTTACAGAATGCTAAACCGACGAGATATTCGTATAGGTGACAATCTGTATGAATAAATCTGATAGTTTAACGATCTGAAACGATGACTGAAAAGTAGAAAAAAAATCAGAAAGCGAAACGTACGATTGTGTTCGTAAAGTTAGCGCTATGTACGAAGACGCGCGTAAGTGACGTTTTCTAACGAAACGAAAACGAAGTCGATTCAAACGATAATAAATATAAGGAAGTAAAATATTTCCTGTTTTACAATTTTGAAACTCATCAGAGATAAATTAAAAAGGAAACTATTTTAATTAAGGTGCGTAAAGCATAGAATACGCTGAAAAATAACGAAACCCGTAAAAATAATAAATTTCGGTAATTAATACAAGAATAATAATATTAAAATATTAATGGGAAATAAACATCTTCTAAATATTTAAAACAAAGTCTTTTATTTTTATATTACTAAATACGCGCATTGCGATCCGGAACCGCAACGAAAACGCGAACCGAGCAACCGAAACGAACCCGAATACCCTCGGGGTATATAAACCTCAAATGAGGCTTTCAACCTCATTCTTGGCAAAACCTTTCTCTCTCTAACACCAATTTCCGCCACTTTCTCTCTCTAAAAGGCCAAGACTTCAAACGATCGTATCTCCCTCGTTTCTCAACGGATTTGAGTTTTTTTGGCACCCACGTGAAGCTCTCGACTCCCTCTACACGGAAGTACAACCGATCTGGAGTTTTACCCGGCCAAATTTGAGGTACGAAGCTTGAAACATCACTGAAATTAGGGTTTTCTTATTCTTGGATGAACACACATGCACAACCGGTTTTTAGCTTCATCTTCAAACCCCCACCAGTCTGAACTCTAGGTCGAGTGTATCCGTAGCAATGAGATGGTCCAAAACAAGGACTAAAGCGAAAAAAATGGGGAAGAACCAGAACAGGTTCGTGAGCATGCAAGGTGGCCGAACCCTATGGGTTTTCACCTACCACCGAACCCTTTGAGGCATGGCCGAACCATGGTTGTTCAGGTGGCCGAACCCTCCTCCAAGTGGCGAACCTTGGTAGAACGGCGAACCTTCTCCCTCCCCGCGAACCTTGTTGCTGCGCCGGACCTTACATGGCTACACATGCAAGGTGACGAACCTTGACTGCTTCCTATGAGACGAACCTTAACCCTTGGATGAACTTTTCACCACGCCACGAACCCTTGGCAGTCGTTCTAGACGAACCTATGTCTAACCACCGAACCCTTGGCTACCGATAACCACCGAACCTAGCTGAGGAGATTAGCTAACCTGCGGCTTGCAATTGGCCGAACCTTACCTAAGGTTCGCTGGTAATTGGGAGTTTTTCCCTCTAGTCTGTTGAGCCAACTTAAGTGTTATAAGAAGCCACCAACCCGACAGTTTATTCGACAGAAACATGTAATTGATTAAACCATCTTAACAGGCCCAAAGGCCTACTTATACTTGGCCCATGCGATCCCTCTTGTTAAAGCCCATGTAACGGGCCCAAGACATCAATAATTCGGCCCAACATCATTGGGTTGGGCTATAGGATTAGTCCGGCCCACACACAACTTGAATCGGCCTAAGGGTTTGAGATTTGCCCATCAGTGTATTATACGGCCCAACACTCTAGAATTAATCTAAAGAGTTCTCTTGTGCCCAACAGTTGGTCTACCCACACACACGGCCCAAATAATTCATTTAACCCAATGACAACTCATTCGGCCCACATGATAGAAATGAAACGATCAAGATGCAAGACTATGCGATAAGATACAAAGGATAATTAACACCTAATTTAAAACCTAAGTTTTAAATTTAGGACTCTTTTTGTCATGATAATAATTTAAGGGGAACATAAAGTCAACAACAAAGAGTGCTAACCTAAATTTGGTAAGTTACGTGTTATCTAAATCCTTAACAACTAAACCGGGCCGAATGAAGACTATGACTTACTAGTGTTAGCCAACTGTAGTGCTAACACAAACACTTACACGCACACGAATCATTACAACACGAACTTATACGCTACAAATACTATGAAATCAATACAGGATTTTGAACATTACAACAAGTACAGACAAAGAGCGTGCGTATTCTTGTTTTGCTTAGTCAACCACTCCGAACACAGGTGAGTTCATTTGTCCCTTTCAAACCTTTTGTTTTAATTCGGGACTGAGAAGCATGTTAAACAATTATTGAAATGTTTACTAAATGCTTTTACACATATTTACAATGCTTATACTAATGCTTGAATTTGAAATGCTTGGGTGGGGAAACCAAAGATTAAGGCTATAGTGTAAATAGCAAATGCTATTTACCCTATACTTATTTACATTATACGAACACTTTGTGCTCAAACTGGAAACTAGTATACTTAGAGAATCTATAAACTTCATACTTTTACTACAAACTAGAAGTTAAAACTATATCTTTGAGGCTTACATTATAGATTTGAAGCCTAAACCTTATGCTAGACGCTTATGATAGAAACTTATTACTTAACTTTGAGCTAAATACTTAGGCTATAAGCTATGTGCTTAAACTATACAATTGGGGTTGAACTTATAACCTCTAAGTTTCACTATATACAAAATCTTAAGGCTTTGAAAATACTTAAATTAAACATTAATGCTTTATACAATTATCTCAGAAAGTTAATGTTATACACTCTTAGTAAAGTATTAAATTGCTTTACATTTACAATGATTTGTTTAAACTTAACTTGAAACTTATATGCTTAGAAATACTTGCTATACTTGGGATACATGAAACACATGAATGCTTGATACACTTGGGATACTTGAATACTTGAATGCATGATATACTTGGGATACATGAACATTTGGAATGCCTGATACACTTGGATGCTTAAACAAAAGACTGATTGACCGCCACGTGTTGACCTTTGTGTCAACCCCTAATAGTCATCAGTGAAACTATGTGAATGCGTTAAACTTGTATGCTAAAGCTATAGGACATTGTAAGACAGACTGTTGGCCGCCGCGTGTTGACGTGTGTGTCAACCCTTACTAGTCATCAGTGTTCTTCTTTGTCAGAGTCATGTAAGACAGACTGATTGGCCGCCGCGTGTTGACCTGTGTGTCAACCCTACTAGTCATTCAGTGTTCTTCTTGATTCATCCATGGTTATGACAAGTGACTAGAATGATTGGGTTCTTCTAGTTGACTTTGTGTTAACATGAAGGTTCCTCTATCAAAACATGTCACGAGTCATATTTAGCATCATTATGGATGGATGCTGAATTCCTTAGGGTTTTCAGCTGTCCATAATGGTGCCTCTTAAACTCAATACTTATACGTTGTGGAATCAATGGAGTGGAGTGAAACTCTTGATTATCGTTAACAACAATATGTTAAGGAGCCCGGTATGTGGTGGGACGGTGGCTGGGGCTTGTCCCCTACATATGCCCTATATATAAGCATACTTGGTTGGATAGCATAGGTGGTTGTTAGTGAGGTTAAGGTTGTCATTTCAGGGGAAACAAAGTAAACATTGGCAAGGAAAAACAAATGCTAAGAATCATATGTCATGGAATCAAAGTAGTGGAACGAAATGCTTAATTATCATTAACAACAATATGTTAAGCAGCCCGGTATGTGGTGGGACGGTGGCTGGGGCTTGTCCCCTACATATGCCCTATATATAAGCATACTTGGTTGGATAACATAGGTGGCTGTTAGTGAGGTTAAGGTTGTCATTCAGGGAATCAAGGTAAACAATTACAGGGTAATCGAATTCAAAGAATCAAACGTTATGGAATCAAACATGTAGGATGAAACACTTAATTATCATCAGGAACAATATATCATGTGGTTTAGTATGTGGTGGGACGGTGGCTGGGGCTTGTCCCCTACATATGCCCTATATATAAGCATACTGAAATAGATGGTATAGGTGGTTAATGATGAGGTTAAGGTTGTCATTCAAAGGATTTTTCAAACTATTTTTACATAAAAACTACATGAACTCACCAACCATTGTGTTGACTTTGTTTTCTTACATGCTTTCTCAGGTGACGCACATGATTAAGCTAAGATTCAGAATTACATGCTAGGATGCCCAGATATAGATCCTAGTTGACTTTTGAAGAAGCACATCTTTTGAGTTTAATATGAATTTTTTTTGATATCTTGTACAGTTACAAGATAGATATATTTGATTCTTTTGGATAGGTTTACTTAGTTAAATTACCAAACCTTGACATTTGTAATTTAACTTTGTAATCCTAGTTAATGTTTTATTGTGCTTAATTATTCTTAACATTGATGCTATGTAAACAATCTGATCATCACGATTATCATTCACGATATCGCGCCCCGAGAACCTTCCGCCCGACGGGGACTCCGATCCAACCCCGCCGGCTCGGGGTGTGACAGAGAGGCTTTATGTTATGAAGGACTTCATAGGCAGTCTTGTTATGTCTCTTCACAATGTGAACACTATTTAAGACATAGCAAGCTGTGTTTACTGCCTCAGCCTAGAAAGATAAAGGTAATCCTGAGTCTGCAAGCATAGTTCTTGCAGCTTCGATAAGTGTCCTATTCTTTCTTTTCACAACTCCATTTTGAGCAGGAGTTCTAGGAACACTATATTGTCTGAGGATTCCTTTAGAGATGCAGAACTTATCAATAACCTGATTCTTGAATTCAGTGCCATTATCACTACTTATTGTCTTGACAGGAAGACCAAATTATCTTTCAAGTTGAGTGATAAGGGCAATTATTTTATCAGAAGTCTCGTCTTTGCTGAAGAGGAAGAAGGTCCAGTGAAATCTTGAGTAATCATCCACAAAAACTAAACAGTATCTCTTTCTTGCCAAGCTGGCTACCTTCACTGAACCAAACAGATCCATATGAAGCAGGTTGAGACAGTTACTTGATTTGGATTCCTCAATAGACTTATGTGATGTTTTATGTTACTTTCCCTTTAAGCAAGATTCACACTGACCTTCAAAGTGAAATTCTTTGGAGGGCAATCCTCTTACTAAAGAAAGGGTAGAAATCTTATGAAGAGTTTGGTGGTTAAGGTGACTGAATCTTCTGTGCCAAAGAGCAGTTTCAGAATATGATGCTTTGGCTATCAAACATGTAGGAGAAGATGTTTGAGAATCAGTGGTCATGTCTACAACGTAGGCATTTCCACTTCTTTTTGCCATTAGAAAAGTGTGTTGATCAATTAAGATCTTTATTTTTGAATTTATTTCATGAGAAAGAATTTTGCAACTGTCCTTGGTGAAAAATGAACTAAAGTTTTTGTCCGTTGATTGAGAAACACTCAAGAGGTTGAACTTGAGGTTTTCAACTAAGCTTACATCTTTGAAGTGCAGTTTTCCACTCAGGACAGAACCAGACCCTACTATCCAAACCTTAGCATTATTTCCAAAGGAAACAGATTCTCCATTCTTTGGAATGAAGTTATTTAAAATGGATCTGCATCCTGTCATGTGCCTAGAGCCTCCACTGTCCACATACCATAGATGATTTTGGTTTGAAGAAGGTCTCTGCACATGAGGATCAAATGCAATAGGTTAGATATGGGTCATTATTTATTTTTAGAAGAAAGATGAGAACATTTTAGATGCTTATTTGTTTTGCTGAGTATTATTCATCAACTTCTGCATCATTTGTATCAGCTGTTGCTTATTTTGATGCAAGATGTTGATTTGTGAATCCACGGAAGAAGGGTTCATAGCAACAGGTGAATAGGAAGCAGAAGTCACCACGGGATAAGAAGGTGGTGTACCAAGAATGAATGGTCTGGGAGAAGCAGATAGAGGTGAAGACAAGCGAAGAGATGAATGGGTGTTAGATTTTATTGCACTGTTAGTTGATGATCTGTTAGCTTTCTTGGACTTTTTCGTCTTGTTGGGGAGATTCCCTTTAGATGAAAAAGCCTGTTCAGCTTTCAATTTTTTAGCATTCAGTCTATCTCTAGCTTTCTCCAAAGGAGTTTTTGTCCAGCAGTTTTCAGTGGTGTGATTGTACTTGAAACACTTTAGACAAGCAGGAGATAGTGAAGAATAGTTGGGGATGAAAGGCTTATTCGCCTTCATTATTGGATAAGGTGGGTGAGGATGGGAAGGAGGAAATATGATATCAACCATGGGCCTCTTCCCTTTGTCAAGACAGGCCACAGGGTTATCAAAGGTTTCAAGGAGAGTTGTACCTTCTAAACTTCTAGTAGAGCTCATGGCTGGAGCAATCTCAGTTTGTTCAGAAAAATTATTGTTATGATCACTTTCCAAGTGTGTCTCTACCAGTTTTTCCACGTTAGTTTCTATGGGATAAACAAACGTTGGAAATTGTCTAGGTTGATACACTCCTGGAGGGGTGATCTTTATGGCTAGAATTTCATCAGAGAGAAAGGTAGGGGAGATAGGTTCAGAATCAGTTTCATTTATTTCATTGTCAATCGGGGCATAGTCCTCTGGAGGACTAGTGTGATTGTACCTATTCCAAACTTAGCCTTACTGTGAACTTGCTTACTAAGAAGCATTTTGAATCCTTTGTAGGATTCAACCCACATGTCACAGCTGACTTTGGTTTGAGACAGTTCATCTCTACAAGCTGCATATTTTTCATTTTGCAAATCAAATAAAGCTTGTAGGTTAGATTTTTCAGTTTTTAAGATAGAAATTTGGCTATCTTTATTTTTTATAAATTTTTCTACTTCTTAGTTTTTATTAGCTAGCAGTTGCTCAAACTCTTTATTTTGTTGTTGAAGCAACATGTTGACTTTCTTTATTTTTGCAAAAGCCTCAATGCACGCACCGTTGCACAGTTTTTCTAGAGTAGAAGGAAAAGTGCTCGCCAGAGAAGGAAGCGAAATCAATGCAGTCGTCAAGAGGATACATGCGCATTAGAATTGTCTGCTTCAGGTTGATCAGAAGGAGTAGGATCTTCACCAACAGCCATGAGAGCAAATTCTGTTGGATCAGAAGTGATGAGGGCATAGCCGACATCTTCAGGCAAGCTGCTCCAGTCTACGTACTCTTGGGTGAAAAGAGTCGGTTGACTAGAAGATGAGGATTGAACAGCAGGGCCTGGTGCATTTATTTGTAAAGAAGATGGTGCAAAAATCTGAAGAGGGACAGGAGTGAGCTGGTACACACTATCATTGGCAGCTTGTATAAATTGTAAATTGGTAAAAGGAGAGTTTTGTACAATATGTGCTGACTCCGGAGAATTGTTGTACCTTTTAGAATGTGAGGAAGAAGAAGAAGAAGAAGAAGAAGAAAAAGATGTTGTGGAAGTATGTGAGTGTGTGTTTGGGAAAGTCACATACGGTGAAAAGTTGGAGTTGGGAGCATTTTTGCATTCACTGGCAAAGTGTCCAGTGCCGTGACACCTATAGCATTGGACCTTAGCCTTATTTAGGCCAATCCTGGTTTTCCCATGAATATCAGGAAATTTTCTTCCTATCCTCTTGTAAACTTGTTAGTTCTTATGCTCAAGAAGGAAAGTTGATGAAGAATGTCCATCTCTTCCAAGTCATCACTTGGAACCTGATGGAGATCATCCATGATAAAGCACAGATGATCAGAAATAGGAGAATGATCATCACAAGAAGTAGAAGAAGAGGTGATGCCAGTAGTTATGTTAATGTATTCATCATAACCCTGATCATTTGTTTCAAAGTTATGACTGAGAAGAGCTGTGTCCCTTGAACGTACTATTAAGTTGATTTACCAGACTTTATTAGTTTTCGTTTCTGGTCAATATCTCGCTCAAAGGTGAAAAACTTACCATGGAGTTGGGTAAGTGAGAGTTTGCCGAAGTCTGGCGAAGATCTCATGACTATGGAATAAGTTTCCCATTTATGAGGAAGAGATCTCAAGAAACGATTAAGAACTGAGATAGGGGGTACACTTGACCAGCTAATTTTAGTTCACTTAAGAGAGAAGCGAACCTTTCAAACTGCTGAGTCAGTGACTCATTATTTAGTTGGCAGAATGTCTCAAACTGTTGAGCTAATATCTCCCTTGTATTAGCCACAACATCGTCGGTACCACCGAATTGCTCTTTTAGAGCATCCTACAGACTTCCAACATCCGGTATGATTGTTGGACAAGAAATGTACCATCCTTCTCTGCCATATGTTATATTGATGCCTTACCAAGATTGGTGGCTTTGTGGCAGAGCCGGTGTTATGGGGGTCTAAGGTGAATTTTTCTGCCATGGGTTCACAAACAGTTATGAGTAAATCAAAGAGTAATGAGTTCTCAAGGTACTTTGTTAGAATGATTTTTGAACATAGTTTAGTTCAAAAACCATCCTCCTGCAGATTTAAAAAGTAGAAAGATAGAAGAGACAGAACACAGAAAACTAAACAACAAGATATCGATGAGAGCTTTGAGTTTTAGTCTTGATGGTTAAACCAAGACTAGGTACAAGGCTCTGATACCAATTGTTAAAAACAGAAACCCGAGGAGAGGCTGTTTAACCAGGAACAAAGGCTTTAGACACTTAGTCAAAGCTTTGGTATTAGCTCCCTCTAAAGTTTTGCACAAGGTTATTTTCGTTGTTTAGTTTCTTGCTAGAAAGAGAGAAGAACAGAAAGAAAGTACAAGAAATTTTGGGGGAAGTAATTCATTTTACTCAGAGAATGTTGGGACTTAAATACCCAACATTATGAGATACAAGACAAGAAATAATAAGAGAAATAGCTGATACTGTTACAGACACTGAATCATCAGACTAGTACAAATACAAAGTCAACAACAATGGATACAAGAGTCTTCAGGACTCTTCAGGTCTTCCGAGGTTGAGGTAGTTGTACTGAGGCTCATTGGTTATTCTTTCGAAAGATGTTCATCGGAAGCTGATTAAACAATCAGTTATTTCGGAATAGGAGATTGTCTTCCGAATCATTTGATGTCTTCCTATGCAATGGTTTTCTTCCAAAGGTATCATGGTCAGCTAATGTCTTCTGATGTAGAGAAGTTCAGTGGTAGTTCTTTTTGGCGAATCTTACGCTGTTGGTCTTCCGATGCTGAAGCAGTTCTTTAGTCGGAAGAGGAGTATCTGCGGTTGGTCAATCTGCAGTTTAATTATTTGTCTGGCTTCAGTGGTTTTGCTCATTAGTCCTTATTTTCCAACATCCAGGTTCTAAATAAAACCTTAAGTGTACAAACTCAAGGTGAATCTGTGCCTTGTGAGGTGTGCCATAAGGCTAAACAACACAGAGAACCGTTTCCCTTGAGTGATCATATCTCACACCCACTGCGCCGCGTGCTGAATCCACGGCGCGGTGACAATCAATGGTTGAATCATGCACAAGTATTGAATAAGAACAACCACAATGCATTACTAAGTTTCATAAAGTTTAGACAATTGTTTAGTTATAGACATTCTGTCTATCTACGAAAAGAATGGCAACTACAGACCCAAAAATATTGTTCACAAAATAAGACTCAGACAAGACAATTAAGCAATCAAGATTATGTGAGTTTCTAATCCATCCTAGCTTGTTACTTCATCTTGTTCTATCTTAACTATGGTCTCCTTAGTTGTCCTTGTGAAGCTCTAAACCTGATTACCTGAAACACGTGAAAAGTAACTGTCAACGACAAAAGTAGTTAGTGAGAACAATAGGTTTAACATTTGTAAATATGAATCTTCATTGTAAAACATATGTGTAAAACAGTGAATGAAAATAACATGGATAGTTACAACCCAAACTAACATCAAGTAAGAATAACGTGTGCAAACAGTCTAATGACTGTCTACTAGAAAAGCCAACATATAATCAAGTCCCAAACTATGTTTGGAGTCAGAAAACGTAGTCAGCAAACGCATTCAATAAGAGCTGTACTAATGAGTTTACTCAGAAGACAAACTCCGTGTTGACGTACCCGGTCAATATGACCTATGCTGGTAAAGTTAATTAGCAGCAAATCCATATTACCGTAATGCATCCAATCTACAGTTAGTTTTTAAAACAAATTTAAAACGATAACCGCAGCCTTGGCGTAACCATAACGTGTCCCGCTTTCCCTTGTTGTGATCACCCAGTAATAACGTTATAAAAATAAGAATAAGATTGAGTAAGTTTCTTGATGTGTGTATAAGTTTGTTCACAATGATGAACACCATGCTTTTAAGTTTTTAAGATTTAATCATGTGATTGAAAACCTTTGGTTGCGTACTCATGATTGACTTCCATGACTTTGAAATCCTTTGATTGAATACCACTATGAAAACCCTTGAATGAATACCTTATTTGAAAATCTTGATTTAATCTGGTGATAGAAGACCGTTGTATAAATACAAGGTTTGAACGAAAACATTTAATAAAACATTTATTAAAAAATACGGGTTATAGTTTGAAAAGCTTGTAAGAGTTTGTAAAACTCAATCTTTCAAAGTGTTTAACCTTTATAAAACATCTTATATAAAACCGGTTGTAAAATAATTTATAAAACTCTTTTATAAAACTTTTTAGTATAAAATGTTTAACAGTTGTTAACTCATTTAAATAGTTGAGAAATCCCTTAAATTTGTAAAGTGAACCTATAATTGTTGAAAAGTAGCATGAATCTGGTGTATGAGATATGATTGTATAAAGAGTGTTTGGTCACGTGTTTCACCCCAAAACAGTTGAAAAACAGTAAAAGAGGGGCTAATGTTTTCACCTACAGCAGTAGACTCTGAACCTGAACAAGTAGCAAGCAACAAGACTTCTAACTGATTCCTATATCATTGTAATCATACATATAATATAAGATTTTATAGTGTTATGTACTTTGATTAATTAATCGATTTATGTTAACGGGTTGACTTGTGTTACTTGTTAATGATCACTTCTTGAATAACTTGTTCTCATGTTTAAGAATGTTGTATGATCTTGAAAGACATGGTTGAATCGTTTGAATTAACACTTGATTTACGAAAAATACTTGTCATGTTACTTATTTTACAAAACATGTTTTGCATATAAGTGACATGTAATTATAAATTTGATAACGCATTGTTCTACATGTGATCTTTGAAAAAGTTTATGTGTTTAAGCTTTTATGACTATGGTATAATCTTATTCTTAAATTAAGTTGCACTTAATTACAATGAGACTAATCCAAAATCACTAGAATCACATTAGGGTTATGAACCCTTGGTTGATCCATTTAAGCTTAAACGATCAAATTAAAGTGAGTTTATGTTGAATTGAGTTGAGTTGTCTTAAATCTAAAACACTTGCATGGATGCTAAGTGTTAATATCGACAACTCATACATTTGGGTGAGGACCAAACTTATTAATGTCGATCATTCAAGGTTCAAACACTACCCATCGATATTAATAATATCGATGGTCTATAGCCCCATCGATATTGTGTTGTTTACAAGTCCATCACCCATGTTTCTAGATTCTAAGTCCCTTGGATTTATTTGATTAAAGCTATGGTAATGAATTAAAATTATTTTGCATGGTCACAAGGCTGTTCACTTTGAGTTTCGGCTGGATTAACAACCAAGGCATGGCCCATTGATATTGATATTCACGATGGGATTAAGTTCCATGTGCAGCCCTCGATTTTTAGCCAATAACTCTAAGTTCTTTATTCCTTGGTTTAACATAATCAAGATTATGTTAATGATTCAATATGGATGAAAAAAAATGGTTGCATGACTGTCATCCTAAGGCTTTTGATTGGAGCAGCCATATGGGCCCACGATGGGTGGATGAATTTGATGGCCTACTTCAATTTTTTTACGGATTTCAACCAATTGCATCCTGGATTTCGCTTGGATTGTTATCAGAAGCTAGGAACGTGGGTCGGTGGATCGTAATAATTGCTGAAAAGGATAATGTCAACCGGTGGGGTTGGTGTTTGCATGGGAGGTTCATCAATATTAAAATTATCGATGGCCTCAAGTTTCCTATCAATACTACTTCCCGATTCTAACAATATTGACCATCATCCATCGAAATTCATTATTCTTTCCAATATCCTGCTGATATCGGTGATTCCGGACCCAGGTTTACACCACCTGCCAAGCTAGAATCAATGGAATCCGGCCACCACCACCCCATCGTCGACATTAGTTTTTCCCAGTTTTGGCTTCAACGATTTTGATCCCCACGGCCAACCCAAGTTTAGTCCTGCTTCTAATACTTAAATCCTTACATATCCAAAGGATTTCCAAGTGATTACTAGTCTTCTTTTCAAGTTTAAAAGCTGTAAACCGGTTTCAAATAAAAGAGATGATGAATAGTGTAAAACCCTACAATAACGTACCTTCTCTCTAAGATTCCGGCCAGAATACTTCGAACTAGCTCCGATCCCTTGTACTTCCAGCTTCCTCTCGTCGAGACGGTCGTTTTGATATATTATATGCGTGATTTGGATAAGAGATGAAGAAGTTACGATGAATTTTGTGGAGGTTTTTCTTGTGGAAGGAGATTGTGCAAGAAATTTAGAGAGAGAGATGAAAGTGAGCTGCAAGTTGTGAAAAAAATGGAGAAAAATAGGGTTTTCATGTACCGGTTGGTTCCCCGCGTGTTCGGTCTCGCTCGATGTCGGTTTCGCGTATTTTACGCCCATGTTTTTACGATTACGACATTAAATATTTTGAATTGTAAAATAGTTTTTCTTGAATTGTTTTTGATGAGTTTCAAAATTGTAAAATGTAAATTAAAATATTTACTTATTTTTACTTTCCGTTCGTAGTCAGACCGTTAAACGAATATAATTACGTGTATACCCTTAATTACGCACGTTTTTGGTCGTTTTTACGTATTTATTGATGTTTACTCGTAATTATAAGTTCGACATATATATTATTACGAATCGTCACCCATAATAATACTCAGCCTCGCTTGCGCATTACGATTTGTTTATTTGATTTGTTTGTCATAATATTCGTCATAACACTACGCACTAACACTATCCTATTACACCGAACTCAGTATATGTATAGGGCATACATAGAGTCCAGCTACCTGCCTTATGAGTCGCCAGCTCACCACTGTTTCGATATAATACAATATTGTTCTTGCCTAACGTATTCGACTGTAAATAAATAATATATACTTGTTCTTGACTACACAAAACCCCATACACACAAACACAAACATGAACACATAAATCACATTGACATATTGGATATGAATACACATTGTTCTATCACTGTTTATGACTACCATGACTAAATGTACAGATGTTACATCATAAGTCATGTGAAATAGGAGAGTTAGTACACCTAGATGTATGGGGTCCTCACAAAGTCCCTAGTAAAGAAGGTTACAAGTATTTTTTTGACCATAGTTGATGATATGTCTCGAGTCATTTGGGTATATCTAATGAAACAAAAAAGTGAGGTTTTTTATAATCTAGAAAGTTTTTTTCATATGCTAAAGACACAATTTAATAAGGTAGTTAAGGTCTTTAGGTGTAACAATGGCTCAGAATTTGTAAATAATCAAATTGCAGCCACCTTTAGAAAACACGGAGTGTTGCATCAAACCACGTGTACATACACTCCTCAACAAAATGGGATCGCTGAAAGGAAACATAGGCATCTCTTGATTGTGGCTAGGACTCTTCTATTTCAAGGAGGAGTTCCTCTTAGTTTTTGGTCTGATTGTATATTAACCGTTGCCTATTTGATTAATAGGACTCCATGCTGAGTTCTAAAAGGAAAATCACCATATGAATGCTTATTTGGTTTTGTTCGCTCCCTTGATCACCTTAGATTTTTTGGTTGCTTATGTTTTGTACCATTTTAACTAATAAAAACAAGTTTGGAAATCAAGCAGAAAAATTTGTTTTTTTAGGTTATTCTATTTTTAAGAAAGGTGATAAAGTCTGGAGTTTAGACTCCAAAACTTGTTCTTATTCAAGAGATGTAAAATTTTATGAAAATATTTTTCCATTCAAGTCAGTCAATGATAATTCTGAAAAAGAAATTGAGTATGACTCAAATGTAAATCATATTAATTTTTTTAATGATTTTGAATATAATCAAGACACAAACTCTATAGGTGAAAAACCCTATGATGAAGGGGGAATTTTAGGTACAGCAATAGATACTGATCTGGTTCAGTCACCAGAAACTGATGTTCAGCCTTGTAATGGCGAGGTAGATCTAGATCAAAATCAGAATAAAAATGATTTAAGTTTAGATCAGCAGCCACATGGCATGAGTGACAGAAACTGTGAGACTAGCAGTTCTGGTATTAATGTTGAAAATGAGAACACTTCTGAGGGAATGATCCTATAGTTTCCATCTGTGGAAAATGTTGCAACCTCCTTAAAGAAGACAGTGGAACCAAAACATTTTTTGGAAGCTTTGAAGGAACAAAATTGGGTAAATGCTATGAACGAGGAAATGGATGCCTTAAATCGGAACCATACTTGGGACATTGTTGACTTACCTTCTGGTAGAAAACCAATAGGATGTAAATGGGTTTACAAAGTAAAATATAAGTCTTCACGTGAAATAGAAAGATTTAAGGCTAGGTTAGTGGCTAGAAGGTATACTTAATTATCATCTTCGTTTTAGGGATTTTGTGTTCGACCAAATTGCATTCTTAGACATAGTTTAATGACAAATAATGATCACTAGTGTTAATCTCGCACGCGTTGTGGCGCGCTAAATTGCTAAACAACAAATGGTATTTTCATACGGAATTAAAATAATAATTCTATCGTCCAAAAGCGTAATGAGAATGGAGTTTTTCGACGAATCGGTTGACAAATTCACAAACATTTGAGATTCCTTTAGCAATTCTTGTTGAAAATCTTATTAGTTTTTGTAAAGTCATTTCCTTTCGTAATCACATCCTTTGTAGCCTGCATTTTAAAAAAGTTGAAATAATCAAGTGGTTATCAAACATGTTTTAAAGGTTTACAATAAATTATGTAATAAAAATGAAATTGTGTTCCCAATAGGAGATAACACAATTAGAGCTTTTTCTTCGCTTTTTCTCTCTAAAGCTAGAGAAGGAAATAAAATAAAGTTGATGATGATTTTTTCTGCCTACTTACAATACCATGATAGCATATGTTTCATACCCATTCCTATTTAATTATTTAATTTGTGGCAAAATTATCCAAATAATTCTATGGGATCAAATTCCAAAACTTTATAAACAACACTATTCATTTTCATGAGTTTTAATATATATAATAATGTTTCATACCCATTCCTATTTAATTATTTAATTTGTGGCAAAATTATCCAAATAATTCTATGGGATCAAATTCTAAAACTTTATAAACAACACTATTCATTTTCATGAGTTTTAATAAATATAATAATTTCCAAGTCTATTTCTCATTAAATTTTCAATAATTTTGAATTTATATTTTAGAATCTTTTTAGGTCTTTTGAATTTTGAAATGAGTGTGTAATGATGATTATCATTGTGCTTTTGAACTAAATGAAAATTAGTCATTTCGTGCGGTTGATGGTATTCAAAGGTCATTAATTTAATTATATAGATGTTATATGATCATGGTGTTGTTTTCTTTGGTTTGTATTATTGAAAGATTGTGATAGAAGCTGATTTTATTATTATTTTTTTAATATTTTAGAGTTATTCTCTAACTCTACTTATACAAATAATATTTTTGTCTATAATTCAAACATAAAAATACTTATGTTATTATGACGTTAAAGTACCCGACCACCTGACGGGTATAAAACTAGTTCTAAAAAGACTTGAAACATTAAAAAACCTAAGAAGCCACAAAAGAATGACATGTGGACTATAAGCATAAGGGTAAACACGTCAAAACAAAAAATGAACTTACACATGCAAGTAATATGCAAATTTCACTCATTTTTTTAAACGCTCATAACTATTTTGTACGTTCATATTTTTTTTAAAAATTACACCATAAAATCAAGCGTTTTTTATCTTTATAAAGAGTATAATATTAATATATTTTTTTAAAATAAAAATAAGGACTTAAACTGAGTTTCACGAATTGTTCGTTTTATGGTGTTTTTCAAATATTATTTAAACATGGCTTTTTTGATTTTTTTTTGTGACACATTTCTAAGTTTTATGGTGTTCGTGTTTTATAGTTTCTTTCAAGTTATTTATGGTGTTTATGATTTTGAAAAGTTAATTAACTAAAACAAAACATTTTATGGTGTTTTTTTTGTAACGCATCTGTGTATTTTATGGTGCTTTTAGAATTATGTTATGGTGTTAACATTTTATGGTGTTTATGATATCCAAGTGTTAATGAAAATGAAACATGATATTTTATGTTGTTTATGAACACTAGAAACAACATAAACACTTAAAATTTGCATATGGTGTTTTTTAACTTAGCTTTATGGTGTTTAAGTTTTATGGTTTTTTATCGAGATATTTTATTATGTTTATGGTGTTAACATTTTATGGTGTTTATGTTGTTTACATATTCATGAGATCAAAGCTGGACATTATATGATGTTTTTTTTTTTGTATTCAGGGTTATGAACAATAGATACACCATAATACGTACGCAAAATTTATATACACCAATTCAATCTGTTTTTTTCTATAGCAATATTATACTTGTTGAAAAGACTAAAAAATGGTCAATTTTATGGTGTAATTTTTTTTAAAACGTCTAAAAAAGTTATAAATGTTTAAACAAAATAAGGGTATGTTGTTAAAAAGTCAACAATGGCTAAAATACCCATTATACCCCTCCAAACACTTAAATTCCACCTTAATTCTCTTCAATGATGTGACTCACTTACAACCATTGATCTTAAAAATCAATGGCTCAAATTTCTTCCTACATTTTTTATAGTTTTTCTCCTTTTTAGCCTAAGCCTATACACACACACACACATGAGTTCAATTGGAGCTCATTAAAGTTGTCAAATATCATTTTTAAATTGTTCTTATTGTTTTTTGGCAAAATCTTGTACTTATTGGATCTTACCCTTATATATATATGTATGTATATATATATATTTATATATGAGTTCAATTGGAGTTCATTAAAGTTGTCAAATATTATTTTTAAATTGTTTTTAGGCAAAATCTTGTACTTATTGGATCTTACCCTTATATATATATGTATGTATATATATATATTTATATATGAGTTCAATTGGAGTTCATTAAAGTTGTCAAATATTATTTTTAAATTGTTTTTAGGCAAAATCTTGTACTTATTGGATCTTACCCCTATATATATGTGTGTGTGTATATATGTTTAACGTTATTTGAAATATTTAAAAGTATGATTAGTTTGTTATTAAATAACATATTGAGCTTATAGACATACAAAAGATCACCTACACAATCAGTCAATTCATGTGAAGTGTCAACAATGCTAATAACGTTATCATGCTCTTCATTGGTCCTGGAAGTTAATACATGTTAGAAGGATGTGTATGGCAGGTAGAAAACATTTTTCTTGCAGACGTTTTTTTAACCGTTGAAATTCACTTTTGTGATAAACCTTCAAGCCCATTAATGCACAACAATGTAAAATATCGGTCGCAAGCAACTAAGTCGGAAGCCTCCATTAAAATCGGTCTTAACGGAATTAAACTTTATACTTTCATGTTGTTTTTCCTTTACTCAAACCACTACATCACTTTATTATTATTTTTTTGTTTATTTTTCTTAACTTAAACGCATATAAAATACTTTAATTGTTTGAATAATTTATTGACGATAACTCTTTCATTCTACACATATTTATGCAACCAAGTGGGAGAATGACGAGTAAATAAAGTTGTTTGACCAGCTGGGTGAATGACGAGTAAATAAACTATATGTAGTATTTTTAATATGGTATTACATCAGTTTGGAAGAAACCAACGTATTACTTGAAACTAATTACCATTATATTCTCCATGGTTTTCCATATTTGTCTTTATTCAAAATGTTATGGAACGATGCTTCTAGACAGTAGTATTCTCTTAAATTCTTATATTTGAGGTATTGAGTTTGAGTCTTTTTAAAAAGAAATTTATCATAGTTGAGAAGGGTTTTCTTAGTGTTGGGTTTCCTATTATTTGTAGTTTAAAAAAATGGATTGTTATCGGGTAGATGAAAAAGAAAATAGCTTTTTTTTTAAAGAAAATATTACTTAATAATAGGAGAGATAAGAAAGATCCCAAAAGTTTCATGAAAACTATCTTATCTTTCTTTATTTGTACAAGCCTTCAATATGTATATCTTCTTTTTATATCGTCACTATCTCGATTTGAAATTATTTTATTATCCTAATTACGATCATTTATGATTTAAACGTAAATTTTTGTCCATTAATCTTCATCGAAAAGATTGTTAAATTTCTTGCCAGGGGACATGAGTTGGAGTCTCGTTTGTAGTAATATTTGCTCCGATTTGAGGTATGAGGTTTCCTCTTGAGTGAAATGGGTCGGGTCATTAATCGATTTTTTATTCAGCATGTTATATAGTTATTCATTTGATAGGGTTATTGTTATGAATGGAATGAGAATTGTCATACATTGGTTGTATGGACAATTGATGTGAGTTAAAATAAGCTCTCTTACTTATTATACTAGTCTTACAATCATTTTTCATGTTTAGTGTGTATGAGTGATCTCAACTATTCAAGCGTTTGCTGTTAAAGAAAAGTACAAATTTAATATTCAGTCTAGTTTTTTAAATAAATAACTCAAAAGGCTATCTGGTGTAATGCACAAGATGATGATAAACACACTACTCTACCCTCCTTAAATTTAACTGACACTAACGAAAATTGCGTACAGAAATGAAATCAACCGAATTGGTGATTTCTGAAGAAAAAACTTCCCAATAATTGAAGCATAATCTTTAATTGTATCAATAAAGGTCTCGTCTGAAAAATGGGAAGTTGGGATCAACAAAACAAGTTTAGTCTAGCCATCTTTAAAGCCCAAATCAAAAACTAGAAAATTTATTGCTGGCTCACGATTTGGAAAGAAATAAGAAAGGACATCAGCAAGGAAGGAGAGGACGTAATTTTTTTTTATTTTTTTTTTATTTTTTTTCGGGTAAAGGTAATGGTGTGTTTTAGTACTCACCAAGTCAGCAAATTGAAATTTGGCATGATAGACCTGGCTCCAAGAGATGTTACTCGTCAGACATTAAAATTTTCTTATAAGCAATGATTAATGAGAGACTCTGACGAGTATTAGGATTTAAAATTTCATTGCAAAGATAATTAAATGGCATGTTTTTACTAAATAGTTAAAGTTTACATCCAAGACTTCTAACAAATCTAAACAATAACTTAATGAGGCAAGAGCAGCAACCAGATGCCTCGATTCGTTGTGTACTATAGTGCCCTCTCTTTCCCTACTTTGGTCGTGCTAGATTCACCCTTTTCTAATATGCAAGTACTAATTTGTATTAGCTGGGGAGTTCTAATTTTAATAATTTTTCGTTTCTTTACCATTCATCCCTTTCAAAAGATGTGACAAGCCTTAACATAAAACATGCATACATAAAAATAAAAGCTAAAAGATAAGCGCAAATAAAAGATTCATAAACATCAACTAAGTTATGTTCATAAGAGATCACTCCTTACCAATGTCTATCCAATGGTTATAACTACTTGAATTATGTGTAGTTGTATAACAACATTGTTGCATCCAAATCAACACATCACAAGATGGTAATAGTATGGCTAGGCAATTCAGGACTTTCACTACATTGACAGTTCGATATCCTTTACTAGAACACTTTATTATTTACCCCCGTCTTATGTCACACCCCAACCGATGATGGAATACGTCGGGGCGTGATCGTGAATGCTCAAAGCTCATGTTGCTAAGTTAAGGTTTCAATATTTAAAACATCTATATTAAATTATTCAAACAAAATATTCAATAACATTCATAACATACAATCGTCCAAAACGAATTACAAATGAAATACTAAACATTCATAACATACAATCGTAACCGGTACGTTTCTTTTAAATAATGTCTACGCTAGTATATTATTTGATACCGGTGCCGATAGGAGCTTTATATCTAGTGAGTTTAGTAAGTTACTAGATATTACCCCAACACCACTAGACTATAAGTATACCGTAGAGTTAGCCGACGGCAAACTAATTGAAACACAACACATCTTTCGAGGATGCGTCATGGTTTTGGCGGATCACGAACTCGAAATCGACTTAATGCCGGTGACTCTCGGAAGCTTTGATGTGGTCGTTGGAATGGACTGGTTATCCGCTAACCAAGCCGAGATCGTATGCAACGAGAAGATCGTGCGAGTGACGTTGCAGAACGGAGAACAGATCTCGATTCAAGGAGAAAGACGGGGAGTACCTCTGAACATCATGTCATGCATGAAGGCGAACAAGTATCTACAAAAGGGATACACTGCAATACTAGCCCTCATCGCAGAGCAACCAAAGAAGGAAAGGAAGATTGAGGACATCGCTGTAGTCCGCGATTTTCCCGAAGTGTTTCCCGAGGACCTACCTGGACTATCCCCGACACGGCAAGTCGAGTTTCAGATAGACCTCACACCAGGAGCAGCACCGATTGCCAAGGCTCCTTACCGATTGGCACCGACGGAGATGCAAGAACTGTCTAACCAGTTGCAGGAACTGTTAGACAAGGGATTTATCAGACCGCGCTTCTCACCTTAGGGAGCACCGGTCTTGTTTGTAAAGAAGAAAGACGGATCATTCCGTATGTGCATCGACTATAGAGAGCTGAACAAGGTGACGATCAAGAATCGATACCCATTGCCACAAATAGACGATCTATTTGACCAGCTGCAAGGATCAATGTAACATCAGTGCCGGAACTGCCACCGGAACAGTGATCTCTACAGTACATGAACAGTAAAACAGGTATGAATCATACACATTTCAGTAATTTCAAATTCATAGCATTTATCATTATCATGGTGAGTTGTCATAGAACAGATTCAGACACATTTAACCGAAACACAGTTCAGAAAAATGGTTCTTGAGTCGGATAATTATCTGGCAATACAGAACCATCATGTGATTATTTGTTTAGGATTTATTATGTATAAACGTATGTGAGGTCTTACAGAACAAAACACACGAATATTGTTATGTGAATGCTAAATTTACGGGTTATTCGTATAGGTGACGATCTGTACGAATATATCTGAAAGTTTAACGTTCTGAATGATATTCTAAAATTAGAAAACAAGATTGAAAAGTATAGTTATCGTCGTGTTCGCGCGGGTGACGATCCGAACGAATACGCGCGACGACCGTACATTTCGATTTAAACAGTTAATTAATATTTTAAATTTGTTTATAAATAAGAAGATATTAGTTAATTTATTAGGAATCACAACCTAGAATAATTAAAAGATCTCTAATTTTATGATCTTGTCGTTCCGTCGCGAAAACTACACCATCCGACCTTTTACGCGAAACCGATCGAGACCGAACGAGTGGGTATTATAACTCACATTAAATGAAACATTTATGTTCCAACCACCTACACCAACCTCCCTCCTCATTCTCAACTCGTCACTCTCTCTCTAGCTCTCTCTCTCTCTAGAAATTTCAACTTCTCTCTAAGATTGGAAGCTTGTTTCAAGTGGGATTCGATCAAACTTGGCGTCATCTTGATCCTCTCATCTCGTAGATCACGGGAGTACAACTTATCTGAGCTTTCATCCACGAAAATTTGAGGTAATGTTTAAGTTTAAACTCGATTTTGTAGGGTTTCACGAACTCATGTAAGTTTTGCTATGTTAATCGACTTTAAACACTAGAAACACTTAGGTGTAGGTGCACACACGTTTATGTATTGTTAGAAATGGGTTGTGACAGGTCAAAGATCTCAAGAAGGAGGATGGAAGCCATGGAAAGTTGCAGGTTCGTTGGCCGAACCTTTTCCTCAACAAACGGCCGAACTCTTCATCTGAGAGCCGAACCCTGCGAGCCCTGCCCCGAACCTACAAGGGCCTGCAACGAACCCTGGAGCCATGTGTATTTTCCTGCAACGAACCTGTATTAGCTGCAGGTGTTGACCAGCCGAACCCTGCAGCCCCCATGCAAATTCACGAACCCTCACCTAGTAGGAACGAACCTTTCTTGGACGAACCAGATTAAGTCACGAACCTAGGACTCACGAGCCTTTGCATGACGAGCCATTGGTTGGCGAACCTTCCTTGGACGAACCCTAGGCAGTCGCGAACCTAGGTTAAAGGGTGGCCGAACCCTAAGGGTTCGTGGGTGAGGTGATGTTAGCCGAACCTAAGGAGGTTATCTAAAAGGGTTCGCTGCTCCATGGAAATGCCGAACCAGATATGTTATCAAATCAGAGTTGTAATGGACTAAGGACCATAAGCTTAAGTCTAAGAACCACGGGAAAGTACATACAAGAACTCGAAGTCTAGAAGCATGCGAAGGATACATCCGTGCATGAATTATGTTACGTGTATCTTGCGCATGCACAAATAAATAGGGTTAGTAATGGATATGGCTTTCATGACAACACAATAACACTATATAAATATTGATATCTTTTGAATTAGTCTAACACATGTGATGAAATTTCTTTAAAGAACTTATATGGATTACAATCAAAGTTGGATGATCAAGTTGGAATTAACGACCTTCATTTGGGCCTAAGTGAGCCCAATGGGACTTGATTAAGTCCATCATAGGTTAAACGTTCAAATTAAATACAAGTATTGATGTTTTAACTAAAATGAAGATGTTTTAAATGAAAAGTTAGTAATTTTTCTAAAATCTTGTTTAATTTGAAATCATAAATGGCATTGGTTTCCTTTAAGTTTACTTGATTATAAAAGTATTGTAATGTTAGGTTTAAAGACTTGTTTGATTTAAATTACTTACTTGAATTGATTGATTGGGAACTTGTTATAAAATAGACGATTTAATTGTCTGGAATTGTTTTAAAAACAAAGGAAACTCTGCCGAAATTTTCTAAAATTTAAAGGTAAGTTGTAACTAATCATGGGAATTGGGATCATAAGAAGGGTAATTAAGATAGAGTAGATCTTAGATACACTTAGTATTAAGACACTTAGTTGCACACACAACAAGACTCAAGGTCTTAGGCACAACGACTACTACGCGTACTTATTATATTCGAATTCTTATAAAATAACTCAGGAACCGAAGAAACTTAGCTTACATACAGGAGCGCGCATTTTGTGTTAGATCAAATTACATAGCAGCACAGGTGAGTTCATTGCCCCTTTTCTAACATTTTTGTTTTAAAACGCGGGGCTGAGAAGCATGCGTAGACTGTTTACTTAAATTGTTTACTTTAAATGCTTTTAAATTTATATGTTTCATATATATAAATGTTATCCTAAACCATGTTTAGGAAGATTTTATGCAGGTTTTACTAAGCTTATTTACTTATATATTAAGTGAATAAACGAGTTAAACTAAACTTTTCAATAAGTTAAAACATTTCAAAGGAATCAAATCAAACATTTTGGGAAATCAAGTGGGTGAATTCAAGGGAATCAAATCAAACATTTTGGGAAATCAAGTGGGTGAATTCAAGGAATCAAATCAAACATTTTGGGAAATCAAGTGGGTGAATTCAAGAAATCAAATCAAACAGTTTGACAAAACAAGGGTGGGACTTCAAGACATCAAACAAAACAATCTTTGCAAAGATAACATTCAATGTTCTACAAACCAAGTGTTTGTTGGAAAATGAATCAAGTGTACAACCGATCAATGAATCTTGTATTCTATGATCAACACATCAAGTACATCTTGTGACAAAATCAGACGATCATTAAATCATTTTTAAGGGGTAGTATGTGAAATATCAGAGATAACATTTGCCAACACATTTAACTCAGAAATCCTATATTTCAAGAAGTCCTAGCTAGACTGATTGACTTGTAGGTCTTATGTTTGATGATATTTACAGAATTCTCTAACTACTAAGTACCTAGATTGACAGACTAGTCTACTCGAGTATGACCATAGGCCCCAATCATAAGGACTTAGATTTTATTAAATGTTTATTTATTTATTTAATTAAGCATTTATTAAACTGTTTCTACAATTTCTGTGGTTGATCACTATTGTGATGAACTTAAGGAGTCAACATAGATTCCAAATTGTGGTAGTTACAGGAACAAAGGACTGACGGATCATCGGGTTAAAGGTAGGGGTAAAATGCTTAATTTTCATTAGCACCAATGTCCCATGTGGATTAGTATGTGGTGGGACGGCGTCTGGGCGGGGTTGTAGCCTCGACTCAGGGGTATGCCCTATATATAAGCATACCGATCTGGATGAGACATGTGATGTTAATGAGATTAAGGTTGTTACCCGTGGGTTAAACAAAGGTTTTATGAGAACATTTGAGTCATTGTGAACAAGAGTGTGTGATAGGTAAAGATGCTTAATTATCATTAACAACAATGTCCTATGCGGATTAGTATGTGGTGGGATGGCGTCTGGGCGGGGTTGTAGCCTCGACTCAGGGGTATGCCCTATACATAAGCATACCGATCTGGATGATACATGTGGTGTTAATGAGGTTAGGGTCTTTACCAAAGAAGTTTTCAAATCATTTTCAAATCATTTTCAAATACTAAACTATATGAACTCACCAACCATGTGTTGACCTTTATTTTTGCATGACTTCTCAGGTGACGAACAGGTCAATTAGGAAGTCATTTCTTTTGGACTAGGACTTCAGATAGAAGACTAGTATTTTGGACCTGCATACTTTTGAAGACATCATGATATAAATTATTTTGTATATCTTGTGTAAATACAAGATAGTCATATATTGATGTTTCACAATAGATTTACATTGTTAAATTATAAACGTTACTGCTGTAATTTAACTTTGTAATTCTATTATATTTAGCATTTCTCATTTACATCATGTGCAATGTAGACAATCTGATCACTTCGATTATCACTCACGATATCGCGCCCCGGGAACCTTCCGCCCGTCGGGGAAACTCGATCCTACCCCGCCGGCTCGGGGTGTGACAATCAAGCTACTATTCGAAGATCGATTTGAGATCGGGTTACCATCAACTAAGGATACTAGAGAATGATATTCCTAAGACTGCCTTTAGAACAAGATACAGACACTACGAATTCTTGGTTATGCCTTTTGGACTGACCAATGCACCAGCTATATTCATGGACCTCATGAATAGAGTGTGCAAACCTTACCTTGACAAATTCATAATAGTGTTCATTGACGACATTCTGATTTACTCAAAGAATCGGGAAGAACATGCTGAACACCTGAGGCAAGTCTTGGAATTACTGAAGAAAGAACAGTTGTATGCGAAGTTTTCCAAATGTGACTTCTGGATTCGCGAAGTCCAATTTCTTGGACACGTGGTCAACGGGCAAGGGATACATGTAGACCCAGCCAAGATTGAAGCCATCAAGAACTGGGAAGCACCCAAGACTCCAACCGAGGTGCGACAATTCCTAGGACTGGCCGGGTAATACAGGAGATTTATTGAGGGATTCTCAAAGATTGCTCAATCACTGACATCCCTGACTCATAAAGACAAGAAATTCGATTGGGGAGAGAAACAAGAGGCTGCTTTCAACCTGCTAAAACAGAAGCTATGCACTGCACCCATCCTATCTCTACCCGAAGGATGTGATGACTTCGTGGTATATTGTGACGCCTCGAAACAAGGACTCGGTTGCGTGTTGATGCAACGCGAGAAGGTGATAGCATACGCTTCACGACAACTGAAGGTGCATGAGAAGAACTAAACGACTCATGACCTTGAGTTGGGAGCTGTGGTATTCGCCTTGAAGATCTGGCGACACTACTAGTATGGCACGAAATGCACTATCTTTACCGATCATAAGAGCCTACAACACATCTTCGACCAGAAGGAGTTGAACATGAGACAGCGAAGATGGGTTGAGCTCATCGGCGATTATGATTGCGTTATTAAATACCATCCCGGTAAAGCAAACATAGTGGCTGACGCATTAAGCCGAAAGGAAACAACAAAACGAGTGCGTGCTCTACAACTAACTATCCATTCTGAATTACCAAATCAGATCCAGATCGCGCAACAAGAAGCTCTGAAAACTGAAAATCTCACCCTCGAAGCCATGCGTGGTATGGATAAACAAATGAAAGTAAAGGATGACGGAGCTTATTACTTAATGGATCGAATTTGGATTCCACACTACGGAGGATTGAGAGAAGTAGTGATGGACGAAGCTCACAAGAGCAGGTATTCCGTACATCCGGCTCTGACAAGATGTATCACGATCTGAAGAGAACCTACTGGTGGCCAAACATGAAAGCTGAGATAGCAACTTACGTGAGTAAGTGTCTAACGTGCTCGAAAGTCAAAGTTGAGTACCAAAAGCCATCAGGGTTACTTCAACAACCAGAACTACCGATGTGGAAATGGGAACAGATTTCCATGGACTTCATCACTAAACTGCCAAAGACGGCAAGTGGTTGCGATACCATCTGGGTTATCGTAGACCGACTAACAAAGTCTGCACATTTCCTACCCATTAAGGAGACCGACAAATTGGACAAACTCACTCGTATTTATCTGAAGGAAGTGGTTACTCGACATGGAGTGCCAATCTCGATCATATCTGACCGCGACAGTCGATTTACGTCGCATTTCTGGAAGTCTTTGCATAAGGCTTTGGGTACGAGATTGGATATGAGTACCGCTTACCACCCACATACAAATGGGCAGAGTGAATGAACCATACAGACACTGGAGGACATGCTTCGGGCATGTGTTATTGACTTCGGTAGTAGCTTGGAGACTCACCTACCGTTAGTTGAGTTCTCGTACAACAATAGCTACCACACTAGCATCCAAGCTGCACCATTCGAGGCACTTTACGGACGTAAGTGTCGATCAGCCATCTGCTGGGCGGAAGTTGGAGACAGCCAACTAACCGGTCCCGAGCTTGTGCACGAAACGACGGAGAAAATCGCGCAGATACGTAAGCGAATGGCAGCAGCTCGAGACAGACAGAAAAGCTATGCTGATAAACGATGCAAACCGTTGGAGTTCCAAGTGGGGGACAGAGTGTTACTCAAGGTCTCGCCTTGGAAGGGAGTCATACGGTTTGGCAAACGAGGCAAGTTGAATCCTCGATACATTGGACCGTTCGAAATCACAAAATGCATAGGCCCGGTGGCCTACGAGCTAAACCTACCAGATGAGCTGAGCAGTGTTCACAATGTATTTCACATCTCGAACCTCAAGAAGTGTCTATCTGATGAAACACTTGTTATACTTCTTGAAGAGATACAAATCGACGAACAACTGAACTTCGTTGAGGAACCGGTGGAGATCATGAACCGGGAAACCAAGAAACTCAAACTCAGCAAGATACCAATCGTAAAGGTGCGATGGAATTCGCGGCGTGGACCGGAATTCACGTGGGAACGTGAAGACCAGATGAAACAAAAATACCCACAACTGTTCGCGGAACAGACAAACACTGGCAACACAAGTTGAATTTCGGGACGAAATTCTTTCTAACAAGGGGAGGATGTGACACCCCGTAATTTCCAGGTCAGCTTATTATTTATTTAAATGTTTATTTAAATGCTTTATGTACACGTGGCACTAGAATTAGATTAATTTAGTATGACACGTGGCACGACAGTACGAACACTGACACGTGATCAGATAATTCGAGGAATTATCGACAAACAGCACACACGTGTCGAAACACACAAACGTTGGTGAACGTCTAGCACATTGTGTAGCACAACACTCGAAACCTCACGAAACACTCACACGTTGAACTTGGAAGTTCAAACAAGGCCAAATGATAGTTCGTAGACGTGAAAACGGCGACGAACGGATCAAATCCATTAAAAAGGGCTTATTGGGCTCTTCAGGGGCCCATCGCGGTACGCGATGGCCCAACAAGATTTAGGATCGCGGTGCGCGACCTACATCGCGGGGGTTTGACTTCCGAAATCCGCCGCGGTACGCGTAGAAGATTTGAAAGCCCCATCGCGGTACGCGAAGCCGCCCAGTCGACAAAATCTTTATTTAACCAAGATCATGATGCCTATGCTACCATTTCTCATAATTTCTTTCACTCCTACACGCCACCCTCAACTGAACTCGTCTCCTACATCACTCCTCAGCCATTTTCCTCCATTAGAAGCCATTGCCAAGCACCTTGAAGCTCCAACTTGAAGATTTGAAGCTTGACATCCCCTCTTGGAGCTCGAATCCGTCATCATTCTCTTGAGCTAGCATCAACCATCCTTCCAGGAGCTGTGGAACTATTCTCACAAGGATTTCAAAGCATTAGAAGGTAGTTCTCATGGTTAAAACTCACTTACACAACTATTACACACACACACATGTGTTAAAACCCACATGCAAGCTCATAGCAAGCACATGCACGAAATTTCCCCATCTTTGAATCTGGGTTTGTTAGTCTACATGTATTTCTTGATGATCTAAGATGATTAGATGATGTTTTATGATGATCTAAAATGATGGGTGTAGGCCATTGTGCTTAAAATGATGATTGGTGATGATATTGATGCATGCATGTATGATCCATGAGTGTTGGGATGATTTTGGATGTTTATAGATGTTAATTGATGATATTAGGAGATGATTTCATGGTTAGATTGGATTGTAATGGTTAAAATGATGGGTTTTGATAAACTTTCTAATAATAGTAACTTTTTACTTATGAAATGGTAATATGGATGATGTTAGCAACTTGCATGTATATAGATGTGTTATTAGAGTGATTTTATGATGAATTGAAGTTTAGGAAGGTGATTTGATTATTGAAAATGGTCATTTTTAACAATGTTACTATATATAGTAACTTTTGTGAATGAAATGTTGTTAAATGATGATTTGGGTTATGTTGACATGTTTAAATGGTGTTAAGTGGTTTATTATGATGATTTGTGACATAAAAATGGATTAGAAATGGTTAGATTGATCATTTGGACAAAAATAGCCAAAGTTACTATTTTTAGTAACTTTATTTTTACAAAAACCAACTTATGAACATTTTGTATGATTTGAGCATGCTAAGTGGCTTAATATGTTATAACATGATGATTAGATGCTAAGTTAGATAGTTTCCGATATCATGTATGCTAAAAATGGAAACTTTCCATTTTAGGAAACTTTTGTGTGCTAACATGATGTAAACGACTTATATGAATCCGTATGATGATGTGCTATGTGTTAACATGATCACGTAGGACTAATGAGCATGCTAGAACTATAAAATCGATATGCTTTGTGAACTTTCCATAAATGGAAACTTACTATAAATAGTAAGTTGTCCATAGACGCGACTTGCGCGTTTTGCACACAACGAGCACTTACATATTTGCTACACGATTCACAACTGTCACACGGTTCACCAACGGATCGTTGACTTGACACGGTCAACTTTGGTCAACTCTGGTCAAACACGGTCATTGTGGACCAACACAGTCAAACACGGTCAATGTGGACCAACACGAGCAAACACGGTCATTGTGGACCGACACGGATAAACATGAACAACCAAGGGTTGTTGGGCACAAACACGAGCACTAACACAAACACTAGCACGGTCACATACACGAACTTACGTACGGTATACGATATAGGTTGCCGGTGACCGACACGCCTTACGAGCAGGAGCTTACGCATTTATTTTACAAGCATCACTAAGGTGAGTTTACGGCCCCTCTTTACTCTTTTCAAATGCTTTTAAATAGGGGGAGAATACTAGTTGCATCGAGTCAAACATTTATTACTGTACAAACATATTTTGGTGTATGCTGGTTTATTGGACAAACAATAAGTGTTGAACTCGTAACAAGCCCTCACAAAGTCTTACCGTTAATGTACGAACAACGTGGTAGGTTTGAATGGATCCATTAGGGAATGACTAACCCCAAGGGGCACCATGTTGACTGGATGTCATAACCCGTGCAAACTTTGACCTAACTTGCTATGTATACGAGACATAGCGGAGGCAAGGACAAACAAGTCTAGTTCGGTAGTGACGCACCGACACTTGGAGCCTTGGGCTCGGTACCAACATATGATAAACAACATGACACACTTCTATTACTATATGTATATCAAAACCTGTGAACTCACCAACCATTGTGTTGACACTTTTTCAAACTTGTATTCTTAGGTAACTAGTTGCGCATGGAACAGGATGCACATTTAAGGGATGAGCTTTAGGAACCGCATGCATTCTGTTGTGTCTTTTGAAAACAATATTTACTTGTTATGTAATTTCTAAACAATGCGATGTCTAACATTTTTAACTTTCCGCTGCATGTTATGACAATATTATTTCCGCTGCAATACTATTAAATTTCCGCTGCAAACTATTTTTGTTAAGTGTGTGTCAAACATTGTATTTGTAAACGCATATAGAGGTGTTCTATATGACCTTGAGCTGTGATTCTGGCCACGTCACACCCACGTGGACTGATACCACGAGTGGGAATTTGGGGGTGTGACATAATACTATTCAGAATCAGCCACCAGTTGTCATGAAAGGCGACCCAATCTCATCTTCAAAAATTTATCAAGCTTTAAGATTTGTGAAAGCTTCAAAAGAAAATGAAGCTTGTGTGTCGAACAAAATTGACAATATTGTTCCTAATGGAAAAAAGGTTTGGGTTTTAATCAGAACAAGCCCAAAACAAGTGTTTTTAAACCACAAAAGCAATCTTTTTCTGAACTAAAACATTTTCATAAAAAGGGTGACAAAGTTTGCTTTGAGTGTGGTGCACCTGGGCGCATTGTTAGATTTTGCCCACAGTTGATCAAACCAAAGGTTGCACCACCCAGGAAACTAAATCAGATATTCATAAAATCTGTCAAATCTGAATCAAAGTCAACTCAAGCAAAACCCAAACAACCAAATCAGGTTAAATCTTTGGACAAGGGTAAAGGGAAAATGGTGAACTTTGATGTTCCAAAAGTGATCAATGTTAATCAAGTAAAGTCATCATCCATTTATCTGAAAAACTCTTTCTGTAAAAATGCAGTCTGGAAAGTCAAGTCTTCTGAGACTTCAGTTTTACTTACTCCAGACAAGGCCACTCCTGATGGTAAATGGATCGATGTTTGGATCCGTGACTCTTTGGGTCAACCCAAGACTGTAAAAGCTTGGGTTCCCAAAATGAACTTATTATTTCAATTTTGTGCAGATTGCCCCAACAGCTGCTCTTAACAGCTCTTGGATTGTCGATAGTGGGGCTTCAAGGCACATGACTGGAGATATTTCACTGCTCTCAAATATTCATTCAGTTCATGGTGGATATGTAGCATTTGCCGGTGACAAAGGCGGGTTCATAACGGGAGAGGGTATTTGTTGGACTAAAAGAACCAATGAGCCGGATCAGAAAAATCTCTAAGTCTCACAGCATTACAACAACTGAAGAAGAACACAAAGGCTGATATTCAAATGTGCAGAAGTCACAAGATCTGAAGACATGTACAACAGCTGAAGTGTAAGTCATCAGGTGTTGTAGTGTATAGTTAGTCTTCAGTAGTTTTCTTTTATTGTTTGTAAAAGTCTGATGAGTAGTTTACTCATCAGATGTTTTAGTATTTTGTTCTTCAGTAGTTTTGTTCTTCAGTAGTTGTAGAGTTTGTCTTCAGATGTTGAAGACATCCTCAGTAGTTTAGTTATTTTCAGTTGTTTTGTTTTGTCTGTTAGATGTCAACATCATGTGACATCATCAGACGTCACTGCCTTCTATATATAGGTAGTTGACATGATTGTAATGAAACGAAGTTAATGAATTGAATGAGATATTCCTTTTACAGAAAACTTTCTCTCTCTATAACAAACTTGCGTTACTGTTTGATTGAAATTGTTCTTACTTTACTTATGCTAATTCTGTGTTGAATTCCGCTGCTATACTCTACTGATTTATCAATTGAGAACATCTGATCCTATAATTGGTATCAGAGCAGGTTAATCATTGATCGATTTCACAATTGATCTCTGAAACTGCTCAAATTTGTTCTCAAATTGAGTGAATTAGCTGATTAAGTAAGAATTTGTTATAGATCGAAGTTTTCTGTTAACTTCTGTTGATTTGCATCTCAATATCAATCTGTTTTGCATCAATTGATTGAGATTTGAATTAGTTTGTGTTAGATTGATTGAATCTGTGATCATGTCAACTCCGAACAATGATCCGCACAATACAGGCTCCGCAACCAAGCCTCCGATGCTTGTGCGGAGTGAGTACAACATATGGCAACGTAGAATGCTACATCACCTGTCGATTAACAGCGCAGGATGTTGGAAATCTGTTGTGCATGGACCATATAAACCCACGATCACTGATCCTGAAACTAAGATCATGATTCCGAAACCTGCTGATATGTATTCGGATGAGGACATTAAATTGTTTGAAATTGATGCTAAAGCTCATGGTATTCTGGCCATGGCTCTGCCTAATGAGATCTATTCTGGCTTGATGCATCATGATACTGCTCATGATCTCTGGGTTGCACTGAAAGAACAATTTGGTGGAACCGATGAGGTTTTAGCAAATACTAGAGAAATTCTGGCTCAGCAGTATGAGACATTTTCTCACCGAAAGGGTGAATCCTTGACTCAACAATTTGAGAGATTCTCATGTTTAATTTCTGAGTTAAAAATGGTTAAGCAGGAATACACTAACAGTCAGATGAATAACAGATTTCTCAGATCATTGCCTGAGAGATGGGACACTTATACAATTGTCCTACGCTCTAATGCTAATCTAGAAAGTTTATCTCTCACCCAATTACATGGGAAACTCTTAACTTTTGAGAGAGAGGTAGAACAAAAGAGAAAACTGTCTTCATCTGGAAAACTTGCTGATGATTTTGTTCCTGGTAACACTGCTTTACTTGGTCAGGAGTCAGAGTTTAATGGGTCTGAATGTTCTTATGATGAACATATTGACTTTTCTACTAACAATTCTGATCATGCTTTTGTGGGAGTTGAGGGTAATGCAGGAAGTTATAGTGACAACTTGTGTTTTGTGATGGATGATTTGAAAGGTATCCCGGATGATGATCTAGAGGAGATGGACATTTTAAGTCAAATGGCATTGATCAACATCAGATCACAAAAGTTTTATAAAAGAACAGGAAGGAAGTTCCCTGGATTATCTGGCAAGACTAAGGTTGGATTTGACAAAGGGAAATTGAGGTGCCATAAGTGTCATAGGCTTGGTCACTTTGCTAGGGAGTGCAAAACATCTGGTTCTAATCCTGCTGCACCTTTTGTGACCTTTCCAAGCAACAATTCCTCAGGCAAAGGACCACAATCTTCTGGTACTAGTCAACAGCAATTCTATCCAGCTCACTTTGTTCCACAAAATCCAATGCCCTATCCATATCCTTGCTTTTACATGCCTCAACCTCCTCACAATCCAGCATTAATCCCACCTCAATCCCCTGCTCTTCCTGAACCCAGCAAACCTCAATCAACTCAACAGTCTCAACAACAACAGCATCAGAGTTTCTTCACTCCTGGAGTTGTTGATTGGAGTAGCTTGCCTGATGACTTATCAGACTTCAACATGCAGCCTTTTTCTGAAACTGGTCCACATGGTGGAGACAATCCTTTTGGAAATCTGGCACTAATGGCTATTGATTCAACTGAAAATACCTGTCAATCTTCTTCAACATCTCAGGTATCTTCTGAATCAAAAGCTAAATTATGTTCAGAGTCATGCATTTCAGCATTTGCTTCCATTAGGGAAATCAATGTGGAACTGATTAATGAGAAATTTGAATTGGAAAAGGTTGTGGCTAAAAACAAAACTGAGTTTGAAAAAGCCTTAAATGAGAAAGAATCTGAAATTTATAAACTTAAATGCTTGTTGTCTGATGAAAAAGCTAGAGTGGAAGTCATGCTGGTAAAGCATAATGATCTAAAACAAACACTTGCAGCAACCCAAGTCAATTGTGAAAAATGGGTTGAGTCCTGTAAAGGGTTTGAAATGCTGTTGAGCAAACAGTCAGCTTCAAATGTTAAGTTTGGGATTGGTTACAATCACACTGGCCCCCCTGCTGATTATAAACCAAAAAGTCTTGACTGTGAATCTGATGGGGAGAGTGTGTACCAATCTACCAACTCTTCAGAAGTGTCTGATTCTGCAGACATATCTGAAGAAGACTCAAATGTTTGCAAAGCTGCTGCTGAAAAGGTTGAGATTGAAACCTATTCTTATTCAATTGGGTGTACAAATGTCATTGAGGATGACACTTGTCAGGATAATGTCTTAGTTGAGATTAATCCTGATGAACATGTTTCAAATGTTTTAAACTTACACCTAATTGAGTCAGATGGGGATGGTGTTGGAGAAAATGATGCAAGACTTTTAATAAGTCAAAGTCATTCATCAGCAGTTAGTGACAAAGCTGATACTGCAACAACTGATGTTGGTAAATGTGTTGAGACACAAGTGCTGAAGAATAACTCTTCAGATGTTATCAATCCATCAGCTGTTGTCAATTTGACTACAAATACTGATGCCTCAGATGTTCTGATGAACAAACAATCTGTTTCTAAGTCATCAGTACTTGTAGATAATCACAAGGGAAAGCAAAAGAGGGTGCCTTGTGATATTTGTAGGCTGTTTAATCATTCAACTGATGAATGCTGGTACAGAAAAGGTTCTAAATTCAACAAAATCAAGAATAAAAACAAGAATATACTCAAAATGAAAAATGAATTTAGTTCAAAATTTGTACCTGAATCATCAGTTGTTTCAAAATCTGGAAAATCCTTACAAGGAAATACCTCCAGTAAATCCAAGAAAGGAAAAGGGATTGTTCCAGATTCAGGGAAACAACACTTGACAGCATCTCATTTGATTAAAGACACTAAAATGATCAAACACAAAAATAAAAAATCAAGTTCTGATGTGTCTGATGAAATCAAAATTTTAACTCAAAATCATAATCAACTGATGCTAATGATGCAACAACTGATAGGAAAAGTCAATCTGGCAGAGGCATCTGTTGATTCATTTCATAAAAAGAAATCAAAGTCAAAAGTCAAATCAAAAATTTCTGATAAGAATGTTTCAAGTGTTGCTTCAACTGATAATGCTAGTTTTGTTTCTTCAAATGTTAACAGACCCAAAACCAAAATGGTTTGGGTCCAAAAGTCTAACTGAGTGTGTTGTTGTATGCAGGGTCCTTCAGCATACCAAAGTAGCATCTGGTATGTTGATAGTGGAGGATCCATGCATATGACTGGGAGCAGATCTCTTCTTCATAACTATTTCACTGGAAGGAGAGGATTTGTGTCCTTTGGTAATGATGCTAAGGGGTATATCATAGGTAAAGGTGTAGTCACTAATGGTGAGATTAGGTTTGATGATGTTAATCATGTTGAGAATCTTAAATACAATCTGCTGAGTGTTAGTCAAATGTGTGATAAGGGTCATGTGTCTCTCTTCACTAAGCAAGATTGTAGGATTCTATCTTCTGATGTGATGCCTTTGATTAGCAAAGTGTTAGATGAGTACACACTTCTTAAGGCTAACAGAGTGGGAAAGGTTTATGCCTTTGATCTTTCTAAGAAAATCTCTGTCAAAGGTCATCCTTGTTTATTTTCTAAGGCCTCTTTCAAGGAATCCAATTTGTGGCATAGAAGATTAGGTCATGTAAACATCAAGAACATGAATCAATTGGTGAAACATGGTCTGGTTAGAGGTCTTCCTTTAAAGGATTTTAGTTGTGATGAAAACTGTTCTGCATGCTTGAAAGGAAAGCAACACAAAGTCTCTTTTCCTTCAATTGGAGATTCCAAATCCACTGGTTGTTTACAACTGTTACACATGGATCTATTTGGTCCAGTGCAGATAATGTCTATGGCAAAGAAGAAGTATTGTCTAGTTATTGTTGATGACTATTCAAAGTTTGTCTGGACTTTCTTCTTACACTCAAAAGGTGAGGTTGCCAAGGCTATTATCAATTTTGTGTTGTATGCTGAAAAGCAGTATTCTCTTTCTATCAAGTGTGTTAGGAGTGACAATGGCACTGAATTCAGAAATCATCTTCTTGATGAATTTTATCAGTCAAAGGGAATTCAGAGACAGTATAGCATTCCCAGATCTCCTGAACAGAATGGAGTGGTAGAAAGGAAGAATAGGACCCTGATTGAAGCAGCCAGAACAATGCTTGCTGATTCTGGTTTACCTCTCACATTCTGGGCAGAAGCTGTTAACACAGCTTGCTATGTGCAAAACAGAGTTTTGGTGAATCAAAGATGGTTGAAGACTCCATATGAAATCCTTCATTCTTTAACTCCTTTGATTTCCTTCTTCAGAGCTTTTGGGTGTCCTTGTTTCATTCTCAACACCAAAGATCAGCTTACCAAGTTTGATTCCAAAGTTGATGCAGGATACTTTGTTGGATATTCTTCAACATGCAAGGCATATAGAGTGTTCAATTGTAGAACAAAGACTGTAGAAGAAACTCTTCATGTCAAATTCAATGAATGTCCTAAAGATTCCATTCCTCAGAATCCTGCTGAGATGTTTGATCTGAATATCTTGCAACATGATTGTCATGTTGAGAATAGTGGTGTAGAAGATGAAGTTCTTCCAGCTAATCCACCACCAGTTTCTAATGCAACATCACAAGGAATTTCAGATGATGAAGATGCAAGTACTCATTTGTTCAGATTCAGTGACAATATATCCACTTCTACCAAATCTGATGCTCCTCCTGCTTCAGCAATCCCACTCAATACAAATGCTGATGAAATTCTGGAATCCTCTCAATCCTTTGAAATCCCAGCTGCTTTGTTTCCTGAATCATCTTCAACTGCAACATCTGATCCTCCAGCAAACACTTGCACTGATCTTATTCCATATCAAGAACTGAAGGATCATCCTTTATCTCAAGTTCTTGGTGATATTTCAGCAGGTGTTTCAACTAGAAGTCAATTATCTAACTTTTGTCTTTATGCTCTCTTTGTCAGTCAACAAGAGCCAAAGAACTACCACATAGCACTTAGAGACATTGGCTGGGTGGAGGCAATGCAGTTGGAATTGTTGCAATTCAAGAAGCAACAGGTTTGGGAGCTGGTTTCTTTACCTCCAGGTAAGTGTGCAATAGGCACAAAATGGGTGTTTAGGAATAAAACAGATGAAAAAGGTCAAATCATTAAAAACAAAGCTAGACTGGTTGTACAGGGGTTCTGTCAGGAAGAAGGTATTGATTATGATGAAACTTTTGCCCCTGTAGCCAGATTAGAAGCAATTAGGCTGTTTTTAGCATATGCTGCCTTACATAAACTTAAAGTTTTTCAAATGGATGTCAAAAGTGCTTTCTTATATGGTAAAATAAAAGAGGAAGTGTATGTGTGTCAACCTCCAGGCTTTGAGGACAATAAACATCCTGATTGGGTGTACAAGCTTGATAAAGCTCTTTATGGGCTGAAACAAGCACCTAGAGCCTGGTATGACACATTATCCACTTTTCTTCTAAAAAATAATTTCACTAGAGGCTCCATTGATCAAACTTTATTCATAAAGAATGTAGGCCAGCATAAGCTACTTGTTCAAATTTATGTTGATGACATTATTTTTGCTTCATCTGACCCAAAGTTGTGTGATGATTTCACTAAGCTTATGACTACAAATTTTGAAATGAGTTCTATGGGGGAGTTACAGTTTTTCTTGGGTCTTCAAATCAAACAAAAACCTGATGGAATTTTCATTCACCAATCAAAATACACAAAAGAGCTTTTAAAGAAATTTGATTTGCAAAACTGTAAGCCATGTTCCAACCCCATGAGCACCACCACACAACTTGATGCAGATCTGAAAGGTACTTCAGTGGATGAAACTCTTTATAGATGTATGATTGGATCTTTAATGTACCTAACTGCATCCAGGCCAGACATTATGTTTGCCACATGTGTTTGTGCTAGATTTCAGGCTGCACCCAAAGAGTCTCATTTGATTGCTGTGAAAAGAATTTTCAGATACTTGCAAGGTACTCAATTCCTGGGAATATGGTACTCCACTGGACAATCCTGCAAGCTGGTTGCTTTCTCAGATAGTGACTATGCAGGATGCAAACTCTCAAGAAAATCTACTTCTGGTGGGTGTCAGTTTCTAGGAAATTGCTTGGTTTCTTGGCAAAGTAAGAAGCAAACTTCTGTAGCCACCTCCACTGCTGAAGCTGAGTACATTGCTGCTGCAAGTTGCACTTCCCAAATTCTCTGGCTTCAGTCTCAACTTCTGGACTATGGCATCAAAGAACTGAAGACACCATTGTTAATGGATAGTGCTTCAGCTCTTTGTATTGTCAAGAATCCAGTTCAGCATTCTAGGACTAAACACATTGAGATCAGACATCACTTTATACGAGATTGTTTTGAAAAAGGTCTGATTGATCCCAAATTTGTTCCTAGTGCTGATGAGCTTGCTGACATTTTTACTAAGCCTTTAGACACATCAACTTTTCAAAATTTAGTTCTAAGGCTTGGTATGTTGCAACTTGAATAGGTTAGTGTTTAAATGAATAAAATGTTAAATATCCTTTTAAAATTCCAAAAATATTTTTTCCTTTATCTTGACATATTTTGATATTTTCAGTACATACTGATACATATCAAAAGTACTGATTCAAGAACAGTTATGACCTTTTCTAATACTCTAAGTTACAAGTACTGATGAGTATTGATGTTCTAAGTACTGAAGGTCAAATATTGTTCACAAGTTCTGATGAACAAAATTTCTACAAAGTTCTGATGAACAAATTGTGTACAAGTTCTGATGAACACATTGTTCACAAGTTCTGATGAACAAAATTTCTACAAAGTTCTGATGAACAAATTGTGTACAAGTTCTGATGAACACATTGTTCACAAGTTCTGATGAACAAAACTTCCACAACGTCTGATGAACAACTGTTGAAAACACCTGATGAACAAAATTATCGACAACACCTGATGAGTAATTTTACTCTTCAGTTGTTTAAACCTCAGTTGTTTTCTCTATTTAACTCCACCTTCTTCAGTTGTTTCATTATCACTTTCTCAGAACTTTTCATCTTTTTCAAAACCTATTTTCCCTCTTTCATCTCTGCTTCCATGGCTGCTCTTACTTTGAAACCGCGTCACAATTCGATTGCCTACTTGACCAAATCTTCATTCTGGTCCAAGTTTGATGAAGCAGTGGATTTGATGAACTCCTCTCAATTCAAAACTGCTTTTCTCATCAATCCAACTCTGTATGTTGAATCCATTCATCAGTTTTGGATGAATGTTGAACTGATAAATGTTGGAACTGGAGTCATCTCTCTTCGATCAACAGTCAATGGTCACAACGTGCATATCAGTCCCGCTGAGCTCAGAGATGTTCTTCAACTTGACGATGCCAACCTAGTTACTCAGTTTCCTAAAAGCGCCACTGACCTCTGTTTTACAAGTCATGAATACCAGGGCGATTTGAGTGACTCAACACTTTTCAAGAAGCACTTTAATGATCCAGAGCGTCTGATATTCCATATGATCAACATATGCCTGGCTCCGAAGTCTTCTTCATGGGATCAAATGTCATCTCGTTGGCAACAGGTATTGTACTCTATTCTCGAATCTCAAAAGCTAAATTTTTCTCAAATACTTTTTTCTGAATTAACTGAACATGCTGGTAAGCCTGTTTCATCTAGATGGTTACTCTATCCTCGTTTTATTATGGCCATCATAGAGAAACAGCTGCCACAAACAGGCCTTGTTGGTCAGGGGATCCCTGCTCCAGCCGTTTTGCTGGAAGTATATTCCCGACACAACTCCAACCTCACTTTAAAAGAGGCTGCCCGGAAGCTCAAACCCAAGCAACGGGAACCCTCAGCCTCATCCTCAAAATCCAAATCCAAAGTCCCCACTAAACCAAAATTCACTAAGCCCAAAAAGGTTGCTCAGGGAAATGAGTCCCCTGAGTCTGCCCATGCCTCACCAAGGCATGAACTGACCACTGGTAGTAGTCAACCAGTGGTTCATCCGACTCCACCGGCTCAAACCGCCCAGGTTTCCTCTCAACAGGAACCTGGTGCAACCTTTGTAGGGGACACCACATCACTAGAACCTATTTCAGTTGAAATGGTTTCTATTGAAAAACACCAATCTCCCCGGGTGCATTCTCCTTCAAACCCACTTTCTATAGAAACCACCACCAATAGCCCAACATTTGTTATTGATCAAATCCTGAATCAGCTGAACATTCCTATCCCCTCCCAGACACCTATCACTACTGGGATAAGCTCCAACATTGAGGGGGAGGACCAAAGTGTCTCTGATAACCCACAGGATCATGACTACAACATCAGATCTCCTAGTGTGGAAAGAGAGATTCTGATATCTGACAAGGCTGCTACTTCATCACCTCCATCATTTGGAGTGATTGCTAGTGGTACCATTGCTAAGACCTTGTCAGAGGCAACAACTGATGAAGGGGTTACCCCTGAGGTTGGAAGTCCCCAGTACCAAGACAAAGGGGCACCTGAATCTGTTGAGCCACACTCAACTCAGGTAAATCCTGAGATTCTCAGGAGGTCAGATGATGTAGCTAATGCTACTGATGACCAAAGATCAGTTGCTGAGCTTGTTAAGCAAAACCAACTCCTTGAGGCTGAGGTATGTAGACTCAATGAGCTACTCACCAAAATGTCCAAGGACAAAAGACCATCTTCCCCACTTACCCCACAGATGGCACCTTCTCATTCTGAAGGTCACCCAAACACTTCCCCCACTCCTTCACAATTTGAAAAGCCACCAGCCACTGTTTTTGGCACTAATCCTTTGGGTTCAAGCCCCCCAGAGGCATTAGCTGCTGCCTTTCTACAAATCCTACCTCTCATCACTCCATTATTGAAATCCATTATTGTTCAAGCCCTTGATGAGAGGTTACCTTCCCAAACTCAAATTCAACAAATGGTTGATGAGGCTGTGACTGCTAAACTTTCAACTATACATACTCCTTCTTCCCCTGCAGCCAAAAAGGGGGAGTTAAGAACTGAATCAGTCACATCTTCAGCTTCCAAAAGGCCAAGGTCTGAAGAGGTTGCAGTTGAAAGGTCTCCTGTCATTCAGGTAACTTATAAGAGACAGAAGAAGAACAAACCTGTTGAAATTATCAACAGAGATGATGTAGAAGTTGAGCAGGAAATGGTTGATAAAGAAATTGAAGTTAATGCTGAACAATTGGAAGCCACAACATCTGATGTACAAAAAGAAGTCAAAACCTCTGATGTACAAGAATTGGCTACAACTTCTGAAGTTCAAACACAGGCTACAATCTCTGAAGTTCAAGTACAAGCCACAACTTCTGATGCACAAGACTCTGAACTAGAAGGGGTTCAAATTCCAGAGGTTCAGACTCAGGTTGAGACTCAGGTAGTTGAGGTAAGGGCTCCTCCAAAGAAGAGAAGGCAACTCAGAATTCAAGAGGAAGAAAGTTCTGATGAAGAAGACAGGTTGAATATCTCCACAGTCATCAAGCCAAAAGCTCAAAAGCCTGCACCTTCAACAACTGGGGTAGATCTGACAGTTCCAAAGAAGAAAATTACTCTTCCTGCCAAGTACATTCCTGAAAAGCCATTAGTTTTCGGTCAACAGCCAATTATTACACCAGAGGCTAGGATGTTGGCAGTCAAAGTAAAACTGGAAGAAGAAGAGAGCCAAAGGAAACATGATGAGCAATTCCTCAAGTTGGTGGATAAAGATTATCCTCAGACTTCAACTATCACTGCAATGAAAAAGGAAGCTCAAAGAATGTATGCTCTGAAATGGACATTCAAATATACAAAAGAATTGATTAAGATGTGGCCTGACCCAAGGGTTCTTCATAGGATTCACAAGAGACAGCCCCCAGCAACTTATGCAAATAGGATCAAAAGGGTGTTGAGTGCTGAAATCATGCTTGGGTCAGTGCTTGATCCTTGGGAAATCATTAATGACTTCAAGAGTGTCTACAACTCAGGTGCAAAAGCTCCTAACTTCTTAGAGAACAAAATGATAAAGAAGGGACTGGTGTATAGGAGGCTGGAACATGTTCAGCAAGAAGAACTATTTTTGTTTTTAGAGGGTAAGCACCCTGATGAGTTTGTGTACAGGGAAATTACAAGAGTAGAACTGAAGGATGGGACTACGGCCAGATACTTGTCTGAATTTTATGGGCCTGAGTCCTTCTTCGAAGGTGAACCTGAAAGATTGACTCCAGAAGAGAAGATGTTACTACTTGAAGCTTATGTCCGTGAGTCTTTCAGGTTAGTATACAATCAATAGCTTCAATGAGAGGGGTTAATGCTCATAGTCCATTTCCCCAATGGAGTTCCCTCTCATATTTTGAAAGTTAGAATTTTTGGAAGCTGTTGGTTATCAGGCTTATACTTTAACTGGTCAATTTTGATACTGATCTCAAAGAAAAAGACATTTCTTTCTGCCTGGGAATAAATAAGTGAGACCTTAAATAAGTTAGAGGTTTTTGGCTGCATTGGTTCAGGGGGAGTTTGTTGGACTAAAAGAACCAATGAGCCGGATCAGAAAAATCTCTAAGTCTCACAGCATTACAACAACTGAAGAAGAACACAAAGGCTGATATTCAAATGTGCAGAAGTCACAAGATCTGAAGACATGTACAACAGCTGAAGTGTAAGTCATCAGGTGTTGTAGTGTATAGTTAGTCTTCAGTAGTTTTCTTTTATTGTTTGTAAAAGTCTGATGAGTAGTTTACTCATCAGATGTTTTAGTATTTTGTTCTTCAGTAGTTTTGTTCTTCAGTAGTTGTAGAGTTTGTCTTCAGATGTTGAAGACATCCTCAGTAGTTTAGTTATTTTCAGTTGTTTTGTTTTGTCTGTTAGATGTCAACATCATGTGACATCATCAGACGTCACTGCCTTCTATATATAGGTAGTTGACATGATTGTAATGAAACGAAGTTAATGAATTGAATGAGATATTCCTTTTACAGAAAACTTTCTCTCTCTATAACAAACTTGCGTTACTGTTTGATTGAAATTGTTCTTACTTTACTTATGCTAATTCTGTGTTGAATTCCGCTGCTATACTCTACTGATTTATCAATTGAGAACATCTGATCCTATAGTATTTTGTCAAATGGGCAAGTTTCTTTTGACAAAGTCAGATATGGAAAGCAGTTGGAGAATAATCTTCTTTCAGTATCACAGATTTGTGATAAACAGTACAAAGTTCTCTTTGATGACTCCAAATTCTACATTCTAAGGCAAGGTGTTGCTATCCCTGAAGATTGGATCTTGATGTCAGCTCCCAGGAAGCAAGACTTGTATGTACTCAATATGGCCACAGCTTCAACTACATCCTCCACAGCTTCATGTTTTATGTCAAAGGCAACTGAGAAAGATTCAATTCTTTGGCATAAGAGGATAGGTCATTTGAGTCCGCGCAAGATGAATCACCTGGTACACAACAATTTGGTTGAAGGGGTTAGTCTGAAGAATTTCAAGCTATCTGATGTCAGTGTATCCTACAAGAAGGGAAAGCAAATCAAGCAGTCTCACAAGCCCAAGAAGTGTCACTCCATCACTGTTCCACTTGAGCTTCTCCATATGGATCTATTTGGTCCTGTTAACCGCAAGAGTATAGCTGGGGATCAATACTGTCTAGTTATTACTGATGAATATTCCAGATACTCTTGGGTTTCTTTCTAAAGGAGAAATCTGAAACGTTTGACTGCATTCAAGTGTTGGTTACCAAACTTGAATCTCTTTATAAGCTCAAGATTCGTATACTCAGAACTGAAAATGGGACAGAGTTCAAAAACCACAACATGGAGAATTTTTGTAATGAATGGGGAATTGTTCAACAATTTAGTGCTCCATATGTCCCTCAAATGAACGGTTTTGCTGAGCGAAAGAATCGGACTTTGATTGAAGCTGCTAGAACGATGATTGCTAATTCATCTCTTCCAGTTCAGTTCTAGAATGAAACTGTAGCAAATGCTTGCTACAAACTGAATCGGGTTTTGATTGTAAAAAGACATGGGAAGACTTGCTTTGAATGCTCCATAACAGAAAGCCAAACCTTAAGTATCTAGAACAATTTGGTGCTCCCTGCACGATGCTTAAGAAACATGAGCAAGGCAAGTTTAATGAAAAGGTGGAAGAAGGCTACTTTCTTGGGTACAGTACTCCAAACAAGCGGGTCTACAACAGATCAACTCAAAATGTAGAGGAATGGTACCATGTAGATGTTCAGAAATATTCTATGCCACCACCTGGGAAGGGTCCTGACTGGGTGTTCAACTATATTGATTTATTTGACTCCTTCAACATGTCTCCCATGTATACTGATGAAGATGTTGCTATTCAGATGATGTATGATGCACAAAATGCACCTGATGAACCATTGCAACCTTCATCCACTTCAATTCCCACAGTCCAGATAAATAATGAAAGCTCAGACACAGACGACAATCCAGTTCCGCCAGCTGCCCCCGAACCAAATGTTGACAATCTTGTGCCAGGACTTGAGGACTTGCATCTGAACAATCTTGATCCACAGGTTGAAGTTCCTGCTCATCCTGTTGGAAGAATTAATCAAATTCATCCTCAAGAGAACATTATTGGAAGTCCTTTAGATGGGCTTAAGACAAGAAACCAACTTTCTTCAGGGTGACTTGTAGACATTCTTGATTTTGCAGATGTAAATTTTTGTGCCCATTCTTGTTTCATCTCCCAAGTTGAACCGCGAACCGTCACTGAGGCTTTAAAGGAAGAATCATGGGTTGATGCCATGTAAGAAGAACTCCTACAATTCAAGAAGTTAGGTGTTTGGCAACTTGTTGACAGACCAAAAGGTGCAAAAGTTATAGGCACCAGATGGGTTCTTCGTTGCAAGAAAGATGATCATGGGATCATTGTTAGAAACAAGGAAAATCTGATGGTTCAAGGATTCAGACAGATTGAAGGATTGGACTATAATGAAGTGTTTGCACTGGTTGCTAGACTTGAAGCAATTCGTATTCTCTTGGCTTATGCATCCTTCAAGAAGTTTAAAGTCTATCAAATGGATGTCAAGAGTGCATTCCTTTACGGTGTGATAAGTGAAACAATGTATGTCAATCAACCTCCCGGGTTTGAGGATCCATTGCATCGTGACCAAGTCTACAAGTTAGACAAGGCCTTATATGGATTGCATCAAGCACCGCGAGCATGGTATGAGACACTATCTACTCACCTTCTGAACAACGGGTTCAGAAGAGGTGTCATTGACTGCACACTGTTTATTCGAGAAAAGGATGGTGATCTACTCTTGGTACAAATTTATGTGGACAATATCATTTTCTGTTCTACCAATGATAGTCTGTGCAAAGAGTTTGAGATGGTTATGAAGGAGAAGTTTGAGATGAGCTAAATGGGAGAGATGAAATTTTTCTGGGATTACAGGTGGATCAGTCTGAGACAGGAATCTTCATTCATCAGGCCAAATATGTTGGTGACATACTGAACCGGTTCAGTATGTCAGATGTGAAACCTGCTGGTACCCCGCTGGCTGTCAATCACGGGATTACACCAGATGAAAAGGGGGAGTTAATCGATGCCACTCTGTACCGAGGAATGATCGGATCTCTGATGTATCTCACTGCTTCTCGGCCAGACATCATGTTCGCCACATGCTTGTGTGCTCGTTATCAATCAAAACCAAGAGTATCCCATATCATTGCTGTGAAGAGGATTATGCATTATCTGAAGGTACTCCTGATCTTGGCTTATGGTACCCTAATGATGATAACTTTGAGCTTACTGCATATAGTGATTCATATTATGGTGGATGCAAGAGAGATTTCAAATCAACATCCGCGGGATGTCAGTTCTTTGGAACCCGGTTGGTTACCTGGCAGTGCAAGAAGTTGACGTCGGTGTCTACTTCAACCTGTGAAGCTGAATATATTGCTGCTGCTAGTTGCTGTTCTCAGATCATCTAGATACAACAGCAACTCAGGGACTATGGGTTACATTTTTCTAACACTCCTATTTATGTTGATAATACTGCTGCCATAGCTGTCACTAAAAATCCGGTCCAGCACTCGAAACCAAAACACATCGACATTAAATATCACTTCATTCGTGATTGCTTTGAAAAGAAACTCATCGATGTTGTTAAGGTACACACCGATCACCAGAAAGCCGATCTTTTTACAAAAGCTTTTGATAAACCCAGATTTTTATATCTGCTATTGGACAATGGTGTTTTTCAAAAGGATGAAGTCCTTCCTTCATCTGAAACTAACAAATGATCATCGCTTTTATTAGTTAGCTTTATTTTGTTTTATTGTTCATTGTTCAGTATTGTGTTCTTTTTTATATTTCTTATAAAAAAAAACTCAAAAAGATTTTATGTTTTAGGTTTTTAGGGGGAGAAAGTATGTTATTTGAAAAACCAAAAAAATTAAAAATTTGGAAAATACAAAAACATTCATAAAATCTTAAAAACTAAGTCCTCTTTGAGAAAGTAATGTGTTAGCCTATTATATCTTAGAAGCTGAGGTGAATGCGTAAGCTGAAAACACATGCGAATTGTGATTTGATGTACTGATAGGCCGACTTTACAAAATGAATAGACAATTTGTGATAACTTAGAAAGTCTGATTTGTGGGATCTATTTTAGAAAACAGCCAAGTGAGAAATAGTTTTTGACTCAAATCAGGCATACACCGGTCATCATAGGATCTAATGAGGTTTCAAATGATTGATGAATTCAAGTCTATACACGTTCCATATTGCTGGGACGAACCAAGCTGTAGCCGTCCATTCAGATGAGAATGATTGAATCATAAGAAAAATAAAAACAAGCTGGTATTAGGCTTGAAGAAAAACAAGAACAAGCTGGTATTAAGCTTGAGAAATACATAAACTAAATAAGTTCGATTCCATACACGTGCCATATTGCTTTGTAAAGACCTAGCTGAAGCCATCCATTTGGATTGAACAAGAAAAATACAAAAACATAATAAACTGGAATCTTGTAGAATTTATGATGACTGGTATTAAGATGTGCAGAAATGAGTTATAAGCTGATTTTCATCTTTAGTGGTAAAATGAGATGGGTAACTCAATCAAAAAACATGAGTGATCATAAAGTTTGTCTAAAAGTTCTGTACTGTTAGGTTTAAGATTGGACAAATATATCAGTAATCGTATCATAAGACAAATGTGTCTGAAGTGAAACATTCAGCGATGCTGATTTGATGTGATTAGGTGTATGTGTTAGTTTCTCAATAGACTTCTCACAAAAATATGTGTGTCTTTGTCTTTAGCTACTAGTTGTACAGTCGTATTTTGTTTCAGAAAAACAGAAAAATAGTTTCTATTTTCAAAATTTGTTTTAGATGATCATTTGTAAGTTCAGGTGTCTGTCATATTTGAATCCTTAACCAACCAGACTTATCTTCATAACTGGCACCCATTTTTACTGATCATAATGTTGAAATTTTGAAATCAAGTTTTGTTTTTGTGAGTGCATTGTTTCATTTGCACGAATGAATATTGAGTATGAATCATTCGACCGAATGACATCATTAGGTGAATGAGTCATTCGGCCGAATCAACATGAGCCGAAGGAAGTCAATCGCCTGTTTCATTCGGCGAATGACTATGTTATTTGAATCTCATTCGCCGAATGTCTATCGAAGGAAAATATCTCATTCGACGGTTTCATTCGGCAAATGACTAACACTATATAGGCGTTCAATCGGCCGAACTACCTAATTCTCCACATTTTCATTCGCCAAATACTGTGTGTGTGACATTCGCCCGAATTACCTTCTTTCTTCGGTCCACCATTTTTTCGTGATTTCTTTTGATCCAACTACTGATATCCTTGCTTCTTATTGTCTCAGGTATACTTGGATCCAATATCGTTGATTTTTGACCGTGGAATCATCGAAAACCATTCAAAATTTGGGGTTTTAGGGTTTTAGAATCGCCTTTTAAATAGATGACTAAATAGAACTCTAAATCACCTAATGTCTTTATTAAAAGGACTAATCGGTGGTCTCTGAATGTGTTGATATGGTTTTTGTGAACTGATTTGAACATTTTTTCAAATGGAGATTGAATTTGAACTGTCAGCCGAATGACGCCATTCGGCGAATGAAGTTCATTCGGCGAATAGCTCATTCGGCGAATGGATCATTCGACCAAGTTGCTCATTTGACCAAGGAGCTCATTCGCCCAAATCAACTTCATTCGGCCAAAATGTTCCAAATGATTCTTTGTTCTGATTTCAATCTTTTGTGCAACTGAATTGTACTAACATGTATTTTCTCTGTTTTTCAGTATGGCAGGATACAAGTCGGTGACCAAGAACAACATATGTGCCCACCTGGATCTCGACACGCCTAATGCCCGACATTTCACTGAGATTATCACATTTTTTAGGCGTTCCAGGATTTTTACTGCCATCTCGACTATGCATGTGCCATATCACTCTCACCAGCAGGACTTCTGGGCGTCTGCTGATATTGAATTTGAAGCTGAGCCTCCTGTTATTCGAGGCAAAGTACTTGGGCATGATGTTGTTATCGCTGCTGAGCACATCAGGAGAGTATGTGGATTCCAAGATACACCAGATCAGCCGTATCTGCTCGATCGATAATTAGTTCGTGGCTGCTTCATGAGATGCAAGTACGAAGGTTATCTTGGAGCTGGAATCCTCAACAAAGCTTACGTCTCCGGAGTTCAAGTATCTAGCCCATGTGCTTATCCACTGTCTTGGGTCTAGGAGAGGTGGATTCGATGATATGAGGGAGACTATACAGTGTTCCTTCGTCGCCCTAGTGCTGAACCGACCATTCAATTTCTCAGAGATGGTCTTCTCACACATGAAGGAGAATGTGACACTCAAGGGAGACAAGAAATTTCTTATGTATCCTCGGTTTCTCCAGCAGCTGATTGATGCTCAGCTTCCTGATTTGCCAAAGGTTACTGCAGACATTATTTGATTGGAGCACATGAATGATATTACTCTTAACAGAGTAATGTCATACAGATGCAAGGATAGGAAGCCTACCGTTCACTCATTGTTTGGTCATCTTTTGAGGCCTGATTACATAGTTCCAGTTGGTCGAAGATGGAGACATGATGATTTAGATTCTGAGGTGGAGGACATTATTGTTCCTGATGATGGTGGTGGTGATGGTGATGGTGCAGGTGGTGAAGGTGGTGATGGTGCAGGTGGTGATGGTGCAGGTGATAGTGGTGCTGGTGCTGGTATTAGTGTGAGTACAGTTACTATGAGCACTGTAGCTGCAAGCACTGTTGGTGTGAGTGCTACTATTGATGAGATTATCTCTACTGCTGATGTGAGCATGGTTGAGGCTGGTGGTATGAGTGTTTGTGGTGGAGTTGGCATGTCTACTGCAGAGGGAGAGGATGTTGATATTGATTCTTTGTTAGAGTTAGATTTCATGGCTAACTCTACAGACACTATATCTACTCCTTTTGATATGACTGGTACTACATCTGCAGAGGATAGAGAGGATTCTGATGATTCAGAGAATGAAGGTGGTGAGGCTGGAGGTGAAGGTGCTGAAAGCTCAGACTCAGAAGACACACCTGATGATGAGTTTGAGAATGTGTGGATAGGAGGGAGACTGATGAAGAAGAGAAAGAAATGGAGCGAAGCTGAAATTGAAGAGATCACTGATCCTTCATTTATTCCAGAGTTTGATGTGTCTCCTCCTCCACGTACTTCTACCTCTAAATCTACAGCAGTCGTGACTGTTGCTGCGGCAACTCAATCCACTTAATCTCCGGCAGGCAGGGGGAAAAGATCAAGATTTATGTTCCAGAGACAGTCAGAACTGTCAGTTTCTGCCACCACTACTGTTACATCAGTGGTTGCAACTGTAGTTTCTTCACTGATCAGGTCAGGATCTGTGCCTACACGTGCTACCATAGCTCCTCTGGCCATCTCCATTACTCAGGCACTTGTCTACACTGCTGCATCTGCTGGTCCTTCCATCATTCGTTCTGATGTTATTATACCTACTGTTTCAGTCGTGGAGCAGTTGAGTACACTGAACAGTATGGTTCTGAGACTGATGGAAAGGAACCTGGAGCAAGAGAAAAAGAGCAAAGAGCAGGAATTATTGATTGCCCAGCTCGCCCAGCGGGTAAATGACCAGGATGCCTTATTACTACAGGCTGCTGATCAACGAGCAGATGTGAGAGCTCGTTCTGCTCAACAAGAGGAGCAGCTTGTCACACCCCTGCGCCGTGTGCGGAATCCACGGCGCGGTGACGTATGATCAGTTGAATCATGCACAAGTATTGAATAAGAACAACCACAATGGATTACTAAGTTGCATAATGTTTAGACAATTGTTTAGTTACAGACAATCTATCTACCAAAAGAATGACAACTACAGACCCAAAATATAGTTACAAAATAAGACTCCAAACAAGACAATTAAACATTTAGGATTTAGTGTGTTTCTAATCCATCCTAGCATGTTTCTTCATCTTGTTCTATCTTAGTATGGTCTCCTTAGTTGTCTCTGAGATTGTCTTAAACCTGATTACCTGAAACACGTGAAAAGTAACTGTCAACTACAGACGTAGTTGGTGAGAACAATAGGTTTAAACATTTGTAAACATGAGTTATATGATATAAGACATAGGTAAGTTAAAGCATCATAAGATTCACACGGATGAGCTGCAACCCAAACTAACATCAAGTAAGAAAATGAGTGTAAACAGTCCAATCACTGTTTGCACAAGAGTCAACATATAATATCAAGTCCCAAACCACGTTTGGAGTTAGATAATGTGTCAACAGTTTTGATAAAACCATATGAAACCGAAATCTGCAGTTAGTTTATAAAACAGATTTAAAAACTAACTGCAGCAATCGGCCTGCCCCAATGTGTGTGTCCGCTTTCCCTTGTTGTGATCACCCAGTACTAACGCTAATGAATATGATACTTGATGCTTTTACAAGTTTGTTTACAACAATGGACACCATGTTTTCTGAACCTTACTTTAACCGGATGTGTTAATGCCTTATTTGATAACATGAATTGAAAACCTAGATTTAATTCCACGAATTAAATCCTTTGTTTTAAATAACATGAATTGAATCCCTTGATTTGATTACCATGATGTGAACCACTTGATTTGAATACCATGTTATGAACCACTTGTTTTGAATACCATGATGTGAACCACTTGTTTTGAATACCATGATGTGAACCACTTGTTTTGAATACCATGATGTGGTGACCTTGTGTAACAACAAGGTTTATAACGAAAGAGTTTATAAAATCCTTTATCTAAAAGTGTTTATCCTTCATAAATACATTTGAGTAAATCAGTTACAAAACAGTTCAAAGATCCTTTATAAAACCTTTTTAGTGAAAAGAGTTTAATAGTTGATAATTCCCTTAAAACAGTTGATGAATCCCTAGGATTCGTAAAATGAACCCGTAATGTTTATAAGAATACACACACCTTGTGTAATGAAATATGATTGTAAATGATTGGTTTGATCACGTGTTCCACCCCAAAACAGTTATAAAAACAGTAAAAGAGGGGCTAAAGTTCTCACCTGTCTGCAGTAGACTCTGAACTAAAACAGATAGCAAGTAGCAAACAGGACTTCTAATTGTTTCCTATAACATTGTAATCATACATAAGATATAGGATTTATAATTGTATAGACTTTGATTCATTGATTGACTTGTGTTCACTTGAAGTTGTTTAACTTGATTACTTGATTGATCATGGGTTCAAGAAACTTGTGTAATGATCTTTTGTACAACAACATGCTTGCTTCACATTTGTTTAAGTGTTTGATAAACCATTTGATAACATGAGTTGTGAAAAGCTGTTCAGATTTTTAAGTCTTTGTGTTGTGAATTAATTCCATGAACGGTTAAGTTACACTTAAACCATTAATGATTAATTCACAATTGTCAAGTTATGATTCAATAATATGCTTTGAACCTATGTAACCACAATGGTTCTTGAATCAAGTCCATGTGCCACTTAGGTTCACGATGGGCCAACCGAATGTGGTGTTAGGCCCAATGGATGTGATGTTGGCCCAACAACATGAAATTAGGCCTTGCAACACCCCAACACATTATTAACCCGATTTGATTCCAATTGGGTCATGTACAACTTAATTGGGCTTAGTTCCATCTATGGGTCAAGTTGCTTTGTGGAGTTGGGCCGGATATGGTGGGATTGGGCCGAAGGTTTACGGCTGCCAACTTTGGGCAGCGAACCTTTTGGCTCCAGCCAAGGTTCGGCCCTATGGCCAAATGGTTCGTCCAGAATAATGTGTTCAAAGGTTCGGCTCATGATGGTTCTATGGTTCGTTCAACGTCTAAGGGTTCGTCTCACTAAATGGTTCGTTCACATGCATAAGGGTTCGGCCGGCTGCATGGTTGATAAAGGCTCGTGAAAGCAATGGTTCGTGGTGATGGTTATGGGTTCGTGAACAAGATGACCTTTTGCAGGTTCGCTAGTGAATCAGGGTTCGTCGACCATAACCATCAGAAGGGTTCGGCTGCTCATGTCTCATGAAGGTTCGGCTCCAATGAAGACTTCGGCCCTAAGTTCTAATGGTTCGGCAATAATCAACGAACCATGCAGGGTTCGTCTTCCTATAGTTCGGCCTGGGAGGGTTCGTGGACGGCATGAAGGCTCGGCTAGGAGGGCAGATGATGGTTCGGGAGATCGTGGGTTTGGCTGGGCTCGCCGCGACTCAAGAAGGTTCGGCCGGGAAACCCTAATGGTTCGGCTAAGAGCTGAAGAAGGTTCGGCCCCTTAACCAGCCGCGAACCTGTGCGAACATCATCACCATCATCGAACCAACAACTCCAGGCCACGATCTAAGTCATTATACTCTCGATGAAGGTTGCTACATGTGCGAAACTCGAAGGGTAATGCAAATAAACCGGTTATATGTGTATTTCACGAACTCACAAACGAAAACCCTAATCTCGTGATCTTTCAAGCCTTATTACCTCGCGATTTGCTGGATGGATCTGCGAAAATCTTGTACTTCCGTGTAGAGGATGTCGAGGGCTTCGCGTGGACACAAAGAATGACGAAATCCGTCGAGCAACGAAGGAGTTACGCGCGTTTAATGCTCGGTTTTTCTAGAGAGAGGTTGGAGAACGAATTTGGTAGAGAGAGAGGGTTTGGCTGCATTTAATGAAGAAAATGGTCTTCTTCAAGGCTTTTATAGCCCGGGTGGTATTCGGGTTCGTTTCGGTCGCTCGGTTCGCGTTTCCGGAACGTAACGCGTATTTTACGCGGTTTTAAATAAAAAGAGTTGTTAAACTCATTAAAATGATGAGTTTCAAAATAGTAAAAATATAAAATAATAAATTTAATTATTTTTACTCTTCGTGTGTTAACAGATCGTTAAACATTCGAAATTACGTGTATACCCGCAATCGCGTACATTTTCCGATCGTATTAATTATTTAAAGTCGTTTAATCGTAATTATAAGTTCAACATTCGTACGATTATGGATCGTCACCCATAACTATACTCAGTCTCGCTTACAGATTACGATCTTTGTTGAATTAATTAAATGTCATAATATTCGTCTCGACACTACGCACTAACACTAACCTGTTACACCGAACGCAGTATATATATAGGGCTCACTCTCGCTGCCCACCACTGTTTCGATATAACAAGTTACTGTTCTTGCTTAGTGAAATCGACTGTAAATAAATAATATATACTTGTTTTCTGATTACTAAGATCCTGTAACACACAAGCACACATTTTGAACATACGAATCACATTGATGAACTGAACCATGAATAGACACTGTTCTAACACTGTTTACAACTACATGACTATATGCACAAATGTTACACTCTCCCATAGTTAAGGGAATTTCGTCCCGAAATTAACTAGCCGAAGATACTGTAAAAAGATGAGGGTACTTAAGCTTCATCTGGTCTTCACGTTCCCAGGTGAACTCAGCACCGCGTTTGCCCTCCCATCGCACTTTCACGATCGGGATACGGCTGCGTTTAAGTTTCTTGACCCCATGATCCATGATCTCAACTGGACGTTCTATGAATTGCATGTTATTCCGAATCTGTATGTCTTCCAGTGGAATCTGAACATCATGATCCGCTAAGCATTTCTTAAGATTCGATACATGAAAAGTATCATGAACATTGCTTAGCTCCACTGGAAGTTTGAGTTTGTAGGCTACGGGACCAATCCGTTCCAGGATCTCAAAAGGTCCAACGTACCTTGGTGCAAGTTTCCCTTTCTTCCCGAATCGGACAACGCCTTTCCAGGGAGAAACTTTGAGTAAGACTCGGTCACCAACTTGAAACTCAAGCGGTTTCCGACGACGATCAGCATAACTCTTCTGCCGATCTCGTGCGGCCTTAAGCCGTGACTGAATGATTGTGATTTTGTCTGATGTTTCCTGAATGAGTTCTGGTCCTACGACCTGTGAGTCACCAATCTCGGTCCAACAGACCGGTGATCGGCACTTTCTACCATATAGAGCTTCGAATGGTGCACATTGAATGCTCGTATGATAGCTATTGTTATATGAAAACTCAATGAGTGGGAGATGAGTGTCCCAACTTCCACCGAAGTCAATGACACAAGAGCGAAGCATGTCCTCAAGTGTTTGGATAGTCCTTTCGCTTTGGCCGTCGGTTTGGGGATGATATGCCGTGCTAAGATTAACACGCGTTCCCAAAGCCTTTTGCAATGATTGCCAAAAGCGAGAAGTGAAACGACTATCACGATCAGATATGATTGATGTTGGTGTACCATGACGTGCAATGATTTCGTTAATGTACAATGTGGATAACTTCTCCATCTTGTAATCCTCTCGGATAGGGAGAAAATGAGCAGATTTGGTGAGTCGATCAACGATCACCCAAATCGAATCGAAACCTCTCGGAGTTCTCGGCAACTTTGTTATGAAATCCATGGAAATTTGCTCCCATTTCCATTGAGGAATTTCAGGTTGCTGCAGAAGTCCCGAAGGCTTTTGATGTTCTGCTTTGACCTTTGAACATGTAAGACATTTTCCCACGTACAGTGCTATGTCTTTCTTCATCCCCGGCCACCAGTAAGATGTTCTCAAGTCTTGATACATCTTGTCGGCTCCAGGATGAACTGAGTATCGCGACTTATGAGCCTCATCACAGATGAGTGTGCGCAATTCTTCAGACTTTGGAATCCAAATGCGGCCATTGAGATATAACAACCCATCAGCTCGAGGTTCTAGTTTCTTCTCAATGCCACAATCCAAGTCTGTCTTGAGTTGATTGTCTGTTACTACTTGTTGTTGTGCAATTCGAATCAAGTCTTTCAAGTTTGGCTGTGTGTTGATCTCCATGGCTCTTACACGAATCGGTTTGACTGGTTCCTTGCGACTAAGAGCATCCGCCACCACATTGGCTTTACCCGGATGGTAACGAATCTCGCAGTAGTAATCAGTTAGAAGCTCAACCCAACGTCGTTGTCTCATGTTGAGTTCTTTCTGATTGAGAATGTGTTGTAGGCTCTTGTGGTCTGTATAGATGACACATTTAGTACCATAAAGGTAGTGTCTCCAAATCTTCAATGCAAAGACCACCGCCCCTAACTCAAGGTCATGAGTAGTGTAATTCTTCTCGTGAACCTTAAGTTGTCTTGAAGCATAAGCAATGACCTTGTCCCGTTGCATAAGTACACAACCAAGACCAAGGTTTGAAGCATCACAGTAGACAATGAAATCATCACTGCCTTCTGGAAGACTAAGGATAGGGGAATTACATAACTTCTGTTTAAGAAGTTGAAATGCATCCTCCTGTTTCTGTCCCCATATAAACGCTTGACTTTTCTGGGTTAATGTGGTAAGTGGCAAGGCTATCTTAGAGAAGTTTGCAATGAATCTTCTGTAATAACCTGCCAAACCCAGAAATGAACGAATCTCTGTTGGAGTAGATGGGGTAGTCCAGTTCTTAATCGCCTCAATCTTCGCCGGATCTACATGTATCCCATCTTTGTTTATGACATGTCCTAAGAAGTGAACCTCCTTTAGCCAAAATTCACATTTTGAGAATTTTGCATATAGTCGTTCAGTTCTTAGTAACTCTAAGACTTTCCTCAAATGATCCTCGTGTTCTTGTTCTGACTTGGAATAAATCAGTATATCATCAATGAAGACAATAACAAACTGATCCAAGTATGGCCTGCAGACTCGATTCATCAAGTCCATGAACACTGCGGGTGCATTGGTCAGCCCAAATGGCATAACCACAAACTCATAGTGTCCATACCGAGTCCTAAATGCAGTCTTTGGTATATCCTCATCATTTACTCTCAACTGATGATACCCAGATCGTAAATCAATCTTAGAAAAGCAAGTTGCTCCCTGTAATTGATCAAACAGATCATCGATCCTGGGCAGAGGATATCTATTCTTGATTGTCAACTTGTTCAACTCACGATAATCGATACACATGCGAAATGAACCGTCTTTCTTCTTGACAAATAGAACCGGAGCTCCCCATGGAGAGAAACTCGGTCTAATGAAACCTTTGTCTAGAAGTTCCTGAAGCTGACTAGACAGTTCCTGCATCTCAGATGGTGCTAATCGATACGGTGATTTCGCCACTGGGTTTGCTCCAGGGACGAGATCAATTCTAAACTCCACTTGTCGGACTGGTGGTAGTCCAGGCAAATCTTCTGGAAATACATCTGGATAATCTTTGATGACCGGTACATCTCCAACTGCTTTCTTGTCAGGTTTCTTTTCCACCACGTGAGCTAGGAAAGCATAATATTTCTTCTTCAAGTACTTCCTCGCCTGGATGCACGATACAATCTTCAATCCGCGGCATGGTTTCTCGCCGTAGACTATCATCGTTTCGCCGGACGGTAAGGGGATTCGGATAAGTTTCTCCGAGCATACGATTTTAGCATTGTTTTTGGATAACCAATCCATTCCTACTACAACTTCGAAACTTCCGAGAGTCATAGGAATGAGGTCTATGGAAAAGAGATGGTCATTTAATCTTAATTCACAACCATGGATAATAGAATCTACAACTATAGTCTTACCATTTGCTACTTCTACAGTGTAAGGAGCAGTAAGTGTGGATAGTTGCATATTAAGCAAAGAAGCAGTATGTGTAGAGATAAAACTTTTATCAGCACCCGTATCAAATATGATAGGAACATAGTGATCATTGATAAGAAATGTACCCGTGATGACTGCCGGCTCTTCACGTGCTTCAGCAGTTCCAATCACAAAAGCACGAGCAGCAGCAGTATTGTTGTTGAGTTTTGGACACTGATTCCTGAAGTGTCCCTCTGCTCCATAATTATAACAGGCCCTTCCACCTGTAGCAATAGGAGTCGTGGTAGCAGTTGTTGCAGCAGCAAGATGTGCAGATCGGCATGTAGCTGCCAAGTGTCCCATACGCCCACACTTGAGACACTTTCTGCATGGAATAGTGGGTAGATGATGGTATTGGCATCTGGTGCATAGTGGAAACGGACCAGTGTACTGCTTTCTGACATTAGCGGGTTGTGGCATAGCAGTGAGGGGAGTAGCATGAGTAGGTGCAGCCGCAGTCAACGCTGCAAAATTCTTGATTGTCTTCTGTTTCTTCTTCTTGTGGTGGTGCTGTTCAGGCTTCTTGCCTTCCTCAACCTGTGCCCTCTTAAACCCCTTTCGGGTAAGCACACCAGATTTTACATACTCTTCAGTAAGAGTAGCACCAAGTTGAATCGCTGCTTCCAGAGTAGTGGGGTTGTTCCCCATAACAGTTCCTCTGACAACCAAGGGCAGACCTTCAATGTATTTCTCTATCCTGCGAGGTAGAGGAGTAACCAAGTGAGGTACCAGAATGCACAACTCATGGAATCGAGTTGTATACTTTGCGTTCTCTCCACTATCTTGCACCAGATTCCACATCTCCACCTCCAATTTCTTCAGTTCATGATGTGGACAAAACTTTTCCACAAGTAAGTTCTTGAATCCGTCCCATGGTAAAGCTAGAGCAACTTCACGTCCTCTGGTGTTCTTCTCAGAATTCCACCAGGTGAGCGCGCCTTTGTGAAAAGCGCTTGAGGCCATCTTGACCTTCAGATTCTCAGGACATCCAGTGAAGTCAAGAATGTCTTCAATGCTTTCCAGCCATTGCAGTAGGCCGGTAGCTCCCTCGGTACCAGAGTACTTAGGAGGTTTAGCATCGTTGAACTGCTTGAATGTGAAGTTAGCAGTTCCAGAGTGATTGGTGTTGGAGTTGTTTGCTGAGTCACTGGTACTCCCCCGAAGATTCTGGGTGATATCAGTGAGCATGCCCGGGATCACATCCCGCATATGAACCGCGATAGCTCGAGCAATCTTGTTGATCTCATCGTTGTTGCCACTTGTTGAACCCCCTCCGTTAGGATCACGTCGGGGAGGCATTCTACGAATAGAAGCCACAAGTGGGTCAGTAATGAGAAAGGATACAATTGAATTTTCATGATAAGGTCAGTAATATATCCATACTACTAGTATTATCATTCAATTGTAATATGATCCAGTACACGTATAAGTTATCAACTTATTTGCATACTTATCATGTGAATATGTACGATGTTCCATAATCTCTCCACCAAATCTACACACTGACACTTTCCCGATATACCGAAAATAGCTTATATATAGGGCTCACTCTCGCTGCCCACCACCGTTTCGATATACCACGATCATGCCCTTGCTAGCATTTGGCATCACGTTTGTACTGATTTCCAAGTGTGTTCCATTGATTAAGAATCTCATGATCTTTGATCAACTTGAACTATGATTGATTCCATGATTGAACTATGATTATGTTATGCGTGCACCTACTAACAGTTGTTAACATGTAGAACTAAGTCATACGTGTGTTCTACACTTTCCTGTTAACCTATGTCAGTAAGTACTAATGATGTAATCACTTAAGAATTTCACTTAAGGTTTACATTTACAGAATGTTCACAACTTGATTGATTCACCATAATGTTTGGTTCATCCAAGTTTGAATTGCACTATGATTTGATTCACCAATGATTGTTTCCCAAATGTTTGTATCCCATGTGTTTGACTAATGATCCATGTGTCCAGTTGATCCCGAATCCTCACTCCAAATACAAACGCCGGATTCCCCTAACGTACTGAAATAAGCTTATATATAGGGTAAGCTCTCACCGACCCACCACTTACCTCAACACATCAGCGCTAATCCGTCGTCTATATTTGGGGCTAAGATTCCAACTGTTGATTGATTATGATTGTTTCATGATTTCTCTTGTTCTGTGACTATGATTATGATTATGTAAACCATGGTTCTTAATTTACTTTGAAATTAAAACCTTAGGTTTCTGTATATGTGTCCTAGGTTAATTAACCTAGGTTCTCAATACTTACAGTATCGAGTATAATGATCTCTTGTGAGAACTTCAACTAAAGAATACTGTTACACAGATTCTAAGTTATAAAGTTCCTATGATAATGAACACCTGATAATGATAACATGACAAGGATTTCAAGTTAAGATTCTAAGTTAATAGATCTTGACCTTTGAATTCCTATAGTGAATATGACAAGGATTTCAAATCAAGAATCTAAATTAATAGATCTTGACCTTTGAATTCCTATAGCGAATATGACAAGGATTTCAAATCAAGAATCTAAGTTAATAGATCTTGACCTTTGAATTCCTATACTGAATGTGACAAGAACTTTAGATCAAAGATAACAATCTTTGCCTCTAAATCCCATAATGAATATGACAAGGACTTTAGATCAAAGATAACAATCTTTGCCTCTAAATCCCATAATGAATATGACAAGAAATTCATATCAAAGATACTGAAACTACAGATCTTTGCCTCTGAATTTCTATAATGATCTCTGTGTGAGAATTTCAGATCAAGGATACTAAGAATACAGATCCTTGCCTCTGAAAGCCTTAATGCATATGTGTGAGAATTTAATTCGGTTTCTAAAATTATAGAAATCCGATTCAAATTCTTTGACTCGATGTCTAATCTTAGTAAAATGTCCTAAGATCTTTCAAGCTTAATGTAGACTTAATGCTCACTTAAGTTACTTAGATCCTAAGTATCCTCAAGCCTATAGCACTTAGTCCTATTGGGTAGCTTAGGTTATAGTCTAGGTCATTAAACATTGGGTTTTTCCTAGTTCTCTACAACCTTGGCTTTGATACCAACCTGTCACACCCCTGCGCCGCGTGCGGAATCCACGGCGCGGTGACGTATGATCAGTTGAATCATGCACAAGTATTGAATAAGAACAACCACAATGGATTACTAAGTTGCATAATGTTTAGACAATTGTTTAGTTACAGACAATCTATCTACCAAAAGAATGACAACTACAGACCCAAAATATAGTTACAAAATAAGACTCCAAACAAGACAATTAAACATTTAGGATTTAGTGTGTTTCTAATCCATCCTAGCATGTTTCTTCATCTTGTTCTATCTTAGTATGGTCTCCTTAGTTGTCTCTGAGATTGTCTTAAACCTGATTACCTGAAACACGTGAAAAGTAACTGTCAACTACAGACGTAGTTGGTGAGAACAATAGGTTTAAACATTTGTAAACATGAGTTATATGATATAAGACATAGGTAAGTTAAAGCATCATAAGATTCACACGGATGAGCTGCAACCCAAACTAACATCAAGTAAGAAAATGAGTGTAAACAGTCCAATCACTGTTTGCACAAGAGTCAACATATAATATCAAGTCCCAAACCACGTTTGGAGTTAGATAATGTGTCAACAGTTTTGATAAAACCATATGAAACCGAAATCTGCAGTTAGTTTATAAAACAGATTTAAAAACTAACTGCAGCAATCGGCCTGCCCCAATGTGTGTGTCCGCTTTCCCTTGTTGTGATCACCCAGTACTAACGCTAATGAATATGATACTTGATGCTTTTACAAGTTTGTTTACAACAATGGACACCATGTTTTCTGAACCTTACTTTAACCGGATGTGTTAATGCCTTATTTGATAACATGAATTGAAAACCTAGATTTAATTCCACGAATTAAATCCTTTGTTTTAAATAACATGAATTGAATCCCTTGATTTGATTACCATGATGTGAACCACTTGATTTGAATACCATGTTATGAACCACTTGTTTTGAATACCATGATGTGAACCACTTGTTTTGAATACCATGATGTGAACCACTTGTTTTGAATACCATGATGTGGTGACCTTGTGTAACAACAAGGTTTATAACGAAAGAGTTTATAAAATCCTTTATCTAAAAGTGTTTATCCTTCATAAATACATTTGAGTAAATCAGTTACAAAACAGTTCAAAGATCCTTTATAAAACCTTTTTAGTGAAAAGAGTTTAATAGTTGATAATTCCCTTAAAACAGTTGATGAATCCCTAGGATTCGTAAAATGAACCCGTAATGTTTATAAGAATACACACACCTTGTGTAATGAAATATGATTGTAAATGATTGGTTTGATCACGTGTTCCACCCCAAAACAGTTATAAAAACAGTAAAAGGGGGGCTAAAGTTCTCACCTGTCTGCAGTAGACTCTGAACTAAAACATATAGCAAGTAGCAAACAGGACTTCTAATTGTTTCCTATAACATTGTAATCATACATAAGATATAGGATTTATAATTGTATAGACTTTGATTCATTGATTGACTTGTGTTCACTTGAACTTGTTTAACTTGATTACTTGATTGATCATGGGTTCAAGAAACTTGTGTAATGATCTTTTGTACAACAACATGCTTGCTTCACATTTGTTTAAGTGTTTGATAAACCATTTGATAACATGAGTTGTGAAAAGCTGTTCAGATGTTTAAGTCTTTGTGTTGTGAATTAATTCCATGAACGGTTAAGTTACACTTAAACCATTAATGATTAATTCACAATTGTCAAGTTATGATTCAATAATATGCTTTGAACCTATGTAACCACAATGGTTCTTGAATCAAGTCCATGTGCCACTTAGGTTCACGATGGGCCAACTGAATGTGGTGTTAGGCCCAATGGATGTGATGTTGGCCCAACAACATGAAATTAGGCCTTGCAACACCCCAACACATTATTAACCCGATTTGATTCCAATTGGGTCATGTACAACTTAATTGGGCTTAGTTCCATCTATGGGTCAAGTTGCTTTGTGGAGTTGGGCCGGATATGGTGGGATTGGGCCGAAGGTTTACGGCTGCCAACTTTGGGCAGCGAACCTTTTGGCTCCAGCCAAGGTTCGGCCCTATGGCCAAATGGTTCGTCCAGAATAATGTGTTCAAAGGTTCGGCTCATGATGGTTCTATGGTTCGTTCAACGTCTAAGGGTTCGTCTCACTAAATGGTTCGTTCACATGCATAAGGGTTCGGCCGGCTGCATGGTTGATAAAGGCTCGTGAAAGCAATGGTTCGTGGTGATGGTTATGGGTTCGTGAACAAGATGACCTTTTGCAGGTTCGCTAGTGAATCAGGGTTCGTCGACCATAACCATCAGAAGGGTTCGGCTGCTCATGTCTCATGAAGGTTCGGCTCCAATGAAGACTTCGGCCCTAAGTTCTAATGGTTCGGCAATAATCAACGAACCATGCAGGGTTCGTCTTCCTATAGTTCGGCATGGGAGGGTTCGTGGACGGCATGAAGGCTCGGCTAGGAGGGCAGATGATGGTTCGGGAGATCGTGGGTTCGGCTGGGCTCGCCGCGACTCAAGAAGGTTCGGCCGGGAAACCCTAATGGTTCGGCTAAGAGCTGAAGAAGGTTCGGCCCCTTAACCAGCCGCGAACCTGTGCGAACATCATCACCATTATCGAACCAACAACTCCAGGCCACGATCTAAGTCATTATACTCTCGATGAAGGTTGCTACATGTGCGAAACTCGAAGGGTAATGCAAATAAACCGGTTATATGTGTATTTCACGAACTCACAAACGAAAACCCTAATCTCGTGATCTTTCAAGCCTTATTACCTCGCGATTTGCTGGATGGATCTGCGAAAATCTTGTACTTCCGTGTAGAGGATGTCGAGGGCTTCGCGTGGACACCAAGAATGACGAAATCCGTCGAGCAACGAAGGAGTTACGCGCGTTTAATGCTCGGTTTTTCTAGAGAGAGGTTGGAGAACGAATTTGGTAGAGAGAGAGAGGGTTTGGCTGCATTTAATGAAGAAAATGGTCTTCTTCAAGGCTTTTATAGCCCGGGTGGTATTCGGGTTCGTTTCGGTCGCTCGGTTCGCGTTTCCGGAACGTAACGCGTATTTTACGCGGTTTTAAATAAAAAGAGTTGTTAAACTCATTAAAATGATGAGTTTCAAAATAGTAAAAATATAAAATAATAAATTTAATTATTTTTACTCTTCGTGTGTTAACAGATCGTTAAACATTCGAAATTACGTGTATACCCGCAATCGCGTACATTTTCCGATCGTATTAATTATTTAAAGTCGTTTAATCGTAATTATAAGTTCAACATTCGTACGATTATGGATCGTCACCCATAACTATACTCAGTCTCGCTTACAGATTACGATCTTTGTTGAATTAATTAAATGTCATAGTATTCGTCTCGACACTACGCACTAACACTAACCTGTTACACCGAACGCAGTATATATATAGGGCTCACTCTCGCTGCCCACCACTGTTTCGATATAACAAGTTACTGTTCTTGCTTAGTGAAATCGACTGTAAATAAATAATATATACTTGTTTTCTGATTACTAAGATCCTGTAACACACAAGCACACATTTTGAACATACGAATCACATTGATGAACTGAACCATGAATAGACACTGTTCTAACACTGTTTACAACTACATGACTATATGCACAAATGTTACACAGCTGCTGAAATATATTGATGAGCATAATCAGTTGGCCCTGACTGCCACTGGTTTCAATGAGCGAATCCTGCTCTTAGAAGCTGAGAACGCCAGACTTGCTGAACTGGTTGAAAGTTCCATGGAAGGCACCCCAAGAATTGAGGGTTCTGCAGCAATTTCCGATGAATCAGACGAGGAAGAGAAAGAGGAAGAAGATGAAGACGAAGAGTCTGAGGAGGAAAAACTTGATTATGAGGAGTCAGAGAAAGATGACGACTCTGATGATGGTGAACAGGATGAATCAGGGAGTGGGTCTTCTGGGTCTTCAAGTTCTGATGATGATGATGATCAAGACCCTTCTCCTCCTGAGATTCGAACAAAGACAAAGCACGACAAAAGTGCTAAAGCTTCTTCTCCTCCTCCTGCTCAGACAGAAGAACCCACAGCTGCTGAGGAAGTCGAAGCTGTGCCATTGAGACGTCGTTTAGATGAGACTTTGACAATGATATTGGACTCTCAGGGCATCATACAGCACTCAGTAAGCTACGACAAAGAGGAGGGAGAGATCATTCATTGCTTATCAAAGGAGCAAATGGCCGAGCTGTTCAGGTTGAATCCTGACGAGGTAGTGATTGATGACACCTCAGCTCTGGTTGGTGATGAGCCGTCTCCAGATATTTTTGATGACATTGATGAGGTCATTCTGGAAGATATCACAGAAGAGGAATATCCCAAGTTTACATCAGCTGAAGACGAACTACCAACCTTTACTGATTTATTTGATCAAGCCACTGAGGAGATGCTGAGCAGATATTTGGAAGAACAAGTTGAGAAGAGTAAGTCTGCAGCTGATGATATTCAAAGAAGGAAAGAGGAATGGAAAGCTTATTGGAAGTTTTGAAGAAGGAAGTCAATGTAAAGATGCCAGCTACGCACACCAAGTTGTACAGGACCAAAGGCTACAAATCAAGAGGTCAGATTCTCAGCTGGGCAGACTTTCACGATCTGGGATGTTATGCTGTGAAAAGGGAAAAGGGAATCGATTATTTCAAGCATCCTCATGACTTCAACCCTGCCAGGATTTGAAGTCAATCAGATTGCGCGCTTGAAGATGATATACAGCGATGGCTCTGGAATGTCAGCTTGGTTCTCAAGACAAATCCAGTATGAGTACAGAAAGAGATGGATAAATTTCAGGCCTTAGCGACCTGAAAGATATTACTTGCCAGAAATAGATGTAGATACCCGGAAGCATAAGGTTATCTTGAAGTGGCTTCCTCCTAAAGTCATGAAGAAGATTCCGTTAAGGAAGATGCGTCAAGACTTTATAGAAGGATTCCGATGGTGGTATTATGACGGGCGTACTGGAGAAGCTGTGATAGTGATGTGCAAAGAGAAGAAGTGGGAAACCGAACGTATTTTTGAGCCAATGTGGTTGACAAATCTGTCTCGCAATGATGTCAAGACTTTGTACTTTCATCAGATGTTTTTCGACGTTGCTGACATAGAGCAAGCCATGCAGTTCATGAGAGTCATTCGTATCTGTATGGTGTTGAAGATTCATGCTAGAGCAGACCAGAAAGCTATCTCTGACAAGCTCTTCAAGAAAGACACTTCTAAAGTTTGAACTAGGTCCAAGGGGGAGTTTGTAGATGCATTAAATGTCCCTAGTTCGATTTTGTACTGTTCTTGATGTATAAAGTTAATTATATTAATGGAAGTTGTCTTTCTATATTTTTCATAATGTTTAATATTGATTATAAGTGTTTGATTATGTTTAAAGTTGAAGTGGTATGGTTAAAGACCCATTCGGGCGAATGACTCAACTAATGAAGTCATTCGCCGAATGAACGCCCTAGCGAATGACATAGGCAAGCAAATGAGTCATTCGCCGAATGACTCATTCGACTGACATGTCCATTCGGCCAAGTCATTCGCCGAATGAGTTGCTTCGGCCTCTCATTCGGCCAAATGATGACAGCCTATAAATACAAGTTTAAATCATTTCAAACCTAACTTTCCTGAGCCCTCCTTCTTCCCAGAGCACCTAGTGTCAAACTCTAGAAGATCTGAGCGGCCATTGTTCGAACAAGTTCGATTCTCAACCCGTGGTGTTCTATTCTCATTCAAGCGTCCATCCTACACCTTCGGATCACCACGGTTGCAGTTGATTTCGATTGGAAAACCCTGGAATAGGATTCCGCACTATTCCAGAGGCTGTCGAGTAGATATTCGTTGGATTCGGATTGTTTCCAAGGTCCTCTAAGGTCCTACAGGAACAATAATCTGCATAGTAACTTGCACAGTAACTCAGGTACAAACTATGTGTATTAATTGTTTGCTATTATCATGTAATGCTTGGCACAAAACTATTATGCAATTGTTTAGTAACATGATTCAAACTCACAGTCTAACAGTCAGAAACATATCAGACAACACAAGATTATCACATAAATGCTTGTTAGGACATTATTATATATAAACGTATGCGAGGATTTACAGAACAAAACAACAACGGATGTCATTACGCGAACGCTAAACTGACGGATTATTCGTATAGGTGACAATCTGTACGAATATATCTGAAAGTGATAATTAGAAAATCATATTGAAAAGTATAGTTATCGTCGTATTCGTACGGGTGATGATTCGAATGAATACGCGCGACGACTATACGATTCGATTTAAACAGTAAATTAAACATTTTCAAAAAATTTAAATAAACTGAAGATATCTAGTTAATTTACTAGGAATTACCACCTAAAATAAATTTACAAACTTTATTTTTAATACCGAGACGTTCGTCACAAAAACGAAACGAAACCGATGCTTCGACGCGAAACCGAGCAAAACCGAACGAGACCGAGCATACCCGGGTTATTTGGAAGACTTTAATGAAGCATTTATGGCCTCATCTACCGTCACTCTCTCTACTTTCTCTCTCTACAACCCCAAACCCTAGTTTCTTCATTCCTCAACCAAACCGAGCTATTTTGGTGTCAAAACGACCACACCAACACTTAGATCTTGAAAGTACAAAAGATATGAGCTTCAAACCATCTGTTTTGAGGTAAAATCCTAGTTTTCTATGCGGTTTTATGGTTTTCAAAACCCTAGGGTTGACTCTCCGTTTTAGCTGGTTAAAACCCTCCGAAACTTTAGGGAAATTACACCCACAACACATAGGATGAGGTAGGAACACATTGTACATCTTGGGTTAGCCCTTGGGTTCGAAAATGGGAGCAGCAACAGTTGAAACTCGAGTGGCCGAATGGCCAAACATCAGATGGCCGAATGGCCAGCTCTAGAGCCGAGCGAATGGCATGCCTTCCTCCTTTCGGCCGAATGGCCATAACCGAAACAGCTCCACATTCGGTCTAAGCCCATTCTCACAAGCCTCCTCACTCGGACCCAGCATCATTCGGCTGTCCCCTATTCGGTCAGGTGTTTATTTGGGTGAACCACTTTCGGCCAAAGCCTTTCGGCTCAAGTCAGGTTCGGTTGGCCAAAATCCTCATTCGGATGGGCTCATCAACTCGGTCATACTGGTTCGGCCCAATCCTCATTCGGTCGAGACCCTTCGTAGGAACAAACCCATTCGGTCAAACCATCATTCGCACGGGTGGATTTGGATTGGGTTGCTGATTTGGAATAGGTGCCGAACTAGTGGGCTTGTATGGGAAGATCTAACCAAATTACGTGTATTTCATGCATGCAATGGGAATCTACATGAATAACATGCATGTTAGTGAACGTGTGTGTGCATGGGGATCTAATAAGGTTAGCACTAATATTTTCCAAGGGATAGGGAAGTTCAACCATGGGTTATTGAATATACATTGGGTACAAGTGGGTTGAATACATGGTTTCATGCATGGGCTATGTAAAGAGAATGCATGGGGAGGGAAAACCTATTAGGGTTTTCATGTTATGTAATAAACTTATAATTACCTAAGATGTAAACATAGATTTTAACCAGAACGGAGGTAAGGTCACTTGGGTCGAGTAATTCAATTCTTGAAATCTATAAAAGGTGATATGAGTTATATTATGAGGCAAAGAACTAAAGAAAACAAGTGGGAATCAATCAAGGATCAAGAAAACAAGCTAAGTGTAGGTGTGGAATTAAGTTGTAACATCTAACACTTAGTGATTTCTATGTAATCGTATAACTAAGTTAAGAGAGCCCCATTGGATTCTCTAAGCTAAGTTATACACAAGGGTGATTCAAGAACTATGGGAAAGCAAAGATCTAACAAAGGACTTAGAGTTAATCAAGTGAGATTAACTTAAGCCTAACAAGTTAACTTATAACTTTCTTAAATTAACTCATGTTTTAGAAAAAGGTAAACGATTTATATACTTCTTTAAATTAAAATTTAAAATATTCCTAAATTAATGAATTAACTTTAAATAAATTATTAAAATGTTTTAATTTAAAAGACTTTGAATGTAAACAACATAAACCTTACACAGTCAAGGTTTAATAATTCAGGGGATAAGGGTTTATAAATGGGTAATATATTTAGTCCAATTAGAAAGACTCATAGCAACACATTAGTAATATAGGACACATAGTTAAACACCAAGACCAAAACCCGAGACACGTTTATTATAAATACTTATAGTATCCGAAATCTCTTAAAACAACACAGGTATTGAAGATACTTAAACTACAATTCACGAGCGCGCATTATCTGTTGTGATTTCATTCTTAACAACACAGGTGAGTTCATTTGTCCCTTTTCAAACTATTTTGTTTTTACTTCGGGACTGAGAAGCATGATTACATATTTTAAATAAATGTTTAAATGTTTCTTAAACGCTTTCATACTTATTCATAATGCTAATGTCTTACACACTTATCCTTAATGCTAATGCTTTATACACTTATTCTTAATGCTAATTCTTCATACACTTATACTTATTTGCTTAACACTCTTGATGCTTTTAAATGCCTAAGAAAAACAAATACTAAAACTCTGAAATGCTTTTATAAACTATACTTTTGAAATCTCGTAAACTTAAGCTCAGAAAGACTTATATGCTTGAAGTGCTTGATATGCTCAAAATGCTTGGAATGATTTAAACACTTGAATGCTTGATATGCTTGAAATGCTAAGACAAACGGAATGGGATTCCGGTTGTGAAGCTAGTACTTGTGTACAGGATACGTAAATGCTAAGCTATGTGAATGCTAGAAACTTGTATGCTAAAGCTATTGGATTTTGTAGAACAGACAGATTGGCCTCCCAGTGCTTGCCATACAGTTTTTTTCATCATCAGGACCTTGAGGAGCAGACTTTTTGGCCTATCAGTGCTTGCCATACAGTGTTTCCTCATTGTCCATCCATGTTTTGTGATGAACGACTAGGATGATTCTGGTTTCTTTAGTTGACTTTGTGTCGTCTTGGGAAATCCTTTATCAAAACACCGATGTTGAAAATCATATTTAGTTCCGATATGGATTGATGCTAGATTCCTTAGGTTGTCCAGCTGTCCATAAAGGTAACTCTTAAAACTTGATGTTCAGATGCTATTGTGTGTGTGTTTGAAACGCTTAAACATAATGCTTGAAGCTATAACGAAAATGGAATTTGACATTAGGTAAAACGCTTAATTATCAATAACTACAATGTCATATGTGGTTTAGTATGTGGTGGGATGGCGTCTGGGCGGGTTGTAGGCTCGACCCTTTCGTATGTCGTATATATAAGCATACCGAATTGGATAGGACAGGTGTTATTAATGAGATTAAGGTTGTTATCAAAGAGGTTTGTAAATGCTATTGTATGCGTGCTTTAAACTCTTAAACATAATGCTTAAAGCTATGATGGGAATAGAATTGGATGGTAGGTAAAATGCTTAATTATCATTAACAACGATGTCATATGTGGTTTAGTATGTGGTGGGATGGCGTCTGGGCGGGTTGTAGGCTCGACCCTTTCGTATGCCCTATATATAAGCATACCGAACTGGATATTACAGGTGATGTTAATGAGGTTAAGGTTGTTACCGAAAAGGTTTACAAAGCTATTTTTCAAATACTAAACTATATGAACTCACCAACCATTGTGTTGATTTTGTTTTCTTACATGCTTTCTCAGGTGATGTATAGGAATAAGCTAAGGCTCAGGAGTGCATTCTAGGATGCCCAGTTAGAGGACCTAGTAGTTTTTGGGGAAAGCACATATTTTGTTGATTATTGTCAATCACTTTTGATATCTTGTAGAGTTATAAGATAGTAAAGTTATGATTCTTTTGATAGGTTTACTCAGTTAAATTATCAAACATTGACAATTGTAATTTAAATTTGTAATCCTAGTTAATGTCATTGTGCTTTAGTTATTCTCAATGTTGATGCTATGTAAACAATCTGATCATCACGATTATCATTCCCGATATCGCGTCTCGGGACCATTCTGCCCGACAGGACACACGATCCGGCCCGCCGGCTCGGGATGTGACAGTTATTACAAAGGTAACTTGCAAAGTTTTGATACAAAAACCTAAGTTTTATACTTAGAAACTATTGGGTTTCAAATTTTCACAACATATTATGGTTTCAAGTCAAGTTAAACACAAAACATAAAGACTTGATATGCTAAGTTAAGTGTTGGCATGTACCACCACAAGTGAATCGGGATCAAACGACAACAAAGACTTTCAAGTGTTAGCCAACTTTAGGGCTAACACACACCCACACATGTACTTATACTTATACTAATAAGTTACAAACAATATGGGAAATCATTACAGGATCATGAAAACAAACTCAAGAACAACAGTGAGCGTGTGCATTTCTTGTTAGTACTTAGTCAACCACTTCAATTACAAGGTGAGTTGCCGCTTTTCTAATCTGACTGATTTTAAATTGCGGGGCTGAGAAACATGCTATTCCTTTTAATTATTTAAAAGTTTTAGTACCACATTTCAATTATACTATGATTTAGATGATATTGTTCATTCTTTATTATCACTTATCATTGTATGTATGCTTGTGTGATCATAACATAACTGAGATATCTAGGATGAAACATGATAATATAGCTTCATGATTACATCAACACAATAGAATAATACACATTGTAAGATTATATCTTATAATACTTTATTATTCTTGCAAGAATAAATAGTGAGATAACACTCTAACAATGACCTGATCTAACAAGAATGATATGATGAAACCATAACTTCATGATATCATACACCACCGGAGTTAACTAAGTGTAGTAAGACTAGTTCTTACAACATTATGATTACAACTCGGTGAAGACTATGGGATAACATGAGACAATTACTAATGAGAACAAGAATGATGATCATCATAACATAACTTCATGATAATAACATCATTTACACATTTCTAACATTGTATATTAAGACAAGTTCTTATAATACTTTGTTAAAGACTATGAGAACACTTAACGCAGAGAACACACAACAATGAGTTGATGACTATGAGTGGACACAACAACAATTGATTACTATTAAACTGTTTGTATTATATCACAACAATCATGTGTTCATAAGATCATATTCAATTGTAAGTCCCTCCTAGAGAATCGTTTACTAGTTAATTTAGTGCGACTAAACCGACGATAACGTAGTGGTACCATAGGTTTGACAAACCACCGGCGAGTGAGGTCGGTACGTTGATCGTATTTTATCATTGGCCGGTAACGTATGATCGGTAACAGGGCGACACAAGTCAGGTTTGGTAAACGACACATGGTGATAGTAACTAATTGTAATTAAATCCTTCGATTCTATTGATTGTTAGACCGAGGAATTGATTTTCTCTCGTGTCATATTATAAGTAATAGTTTCGTTGAAATCTATGAGAACACAAATGTGATAGAGGTAAATCGGATGCATTGTGATCTGATTACGTGAGGATCACAATGGATCCCATTTAGGCTCTATGCATTCCAAGATGAGAACAATATCAATAGGTTAGCTATCACTCCTATTATTAGAAGTGAATTATAGTTAACCCTACAAAAGAGAGAATAATAACAAGGATAAGATTGGATAAATCTATTTTCCTTAAAACACTGAGGGTTTATCAACACTTCGGTTTTGGTAACTTTAATCCCTCATATTCTATTATTCTATATACAACACATTGGGTGATGAATACAACCTTATGGGTGAATATCAGTTGGGATGAACACATGTGAGATAGAAATGGGTATCCATAGTTGTATTGCAAGTTTTGTTGAATTCTGTTAAGTATGTGGTGGGATGTCGGCTGGGGCTTGTCCCCCTACGTATGCCCTATATATAGGCATAACTGATGGGATGAAATACTACTTGTAGATATAACTATGGAGAGGCCATTGTGTGAGACAAATGAAACAAACCTCAATGAGACTTGTGTATGACTTGTGAATGTGAATGATAACAAATCACTGGTTTTCAATTACTAAACTTATGAACTCACCAACCTAGTGTTGACTTTGTTTAAATGCATGTTTTCTCAGGTGACGAACAGGTTTAGTCACCAGCATTCAGGGCTTAAGCTAGTGGACTTTTAGAAGACCTAGCTTCATTTTGTGTTGAGCATATATTGGATGACCAAACTGTGAATCATCTTTTGTAAATCTTGTGCAGTTACAAGATAGAAAACTAAATGATTCTTTTGGATAGATTTACTTAGTTAAATTATGAACATAACATTGTAATTTAACTTTGTAATTCTATATCATTGTCATGTTAGCATTTCTCATTTATATATCATGTGCCATGTAAACAATCTGATCACTTTGATTATCAAACGATATCGCGCCCCGAGAACCTTCCGCCCGACGGGAAAGTCGATCCAGCCCGCCGGCTCGGGGTGTGACAATTTCCCCTTTCTTGAATTCTTCCATAATAGGCAATTTTCTCAACCAGATTAATGGGATATCACATCAACATCGACGCTCCTTTTCTGGATAACATCGGTTCTGAAGCATGAAGATGAAAGAAGGAGGCATCTTTTTCTTGAGTTCTTCGCCTCTGAAACAAAACTACCGAAAAGATCCATCTATGAAGACAATTGGCTCCAAATTCGAATTTTTGAAATCTTTGAACTCTCCTTTAAAAGGGCTGCTGGTCTTCAATCCGAAATCCACCCCTCCTTGCGCCTGCTTCTCTTCAATCTTGGTATGTTTAAGAATTGACTTTATCCTAATTTCGTTCTTCATTTAACCTGAATTTTCTACTTTTTTATATGCATGATTCAGAACACATCCTGTATTACACAGTGTTGTTCTCTACTTTTTTTAGTATGAATCATATATGTTGTTCATTTGTTTTGGGTTTGTTAATTTTCTTTTTATTTCCCTTTTTCGTATTTCTTCTACGACCACATTTTGTTAAAGATTTTTTGGTTAAATTTCATGGGTTTAGCAATCATCAGATTTATTTTAAATTGCTTTGTGTGTAGGTGTTTTATATTAGGAAGGTTGATTTTCAGATGAGCAGGGATCAAAATTTATGTTTATGATTAAATGTATGTGTGTATGTACAGAAGCAGAGGAGCAACAACTCATTGTGTAGAGGAACAACTCAGTTGGTACAACTATATTTAGTTAGTTTCAATTTATTTCAACTTTCTTTAAGAAACTTGAATACAGTTTAATTATGAATGTAGATATGTATTTCCTTATGTTTTATCTTTATGTATGTTGGTTATGACTAGATTGATTGTATGTATGTATAAATGTTTTGTATGTATGTATAAGTGTGTATGTATGAATTTGTTTTTATTTATCAGTTTGGTTATGTGTATGTATTAGTGTATGGTGTCCTGCTACAACCTTGTTTTAGCTAATTGTGTGATTATATATCAAATTTATAACAGGTCTTGATGATATTATTAGGTGCTTTATTGCAAAAGCAATTTGATTTCATAGGTCTTGATGATATTATTAGGTGCTTTATTGTAAAAGCAATTTCATATGGTATGTATGGGGGCCTGCTGTTGCGGCCTGGTGCAGCCCCGAAGTGGCCCGTATGCTCTCTGTTTTTGTCAGATCATTTGGCAATGGTTCGCTTCCGGTTGCAAACATACTTGAAATTCATTGTTTTCATGAATTGGGGTATAAAATTATTAAATAATGTTTTTTTCGTTAAATTATAGGGATGAGGAAGAGAATTCATTTGTTAATGTAGCTGATAATTGGCATTTTAAAAGGTTCGCAGGCTCGAACATGCTGAGGTCAATAGAGTAGAAAAATTTTTGTGTAAAGGAACTGGCACAAACCGTTCAATTAAACTTGGTTTGTTTTCAATATTTTGTTTCCTTTTTCATAATTGCATTGGCTGTTAATCATGGTGAGCAGGACGCTTTTTCAAAAGATTGGTTATGGTTTATAAAAATCTGCAATTTAGCAGGCTTCATTCAAAGAAGATGATAGTTCTAGTACAAAAGATGCTGCAATTGAACAGACTTCATTTAAAGAAGAATTCGGTTCTGGAATCGGTGGACAAGAAGTTGCAATTGAACTACTGCATTTAAAGCACAAACTGTCCAAGATTCTTTTGTCTTATAGAAAAGCAGCGTAAGCTTTTCTGGTTATTATATTAGATGTACTTGATATTTTTAAGCTAATCAAGATGTTTATCTCTTGAATACAAATTAAGAGTGCCTAAAGAACCCACCAAGTATATTTATATATGTATGTATCTAATCTGTCTATGCAGGATTACATCACTCCCATTGCTTCAAAACAACCAAGATACAAGCCTCACACTACTGATAGGTACAAAACTAGGAGATTTTGGGAGGCTGAACATACATTTAGTTGTTCTAATTGAACTTACATTTAACATTTGATTACTCTCTGTAAAAAAAATATAAAATAAATGGTTAAGACAGTAAACTTGGTTACACATTTTGAAAATATTGTTTTGATGATCGGGTACACTAGAACAAACTTTAAAGGGTCACCAAATTCTGTCTAATGTTGTAGATGATTGGATCAAAATACATATTTTAAGCATACACTTGTTGAACATATTATTAATACATAGAAACATTTTATTAAATGTATTTATATAGGTTCATGTGTGTATATGCATGCAGTGTACACATTTGGTTTTGTTATATATGCATGCAGTTAGTTTAATTACATGTATGCTGTTAGTTTACACAGTTAGTTTAAATATATATGTTTGCAGTTAGTTTATACAATTAGTGAAAACGGCATCTGTTAAAAATACGTTAATTATATAAAACACATTTGATCATCCAATAGCTGAATAGCACATTGGAATACGAGTTTATAGGTACTTTGGTTGGTTTTTTTTATTACTTTTATGAAGGTGTATGCATATGTGTTTAGTGCCTCTGTGTTGTTTAATAGTAAAACAATGGGTTCTTAAACATAATGTATAAAAATTTAATTGCAATGTCGTCATTTCCTTTTTTTAATTCAATCTAGGGATTATTTGCGCAATTATTTGGAGAAACACTAATATGATTGTGAACTATTATCAGGGTTAATTTGGATTCATAATTCTTGATTGAAGATAGTTAATTCAAGGAAATATTATACTAATAACACAAAATAGCTATCTGACATTCATATTACTTATGAGTTATGAATTATAATATCATATGTGTACGTATAGTTCATATATTGATGATAATATACATGCATAAAAGCAGCCCAATTTTATATGTATTTGAAAGTCCAACAACCTTCTACTATGGCTTGCTAACACTTTGATTTTTTTTTAATGTCACTTTACTGGATGGGAAAGGTCACACACCTTACACAACATCACATATTTTTTTTTGTAAAACATCAATATGTTATTATGGTTGTCATGTTAATCAAGTCTTCAATACCAGGAACTTTTGGAGTCTATGAGTCCCACTGGTAGACTGGACTTGATGTAGTGGCTCCTGCTGAAAATATGGAAAATGGATCTGTCAACCACTCTATCCGACCTGGCCAGTAGCTCATTTCACCTATTTCTGCCCCCCCCCCAACACGTCCAATCAGCTCATTTTGTGTGTGTATCCATTTCGATAAGTGCATTATTACTTGACTAGCTTATTCTTTGTATTATTGACTATTAATTAGAAAAAGAAGAATGAAAACAAGGAGGCTGTTGTAAATGAACTTTTTACTTGCTGCAGAGACTATTTAAGCTGGTAAAAAATTCCCTGTATGTGAAATCTCAAAATTCCCTGCTGGTCTATTGATTCTAAGTTGGTCATTTTTATTTGATATTTTTTATCTACATCATTATCTTTATGGAATTCGAATGTGAGAATGGAATGACAATCTTACTAGTAGATCATTGCCAGGTCCATTTGTCACACCCCGAGCCGGCGGGCCGGATCGTGTGTCCAAAAGTAGAATTACAAAGTTAAATGAAAATAGAATGAGAAACTTCTAAATGATATCGGGAGGTTCCCGGGGCGCGATATCGAGAATGATAATCGTGATGATCAGATTGTTTACAATGCACATGATATATAATGAGAAACTGCTAAATGAAAATAGAATTACAAAGTTAAATTACATCAGTTTGCTCATAAGTTAACATTGTAAATCTACTATCAACATCATAAATTTTCTATCTTGTATCTGCACAAGATATACAATTGTAAAATGATGTCCAAAAGTATGCAGGTCCAAAATGCTAGTCCTCTAACTGGTATCCTAGTCCAAAAGCATTAACTTCTTAATTGACATGTTCGTCACCTGAGAAGTCATGCAAAAAGATCAAGTCAACACATGGTTGGTGAGTTCATATAGTTTAGTATTTGAAAAATAGCTTTGCAAACCCTTTTTTGGTAACTACCTTAACCTCATTAAAATCACATGTCATATCCATATCGGTATGCTTATATATAGGGCATACGAAAGGGTTGAGCCTACAACCCGCCAAGATGCCATCCCACCACATACTAACCCACATATGACACTGTTGCTAATGATAATTAAGCATTTTACCTACCATTCAATTTCCGTATCCATCATAGTTCTAAACACGCACATGAAACATTTGTTAAACTCCTAGATCGGTATGCTTCTATATAGGGCATACGAAAGGGTCGAGCCTAAAACCCGCCCAGACTGTGACAACTAGTACCTGACCGAACGGCAAGTCCGTACGGTAGGTGTACTTTCAATAGTTACTATGTGTAAATACATGTGTGTGAACAGTACTTGTATTAACAGAATTCAAAATACAAGAAACAGTTGTACGTATTTATGTGTGAACTTAAATGCCATAAGTACAACACTCATTTGAAACAATAGTTGTTAGTATTTAGGTGAAAACCTAAGTACAAATAATACAACGAAACACGAGAAACAACAGTGTTCAAACAAATAACAAGAACAAGTCGGTTGCAATTTGATATCCATAGATGACAGGAATCAGATGGCCGACAAACCAGTGTGAAAACAATGTGATAACAGGATGTTTAGTTGAGTCCGACAGTGAGGAAATACAATTTAAAACAATATTGCAGTGTCGTTTCAGAATAGCGAACTGACAGTGTGTTTGCGTGAGTGACGATTCACACAAACATATCTGTGAGTTTAACGTTTGGAAATGATGACCGGGAAGTAGAAAATAAGAGTCGGAAAGCAAAACCATCGTCGTGTTCATTCGGGTGACGATTCGAACGAATACGCGCGAAGGCGACGCGATCCGACGAAACGAAAACGAAAGACGACCCGAACGAAAATAAATTAATAAAATAGAATATTTAATATTTTACAATTTTGAAACTCATCAAATAATTAAAATAACTTCTTTTATTTAAACCGCGTAAAAATACGCGTTACGTCCCGGAAACGCAACGGAGACGCAAACCGAGCAACCGAAACGAACCCGAATACCCTCGAGGTATATAAACACCAAATGAGGCTATTTTCCTCATTTCACCACCTCCCACTCTCTCTCTACATTCAATTCCCGTCCATCTCTCTCTCTAGAAGAAAGTCACCACATCCAAGCTTCAAACGCGCATATCTTGTTCGTTTCTTGGCCAAATCGTGTTTTCTTGGTGTCCACACGAAGCTCTCAACCCCCTCTACCTAGAAGTACAACAGATCCGGGAAGATAGCCACTGAAAAACGAGGTATGGACGCTTGAAAAAGCTGAAAAATAGGGTTTTCATACCCTTATTTCGACCTAACCACTTGAAACCAGTTCGGGACCCCTACTCAACCTTCACCAAGTCTAGAACCACCAATAAGAAGGCAAGGAAGCTGTAGCATCATCTGCAACAGCTGGGTCGCAAGGGATGATGATGCGTAGTTGCAGGTTCACGAAGAGGAGCTGTGCAATGGGAACGGCCGAACCTATTTCACCCTCATTCAGTAGCTGCGAACCTGTTGCCCCGAACCTTCAACCCGCATCATGATCATCCTCGCGAACCTAGCATTTCCGAAGTTGTCACGAGCAGTGAACCTTGGGAAGCCGCCGAACCCCGCTACGAATCCACATCCGCGAACCTTGCATCCTACACGCGAACCATATGGGTTTCACTTGAGCGAACCTTATGCATGCTCGAACCTGTAGGGGCCGAACCCTCCTGCGAACCAAATTGGAACCAGTGGATACCCTCATAGCCGAACCTTACACTCACCGAACCTTGGTTGACCACCAAGTTTTGCCACGAACCCTTCCCATGCTAACCATGCATCGCCGAACCATTTCCTTTGTCGAACCACCCCAAGGTCGCGAACCTACCTGTCTGGGTACCTCCTGACGAACCTACGACAGCCAAAGAACCACCACTCTAGCCGAACCTAAGGCATTTGAGGAGAAGGTTCGCTGGAATTGGGGGGGGGGGGTTCGTCACACCTGTTCGGCAACAGCATCAAACAAGGAGACTAAGACATCCCTTTGATTAAGCCCAACAAAATGTGCATTAGCCTAGGTGAAAGTTTAGCATTAGGCTGACCGTATAGCCCAAAAACACACATATGTCATGGCCCAAAAATTTAGTTATCTTCGGCCCACCTATGATCTACGTGGCCCAAATATCAAATAACTTATTCAGCCACATACATTATCGGACTCAAAACCTTATCATGAGTCCAAGAAATTATTGATTTGGCCCAATACCATCACATGACTCATTTCGATTAGTTGTGGCCCAAGACAAAACCCACATTCGGCCCAATGGTTAATGAGAAAAGTCAACACATTAAATTAATTAATTAGGATAATATGCATGAGATTATCAAACTAAACTACTACAAGGTTAACAAGATTGTGGGCTTAAGCTCCCAACACTTAAAACTAGGTAGCTTTAGTAAATTAACAAGTGATTTCAAGTGTAATTCAAATGAATTAAGGAGCATGCAAGTCTATAACAACCAAAATGGGCCGAATGAAGAACAATGACCGAGACACGCTAGTGTTGACCAATCTTAAGGTTAACACCTACACGCACTCAATACACCTAGAAAGTTTTACTTATGAGTTATACACAACATGAAACCAATACAGGATCGTGAAAACAACCTCAAGTCCAATCAAGAGCACGTGCATTCTCGTTTAAGCTAAGCCAACCACTTCAACAACAAGGTGAGTTCATATGCCCCTTTTCTCTAATCTTAACTGATTTTAAACTCTCGGGGATGAGAAAACATGCTTACTTTTATTTATTTAAGAGTTTTAATGTTTCACATATTGTTTATACTATGATTTAGATAATATTGTATAAATTATTATCGTTTATCATTGTATGCATGCTTGTATGATCATGACTTGACAGGGATAACTCAGATGAATATGATAATATAACTTCACAATTCATCAACACATTAGAATAACATAGTTGCAAGAGCAGATCTTACAACGCCTAGTTATTCTTACAAGGACAAACATTGGGATAATCACAGGGAAACATGATGACAACAACAAAACACATGAATGTTAGGAAGATAGTATATCTTCATAAAACCATTCAACACTAGCGTTAACTAAGTGTAATAAGACAACTACTTATAGTGCTTGGTTTACAACTTAACACATATTACAAGATAACATGGAACAATAATCATCCACCACCTGAGCAGATTAAGGGTGGTAAGACTAGTTCTTACCACGGCTTGATGGCAACATGGTGACTATATGGAACAACTCTCATCCACCACCTGAGCGGATTAAGGGTGATAAGAATAGTTCTTATCACGACTTAATGGCAACATGGTGACTACATGGACAACTATCATCCACCACCTGAGTCGATTATGGGTAGTAAGGCTAGTTCTTACTACGGTTTAATGACAACATGGTGATCATATGGAACAATTGGATTGATAATCATGATAATGTATCTTCATGATAACAACATCATTCACACATCAGTTACCATAAAGTAATAAGACAAGTTCTTATTTAACTTTGTTAACAACAATGAGAACACATGACGGGATAGAGGTGAATCGGATGCATTGTGATCTGATTACGTGAGGATCACAGTGGATTCATTTTAGGCTCTATGCGTTGCAATTTGAGAACATGTCACAAGTGGTTAATTATCACTTTTAATATTTAAAAGTGATCAACAATTAACCCCACAAGGAATAGAATAATAGAAGGGACAGATTAAGTAAATCTAATATCCTTAATACATATAAGGGTTATCTATACTTCGGTTTGATAACTAAAACCCTATTATTATATTATTCTATACATGATATAATAAGTGATCAACAATTGAGATGAACAAATGGATTGGAGATGGATATCAATAGTTGTATTGTAAGTAGTGTGGAGTTCTGGTAGTTATGTGGTGGGATGTTGGCTAGGGCTTGGTTCCCTTACATATGCCCTATGCATAAGCATAACTACTAGGATGATATATTATTTGTGAATATAACTATTGAGAAGCCATTGGGTGAACGGGTGAAACAAACAACATACAAGTAACAGAAAATACATTGTGATTGTGCATGTTAACAAATCAAGGTTTTCAATTACTATAATTATGAACTCACCAACCTAGTGTTGACTTCGTTTAAATGCATGTTTTTCTCAGTTGACGAACAGGTTTAGTTACCAGGATTACAGGGACATGGCTAGTGGACTTTTAGAAGGTCTAGCTACTTTTGGTGTTGCATACTTTTGGATTGATAATACAATGAATCATCTTTTGTATATCTTGTACAATGACAAGATATAAACTCATTGATTCTTTTGATTACATTTACTTATTTAAATTATGAGCAACAACGTAATTTAACTTTGTAATTCTAATTCATTGTCATGTTAGCATTTCTCATTTATTTATCATGTGTTATGTAAACAATCTGATCATTTCGATTATCAAACGATATCACGCCCCGGGAACCTTCCGCCCGGCGGGAAAGTCGATCCAGCCCGCCGGCTCGGGGTGTGACAGATTGGTATCAGAGCCATGGTTATAGAGAAATATAGGTCATATTACTTAAACGGTTTGGCCTAGACTATAACCTAGGGACCCTCATATAGAGATCATATCATATAGGATTCTATTTGCATGTGTCTTCTGCATCTGATCACTACACTAACCGATTTTCTTTCGGTTATGATCAGAATGCCGCCGAGAAGACCACCACCCGCTATACTGCCACCACCACCACCACATGACTTGGCACCGCACTCATCTACACCTTCACCTACTCACTCTCCTACACAACCACCTCCTCCTCCGCCACCACCTGCACATAAGCTGGATCCTGCTACCATTGCACTGGCCACACTGTTGACCAGTCAGCTGAGGGATGTGATTCCTGAAATGATGAACAGGATCAATAGCAACAACAGTAACAACATCGCCAACTCATCTGGAGAAGGCAGCGGTAATACCCGCCATCATCAGGACTACTCCTACAAGAACTTTGTAGGCTACAAGCCATCTAGCTTTAGTGGCAGTGAAGGAGCCGTCGGATTGATCCAATGGATCGAGAAGATGGAAACTACTCTTTACATCAGTGGCTGTCCAGATCAGCATAAAGTAAGATATACTACGGGTTCATTTAACAAGAGAGCATTAACATGGTGGAATGCTCAGGTTCAAACTAGGGGTCGAGATGAGGCTCTGTCCATGCCTTGGGATGACTTCAAGGCAATGCTGAGGGCAGAGTTTTGCCCATGAAATGAACTAAAAAAGGTTGAGACTGAACTGCTCAACCTAGTCATGATTGGTGCTGGGCATATGGCCTACACCACTCGTTTTCACGAGTTAGCTACATTAGCACCGGACGTGGTGCCAACACTGGAGAAGAGAATCGAACGGTATGTTGGGGGACTGTCGTCCTGCATTCAAGGGCATGTGATATCTGCCCATCCTACCACCATGGAACTGGCTGTTACCCTGTCAGCATCTCTGATAGATATGATGGTTGCCTCTGGAGTATTCAAGAAACAGGCTGACTCAGCCAAAGCTGGAACTTCAAGGAAGCCGGACAAGAGTGGTTAAGAACTTTGCTGTAACTACTCAAGCTCCAATGCTCAACCAACCACCACCACTACAGATCAGAAAGCCATACACTGGCACTGCACCTTTGTGCAACACTTGTCAGTATCATCATTTACCAAGCATCCAGTGCAGACACTGCACTTACTGTGGGAAGTTTGGTCATTTGGCAACTCAGTGCAGGAGCCCGAGGGCTCAGAACCGAAACAACAATGCATCCACTACTGCTGCTGTTGATAACAGCTCATGCTACACTTGTGGCGAACCTGGTCACTTCTCGAGGGATTGTCCCAAGAGAGCTCAACCAAGGGCTCCGGCAGCAAGAGGACGAGCCTTTCAGATTGGAGCAGCTGCTGCTCGACAGGACCCGAACGTGATCACGGGTACATTTCTCTTATCTGACTTCTATGCATCCATATTATTTGACACTGGTGCGGATCAGAGTTTTATCTCATCCGATTTTGCATGCCATCTTAATTATGTTGAGGAATTATTAGACTCCCCTTACACTATTGATATAGCAAACGGTAAACAGATCACAGTAGACACAGTACTTAGGAATTGCCCACTAACACTTGGTGATCACACATTTTCCATCAACTTGATACCGATGGAGTTGGGCAGTTTCGATATCATCATCGGAATGGATTGGCTATCTCTTAATCGAGTTGAGTTCATCTGTTCCAAGAAGTTACTACACATTCCAGTGGAGAACAATGAGATTTTGGAAATTCGTGGAGACCAAGCGAAACGCAGTGTCAAGATAATATCGTGTATGAAGGCTCGCAAGTACCTCAGAAAACAATGTGTCGCATTCCTAGCTCACGTGATCGAGAAAGACAAGAAAGCAATCAAGATTCAAGACGTGCCAATTGTGAAAGACTATGCGGATGTGTTTCCGGATGATTTTCCGGGACTGCCACCAGAGAGATCGGTGCAGTTCCGAATCGATTTGATTCCGGGGACGACTCCGGTAGCTAAGTCTCCTTATAGACTTGCACCATCGGAAATGCAGGAGTTGTCCAACCAATTGCAAGAGCTACTTGACAAAGGATTCATCCGACCGAGCTTTTCCCTGTGGAGAGCTCCGGTTCTTTTTGTTAAGAAGAAGGATGGATCTTTCAGGATGTGCATTGATTACAGAGAGCTCAACAAACTCACCATCAAGAATCGGTACCCGTTACCAAGGATTGATGATCTGTTTGATCAATTACAGGGAGCACAGTACGTTTTAAAGATAGACCTGAGATCAGGTTATCACCAGCTCCGGTATCAAGAGGAAGACATACCAAAGACGGCATTTCGTACCCGATACGGTCACTACGAGTTCATGGTGATGCCATTCGGGCTGCCGAACGCACCGGCAGTGTTCATGGACTTGATGAACCGGGTGTGCAAGCCTTACTTAGATCAGTTCGTTATCGTGTTTATTGATGATATACTGATCTATTCAAAGAACGAGAAGGAACATAAACAACTCCTCAGAACAGTCTTGGAACTCCTGAAAGAAGAACGACTCTATGCCAAATTCTCCAAGTGTGAATTCTGGTTAAGAGAAGTTCAGTTCTTGGGTCACGTGATTAACAATAATGGTATTCATGTGGATCCTGCCAAGATTGAAGCAATCAAGAACTGGGATGTGCCTACAACCCCAACAGAGATCAGATCATTCTTGGGATTGGCAGGTTATTACAGGAGATTCATTTCGAATTTCTCTAAGATAGCTTTGCCTCTCACCAAACTCACGCAGAAGAGTGAACCTTTTGTATGGACTCAGAAACAAGAAGAGGCATTCCAGACACTGAAACAAAGATTGTGCAATGCTCCTATCTTAACACTCCCAGAAGGCAATGATGACTTTGTAGTATATTGTGATGCTTCCCATCAGGCACTCGGATGTGTTTTGATGCAACGAGACAAAGTCATTGCTTATGCCTCAAGACAACTGAGAATACACGAGAAGAATTACACAACACATGACTTAGAACTGGGAGCTGTTGTCTTTGCTTTAAAGATTTGGTGGCATTACCTGTATGGTACCAAATGCACTATCTTCACAGATCACAAGAGTTTACAGCACATATTTGATCAAAAGGAGCTTAACATGAGACAAAGACGTTGGGTTGAGCTCCTGAACGATTACGATTGTGTGATCAAATACCATCCGGGCAAAGCAAATGTTGTTGCAGATGCTTTGAGTCGGAAGGAAAGAGTCAAACCCTTGCGCGTTCGAGCAATGGGAATGACCGTGCAAACAAGTTTGAGAGAACAAATCATAGAAGCCCAACAGGAAGCAGTGGCTAGAGATAATTTGAAAATGCGAGCTTGATTGTGGAGCCGAGAAACATTTTGTGACAAAACAAGATGGAGTTATCTATTATTTGGATCGTGTTTAGATTCCAGCAGTAGATGAACTTCGAACACTCATACTTGGCGAGGCACACAAGACACGATACTCAGTTCATCCCGGTGCCGATAAGATGTACCAAGATCTTAGGTCGTTTTATTGGTGGCCGGGTATGAAGAAAGATGTTGCCACTTATGTTGGCAAATGCATCACATGTGCCAAAGTCAAAGCTGAACACCAGAAACCTTCGGGTTTGCTGGAACAACCAGAGATACCACAATGGAAGTGGGAACAAATAACTATGGATTTCATTACCAGGCTACCTCGCACTTCCAGCGGGCACGATTCGATTTGGGTCATCATTGATCGATTGACCAAGTCCGCACACTTCTTGCCGATCAGAGAAACCTACAAGATGGAGAAACTAGCGAGACTTTATGTCGATGAAATAGTAGTACGGCACGGTGTGCCATTGTCTATTATTTCAGACCGGGAAAGTTGATTTACTTCGCGGTTCTGGCTATCATTGCAACAATCCTTAGGGACAAGTGTTAACTTAAGCACCGCTTATCATCCACAAACGGATGGAAAAAGCGAGCTAACATTCAAACCCTAGAGGATATGCTGAGGACATGTATTCTAGACTTCGGTGGAAGTTGGGATACACATTTACCACTCATTGAGTTCTCCTACAACAATAGCGACCACAACAGTATTGGATGTGCTCCGTTTGAAGCACTATATGGTAGAAAATGTCGGTCTCCGATTTGTTGGACCGAAGTGGGAGACAACAGAATCACCGGGCCTGAACTTATTCAGGAGACTACTGGTAAGATAGCCCAGATACAACAGAGATTACTAGCAACACGTAGCCGCCAAAAGAGTTACGCAAACAAACGGCGCAAGCCTTTGGAATTCGATGTGGGCGACCGAGTTATGTTGAAAGTGTCCCCATGGAAAGGCGTAGTTCGTTTTGGGGCTAAGGGCAAGCTAGCACCAAGGTATGTCGGACCATTTGAGATTACTCAATGCATAGGTCCTGTGGCATACAGACTCAAACTCCCTGATGAACTCAGCGGAGTACACGATGTGTTTCATGTATCAAATCTCAAGAGGTGCTTAGCAGACGAAACATTGATCACACCATTGGAAGAGATAAAAGTTGATGAGCAACTACATTTCATTGAAGAACCTGTAGAGATCATGGAACGTGAAGTCAAGAGACTGAAACGAAGCTGTATCCCTATTGTAAAGGTTCGATGGAACTGCAAGCGTGGACCAGAATTTACCTGGGAGCACGAGGACAACATGAAAACAAAGTATCCCCATCTGTTCGAGTATTAGAGCCCGACTTTGATGCTTAAATTTCAGGACAAAATTTCTTTAACAAGGGGAGACTGTGACAACTAGTACCTGACCGGGCGGCAAGTCCGTACGGTAGGTGTACTTTCAATAGTTACTATGTGTAAATACATGTGTGTGAACAGTACTTGTATTAACATAACTACTAGGATGATATATTATTTGTGAATATATTATTTGTGTATATAACTATTGAGAAGCCATTGGGTGAATGGGTGAAACAAACAACATACAAGTAACAGAAAATACATTGTGATTGTGCATGTGAACAAATCAAGGTTTTCAATTACTATAATTATGAACTCACCAACCTAGTGTTGACTTTGTTTAAATGCATGTTTTTCTCAGTTGACGAACAGGTTTAGTTACCAGGATTACAGGGACATGGCTAGTGGACTTTTAGAAGGTCTAGCTACTTTTGGTGTTGCATACTTTTGGATTGACAATACAATGAATCATCTTTGGTATATCTTGTACAGTGACAAGATATAAACTCATTGATTCTTTTGATTAGATTTACTTAGTTAAATTATGAGAAACAATGTAATTTAACTTTGTAATTCTAATTCATTGTCATGTTAGCATTTCTCATTTATTTATCATGTGCTATGTAAACAATCTGATCATTTCGATTATCAAACGATATCACGCCCCGGGAACCTTCCGCCCGGCGGGAAAGTGGATCCAGCCCGCCGGCTCAGGCTGTGACACAGACGCCATCCCACCACATACTAATCCACATATGACACTTTTTTTAATGATAATTAAGCGTTTTACCCACACCATTACCACATTAGTTCTTCAGTTCTTAGTTCTTGTAAATCCACAAATTTGAAATCTCTATTGATTCCTTAAGTTCATCACATAATCATGATCAGCCATAACATTTGTATAAAGATTTCCATAAATGCTTAGTTAAATAAATAAATAAAAATTTAATAAAATCTAAGACCTAATGATTGGGCCTTGGTCAACTCGAGTAGACTAGTCTAGCAATCAGGGTTCTTAGTAGTAAAGGAGATCTGTAAATCTCATCAAACATGCGACCTATAATCAATCAGTCTAGCTAGGACTTCTTTTGATATACAGGCTTTTATAGTTCTTTAGATCGTCCATAGTTCGTATAGTTCTTTAGTTCTTTGGCACATGTTATCTTTGAGTATTTTCCAGATGTTCCTCAAAACGGTTAGGGAATACTGTAAATATCATCAAATATGCGTCTCATATTCGATCAGTCTAGTTAGGACATATTTCAAACCTGAGATTGGCACATGCTATCTTTGATATTTCTCAGTCAAACCCTTGGAAAATAGTTCTTTGTACATAGTTCTTTGAAATAGATCGTTAGTTCTTTGACAACACACCACTGAAATTAGTTCTTTACTGTAAATCGTTAGTTCTTTGAAAATAGATCTTTAGTTCTTTGTAAGTAGACCTTTGGAAATAGTTCTTTGCTTTAGATCTTTAGTTCTTTGAAAATAGATCTTTGAAAATAGTTCTTTAAGTTGAAACAGTTATCTACTCATAATGAATAAACAACTTATCTTGAAATTCTGTATATTGTACACCTAAACAGAATCTAGGATAACAATTATACATACAAACATATGTTAAGTAAAAGCATTTAAGTAAATATAATCTTACGAAAATAATTTACGCATGCTTCTCAGCCCCGCATTTGGAAACTAAATGTTTAGAAAAGGGCAATGAACTCACCTGTGTAGCTCTGTATTGAATTACCACAAAATGCGCGTTCGTTGTTGTAGAGTATGTTTCTTTGGTTCTTGAGTTGTATTAATAGAATTCGAATACGATAAGTATTTATAATAGTCGCCGTATCTAGGGTTTGGTCTCGGTGTGCAACTAAGTGTCCTATGTGCTAATGTGTTTCTAAGATTTCCTTCTATCTACTCTAGCTGTATTACCCATTAATAACCCGTATCCCACGATTAATCATTACAAGTCCTTAATTAAAACATTTTTAAGTTAATTTACTTTATGTTAAGCATTAAGTTAAAATCAGTTATTTTAATTTGAAAGAGCTTACAATTTAATTTCTTTTATTAAAACATAATTAATTTAAGAAAGGTGAAATTTACACATGATGAGCTTGGGTTAAGCCCATTGGGCCAACCTCGGGCCCATTACTAGACTTTGATTTCCAAGTGATTAATAATCAAGATCTTTGAATAACTCGGCCTAGATAATTCAAGTAAATCATCTAGGTTAGTTACACGTCCTTATGAATTTTCCTAAGGATTGGGTGTTAACAATTAAATCAGCCCTCAATACCTTAGATTCTTATTGTGACACTCATGATCTCACAATAATTCCCCAAGTGTGTTAAGCTACATTAATAGGTGTTAACCACCCATCGTTAGTTGGTTGCATGATAAAGAAAAACCCATTTTCTTTAGAAAACCCTTGTTTAGATAATAGCATTTCTTATTAAATTTCTTGTTATTGCAAACACTACTAGTCTCTTTGTTAACTTAAATTCCATTTGATAGCTAAAATTTATGTTATATCCTTAGGGGGTAGGTGTTGATTGAATGCAAAGGAAAACCTGTTCTCGTTTTCCCATGCACTCACATAAAATTTCAACCCATGCATGAAATGCACGAATTCCATGCACACACACACATTAAGGTTCCATGCACTCAACTTAGGCTAGATCACACTTGTGTTTAAGCTCTAGGTTATACATGTTAAGCCACACCTTGACCTCGTACCCTTTCCCAACAATAATCCCCACCTAAATCAGTGAGTGTGTGTCACACCCCGAGTCGGCGGGGTTGGATCGGAGTCCCCGTCGGGCGGAAGGTTCTCGGGGCGCGATATCGTGAGTGACAATCAAAGTGAGCAGATTGTTTACATTGCACATGATATAAATGAGAAATGCTAAATAGAATAGAATTACAAAGTTAAATTACATCCGAATCGTTCATAATTTAACAATGGAAATCTATCATAAACATCATAAAATATCTATCTTGTAACTGCACAAGATATACAAAATAATTGTATAATGATGTTCCAAAAGTATGCAGGTCCAAAAATACTAAGTCTTCTAACTGAAGTCCTAGTCCAAAAGCATAAGCTTCTTAATTGACCTGTTCTTCACCTGAGAAGTCATGCAAAAATAAAGTCAACACATGGTTGGTAAGTTCATATAGTTTTATTTAAAAATGAATTTGATAACCTGTTCGAATGACAACCTTAACCTGACCAACAACCACCTATATTATCCAATCCAATATGCTTATATATAGGGCATATGTAGGGGACAAGCCCCAGCCACCGTCCCACCACATATTGAACCACATAATATATTGTTGTTAATGATAATTAAGCATTTCATTCCATACTCTGAATCACTTACTTGATCCGTTTGAAAAATATTAATACTTGGACCGTCTGAAAATGATACCCTTTGAACACCCAAAATGACAACCTTAACCTCACTAATAACCACCTATACTATCCAGTCAAATATGCTTATATATAGGGCATATGTAGGGGACAAGCCCCAGCCACCGTCCCACCACATATCGAACCACATAGTATATTGTTATTAATGATAATTAAGCGTTTCATTCCACACCATAACACACTAGTTCTTTGAGTTCCACAATTAAAATTTCCATTTAACTCTTTATGTTCATCACATAATTATGATCAATCACAATAATTGTAGAAACAGTTAAGTAAATGCATAATTACATAAATAAATAAACAATTACTAAAATCTAAGTCCTAATGATTGGGCCTTGGTCAACTCGAGTAGACTAGTATAACAATCAGGTACTTAGTAGTAAAGGAGATCTGTAAACCTCATCAAACATGTGACCTATAACCAATCAGTCTAGCTAGGACATCTTTTGATACATAGGCTTTCATAGTTCTTTAGACCGTTCATAGTTCGTATAGTTCTTTAGTTCTTTGGCACATGTTATCTTTGAGCATTTCCCAGATGTTCCTCAAAACAGTTAGGGAATACTGTAAATATCATCAAACATGCGTCTCATATTCGATCAGTCTAGCTAGGACATCTTTCAAACATGAGATTGGCACATGCTATCTTTGATATTTCCCAGTTAGACCCTTGAAAGAGTTCTTTGTACTTAGTTCTTTGAAATAGATCGTTAGTATTTTGACAACACACCCTTGAAATAGTTCTTTGAAAATAGATCGTTAGTTCTTTGACAACACACCCTTGAAATAGTTCTTTGAAAATAGATATTTAGTTCTTTGAAATAGACCTTTGAAAATAGTTCTTTGATTTAGATCTTTAGTTCTTTGAAAATAGTTCTTTGATTTAAAACAGTTCACCTAGACAGAAGTCTAGAATAACAGTTATACATGTAAAACATATACAAGTAAAAGCATTTAAGTAAACAATTTAAATAAACAGTTTACGCATGCTTCTCAGCCCCGCCTTTTAAAAGAAAATGTTAGAAAAGGGGCAATGAACTCACCTGTGTTGCTATGAAATGTTCTACCACAAAATGCGTGCTCTTGTTTGTAGACTAAGTCTCTTCAATTCCTGAGTTGTTTTATAAGAGTTTGAATACGTAAGTATACGTAACAATCGTCGCACCTAAGGTTTGGTCTTGGTGTGTGTAACTAAGTGTCCTAATTACTAGTGTTTCTATAACTTAATCTTCTAATCTAACTTAGTTTCCCTTTTATGCCCTCAAATCCCGTGTTTAATTATAATAACTTATTTTAAAGTTTAAGAAATTCGGGCAGAGTTTCCCCTTGTTTTTAGTTCAAATCCAGACAATTTATGTTGACCATTTTATAAACAATTTCCCAAACAATCAAAACATTTAACACTTCATTCTACATGTTTAAGTATCAATATATCATTTCATTAAATTTTAAAGAATGTCTTAATAAAGCTATAATCCAATTTGAGAAATTTGATCAACAATTTATACATGAGTTAATCACATTTGATTAACCTTAGTATGTCACTAGATCTTTGTCTTTGATAATTCCTTGTCCGTTCTTGTGTATATGAATTAACCTAGAATGATTCAATTGAACAATCTAATTTAATCATATACATTCATTTGAGATTTCTAAGTGTTAGAGATAAATATAAAATTTAAAACTAACACCTTATGCACTATCATTCACCAATGCTTGTTCTTTAGTTCGTTCTCAGCTTTGAGTACTCATATATTCGTTTCCTTGTTCTTACAACTAAATTCAATAGCCCTAGGTACTGAATTTCCTTGATTAGCTAACACTTTGGTTTTCAAATCACCTTAGGCAGCGAACCTATTAGAATATGGGTATAGGTTCGGCGAACCATTAGGGTTCGGAGAACCTTCTTGATAGTAAGGGTAGGTTCGGCTGAGGAGAAGGTTCGCGACATAAAGGGTTCGTTCCAAGGGTTCGGCCAGCTAGGTTCGGTCACCCTGAGGTTCGTAGCAGCCTAGGTTCGTTGCTTCCAGGTTCGTTCACTAGAGGTTCGGCTGGCAGAGCAGCCACAGGTTCGTTGCAGAGCTACAGGTTCGTGAGTCAGAGGTGCAGGTTCGTGACCCAGGGTTCGCCCCAGAGTGAAGACAGGTTCGGCCACCAGATTACAGGTTCGGCTACATGTTCTATGGTTCGGCCGATCGACCTAATTCGCGAACCTGTCCCATCTTCCTGATTTTCAATCCCAAACCTGCTACAGATCAGTTCCTACAACATCCTAACCAAGCATATGTGTTTATCTATTGTTTTCTAAGTGTTCGATGTGGTTAAAACTACAAAATATACAAGGATTTGTGATAAGCCACTAAAACCGAAATAAAATCAAGATTTACCTCGAATTTGACCGATAAAAGCTTGAATTCTTGTACTTCTGTAATCTACTTGTTGAGATGAACGTCTTGGCACCTAGAGAGCTTGAATTCGCAAAGAAATCGTCACGAAATTGTAGAGAGAAGGTGGAGGAAATCACTTTCTAGAGAGAGAGTATGAAAAATGAAAATGAGGGGGTAAAGTGGGTTGGGTGGTGGTGGATGGGGAAATTAAATGCCCCATTAATATCTAAAACATACCCGGTCGTTCGGTCTTGATCGGTTTCGCGTAAACCTTCAGTTTCTCGTGACTTTCGTCACGAAACGACACAATTTATAAAATAGAGTTTATATAATTAATCCAAATGGTTATTCCTAGTAAATTAACTAATATCTTTTATTTATTTTAAATTTTAAAATATTAATTCTCTGTTTAAATCGAAACGCACGGTTGTCGAGCGTATTCGTTGGAATCGTCACTCGTACGAACACGACGATAACTAGACTTTTCAATCTTGTTTTCTAATTATCGAATATCATTCATAACGTTAAACTTCTAGATATACTCGTACAGATCGTCACGTATACGAATAACCCGTCGGTTTAGCATTCACATAACAATATTCATGTGTTTTGTTCTTTAAAGCCTCTCATACGTTTATACATAATAAATCCTAACACATAAACCCATGATGGTTCTATGTTGCCAAATAATTATCTGACTCAAGGACCATTGTTCTGAACTTTGTTTCTGTTATATGTTTCTGAACTTGTTGTTTGATAACACAAAATGATATGCACAACTGACTCTGAATCTGAAATGCATTAAAATGTATATAGTTCGTACCTGTTTACTGTTCACGTTATTGTTTAAGATCACTGTTCCGGTACGGTTCTGGGACTGATGTTACAGTCTCCCCTTGTTAGAGAAATTTCGTCCTGAAATTTAAGCATTGTTATCAGGTACGTCTTCCTCTGTAAACAGTTGGGGATACTTTAACTTCATGTGATCTTCACGTTCCCAAGTAAACTCGGGTCCGCGTCCTGAGTTCCATCAAACCTTTACAATCGGAATACGGCTTCGCCTCAGTTGTTTAACCTTGCGATCCATAATCTCCAAAGGTTCTTCTATGAAGTGTAACTGTTCATCTACTTGTATTTCTTCAATTGGAATGACGAGAGACTCGTCAGCAAGGCATTTCTTTAGGTTTGAGACGTGGAACACGTCATGCACACCACTGAGTTCATCTGGTAATCTCAGCCTATACGCCACAGGACCAATACGCTCGATGATCTCGAACGGTCCCACGTATCTTGGTGCTAATTTGCCTTTCTTTCCAAAGCGTACAACGCCTTTCCATGGGGATACCTTTAACATTACACGGTCTCCCACTTGGAATTCCAACGGCTTGCGCCGTTTGTCAGCGTAGCTCTTTTGTCTGCTCCTTGTAGCTTGTAGTATTCTTTGAATCTGAGCGATCTTATCAGTGGTTTCTTGAATAAGCTCGGGCCCAGTTATTCGATTGTCTCCAACTTCAGTCCAACAGATCGGTGATCGACATTTCCGACCATAAAGAGCCTCGAATGGTGCACATCCAATACTGTTGTGGTAACTGTTATTGTAGGAGAACTCAATCAGTGGCAAATGAGAGTCCCAATTTCCACCGAAATCCAACACACAGGTTCTTAACATGTCCTCTAGGGTTTGAATTGTACGTTCGCTTTGACCATCCGTTTGTGGATGGTAAGCTGTACTCAGATTTAACTGTGTCCCTAGGGATTTCTGCAGTGATTGCCAGAACCTTGATGTAAATCTGCTATCTCTGTCTGAAATAATAGACAATGGCACACCGTGGCGTACCACTATCTCGTTGATGTAGAATCTTGCGAGTTTATCCATCGTGAAAGTCTCACGCATCGGCAGGAAATGAGCAGATTTTGTCAAACGATCAATGATCACCCAAATTGTATCATCACCACTGGAAGTGCGGGGTAGCTTGGTAATGAAATCCATAGCTATTTGTTCCCACTTCCAGAGCGGAATCTCGGGCTGTTCCAGTAGACCAGACGGTCTCTGATGTTCCGCGTTTACCTTCGCACACGTTAGACATCGACCGACGTACTCGGCTATGTCTTTCTTCATTCCCGGCCACCAATAAAATCCACGCAAGTCTTGGTACATCTTATCAGATCCGGGATGAACAGAATATTTAGTCTTGTGTGCTTCATCGAAGATAAGTCTTCTCAATTCGTCTACCGCCGGGATCCATATACGATCCTGGTAGTAGATCATTCCATCAGGCTTAGTCTCAAGGTGTTTCTCTGCTCCACAGTCAAGTTCTTTATTCAAGTTTCCTCGATCAACTGATTCTTGTTGTGCCTGAATGATCTTGTCTCGTAAGCTCGTCTGCACAGTCATTCCCATTGCTCTAACGCGCAAGGGTTTGACCCGTTCCTTCCGGCTCAAGGCATCAGCTACAATGTTCACCTTTCCCGGATGGTACTTGATCACACAATCGTAATCATTCAGATGTTCAACCCAACGGCGTTGTCGCATGTTGAGCTCCTTCTGATCAAAGATGTGTTGCAGACTTTTGTGATCAGTGTATATGGTACACTTGGTGCCATATAAGTAATGTCTCCAAATCTTCAATGCGAAGATCACAGCTCCCAGTTCAAGATCATGAGTAGTGTAGTTCTTCTCATGAACCTTTAACTGTCTTGACGCATAGGCAATAACTTTGTCCCGTTGCATCAGTACGCAACCACGTCCCTAATGGGAAGCATCACAGTATACGACAAAGTCCTCACAACCTTCTGGGAGAGATAGAATTGGAGCATCACATAGTTTCTGTTTCAATGTCTGAAAAGCATCTTCTTTTTCTGCTCCCAGACAAACGGTTCACTTTTCTGAGTTAGTTTAGTAAGAGGCAGAGCTATCTTAGAAAAGTTCTAGATGAACCTTCTATAATAACCTGCCAATCCCAGAAAAGACCGTATCTCCGTCGGTGTCTTCGGAGTATCCCAGTTCTTTATCGCCTCGATCTTGGCAGGATCAACGTGTATTCCCTCGCTGTTGACCACATGACCCAGAAATTGAACTTCTCTAAGCCAAAATTCACATTTAGAGAATTTAGCATAGAGTTGTTCTTTCTTCAACAGCTCCAAGATCTTTCTAAGGTGTTGTTCATGATATGCTTTGCTCTTCGAATAAATCAGTATGTCATCAATAAAGACAATGACAAACTGATCTAGATACGGCTTGCACACTCGGTTCATGAGATCCATGAAAACCGCTGGTGCATTTGTCAATCCGAAAGGCATCACCATGAATTCGTAATGCCCGTATCTGGTTCGGAAGGCCGTTTTCGGTATGTCTTCGTCTTGAACTCTAAGATGATGATATCCAGATCGCAAGTCAATCTTTGAGAAGTATTCCGCTCCTTGCAGTTGGTCAAACAGATCATCGATCCTCGGCAATGGATACCGATTCTTGATGGTCAATTTGTTCAGCTCCCTGTAATCTATGCACATTCTGAATGATCCGTCTTTCTTTTTCATGAACAGAACCGGAGCTCCCCAAGGTGAGTAGCTCGGTCTGATGAAACCCTTGTCAAGTAGCTACTGCAACTGATTAGACAATTCCTGCATCTCTGAAGGTGCTAACCTGTAAGGAGACTTAGCAACAGGAGTTGCTCCACGAATTAAGTCAATGCGAAACTCTACCGGTCGCACAGGTGGCAAACCTGGTAGGTCTTCAGGAAATACTTCAGGATATTCTTTCACTAGCGGTACATCTTGAATCTTTTTCTTATCCTTCTCTTTTTCCACCACATGAGCCAAGAACGCCACGCACCGCTTCTGTAGACACTTACGCGCCTTTATGCAAGAGATGATTTTGACACTTCGTTTTGCTTGATCCCCTTTAACTTCCAATACATGATTACTCGGCAATGGAATTCGAAGCAGCTTTTCAAAACAGATGACTTCCACTCGATTAGAAGAAAGCCAATCCATTCCAACAATGATATCGAAACTACCCAACTCCATCGGTATCAAATCGATGGTAAATGTATAATCATTAAGTGTCAATGGGAAATTCCTGTAAACTGTACTAACTGTGATCTGTTTCCCGTTAGCTACTTCTATGATGTAAGGGGAATCTAACTGTTCCTCTATAGAATCTAATTGGCATGCAAAATCGGTAGAGATAAAACTCTGATCTGCACCAGTATCAAATAGAACAGATGCATAAAAGTCATGTAAGAGAAATGTACCAGTGACCACATTCGGGTCTTGGCGTGCAGCTGGTGCTCCGATGGCAAAGGCTCTTCCACGGGGTGCTGGAACTGCCTGTTGAGCCTTCTTCGGGCAGTTCTTTGCAAAGTGGCCTTGTTCGCCACAGTTGAAGCATCCACCGTTGTTCGGGCTAGCTAGTGGAGGGAGAGCCAAATAAGCATTGTTAACTGCTTGGTTAGGTGTCATCCTGCAGTGCTGGACCCAATGGCCCTGTCTTCCACATCACGTGCAGTGCTTGCAGGGAGTGTTAGCAGCATGGTGATACTGACACTTGGTACACAATGGATATGTACCAGTGTAAGGTTTTTGGTTAGGGTTTTGAGGTGCAGCTGCTATTTGTTGGAGAGGTGTGGCTATAGTGTAGTTCTTGATGACCTTCTGTTTCTTTTTCTGGTGGTGGTGGGGTTTCTTTGAAGACTCAGCTTTGTTCTTGCCGGAGTCAGCCTCTTTCTTTAAAACTCCAGAGGCTACCATAAGGTCAGTGAGCTTCCCAGACAATCTCACTGCAGACTCGATAGTGGCAGGGTTAGCTGCAACAACTAATCCCTGAATGCAGGCAGGAAGTCCACCTACATAACGATCAATCCTTTTCTCCAAAGTTGGTACCATGTCCGGTACCAGAGCAACCAACTCGTGGTAACGAGTTGTATACCCCATGTGATCAGCCCCCTTCATCACATGGTTGGATAGTTCAACCTCCAGTTTCTGTAGCTCGTTCTTGGGGCAAAACTCAGTCCTTAACAATGTCTTGAAATCCTTCCATGGCATGGCCATAGAATCTTCTCTTCCCCTGGCATTTATTTGACCATTCCACCAAGTCAAAGCCCGTTTGTTGAATGTTCCAGCTGAGTAACAGACCTTGTGGTGTTCTGGACAGCTAAAAAGGTCCAGGGTTGTCTCGTTCTTCTCAATCCATTGGATTAATCCAACGGCTCCTTCAAACCCGCTAAAGCTGGGTGGTTTACATCCTACAAAGGACTTGTAGGAGTAATGTGATGAACCTACAGTATTCCCACTGGCTTCTCCAAATGAGTTGCCAGTGTTGTTGATTTCATTGCGGAGACGAAGGAACATCTCCGGTATTGACTCTTTCATCTGATTAGTCATCTGGCTACTCAGTAACGTCACCAGAGCAATAGTAGCAGGATCCAGAGTCGGTGTTGTGCCCGAGCCAGATGGTTGAGTGATCAAAGGAGGAGGAGGTGGAGGAGGTGGCGGTGGTGAATCATTTGGTGACGGTGTGGAGGAGTGTGGAGCCAAGTCTTGTGGTGGTAGAGGTAACAAGGGAGGCTGCCTTCTTGGCGGCATTCTGATCATAACCAATAAAATTATCGGTTAGTGCAATGATCGAATACAGAAGACAATATGCAAGTAAGTCTTAAATCCTGAGTTCTCTACATGCAGGGTCCCTAGGTTATAGTCTAGGCCAAACCATTCAAATAAGTGACCTATATTTCTCTATAACCATGGCTCTGATACCAATCTGTCACACCCCAAGCCGGCGGGGTTGGATCGGAGTCCCCGTCGGGCGGAAGGTTCTCGGGGCGCGATATCGTGAGTGATAATCAAAGTGAGCAGATTGTTTACATTGCACATGATATAAATGAGAAATGCTAAATAGAATAGAATTACAAAGTTAAATTACATCCGAATCGTTCATAATTTAACAATGTAAATCTATCATAAACATCATAAAATATCTATCTTGTAACTGCACAAGATATACAAAATAATTGTACAATGATGTTCCAAAAGTATGCAGGTCCAAAAATACTAAGTCTTCTAACTGAAGTCCTAGTCCAAAAGCATAAGCTTCTTAATTGACATGTTCGTCACCTGATAACTCATGCAAAAATAAAGTCAACACATGGTTGGTGAGTTCATATAGTTTTATTTAAAAATGAATTTGATAACCTGTTCGAATGACAACCTTAACCTGACCAACAACCACCTATATTATCCAATCCAATATGCTTATATATAGGGCATATGTAGGGGACAAGCCCCAGTCACCGTCCCACCACATATTGAACCACATAATATATTGTTGTTAATGATAATTAAGCATTTCATTGCATACTCTGAATCACTTACTTGATCCGTTTGAAAAATGTTAATACTTGGACCGTCTGAAAATGATACCCTTTGAACACCCAAAATGAAAACCTTAACCTCACTAATAACCACCTATACTATCCAGTCAAATATGCTTATATATAGGGCATATGTAGGGGACAAGCCCTAGCCACCGTCCCACCACATATCGAACCACATAGTATATTGTTATTAATGATAATTAAGCGTTTCATTCCACACCATAACACACTAGTTCTTTGCGTTCCACAATTAAAATTTCCATTAACTCTTTATGTTCATCACATAATTATGATCAATCACAATAATTGTAGAAACAGTTAAGTAAATGCATAATTAAATAAATAAATAAACAATTACTAAAATCTAAGTCCTAATGATTGGGCCTTGGTCAACTCGAGTAGACTAGTATAACAATCAGGTACTTAGTAGTAAAGGAGATCTGTAAACCTCATCAAACATGTGACCTATAACCAATCAGTCTAGCTAGGACATCTTTTGATATATAGGCTTTCATAGTTCTTTAGACCGTTCATAGTTCGTATAGTTCTTTAGTTCTTTGGCACATGTTATCTTTGAACATTTCCCAGATGTTCCTCAAAACAGTTAGGGAATACTGTAAATATCATCAAACATGCGTCTCATATTCGATCAGTCTAGCTAGGACATCTTTCAAACCTGAGATTGGCACATGCTATCTTTGATATTTCCCAGTTAGACCCTTGAAAGAGTTCTTTGTACTTAGTTCTTTGAAATAGATCGTTAGTTCTTTGACAACACACCCTTGAAATAGTTCTTTGAAAATAGATCGTTAGTTCTTTGACAACACACCCTTGAAATAGTTCTTTGAAAATAGATCGTTAGTTCTTTGACAACACACCCTTGAAATAGTTCTTTGAAAATAGATCGTTAGTTCTTTGAAATAGACCTTTGAAAATAGTTCTTTGATATAGATCTTTAGTTCTTTGAAAATAGTTCTTTGAAAATAGTTCTTTGATTTAAAACAGTTCACCTAGACAGAAGTCTAGAATAACAGTTATACATGTAAAACATCTACAAGTAAAAGCATTTAAGTAAACAATTTAAATAAACAGTTTACGCATGCTTCTCAGCCCCGCGTTTTAAAAGAAAATGTTAGAAAAGGGGCAATGAACTCACCTGTGTTGCTATGAAATGTTCTACCACAAAATGCACGATCTTGTTTGTAGACTAAGTGTCTTCAATTCCTGAGTTGTTTTATAAGAGTTTGAATACGATAAGTATACGTAACAATCGTCGCACCTAAGGTTTGGTCTTGGTGTGTGTAACTAAGTGTCCTAATTACTAGTGTTTCTATAACTTAATCTTCTAATCTAACTTAGTTTCCCTTTTATGCTCCCAAATCCCATGTTTAATTATAATAACTTATTTTAAAGTTTAAGAAATTCGGGCAGAGTTTCCCCTTGTTTTTAGTTCAAATCCAGACAATTTATGTTGACCATTTTATAAACAATTTCCCAAACAATCAAAACATTTAACACTTCATTCTACATGTTTAAGCATCAAAATATCATTTCATTAAATTTTAAAGAATGTCTTAATAAAGCTATAATCCAATTTGAGAAATTTGATCAACAATTTATACATGAGTTAATCACATTTGGTTAACCTTAGTATGTCACTAGATCTTTGTCTTTGATAATTCCTTGTTCGTTCTTGTGTATATGAATTAACCTAGAATGATTCAATTGAACAATCTAATTTAATCATATACATTCATTTGAGATTTCTAAGTGTTAGAGATAAATATAAAATTTAAAACTAACACCTTATGCACTATCATTCACCAATGCTTGTTCTTTAGTTCGTTCTAAGCTTTGAGTACTCATATATTCGTTTCCTTGTTCTTACAACTAAATTCAATAGCCCTAGGTACTGAATTTCCTTGATTAGCTAACACTTTGGTTTTCAAATCACCTTAGGCAGCGAACCTATTAGAATATGGGTATAGGTTCGGCGAACCTTTAGGGTTCGGCGAACCTTCTTGATAGTAAGGGTAGGTTCGGCTGAGGAGAAGGTTCGTGACATAAAGGGTTCGTTCCAAGGGTTCGGCCAGCTAGGTTCGGTCACCCTGAGGTTCGTAGCAGCCTAGGTTCGTTGCTTCCAGGTTCGTTCACTAGAGGTTCGGCTGGCAGAGCAGCCACAGGTTCGTTGCAGAGCTACAGGTTCGTGAGTCAGAGGTGCAGGTTCGTGACCCAGGGTTCCCCCAGAGTGAAGACAGGTTCGGCCACCAGATTACAGGTTCGGCTACATGTTCTAAGGTTCGGCCGATCGACCTGATTCGCGAACCTGTCCCATCTTCCTCATTTTCAATCCCAAACCTGTTAGAGATCAGTTCCTACAACATCCTAACCAAGCATATGTGTTTATCTATTGTTTTCTAAGTGTTCGATGTGGTTAAAACTACAAAATATACAAGGGTTCGTGATAAGCCACTAAAACCGGAATAAAATCAAGATTTACCTCGAATTTGACGGATAAAAGCTTGAAATTCTTGTACTTCTGTAATCTAATTGTTGAGATGAACGTCTTGGCACCTAGAGAGCTTGAATTCGCAAAGAAATCGTCACGAAATTGTAGAGAGAAGGTGGAGGAAATCACTTTCTAGAGAGAGAGTATAAAAAACGAAAATGAGGGGGTAAAGTGGGTTGGGTGGTGGTGGATGGGGAAATTAAATGCCCCATTAATATCTAAAACATACCCGGTCATTCGGTCTTGATCTTGATCGGTTTCGCGTAAAACTTCAGTTTCTCGTGACTTTCGCCACGAAACGACACAATTTATAAAATAGAGTTTATATAATTAATCCAAATGGTTATTCCTAGTAAATTAACTAATATCTTTTATTTATTTTAAATTTTAAAATATTAATTCTCTGTTTAAATCGAAACGCTCGGTTGTCGCGCGTATTCGTTTGAATCGTCACTCGTACGAACACAACAATAACTATACTTTTCAATCTTGTTTTCTAATTATCGAATATCATTCAGAACGTTAAACATCCAGAAATACTCGTACAGATCGTCACCTATACGAATAACCCGTCGGTTTAGCATTCACATAACAATATTCATGTGTTTTGTTCTTTAAAGCCTCTCATACGTTTATACATAATAAATCCTAACACATACACCCATGATGGTTCTATGTTGCCAGATAATTATCTGACTCAAGGACCATTGTTCTGAACTTTGTTTCTGTTAAATGTTTCTGAACTTGTTGTTTGATAACACAAAATGATATGGACAACTGACTATGAATCTGAAATGCATTAAAATGTATATAGTTCGTACCTGTTTACTATTCACGTTATTGTTTAAGATCACTGTTCCAGTACGGTTCCGGCACTGATGTTACTGTGTGAAAAGATGCAAAGCCGAAGGAGTTTGGGCCGATCGAATGACTGTATGGTCGAATAAGTGTGAACACCGAATGGGAGAGGTGGCCGACTGAACCATGCGGAGCGAATGAGGAACCTTGGCCGAAGGTGGTTGGCGACCGAAGGGGTCCTTGGCCGATCAAATGGGCTGGTGGGCCGACAGAATGAAGGCCGGCCGAACGAAGGAGAAGGCTGCTTCGGCTAGCCATTCGGTGAATGAGGGTGTGGTTCAGCTAGGGCCATTGGACCAGAGGGGTGCCATGCGGCCAAGGGCCATTCGGCCTAACTGGTTGTGGCCATTCGGCCTGTCGAGCCCCAAGGGACACAACCATGGTGTTCGAGCCAATCGACCATGGTTCGATCCAACACTTGTTTCTACACTATCTTAGCAAAGTTTTGTGAAGTTACTAAGGTTTGTAAGAGGGTAGAACCGGCTGAAATGGTGGCCGATCAAAGGGTCTTTAAAACCCTAACAATCGAAAAGAAACTTTGATTCTACCTCGAATCTGGTGGATCCAAGACCCGATCTGTTGTACTTCTATGATCTACGAGTTATGGTGGTCGTTTTGACACCAAAATCACAAGATTTCGTGGAGATTTGAGGGAGATGTGGCTTGGCTTCTAGAGAGAGAGTAGTGAGAGAGAGTGATGAACGAAAATTGTGATGAGGGCTGGTAGGTGGTGGTGGTTGTGATATTAAATGCCACATTAAATGGTTTACAAATACCAGAGTTCGTTCGGGTTTGTTCGTTTTTGCTCGGTTTCGCGTAAAACGTCGTTTTCGTTTCATTTTTGTAACGAAACTTCTCGGTTTTAAAACAAGAATTCATAAAATTATTTTAGGTGGTAATTCCTATTAAATTAACTAAATATCTTTCGTTTAGTTTAAATTTTGAGAAATATTTAATTTACAGTTTAAAATCGAATCGTACAGTCGTCGCGCGTATTCGTTCGAATCGTCACCCGTACGAACACGACGATAACTATACTTTTCAATATGGTTTTCTAATTATTGGATATCATTCAGAACGTTAAACTTTCAGATATATTCGTACAGATCGTCACCTATACGAGTAATCCGTCGATTTAGCATTCACGTAACGACACCCGTGTTGTTTTGTTCTGTAAAGCCTCACATACGTTTGTACATAATAAATCCTAACAAATAATCACATGATGGTTCTGTATCGCCAGATAACTATCTGAATAACGGACCATTGTTCTGAGCTTTCATTGCTGAACTGATTCTGAATTTGTCCTTTGATAACATAAAATGACAATGATACATGATAAGAGTCTAACATGAAATGAAATATGTATAGTTTGTACCTGATTACTGTTCATGTTACTGTTGAGTTCACTGTTCCGATGACGTTTCCGGCACTGATGTTACAGTCTCCCCTTGTTAGAGAAATTTCGTCCCGAAATTTAAGAATCATTATCGGGTACGGCTTCCTCTGTAAACAGTTGAGGATACTTTGACTTCATGTGATCTTCGCATTCCCAAGTAAACTCAGGTCCGCGCTTTGAGTTCCAACGAACCTTTACATTCAGAATACGGCTTCGCCTTTGTTGTTTAACTTTGCGATCCATAATCTCCAAAGGTTCTTCAATGAAGTGTAATTGCTCGTCCACTTGAATTTCTTCGATCGGTATAACGAGTGATTCGTCAGCAAGGCATTTCTTTAAGTTGGAGATGTGAAACACGTCATGCACACCACTGAGTTCACTTGGTAATCTCAGTCTATACACCACAGGACCAATACGCTCGATGATCTCGAACGGTCCCACGTACCGTGGTGCTAACTTGACTTTCTTTCCAAAACGTACTACACCTTTCCATGGGGACACCTTCAACATGACACGGTCTCCCACTTTAAATTTCAACGGCTTGCGCCGTTTATTGGCATAGCTCTTTTGTCTGCTCCTTTTCGCTTGTAACCTTTGTTGAATTTGGGTAATCTTGTCAGTAGTCTCTTGAATAAGCTCTGGTCCAGTTATGAGATTATTTCCAACTTCTATCCAACAGATCGGTGATCGACATTTTCGACCGTACAAAGCCTCGAACGGTGCGCATCCGATGCTACTATGGTAACTGTTGTTGTAGGAGAATTCAATCAGTGGCAAATGAGAGTCCCAATTCCCACCGAAATCTAACACACAGGTTCTCAACATGTCCTTCAGGGTCTGTATCGTACGTTCGCTTTGATCATTCGTTTGTGGATGGTAAGCTGTACTCAGATTTAAGTGTGTCCCTAAATATTTCTGTAATGATTGCCAGAACCTTCATGTAAATCTGCTATCTCGATCTGAAATGATAGACAATGGTACACCGTGACGTACCACTATCTCGTTGATGTACAGTCTCGCCAGTTTATCCATCGTGAAGGTCTCACGCATAGGCAAGAAATGAGCAGATTTCATCAAACGATCAATGATAACCCAAATCATATCATGACCACTGGAAGTGCAGGGTAGCTGTAAGGCCCAAAATTCCCACACGTATGACACGTGTTTTAAAAACACCCTCAGAGTTAGGTCCCAGATTTTTCAAAATAAAAATGTGCATATTAACACTTTAATAACCAACTTACATCCAAGTTCCAAAAGAGTTAACGTTAGTTAAACATTTAACAAACCCATTTACACCAAAATGATTCACAAAACCTTTGTTTTTAACTAACAAAATAAAACCCCAAAACGCATTTCGATCCAAGCCATTAAAAGCAACCCAATCACCACCGCCATCACCCTTTACGTTCACCTACAAATCACCACATTTAAATCAACATTAGTTCGTTAGAACTAAGTAAGAACACCTATGTATACTATTGGTTTCATAACGGAAGGTATATAGCTCCTAAAACGTGAGAAAACGACCAAAACAGAAAATTCTGGACACCCCCACCCGTAGGCTACGGCTTTGCCGTAGGCTACAGCCTCCATTAACAGAACCCCTCTGCCGGAGGCTACACCAGTGCTGTAGCCTACACCCTCTGCAGATTCAGCAAATGCATTTTTTCGTGTTTTTCACCTTTGTGACTACCCCGGATCATTATAACACTTCCGTTACCGCCAAATACATCAAATAACACCCTTCAAACATAACCACCAAGTTTCAAACATAATTTGGTGATATCATAAAGTTTAACACCAAATGATTAGTTAAACGGGTCGTTTACACCTAAACCCTTTAACAACCATATTTCACCTAAACCAAATGGAACTTCCTTTCCACCCAAGGATTCTCATTTGTCACCATAAAACAACCATTTCAACACATGAAATTCATATCTATAAACACCTTAAAAAAAAATTAAAGTGTTAGAACATAAAAATAATCACCAAATAAAAGTCAAATATTCACCACTCCTTTGAGGCTTCCTTTTTCACCAAGGATACTCAAAGTAGGTAATCACACCACTTGTGATTTACCTAAACTCCATAAATTCACCAAGGGAAGATCACACCACTTGTGATTCAACCCATTTCACATTTACACCTCATGTGAATTGCTTGACTACTTTTTAGTCAAACTTTAAATAAGAAGTTCACACACCTTGTGAATCATTCTTATCTCACCATACCCCTTATAAACATAAGATAATCACAATAACTAAGCAATTTAAACACCTATTGCTTGTTATTGTCAACACCAAATAACTTAACACCAATTAGTTTCACCTTCACAACTCTTATGTATCATTTGACCAATTTCAGTCAAATTTCAAATATGAAGTTCACACCTCTTGTGAATCATTCATACTTCTACACACCACTTGTAAACATACAAATTTTACAATAACTAAGCAAATGTAACACATATTGCATATTATTGTCAAACAGCAATCATATAAACACCAATTCACCCAATTTACATATTCACACATCTAGTGAATTGTTTGACCAATTTCGGTCAAACTTCAATAAGAAATTCACACCTCTTGTGAATCATTCTTGTGATGCCGCATCAAAAGAAATCATTCTACATTACAATAACTAAGCAATTATAACACCTATTGCATGTTATTGCCAAACAACAAATGTACAAACACCAATTCACCAAATTAAACATTCCATGTATATTCCACATACATATATACATATATGTACATAACACCATTTAACAACATTAAGTATAATAGGTGGGTGACTTACCTCGCCCAGACAAGTTATTCACAACAATCTCCTTTCCGGGTTGTTTAGTTCCACCACCTCCAGTATCGTTTCCTATTATCACAACTAATAGGTTTTAATACAATGTTTGACTATAACTAGTCAAATTACACCATTTTCAATCCAATTTATTTCCATTTGATCCATTATCACCCAAACTCACCATTTATCATCTATGAAATATATTTCACCTCAAAATAAACTTAATACTCATTTTTAAGTTTAAATTCTCACTTGGTCATTTTATCAAACACCTTATGTGCACCCAATTAACCACCTATGATCATTGATCCATAAAACCTCAATCAAACTCCATTTTTTTTATTTACAAAATGAACAAGTTCACCCTATTCACAACCAAACTACAACAAGTTCATAAAATCATCAAATCCCCAACTTTTAAAACTAACTTTAAAACCCCTAGTTCATAAACTCCATGAATCATATAAATCCCATATATCATATTGCATTAATCATGAAAGAGATGATCAACAAGTTGTTCTTAGATGTTTATCACTAAGATTAACATCATTTAACACCATCCAAACACCAAATTTGGAGTTTCACCCATTTTTCCCACACCCCTATGCAAGACCCACGAAAATCACACCAAAAACACCCAAATTTCTTACCTTGTTGAAGTAAGACTCCATAACAACTCCTAATGATGATTGCATGAACGATCCTTGCAGATTTGAAGCCTCAATTTGGAGATTGGAGGTCCTTCATCTTCTTCTTCTCTTCTCTGGATCGTCTCCCACACACAAAATGGTATTATGACCAATTTTGACCACCATCTTCCTTATAACCCCCTTATAATTTAAGTTTCAACTATTTACACATTAAGCCCTTCTATTACTAGTTAAAGTTAACTAGTTTATAACTAAGTTAAAATTATTTAATACCCACAACTTAGTTATATTTAACAAATATTTATTAAAACACCCACCAATAATATTTTCAAAATATCTAAATCTTATAAAACACCCATCAACTAAAATGAACATAATTATACACCAATTATGTTCGTTTTAATATATTTCCCAAAAATGGGTCGTTACAAATTCTCCCCTCCTTACAAAGGTTTCGTCCCCGAAACCTCATTACACCCCAAGAAGAAAAGGATAAAACTTCCGTCGACTCCCATGTAGCATCTGAACCTGATTAATAGTCTTATTTTTCAATTGCTTGACTTTTCTATCAAAGATAGTCTCCAATTTCTCCGCATAATTCAATTCTTCATTGATCACCAAATTCTCCAATGGCACATAAGCCTATTTACCCACCAATATTTACCACAAATGGGACACATGGAATATATTGTGAATTCCAATCCATTCCCCAGGTAGCTCTGAGCAATAAGCAACCTTGCCTATCCGAGCTATATCCATAAGAGCTTAACGAAGCGTGGGCTTAGTTTCCCTTGTTTACAAGAACAAATGGCACCCTCCCATGGAGAAACTTTCAACAACGAAGCCTCACACTCGGAATTTGATTGTTCTTCTACGCACATACACATACCATTTCTGAAGGTCTTGCACCGCCTTTAGTTGAATTCAAATTACATCTATTCGTTCAGTATCATATTAACCACTACTTACCTACATGTTCTTGTTATCCACCCTCTCCCCAACTCCTAGAATATACTATCTTCTCTGTGTATTATTTCTTACAGAATCATTCCACACCTGGAATGATAACTGTTCTTAAACAAGAACTCCTCCAAGGGTAGATAGTCATCGCAACTACCCCCAATCACCAACTATGCACACCCATAACATATCCTCACATGCCAGAATGGTTCTTTATCTTTGACCATCAGTGTGAAGATGATACGTCTTGCACAACAACAGTTTCGTGTCCCTTCTTAACAGCATAGAATTCATGGGTAAACACGAAAGAAACTTTATTAGTCAACCTGCCCATGACGACCAAATAATACCAAATAGTACCATTAAACATTGATAAGGTTCACACCACATGTGAATCCTCATCAAATCATACTTCCTATTTAATCATCTAGACATGATAATAACACCTTTCTTTCACCAAAATTCTCACCTTAAGAAATCACACTACTTGTGATTACCAACATAAATCCACCCACCATAAGTTAACATCTTAACAATCACGTCTAGTTATGGCTATTGGTTCATTTGCCCCCAAACTCCTCTTACTATTAATTACCACAAACACCTCTGCTATTTAGAGATTACACGCCCTTGTACTTTATCTATTAGCACACAAATGATATAGAGGTTCACATTGCTTGTGAATTTTCTACATCAATTTACACTTGACAATAATCATAATTTATGTTTGAATCCTGTTTACAAACTAACAGATTCATTTCTCCCAACCATGAACTCCTAATAATATGTCCAAAATCTTATGGATCATCTCCAAGCATTTTCCTATCTTTTAAAAGTTAAACTCAACCACCTGTAACGTCAACACACGTATACAGGTCATTTCTACCTCTTTCCATTCAAATATTTCAACACATACACATCTATATATAATCATAGATGTTTACACCAATCTATAAACATATATCATTTACCACATATTTCAAACAGGCACACCAATTAACATAATCAAATGTTTATAGTCACCACTCCCTAGTTAAGACACTTTTGTCAAAACTTTTAACATTTCATAACGACACTATGTGTCAAAACCCTAGACATCATGTCTTAAACATTTACTTTCATAAATAACAACTTGTCATTACCAAGTTTTATTCTCCCCAAGGCATTCATTCCAAATTGTTTAAAATTCTTTCCGCACCATCCCCCGTCCTTTCCCCAAGTCTATACGCCGTCACTTTCTTGTTGCATCGAAGGAGCTTATGTATAGGGTATAGTTAAGGCATACGCCCAGCCGCCAACCCACCACCTCTTCAATACAACATGATCGTGGTGTTGTTAGTTTCTTGGTTTTAGACAAATATATTCCTCCTAACCATACAATTTGTCCCAAGTTTTCACTCACATTAAACGTATTCATTAACTTAGGACTAAACTCCACCCCTTGTACTTCACACCCATAGTACACTCATATAAGAAATTTTGACACATCATACAATACATACCTGTAGAGTGTACACTTTCTTAACAGTTCAATTAAGGATAATCAACATATCCTATTACGCCTATCTTTCTTTATTTACACCAAACAACATATGACTCGTATTTTCAACAAGTCATTACACACATGTGATTCAATTTACGACCACCAAATTCGCACTACATACGGTTTTTAACACCACACCAAACACCAAACATGCCTTTATGGCTCGGTATAACATACACATGCGTGGTACATACATTCTCCTATTGTCAATCAATATACTAATTTCAGCTAGTATTAATTTGATTAACTACACATTTTAAACCACATTCATTTATAAATGTCTGCAACACTTGTAGATCATCTAAATCAGAATTTAGCTTTACAAGGTTTATACAACAAACCATTGCCAACATATCAAACCACCCAAATTTTATAATTTCACTAAAATTAGCTCCCACCCGCATGTGAATTACCCCTTATGTCACATGAATGTGGAATTATACGCCAAACCCAATGCCATTCCAAAATAAACTTACTAACCACACCCGAATTCACATAATAATGTATATTGCACATGCGTAATAACTACCATGTTTTAACACCATTTACTCCATATCATTACTACCAAGACTCACGTCTATGGTCTTACACGATAATTTCAATCCCACTCACCAGTGATCTTACATGATATTCCACGCGAAAGTGGACTTTCCCCCAATGCCACACAACTGTAGACTTATATGAATTTCCACACGAATGTGGGTTCACCCAATGCCACACACCTATGGACTTACAAGTATTTCCACACGAATGTGGATCTCCCCCAATGCCACACACCTGTGGACTTATATGAATTTCCACACGAATGTGGGTTCACCCAATGCCACATACCTGTGGACTTACAAGTATTTCCACACGAATGTGGATCTCCCCCAATGCCACACACCTGTGGACTTATATGAATTTCCACACAAATGTGGGTTCACCCAATGCCACACACCTGTGGACTTACAAATATTTCCACACGAATGTGGATCTCCCCCAATGCCACACACCTGTGGACTTGCAGGAAAATTTTCACAATACAAATCACATACCACAATCATCAATTTCACAAACCAAAACAAGTATCTACATCATACTTATATACTATTTGGTCAATAAGTAAATAACTTACTACTCACTTGCCTCCTACTCCATATCAATAATTATGAGCCTAAAGACAACATAATAACAAACCGCAAACACCTTACCTAATAGTCATAATCATAGTATGAGTTGATTCCATTAAGATCATGTCCATGTCAAGAATATAACCTTATGTTGGCCAGACATAACATCATATACTTCACTTGAACAATTCCTTAACTTCATCTCACCATATTATAACTATGAATTTCGGTTAAACAAACAAATTCACTCCAAACACCATTAAACATAAATAAATAAGGTAAACAAACCACAAACTTGTTACCTTAAACCCCCGGCTTCATGATCGGATCTCGGATCGAACGTTACTCCCCATATCAAAAGCACAACGGTTTGAGTTCAAATGTTCGCGATACACTTGAATCCCTCAAACCATTAGCTCTGATGCCAACTTGTAAGGCCCAAAATTGCCACACGTATGACACGTGTTTTAAAAACACCCTCAGAGTTAGGTCCCAGATTTTTCAAAATAAACATGTGCATATTAATACTTTAATAACCAACTTACATCCAAGTTCCAAAAGAGTTAACGTTAGTTAAACATTTAACAAACCCATTTACACCAAAATGATTCACAAAACCTTTGTTTTTAACTAACAAAATAAAACCCCAAAACGCATTTCGATCCGAGCCATTACAAGCAACCCAATGACCACCGCCATCACCCTTTACGTTCACCTACAAAACACCACATTTAAATCACCATTAGTTCATTAGAACTAAGTAACAACACCTATGTATACTTTTGGTTTCATAACGGAAGGTATATAGCTCCTAAAACACGAGAAAACGACCAAAACAGAAAATTCTGGACACCCCAAGCCGTAGGCTACGGCTTTGCCGTAGGCTACAGCCTCCATTAACAGATACCCTCTGCCGGAGGCTACACCAGTGTTGTAGCCTACACCCTCTGCAGATTCAGCAAATGCATTTTTTTCGCGTTTTTCACCTTTGTGACTACCCCGGATCATTATAACACTTCCGTTACCCCCAAATGCATCCAATAACACCCTTCAAACATAACCACCAAGTTTCAAACATAATTTGGTGATATCATAAAGTTTAACACCAAATGATTAGTTAAACGGGTCGTTTACACCTAAACCCTTTAACAACCATATTTCACCTAAACCAAATGGAACTTCCTTTCCACCCAAGGATTCTCATTTGTCACCATAAAACAACCATTTCAACACATGAAATTCATATCTATAAACACCTTAAAAAAAAATTAAAGTGTTAGAACATAAAAATAATCACCAAATAAAAGTCAAATATTCACCACTCCTTTGAGGCTTCCTTTTTCACCAAGGATACTCAAAGTAGGTAATCACACCACTTGTGATTTACCTAAACTCCATAAATTCACCAAGGGAAGATCACACCACTTGTGATTCAACCCATTTCACATTTACACCTCATGTGAATTGCTTGACTACTTTTTAGTCAAACTTTAAATAAGAAGTTCACACACCTTGTGAATCATTCTTATCTCACCATACCCCTTATAAACATAAGATAATCACAATAACTAAGCAATTTAAACACCTATTGCTTGTTATTGTCAACACCAAATAACTTAACACCAATTAGTTTCACCTTCACAACTCTTATGTATCATTTGACCAATTTCAGTCAAATTTCAAATATGAAGTTCACACCTCTTGTGAATCATTCATACTTCTACACACCACTTGTAAACATACAAATTTTACAATAACTAAGCAAATGTAACACATATTGCATATTATTGTCAAACAGCAATCATATAAACACCAATTCACCCAATTTACATATTCACACATCTAGTGAATTGTTTGACCAATTTCGGTCAAACTTCAATAAGAAATTCACACCTCTTGTGAATCATTCTTGTGATGCCGCATCAAAAGAAATCATTCTACATTACAATAACTAAGCAATTATAACACCTATTGCATGTTATTGCCAAACAACAAATGTACAAACACCAATTCACCAAATTAAACATTCCATGTATATTCCACATACATATATACATATATGTACATAACACCATTTAACAACATTAAGTATAATAGGTGGGTGACTTACCTCGCCCAGACAAGTTATTCACAACAATCTCCTTTCCGGGTTGTTTAGTTCCACCACCTCCAGTATCGTTTCCTATTATCACAACTAATAGGTTTTAATACAATGTTTGACTATAACTAGTCAAATTACACCATTTTCAATCCAATTTATTTCCATTTGATCCATTATCACCCAAACTCACCATTTATCATCTATGAAATATATTTCACCTCAAAATAAACTTAATACTCATTTTTAAGTTTAAATTCTCACTTGGTCATTTTATCAAACACCTTATGTGCACCCAATTAACCACCTATGATCATTGATCCATAAAACCTCAATCAAACTCCATTTTTTTTATTTACAAAATGAACAAGTTCACCCTATTCACAACCAAACTACAACAAGTTCATAAAATCATCAAATCCCCAACTTTTAAAACTAACTTTAAAACCCCTAGTTCATAAACTCCATGAATCATATAAATCCCATATATCATATTGCATTAATCATGAAAGAGATGATCAACAAGTTGTTCTTAGATGTTTATCACTAAGATTAACATCATTTAACACCATCCAAACACCAAATTTGGAGTTTCACCCATTTTTCCCACACCCCTATGCAAGACCCACGAAAATCACACCAAAAACACCCAAATTTCTTACCTTGTTGAAGTAAGACTCCATAACAACTCCTAATGATGATTGCATGAACGATCCTTGCAGATTTGAAGCCTCAATTTGGAGATTGGAGGTCCTTCATCTTCTTCTTCTCTTCTCTGGATCGTCTCCCACACACAAAATGGTATTATGACCAATTTTGACCACCATCTTCCTTATAACCCCCTTATAATTTAAGTTTCAACTATTTACACATTAAGCCCTTCTATTACTAGTTAAAGTTAACTAGTTTATAACTAAGTTAAAATTATTTAATACCCACAACTTAGTTATATTTAACAAATATTTATTAAAACACCCACCAATAATATTTTCAAAATATCTAAATCTTATAAAACACCCATCAACTAAAATGAACATAATTATACACCAATTATGTTCGTTTTAATATATTTCCCAAAAATGGGTCGTTACAATAGCTTGGTAATGAAGTCCATAGCTATTTGTTCCCACTTCCAGAGCAGAATCTCAGGCGGTTCTAGTAAACCTGACGGCTTCTGGTGTTCTGCCTTAACCTTAGCACACGTAAGACATCGACCGACGTACTCGGTTATGTCTTTCTTCATTCTCGGCCACCAATAAAATCCCCGTAAGTCTTGGTACATTTTATCAACGCCTGGATGCACAGAATACCTGGTCTTGTGTGCTTCATCAAAGATAAGTCTTCTCAATTCGTCTACTGCCGGAATCCATATACGATCCTGGTAATAGATAACTCCATCAGGCTTAGTCTCAAATTGTTTCTCTGCTCCACAGTCAAGTTCTTTCTTCAAGTTTCCTCGATCAACTGATTCTTGTTGCGCCTGAATAATCTTGTCACGTAGGCTTGTCTGCACAGTCATTCCCATTGCTCTGACGCGCAAGGGTTTGACCCGTTCCTTCCGGCTTGAGGCATCAGCTACAAAGTTTGCCTTGCCTGGATGGTACTTGATTACACAGTCGTAATCATTCAGAAGTTCAACCCAACGTCGTTGCCTCATGTTGAGTTACTTCTGATCAAAGATATGCTGCAGACTCTTGTGATCAGTAAATATGGTAACTTGGTGCCATATAAGTAATGTCTCCAGATCTTCAATGCGAAGATTATAGCTCCCAGTTCAAGATCATGAGTAGTGTAGTTCTTCTCATAAATCTTTAATTGTCATGATGCATAGGCGATAACTTTATCTCGTTGCATTAGTACGCAACCAAGTCCGTGATGGGAGGCATCACAATACACTACAAAGTCATCACAGCCTTCTGGGAGAGATAAGATTGGAGCATCACGTAATTTCTGTTTCAATGTCTGGAAAGCATCTTCTTGTTTCTGTTCCCAAACAAACGGTTCACTTTTCTGAGTAAGCTTGGTGAGAGGCAAGGCTATCTTAGAAAAGTTTGAGATAAACCTTCTGTAATAACCTGCCAATCCCAGAAAGGACCGTATCTCCGTCAGTGTCTTCGGAGTATCCCAGTTCTTTATCGCTTCGATCTTGGCAGGATCTACGTGTATTCCCTCGTTGTTGACTACATGACCCAGAAATTGAACTTCTCTTAGCCAAAATTCACACTTAGAGAAGTTGGCATAAAGTTTATCTTCTTTCAACAGCTCCAAGATTTTTCTGAGATGTTGCTCGTGATCTGCTTTGCTCTTAGAATAAATCAGGATGTCATCAATAAAGACAATGACAAACTAATCCAGATACGGCTTACACACTCGGTTCATGAGGTCCATGAAAACCGCTGGTGCATTCGTCAATCCGAAAGGCATCACCATAAACTCATAATGCCCATATCTGGTTCGGAATGCCGTCTTCGGTATGTATTTGTCTTGCACTCTGAGCTGATGATATCCAGACCGTAGATCAATCTTCGAGAAGTACTGCGCTCCTTGCAGTTGGTCAAACAAATCATCAATCCTCGGTAATGGATACCGATTCTTAATAGTCAACTTGTTCAGCTCTCGATAATCTTTGCATATCCGGAATGATCCGTCTTTCTTCTTCACGAACAAGACCGGAGCTCCCCAAGGTGAGTAGCTCGGTCTGATAAAACCTTTATCAAGTAACCCCTGTAGTTGGTTTGACAATTCCTGCATCTCTGAAGGTGCTAACCTGTAAGGAGATTTAGCAACTGGAGTTGCTCCAGGAACTAAGTCAATACGGAACTCTACCGGTCGTGCGAGTGGCAAACCAGGTAGATCTTCAGGAAATACTTCCGGATATTCTTTCACTACCGGTACATCTTGAATCTTTTTCCTATCCTTCTCCTTTTCCACCACATGAGCCAGGAACGCTACGCACTGCTTCTGTAAACACTTGCGTGCCTTTATGCAAGAGATGATTTTGATACTTCGTTTTGCTTGATCCCCTCTGACTTCCAATACACGATCATTCGGCAGTGGAATTCGAAGCAGCTTTTCAGAACAGATGACTTCCACTCGATTAGAAGAAAGCCAATCCATTCCAACAATGATGTCGAAACTACCCAACTCCATCGGTATCAAATCGATGGTGAATGTATGACCATTAAGTGTTAATGGGCAGTTCCTGTATATTGTACTAACTGTGACCTGTTTCCCGTTAGCTACTTCTATGATGTAAGGGGAATCTAACTGTTCCTCTATAGAATCTAGTTGGCATGCAAAGTCGATAGAGATAAAACTCTGATCTGCACCAGTGTCAAATAGAATAGATGCATAAAAATCATGTAAAAGAAATGTACCAGTGACCACATTCGGGTCTTGGCATGCAGCTGGAGCTCCTATAACGAAAGCTCTTCCACGGGGTGCTTGGACTGCCTGTTGTGCTTTCTTCGGGCAGTTCTTTGCAAAGTGGCCAATTTCGCCACAGTTGTAGCATCCACCATTGTTCTGGTTGTTGGGTTGAGGGAGAGCTAAAGCAGCATTGTTGACTGTTTGGTTAGTTGTCATCCGGCAGTGTTGAACCCAATGGCCCTTTCGTCCACATCCCGTACATTGTTTGCATGGAGTGTTAGAAGCATGATGATATTGACACTTGGCACACAAAGGATATGCACCCGTGTAGGGTCTTTTATTAGGGTTCTGTGGTGCGGCTACTACTTGGTTGAGAGGGGTGGCCATCGCATAGTTCTTGATGACCTTCTGTTTCTTCTTGGGATGGTGATGGGGTTTCTTAGATGATTCCTCCTTGTGTTTGCCCGAGTCAGCCTCTTTCTTCAAAGTTCCAGAGGCGACCATCAAATCAGTGAGTTTCCCAGACAAAGTCACAGCGGACTCTAAGGTGACAGGGTTTTCTGCAACAACTAAAACCTGAATGCAGGCGGAGAGTCCACCCACATATCTATCAATCCTCTTCTCCAATGTTGGTACCATATATGGCACCAAAGCAACCAACTCGTGGTAACGAGTAGTATAACCCATATGATCTGCCCCTTTCATCACATGGTTTGACAGTTCGACTTCCAGTTTCTGCAGTTGTTCTTGGGGAAAAACTCAGCTCTCAACAATGTCTTGAACTCTTCCCATGGCATCGCCATAGCTTCTTCCCTTCCCTTGGCTTGAATCTGTGAGTTCCACCACGTCAAAGCTTGCTTGTTGAAAGATCCAGTAGAATAGCGAACTTTGTGATGCTCTGGACAGCTACTGATATCCAGAGTAGTCTCTATCTTTTCTATCCATTGGATTAATCCAACGGCTCCTTCAGTACCGCTAAAACTTGGCGGCTTACATCCTACAAATGACTTGTAGGAGTAGTGAGATGCACCGCCAGTATTCCCACTGGCTTCTCCTGATGAGTTACCAGTGTTGTTGCCGTCGTTCTGAATACGGTTAAGCATATCTGGTATCACCCCCTTCAGCTGATTAGTTAGTTAGCTGCTCAGTAGTGTTGCCAAGGTAACAGTAGCAGGATCTAGTGCTGGAGTCGCATTCGGGTTTGGAGGTGGAATGAGTGAAGGAGCAGGAGGTGGCGGTGGTGAATCAGCTGGTGATGGCGTTGACGAGTGTGGAGCTGAATTATGTGGGAGTGGCACAATAGAAGGAGATCTTCTCGGCGGCATTCTGATCATAACCAAAAGTATATTGGTTAGTGCAATGATCGAATGCAGAAGACACAATGCAAGTATACAGTTCCTATGTTCTCTACATGAAAGGTCCCTAGGTTATAGTCTAGGCCAAACCGTTTAAATAAGTGACATATATTTCTCTATAACCATGGCTCTGATACCAATCTGTCACATCCCGAGCCGGCGGGCCGGATCGTTTGTCCCGTCGGGGGGAAGGTTCCAGGGGCGCGATATCGGGAATGATAATCATGATGATCAGATTGTTTACAATGAACATGATATATAATGAGAAACTGCTAAATGAAAATAAAATTACAAAGTTAAATTACATCAATTTGTTCATAATTTAACAATGTAAATCTACTATCAACATCATAAATTTTCTATCTTGTATCTGCACAAGATATACAATTGTAAAATGATGTCCAAAAGTATGCAGGTCCAAAATGCTAGGTCCTCTAACTGGTATCCTAGTCCAAAAGCATTAACTTCTTAATTGACATGTTCGTCACCTGAGAAGTCATGCAAAAAGATCAAGTCAACACATGGTTGGCGAGTTCATATAGTTTAGTATTTGAAAAATAGCTTTGCAAACCCTTTTTCGGTTACAACCTGAACCTCATTAACATCACATGTGATATCCAAATCGGTATGCTTATATATAGGGCATACGAAAGGGTCAAGCCTACAACCCGCCCAGACACCATCCCACCACATACTAATCCGTATATGACACTGTTGTTAATGATAATTAAGCATTTTACCTACCATTCAATTTCCGTCTCCATCATAGTTCTAAACACGCACATGAAACATTTGTTAAACTCCTGGATAACAACCTTAACCTCATTAACATCACATGTAATATCCAGATCGGTATGCTTCTATATAGGGCATACGAAAGGGTCGAGCCTACAACCCGCCCAGACACCATCCCACCACATACTAATCCACGTATCACACTGTTGTTAATGATAATTAAGCATTTTACCCACACCATTACCACATTAGTTCTTCAGTTCTTAGTTCTTGTAAATCCACAAATTTGAAATCTCTATTGATTCCTTAAGTTCATCACATAATCATGATCAACCATAACATTTGTATAAACATTTCAATAAATGCTTAGTTAAATAAACAAATAAACATGTAATAAAATCTAAGACCTAATGATTGGGCCTTGGTCAACTCGAGTAGACTAGTCTAGCAATCAGGGTTCTTAGTAGTAAAGGAGATATGTAAATCTCATCAAACATGCGACCTATAATCAATCAGTCTAGCTAGGACTTCTTTTGATATACAGGATTTTATAGTTCTTTAGACCGTCCATAGTTCGTATAGTTCTTTAGTTCTTTGGCACATGTTATCTTTGAGTATTTTCCAGATGTTCCTCAAAACGGTTAAGGAATACTGTAAATATCATCAAACATGCGTCTCATATTCGATCAGTCTAGTTAGGACATCTTTCAAACCTGAGATTGGCACATGCTATCTTTGATATTTCCTAGTCAGACCCTTGGAAAATAGTTCTTTGTACATAGTTCTTTGAAATAGATCGTTAATTCTTTGACAACACACCACTAAAATTAGTTCTTTATTGTAAATCGTTAGTTCTTTGAAAATATATCTTTAGTTCTTTGTAAGTAGACCTTTGGAAATAGTTCTTTTCTTTAGATCTTTAGTTCTTTGAAAATAGATCTTTGAAAATAGTTCTTTAAGTTGAAATAGTTATCTACTCATAATGAATAAACAACTTATCTTGAAATTCTGTATATTGTATACCTAAACAGAATCTAGGATAACATTATGCATACAAACATATGTTAAGTAAAAGCATTTAAGTAAATATAATCTTACGAAAATAATTTACGCATGCTTCTCAGCCCCGCGTTTGGAAACAAAATGTTTAGAAAAGGGCAATGAACTCACCTGTGTTGCTCTGTATTGAATTACCACAAAATGCGCGCTCGTTGTTGTAGAGTATGTTTCTTTGGTTCCTGAGTTGTTTTAATAGAATTCGAATACGATAATATAATAGTCGCCGTATCTTGGGTTTGGTAACGGTGTGCAACTAAGTGTCCTTTGTGCTAATGTGTTTCAAAGATTTCCTTCTATCTACTCTAGCTGTATTACCCATTAATAACCCGTATCCCACGATTAATCATTACAAGTCCTTAATTAAAACGTTTTTAAGTTAATTTACTTTATGTTAAGCATTAAGTTAAAATCAGTTATTTTAATTTAAAAGAGCTTACAATTTAATTTCTTCTATTAAAACATAATTAATTTAAAAAAGGAGAAATTTACACATGATGAGCTTGGGTTAATCCCATTGGGCCAACCTCGGGCCCATTACTGGACTTTGATTTCCAAGTGATTACTAATCAAGATCTTTGAATAACTCGGCCTAGATAATTCAAGTAAATCATCTAGGTTAGTTACACGTCCTTATGAATTTTCCTAAGGATTGGGTGTTAACAATTAAATCAACCCTCAATACCTTAGATTCTTATTGTGACACTCATGATCTCACAATAATTCCCCAAGTGTGTTAAGCTACATTAATAGGTGTTAATCACCCATCGTTAGTTGGTTGAATGATAAAGAAAAACCCATTTTCTTTAGAAAACCCTTGTTTAGATAATAGCATTTCTTATGAAATTTCTTGTTATTGCAAACCCTACTAGTCTCTTTGTTAACTTAAATTCCATTTGATAGCTAAAATTTATGTTAAATCCTTAGGGGGTAGGTGTTGATTGCATGCAAAGGAAAACCTATTCTCCTTTTTCCCATGCACTCACATACAATCTCAACCCATGCATGAAATGCACGAATTCCATGCACACACACCCACATTAAGGTTCCATGCACACAACTTAGGCTAGATCACACTTGTGTTTAAGCTCTAGGTTATACATGTTAAGCCACACCTTGACCTCGTACCCTTTCCCAACAATAATCCCCACCTAAATCAGTGAGTGTGAAAATATGCAAAGCCGAAGGAGTTTGGGCCGATCGAATGACTGTATGGTCGAATAAGTGTGAACACCGAATGTGAGAGGTGGCCGACTGAACCATGCCGAGCGAATGAGGAACCTTGGCCGAAGGTGGTTGGCGACCGAAGGGGTCCTTGGCCGATCGAATGGGCTAGTGGGCAGACATAATGAAGGCCGGCCGAACGAAGGAGAAGGCTGCTTCGGCTCGCCATTCGGTGAATGAGGGTGTGGTTCAGCTAGGGCCATTCGACCGGAGGGGTGCCATGCAGCCAAGGGCTATTCGGCCTAACTGGTTGTGGCCATTCGGCCTGTCGAGCCCCAAGGGAGACAGCCATGGTGTTCGAGCCAATCGACCATGGTTCGATCGAACACTTGTTTCTACACTATCTTAGCAAAGTTTTGTGAAGTTCCTAAGGTTTGTAAGAGGGTAGAACCGGCTGAAATGGTGGCCGATCAAAGGGTCTTTAAACCCTAAAAATCGAAAAGAAACTTTGATTCTACCTCGAATCTGGTGGATCCAAGACCCGATCTATTGTACTTCTATGATCTACGAGTTATGGTGGTCGTTTTGACACCAAAATCACAAGATTTCGTGGAGATTTGAGGGAGATGTGGCATGGCTTCTAGAGAGAGAGTAGTGAGAGAGAGTGATGAACGAAAATTGTGATGAGGGCTGGTAGGTGGTGGTGGTTGTGGTATTAAATGCCACATTAAATGGTTTACAAATACTCGGGTTCGTTCGGGTTCGTTCGGTTTTGCTCGGTTTCGCGTAAAACGTCGTTTTCGTTTCATTTTCGTAACGAAACTTCTCGGTTTTAAAACAAGAATACATAAAATTATTTTAGGTGGTAATTCCTAGTAAATTAACTAAATATCTTTCGTTTATTTTAAATTTTCAGAAATATTTAATTTACAGTTTAAAATCGAATCGTACAGTCGTCGGGCGTATTCGTTCGAATCGTCACCCGTACGAACACGACCATAACTATACTTTTCAATATGGTTTTCTAATTATTGGATATCATTTAGAACGTTAAACTTTCAGATATATTCGTACAGATCGTCACCTATACGAGTAATCCGTCGATTTAGCATTCACGTACGTTTGTACATAATAAATCCTAACAAATAATCACATGATGGTTATGTATCGCCAGATAACTATCTGAATAACGAACCATTTTTCTGAGCTTTGATTGCTGAACTGATTCTAAATTTGTCCTTTGATAACATAAAATGACAATGATACATGTCAGACCCCGAGCCAGCGGGGTTGGATCGGAGTCCCCGTCGGGCGAAAGGTTCCCGGGGCGCGATATAATGAGTGATAATCGTGCTGATCAGATTGTTTACATTGCACATGATATAAATGAGAAATGCTAAATAGAATAGAATTACAAAGTTAAATTACATCAGTATTGTTTATAATTTAACAATGTAAATCTACCATCAACATCATAAATTTTTCTATCTTGTATCTGCACAAGATATACAAAATATGTTGTATAATGATGTTCCAAAAGAATGCAGGTCCAAAAATACTAAGTCTTCTATCCGAAGTTCTAGTCCAAAAGTAATAACTTCTTAGTTGACATGTTCGTCACCTGAGAAGTCAAGCAAAAAGATCAAGTCAACACATGGTTGGTGAGTTCATGTAGTTTTTATAAAATGAGTTTTGAATACCCTGAATGACAACCTTAACCTCATCAACAACCACCTATGCTATCCAATCAAGTATGCTTGTATATAGGGCATATGTAGGGGAACAAGCCCCTGCCAACATCCCACCACATACCGGACTGCTTAGCATATTGTTGTTAATGATAATTAAGCGTTTCACTCCATTCACCTTTGATTTAGATTCTGATTTCCACAATTCGATTTACCTTTGATCCTCTAGAGTTCATCATAGTTACATGGTTTCCCCAAAAGCAATTATAGAAATATAATGTTAAATATTTAATTACATAAATAAATAAACATTTAAATACAACTAAGACATGATGATTGGGCCTTATTTGACTCAATCAATTAGACTTAGTTGTTGGTGGTTGTCCAAGTTGTACCCTCTCACACGTGACCCATATCAGGCATAACTCACAAGGAGTATACCTGAGCGTGCCGGGATTTTAATGATGCCCATATCAGCTTGACCCAATGGTCTACTGTACATGCCGGGACTTTACGGATATCCTTTGATTCTCTTGAATTTGATTTTGATTTCATTTGATAGTTCACGTTATTGCCCATATAGCTTGACTACAAGAGTCTACTATTTATGCCGGGACTTTATGTGTGTTACACGTGGTCTTGATTTCTATACAACTGACATCCACCTTAACTCAAGTATTAATGATTTCATTAGATCTTAATGATTTCATTATTTCAATGATTCACACACATTTATGATTTCTGATTTCTTGAGTCGCTTGATTTGATCTTTAGAATTCCCATGATTTCACAATGATAATTGATTATTAATTAGGATCGTTTGTCTTCAGATCACACACTGAATTTGGTTTCTTTGAACATGATCTTTAGTTCCTTTGATTTCACTTTGAAGTCTCTTAGAAGTCATGTGTTGGTTTCTTATGAATGAAACCCTAATGGATCTTCCCTTGTACGCCGTAAAAATAAACACATGCATTCACATATAGTAAACTCATGCACTCACACCCCTTTCATGCGACTTGCAAGATGGCCGACCGGGTCACATCCCAACTCGATCGAACAAACCCATTTGACTGACTGACTCATGCTTGGGGCCGAATGGGATGGAACCGAAAGGGGTTAGCCGAATAGGAGGGTGGCCGAATGAATACTCATGAATGAGAGCCAACCGAATGGGGTAGATCGTATAACCTTGCCGACTGACCCACCACCGAATGGGTCTGACGAAGGGGCGACCGAATGGCTTTAGCCGTATGTGGAGGGGCCAAATGAGTGAAGTGGCGAATGGCTCTAGCCGACTGGCCCAGGCCATTCAGCCGAATGGGTTTGGTGATGCTCATTGGCTGAGTTGTTGATGTTAGCCATTCGGCCAATCAAGGTCCTAGTCGAGCAGCCATGGTTCTTCGAGTAATCGGTTAGGGTTGGTAGAAAAGCTTGTTTCTATGTCATTTTGGGAGTGTTCTGAGTGAATCCTAAGCATAGAGGTGGTTTAAAAACCAATTTAAAAGATGGGTTCGAGATTAGGGTTTTCAAACCCTCAGAACCGAATAAAAACATGAATTTTACCTCGAATCAACTGCATAACACCTTAGATCCATTGTACTTCTAAGATCTACAAGTGATGGTGGTCGTTTAGACACCAAAATCACACAAAATGGTTGAGATTTGAGTGAGAAATCTTAGAGAGATGGTGGAAGTTCTAGAGAGAGAAAGCTTGAGAGAGAATGGGTAGACGAAAATGAAGTTGGATCTGGTTGGTAGGGGTGAAAGATGACATTAATTGTCATCATAAATGTGGGGAAAATACCCGGTTCGTTCGGGTTCGTTCGGTTTCGCGTGGTTTCGCTTAAAATGTCGGTTTTCTCGTCGTTTTCGAAACGAAACGACTCGGTTTTAAAATAGAAGTTATAAAATTATTTTAGATTGTGATTCCTAATAAATTAACTAAATATCTTTTATTTATTTTAAATTTTCATAAATAATTAATTTATAGTTTAAAATCGAATCGTATGGTCGTCGCGCGTATTCGTTCGAATCGTCACCCGTACAAACACGGCGATAACTATACTTTTCAATATTGTTTACTAATTATTGGATATCATTCAGAACGTTAAACTTCCAGATGTATTCGTACAGATCGTCACCTATACGAATAATCCGTCAGTTTAGCATTCATGTAACGACATCCATATTGTTTTGTTCAGTAAAGCCTCACATACGTTTATACATAATAAAATCCTAACAAGTAATCACGTGATGGTTCTGTGTCGTCAGATAAATATCTGACCGATGAACTATAATTCTGAGCTTTGATTCTCTGAACTAAATATGAACTGTGCTATGATAACATGTAATGTTAATGATATACGAATGATAACTGAAATATGTACCTGATTTACTGTTCATGTACTGTAGAGATCACTGTTCCGGTGACGTTTCCGGCACTGATGTTACAGTTTCCCCTTGTTAGAGAAATTTCGTCCCGGAATTTAAGAATTGTTATCGGGTAAAGCTTCCTCTTCAAAAAGTTGGGGATACTTTAACTTCATGTGATCTTCAAGTTCCCAAGTAAACTCGGGTCCGCATCTTGAGTTCCATCGAACCTTTACAATCGGAATACGGCCTCGCCTCAGTTGCTTGACTTCGCGATCCATAATCTCTAAAGGTTCTTCAATGAAGTGTAACTGATCATCAACTTGAATTTCTTCAATTGGAATGACGAGTGATTCGTTAGCAAGGCATTTCTTTAAGTTCGAGACGTGAAACACGTCATGCACACCACTGAGTTCATCTGGTAGTCTCAGTCTATACGCCACAGGACCAATACGCTCGATGATTTCGATCGGTCCCACGTATCGTGGCGCTAACTTGCCTTTCTTTCCAAAACATACTACACCTTTCCATGGGGAAACCTTTAACATGACACGGTCTCCCACTTGAAATTCCAACGGCTTGCGCCGTTTATCGGCGTAGCTCTTTTGTCTGCTTCTTGTAGCTTGCAGTCTTCGTTGAATTTGGGAAATCTTATCAGTGGTTTCCTGAATAAGCTCTGGCCCAGTTATACGGTTATCTCCAACTTCAGTCCAACAGATTGGTGATCGACATTTCCGACCATATAAAGCTTCGAATGGTGCACATCCAATGCTACTGTGGTAACTGTTATTGTAGGAGAATTCAATCAGTGGCAAATGAGAATCCCAATTCCCACCGAAATCCAACACGCAGGTTCTTAACATATCCTCCAAGGTCTGAATTGTACGTTCGCTTTGACCGTCCGTTTGTGGATGGTAAGCTGTACTCAGATTTAACTGTGTCCCTAGAGATTTCTGTAACGATTGCCAGAACCTTGATGTAAATCTACTATCTCTGTCAGAAATAATAGACAATGGTACTCCGTGGCGTACCATTATCTCATTGATGTACACTCTCGCCAGTTTATCCATCGTGAGAGTCTCACGCATCGGCAAGAAGTGAGCAGATTTAGTCAAACGATCAATGATAACCCAGATTGTATCGTGACCACTGGAAGTGCGGGGTAGCTTGGTGATGAAGTCCATAGCTATTTGTTCCCACTTCCAGAGCGGAATCTCAGGTTGTTCCAGTAAACCAGACTGTTTCTGGTGTTCCGCCTTTACCTTTGCACACGTTAAACATTGACCAACGTACTCAGCTATGTCTTTCTTCATTCCCGGCCACCAATAAAACTCACGTAAGTCTTGGAACACCTTATCAGCGCCCGGGTGTACAGAGTACCTGGTCTTGTGCGATTCATCAAAGATAAGTCTTCTTAGTTCATCTACCGCAGGAATCCATACACGATCCTTATAGTAAATGATTCCATCATGCTTTGTATCAAATTGTTTCTCTGCTCCACAGTCAAGTTCCTTTTTCAAGTTTCCTCTATCAACTGATTCCTGTTATGCTTGAATAATCTTGTCTCGTAAGCTTGTCTGCACAGTCATTCCCATTGCTCTGACGCGCAAGGGTTTGACTCGTTCCTTCCGGCTCAAGGCATCAGCTACAACATTTGCCTTTCCCGGATGGTACTAGATCACACAATCGTAATCATTCAGAAGTTCAACCCAACGGCGTTGTAGCATGTTGAGCTCCTTCTGATCAAAGATATGCTGCAGACTCTTGTGATCAGTGAATATGGTACACTTGGTGCCATATAAATAATGTGTAACATTTGTGCATTTAGTCATGATAGTCATAAACAGTGTTAGAACAGTGTGTGTACATGTTCAGTCAGTCAATGTGAATCATGTGTCATTATGTGCTTGTGTGTTAGAATCTTTATCATTTATCAAGTATGTATTATTTATTTACAGTCGAGTTCACTAGGCAAGAACAGTATTGTGTTATATCGAAACAGTGGTGGGCAGCGAGAGTGAGCCCTATATATATATACTGCGTTCGGTATAACAGGATAGTGTTGGTGCGTGGTGTTAAGACGAATATTATGACAATTAATTCAACAAGAATCGTAATACGTAAGCGAGACTGAGTATAGTTATGGGTGACGATCCATAATGATACGAATGTTGAACTTATAATTATGATTAAACGACTTTAAATATTTTATACGATCGAAAAACGTACGCGATTGCGGGTATACACGTAATTGTGAATGTTTAACGATCTGTCAACACACGAAGAGTAAAAAAATAACTAAATTAATTATTTTATACTTTTACAATTTTGAAACTCATCATTTATTTGAGTTTAACAACTCTTTTTATTTAAAACTGCGTAAAATACGCGTTACGTATCGGAAACGCGAACCGAGCGACCGAAACGGACCCGAATACCACACGGGCTATAAAAGCCTTGAATGAGATCATTTACCTCATTTATTTCACCTACAACACTTTCTCTCTCTAAATTTTCGTCCAAGCCTTTCTCTCTCTAGAAAACCCACTTTAATCGTTCGTATCTCGCTCGATTCTCAACGGATTTCGTCATTCTTGGTGTCCACGCGTAGCTCTCAACATCCTCTACACGAAAGTACAAGAATTTCGCAGATTCATCCAGCCAAAAACGAGGTATTGAAGCTAGAACAATCACGAGATTAGGGTTTTCTTGTGTGTTCTTGTGTAAACCCGACATTTGGCCGGTTCTAGCAACCCACTTCCATTTTCGCACCCATGGTGACATTCCCAGATGCTAGCTTAGCTTAGATCGAGGCTTGGATGCAGGTGTTCAACGATGGTGATGAAGATGGTAACAGGTTCGGCAGCCAAACCTTTTCCCTTAGCTGGCCGAACCCTCGTGAACACAGCGAGCCCTGACGAACCTGCATGGTTCGTGGGGTTATCAGCCGAACCCAAGGGGTCCTCACGAGCCTTCATGCCTTCGACGAACCATCCAAAGGCCACGAACCCTCCTGGATCAAACGAATCCTTGTATGCTGTTGCCGAAACCAGCCGAAGTCTCCATTTGAGCCGAACCGTCATGCATGAACAAACCCAAGCGAACCTTAAGGAGCCACGAGCCTTCACGAACCATTGAGAACTCACGAACTTTACTATGTCGAACCTTATGCAGCGAACCCTGCATGGTTCGTCCAATACTAGCCGAGCCTTAGGTGAGGGAGTCCACAAACCATCATTGGGTTAGCATGCAACGAACCTTAGGCCAGAAAACCTAAAAGGTTCGCTGCCAAGTGTGGTAGTCGAGCCAACACCATTCAATTTCTTTTGTGTACCTTGGCCCAATAGATTATATTATCTCGGCCCACATTAGAATAAGCCCAATCCAATTATATCCGGCCCAACTCGATGCTACAAGGCCCAATTCCATTAACAAATCGGCCCAAGGACTTAACCCAAGTGCAATTGAGATAGCTTGGCCCACTAAGGTCTTTAGTTGAACCAATGTCACTTTGGAACTTTAAGTGGCCTACCTAAACATCTCTTAGCCCAACTTAAATCCTTTAGGCCCAATTCAGTTCTATTTGACCACTAAGATTTTAATTGGGCTGATATTGTCTTTGGCATGTTGTAAGGATTATATACACGATGTTGGGCCAACATCCCATTCACTGGGCCCAACACCACATTCAATTGGCCCATTGGTAACCTAAGTGGCCCATGGACCTCCATTTAAGCCTATTATCATAATTATGGGCTTAAGGCCCATTGTAGGCCACTACTCAAAGTGATTGTAATTTGATCTTAGTTGGTTTAAGTTACAACTTAACCTAATCATGAGATCAAGTCACAATCTTAAGAACTTAAACAATTGGATCATCTTTTCATAAATCATAGTAATCAATGGTTATCAAATTCTCAAACAATTATCATTTTATGCATAAGATTTATGCACAAAGGGACATTTCATATTCGTTTCTTGGACCCATGATCAATCAAGTGATTCAAATCATAACTTTCAAGTTTTCACAACAATCATAATCATGAGAACAAGTTACCATGTGTTAATCAATTTCAAGAGAACACAAGTCAATCAATGAATCAAAGTCTATACAATTATAAATCCTATATCTTATGTATGATTACAATGTTATAGGAAACAATTAGAAGTCCTGTTTGCTACTTGCTATCTGTTTTAGTTCAGAGTCTACTGCAGACAGGTGAGAACTTTAGCCCCTCTTTTACTGTTTTTATAACTGTTTTGGGGTGGAACACGTGATCAAACCAATCGTTTACAATCATATTTCATTACACAAGGTGTGTGTATTCTTATAAACATTATGGGTTCATTGTACGAATCCTAGGAATTCATCAACTGTTTTTAAAGGAATTATCAATTATTAAACTCTTTTCACTAAAAAGGTTTTATAAGGGATCTTTGAACTGTATTGTAACAGATTTACTCAAATGTATTTATGAAGGATAAACACTTTTAAATAAATGATTTTATAAACTCTTTTGTTATAAACCTTGTTGTTACACAAGGTCACTATTTTATGGTATTCAAATCAAGTGGTTCACATCATGGTATTCAAATCAAGTGGTTCACAACATGGTATTCAAATCAAGTGGTTCACATCATGGTATTCAAATCAAGTGGTTCATTTCATGGTATTCAAATCAAGTGGTTCACATCATGGTATTCAAATCAAGTGGTTCATTTCATGGTATTCAAAACAAAGGATTTAATTCGTGGAATTAAATCTAGGTTTTCAATTCATGTTATCAAATAAGGCATTAACACATCCGGTTAAAGTAAGGTTCAGAAACATGGTGTCTATTGTTGTAAACAAACTTGTAAAAGCATCAAGTATCATATTCATTAGCGTTAGTACTGGGTGATCACAACAAGGGAAAGCGGACACACACATTGGGGCATGCCGATTGCTGCAGTTAGTTTTTAAATTTATTTTATAAACTAACTGCAGATTTCGGTTACGTATGGTTTCATCAAAATTGCTATACATAATCTAACTCCAAACGTGGTTTGGGACTTGATATTATATGTTGGCTTTCGTGCGAACAGTGATTGGACTGTTTACACTCATTTTCTTACTTGATGTTAGTTTGGGTTGCAGCTCATCCGTGTGAATCTTATGTTGCTTTAACTTACCTATGCCTTATATCATATACTCATGTTTACAAATGATTAAACCTATTGTTCTCACCAACTACGTCTGTAGTTGACAGTTACTTTTCACGTGTTTCAGGTAATCAGGTTTAAGACATCCTCAGAGACAACTAAGGAGACCATACTAAGATAGAACAAGATGAAGAAACATGCTAGGATGGATTAGAAACACACTAAATCCTAATTGTTTACTTGTCTTGTTTGAAGTCTTATTTTGTAAATTATATTTTGGGTCTGTAGTTGTCTTTCTTTTGGTAGATAGATTGTCTGTAACTAAACAACTGTCTAAACATTATGAAATGTAGTAATCCATTGTGGTTGTTCTTATTCAATACTTGTGCATGATTCAACTGTTCATACGTCACCGCGCCGTGGATTCCGCACGCGGCGCAGGGGTGTGACAGGTTGGTATCAGAGCCAAGGTTGTAGAGAACTAGGAAAAACCCAATGTTTGACGACCTAGACTATAACCTAAGCTACCCAATAGGACTAAGTGCTATAGGCTTAAGGAAATTAGGATCTAAGTAACTTAAGTGAGCATTAAGTCTACAATAAGCTTGAAAGATCTTAGGGACATTTTTCTAAGATTAGATATCGAGTCAAAGAATTTGAATCGGAATTCTATAATTTTAGAAACCGGATTAAATTCTCACACATATGCATTTAAGGATTTCAGAGGCAAGGATCTGTATTCTTAGTATCCTTGATCTGAAATTCTCACACAGAGATCATTATAGAAATTCGGAGGCAAAGATCTGTATTTTCAGTATCTTTGATATGAATTTCTTGTCATATTCATTATAGGATTTAGAGGCAAAGATTGGTATCTTTGATCTAAAGTCCTTGTCATATTCAGTATAGGATTTAGAGGCAAAGATTGGTATCTTTGATCTAAAGTCCTTGTCATATTCATTATAGGAATTCAAATGTCAAGATCTATTAATTTAGAGTCTTGATTTGAAATCCTTGTCATGCTCATTATAGGAATTCAAAGGTCAAGAACTATTAATTTAGAATCTTGATTTGAAATCCTTGTCATTGTTATCATTGTTATCATTATCAGGTGTTCATCATCATAGGAACTTTATAACTTAGAATCTGTGTAACAGTATTCTTTAGTTGAAGTTCTCACAAGAGATCATTATACTCGATACCATAGGTATTGAGAACCTAGGTTAATCAACCTAGGACACACATGCTAAAACCGAAGGTTTTAATTTCGAGTAAATTAAGAACCATGGTTTCCATAATCATAATCATATTCTGAGAACAAGAGAAATCATGAAACAATCATAATCAATCAACAGTTGGAATCTCAGCCCCAAATATAGACGACGGATTAACGCTGATGTGTTGAGGTAAGTGGTGGGTCGGTGAGAGCTTACCCTATATATAAGCTTATTTCAGTATGTTAGGGGGAATCCGGCGTTCGTATTTGGAGTGAGGATTCGGGAGCAACTGGGAACATTGAACATTAGTCAAACTCATGGGATACAAACATTTGGGAAACAATCATTGGTGAATCAAATCATAGTGCAATTCAAACTTGGATGAACCAAACATTATGGTGAATCAATCAAGTTGTGAACACTCTTTAAATGTAAACCTTAAGTGAAATTCTTAAGTGATTACATCATTAGTACTTACTGACATAGGTTAACAGGAAAGTGTAGAACACACGTATGATTTAGTTCTACATGTTAACAACTGTTAGTAGGTGCACGCATAACATAATCATAGTTCAATCATAGAATCAAACATAGTTCAAGTTGATCAAAGATCATGAGATTCTTAATCAATGGAACACACTTGGGAATCAGTACAAACGTGTTGCCAAATGCTAGCAAGGGCATGATCGTGGTATATCGAAACGGTGGTGGGCAGCGAGAGTGAGCCCTATATATAAACTATTTTCGGTATATCGGGAAAGTGTCAGTGTGTAGGTTTGGTGGAGAGATCATGGGACATCGTACATATTCACATGATAAGTATGCAAATAAGTTGATAACTTATACGTGTACTGGATCATATTACAATTGAATGATAATACTAGTAGTATGGATGTATTACTGACCTTATCATGAAAATTCAATTGTATCCTTCCTCATTACTGACCCGCTTGTGGCTTCTATTCGTAGAATGCCTCCCCGACGTGATCCTAACGGAGGGGGTTCAACAAGTGGCAATGACGATGAGATCAACAAGATTGCTCGAGCTATTGTTGTTCATATGAGGGAAGTAATCCCTGGTATGGTCACTGATATTACCCAGAATCTTCGGGGAAGTACTAGTGATTCAGCACATAACTCAAATGCTACAACTACTGGAACTGCTAACTTCACATTCAAGCAGTTCAACGATGCTAAGCCTCCTATGTACTCTGGTACTGAAGGAGCTACCGGCCTACTGCAATGGTTGGAGAGCATCGAAGACATTCTCGACTTCACTGGATGCCCTGAAAATCTGAAGGTCAAGATGGCCTCAAGCGCTTTTCATAAGGGCGCACTCACCTGGTGGAATTCTGAGAAGAACACCAGAGGACGCGAAGTCGCTTTAGCTTTACCATGGGATGGATTCAAGAACTTGCTTGTGGAAAAGTTCAGTCCACGTCACGAACTGAAGAAACTTGAGGTGGAGATGTGGAATCTGGTGCAAGATAGTGGTGAAAACGCAAAGTATACAAGTCGTTTCCATGAGTTGTGCATTCTGGTACCCCATTTGGTTACTCCTCTATCCCGCAGGATAGAGAAATACATTGAAGGCTTGCCTCTAGTTGTCAGAGGAACTGTTATGGGGAATAACCCCACTACTCTGGAGGCAGCGATTCAACTTGGTGCTACTCTCACTGAGGAGTATGTTAAATCTGGTGTGCTCACCCGAAAGGGATTCAAGAGAGCACAAATTGAAGAAGGCAAGAAGCTTGAACAGCATCATCACAAGAAGAAGAAGCAAAAGACAATCAAGAACTTTGCAGCTTTGACTGCAGCCGCACCTACTCATGCCACACCTATCACTGCTATGCCACAACCAGCTAATGCCAGAAAGCCTTATACTGGCCAGTTTCCACTTTGCACCAAATGCCAGTATCATCATCTGCCCAACACTCCTTGCAAGAAGTGTCTCAAGTGTGGGCGTATGGGACACTTTGCAGCTACGTGCCGAGCTGCTCATCTTGCTGCTGCAACAACTGCTACCACTACCACTACTGCTACAGGTGGAAGAGCCTGCTATAATTGTGGGGCAGAGGGACACTTCAGAAACCAGTGTCCAAAACTCAACAACACTACTGCTGCTGCTCGTGCTTTTGTTATTGGGACTGCCGAAGCACGTGAAGAGCCGGCAGTCATCACGGGTACATTTCTTATCAATGATCACTACGTTTCTATCATATTTGATACTGGTGCTGATAAAAGCTTTATCTCTACTCATACTGCTTCTTTGCTTAATATGCAACTATCTATACTTACTGCTCCCTATACTGTAGAAGTAGCGAATGGTAAGACTATAGTTGTAGATTCCATAATCCATGGTTGTGAATTAAGATTAAACGACCATTCCTTCCTCATCGATCTTATTCCTATGACGCTTGGAAGTTTCGAAGTTGTGATAGGAATGGATTGGTTATCCAAAAACAATGCTGAAATCGTATGCTCTGAGAAACTTATTCGAATTCCTCTACCGTCCGGCGAAACGATGATAGTCTACGGCGAGAAACCATGCCGCGGATTGAAGATTGTATCGTGCATCAAGGCGAGGAAGTACTTGAAGAAGAAGTATTATGCTTTCCTGGCTCACGTAGTAGAAAAGAAACCTGAAAAGAAAGCAGTTGGAGACGTTCCAGTTATCAGAAATTATCCAGACGTATTTCCAGAAGACTTGCCTGGACTACCACCAGTCCGACAAGTGGAGTTTAGAATTGATCTCGTCCCTGGAGCAAACCCAGTGGCGAAGTCACCGTATCGATTAGCACCGTCTGAGATGCAAGAACTGTCTAGTCAGCTTCAAGAACTTTTAGACAAAGGTTTCATAAGACCGAGTTTCTCTCCATGGGGAGCTCCGGTTCTCTTTGTCAAAAAGAAAGACGGTTCATTTCGTATGTGATCGATTATCGTGAGCTGAACAAGTTGACAATCAAGAATAGATATCCTCTGCCCAGGATCGATGATCTGTTTGATCAATTACAGGGAGCAACTTGCTTCTCTAAGATTGACTTACGATCTGGGTATCATCAGTTAAGAGTAAATGATGAGGATATACCAAAGACTGCATTTAGGACTCGATATGGACACTATGAATTTGTGGTTATGCCATTTGGGCTGACCAATGCACCCGCAGTGTTCATGGACCTAATGAACCGAGTCTGCAGGCCATACTTGGATCAGTTTGTTATTGTCTTCATTGACGATATATTGATTTATTCCAAGTCAGAACAAGAGCACGAGGATCATTTGAGGAAAGTCTTAGAGTTACTAAGAACTGAACAACTGTATGCTAAATTCTCAAAATGTGAGTTTTGGCTAAAGGAAGTTCACTTCTTAGGACATGTCATAAACAAAGATGGGATACATGTAGATCCGGCAAAGATTGAGGCGATTAAGAACTGGACTACTCCATCTACTCCAACAGAGATTCGTTCATTTCTGGGTCTAGCAGGCTATTACAGGAGATTCATTGCAAATTTCTCTAAGATTGCTTTGCCACTTACTACTTTGACTCAGAAAAGCCAAGCTTTTATATGGGGACAGAAACAAGAAGATGCATTTCAACTTCTTAAACAGAAGTTATGCAAGTCCCCTATCCTTAGTCTTCCAGAAGGCAGTGATGATTTCATTGTCTACTGTGATGCTTCAAACCTTGGTCTCGGTTGTGTACTTATGCAACGGGACAAGGTCATTGCTTATGCTTCAAGACAACTTAAGGTTCACGAGAAGAATTACACTACTCATGACCTTGAGTTAGGGGCTGTGGTCTTTGCATTGAAGATTTGGAGACACTACCTTTACGGTACTAAATGTGTCATCTATACAGACCACAAGAGCCTGCAACACATTCTCAATCAGAAAGAACTCAACATGAGACAACGACGTTGGGTTGAGCTCCTAACTGATTACGACTGTGAGATTCGTTACCATCCGGGTAAAGCCAATGTGGTGGCGGATGCTCTTAGTCGCAAGGAACCAGTCAGACCAATTCGTGTAAGAGCTATGGAGATCAACACACAGCCAAACTTGAAAGACTTGATTCGTATTGCACAACAACAAGTAGTAACAGATAATCAACTCAAGACAGACTTGGATTGTGGCATCGAGAAGAAACTAGAACCCCGATCTGATGGGGTGTTATATCTCAATGGTCGCATTTGGATTCCAAAGTCTGAAGAATTGCGCACACTCATCTGTGATGAGGCTCATAAGTCGCGATACTCAGTTCATCCTGGAGCCGATAAGATGTATCAAGACCTGAGGACATCTTACTGGTGGCCGGGAATGAAGAAAGACATAGCACTGTACGTGGGAAAGTGTCTTACATGTTCAAAAGTCAAAGCAAAACATCAAAAGCCTTCGGGACTTCTGCAGCAACCTGAAATTCCTCAATGGAAATGGGAGCAAATTTCCATGGATTTCATAACCAAGTTGCCGAGAACTCCACGAGGTTTCGATTCGATTTGGGTGATCGTTGATCGACTCACCAAATCTGCTCATTTTCTCCCTATCCGAGAGGATTACAAAATGGAGAAGCTATCTACTCTGTACATCAACGAAATCATTGCACGTCATGGTACTCCAACATCAATCATATCTGATCGTGATAGTGGTTTCACTTCTCGCTTTTGGCAATCATTGCAAAAGGCTTTGGGAACGCGTGTTAATCTTAGCACGGCGTATCATCCCCAAACCGATGGTCAAAGCGAAAGGACTATTCAGACACTCGAGGACATGCTTCGTTCTTGTGTCATTGACTTCGGTGGAAGTTGGGACACTCATCTCCCACTCATTGAGTTTTCATATAACAATAGCTATCATACGAGCATTCAATGTGCACCATTCGAAGCTCTATATGGTAGAAAGTGCCGATCACCGGTCTGTTGGACCGAGATTGGTGACTCACAGGTCGTAGGACCAGAACTCATTCAGGAAACATCAGACAAAATCACAATCATTCAGTCAAGGCTTAAGGCCGCACGAGATCGGCAGAAGAGTTATGCTGATCGACGTCGGAAACCGCTTGAGTTTCAAGTCGGTGACCGAGTCTTACTCAAAGTTTCTCCCTGGAAAGGCGTTGTCCGATTCGGGAAGAAAGGGAAACTTGCACCAAGGTACGTTGGACCTTTTGAGATCCTGGAACGGATTGGTCCCGTAGCCTACAAACTCAAACTTCCAGTGGAGCTAAGCAATGTTCATGATACTTTTCATGTATCAAATCTTAAGAAATGCTTAGCGGATCATGATGTTCAGATTCCACTGGAAGACATACAGATTCAGAACAACATGCAATTCATAGAACGTCCAGTTGAGATCATGGATCATGGGGTCAAGAAACTTAAACGCAGCCGTATCCCGATCGTAAAGGTACGATGGGAGGGCAAACGCGGTGCTGAGTTCACCTGGGAACGTGAAGACCAGATGAAGCTTAAGTACCCTCATCTTTTTACAGTATCTTCGGCTAGTTAATTTCGGGACGAAATTCACTTAACTAGGGGAGACTGTAACATTTGTGCATTTAGTCATGATAGTCGTAAACAGTGTTAGAACAGTGTGTGTACATGTTCAGTCAGTCAATGTGAATCATGTGTCATTATGTGCTTGTGTGTTAGAATCTTTATCATTTATCAAGTATGTATTATTTATTTACAGTCGAGTTCACTAGGCAAGAACAGTATTGTGTTATATCGAAACAGTGGTGGGCAGCGAGAGTGAGCCCTATATATATACTGCGTTCGGTATAACAGGATAGTGTTGGTGCGTGGTGTTAAGACGAATATTATGACAATTAATTCAACAAGAATCGTAATACGTAAGCGAGACTGAGTATAGTTATGGGTGACGATCCATAATGATACGAATGTTGAACTTATAATTATGATTAAACGACTTTAAATATTTTATACGATCGAAAAACGTACGCGATTGCGGGTATACACGTAATTGTGAATGTTTAACGATCTGTCAACACACGAAGAGTAAAAAATAACTAAATTAATTATTTTATACTTTTACAATTTTGAAACTCATCATTTATTTGAGTTTAACAACTCTTTTTATTTAAAACTGCGTAAAATACGCGTTACGTATCGGAAACGCGAACCGAGCGACCGAAACGGACCCGAATACCACACGGGCTATAAAAGCCTTGAATGAGATCATTTACCTCATTTATTTCACCTACAACACTTTCTCTCTCTAAATTTTCGTCCAAGCCTTTCTCTCTCTAGAAAACCCACTTTAATCGTTCGTATCTCGCTCGATTCTCAACGGATTTCGTCATTCTTGGTGTCCACGCGTAGCTCTCAACATCCTCTACACGAAAGTACAAGAATTTCGCAGATTCATCCAGCCAAAAACGAGGTATTGAAGCTAGAACAATCACGAGATTAGGGTTTTCTTGTGTGTTCTTGTGTAAACCCGACATTTGGCCTGTTCTAGCAACCCACTTCCATTTTCGCACCCATGGTGACATTCCCAGATGCTAGCTTAGCTTAGATCGAGGCTTGGATGCAGGTGTTCAACGATGGTGATGAAGATGGTAACAGGTTCGGCAGCCAAACCTTTTCCCTTAGCTGGCCGAACCCTCGTGAACACAGCGAGCCCTGACGAACCTGCATGGTTCGTGGGGTTATCAGCCGAACCCTAGGGGTCCTCACGAGCCTTCATGCCTTCGACGAACCATCCTAAGGCCACGAACCCTCCTGGATCAAACGAATCCTTGTATGCTGTTGCCGAAACCAGCCGAAGTCTCCATTTGAGCCGAACCATCATGCATGAACAAACCCAAGCGAACCTTAAGGAGCCACGAGCCTTCACGAACCATTGAGAACTCACGAACTTTACTATGTCGAACCTTATGCAGCGAACCCTGCATGGTTCGTCCAATACTAGCCGAGCCTTAGGTGAGGGAGTCCACGAACCATCATTGGGTTAGCATGCAACGAACCTTAGGCCAGAAAACCTAAAAGGTTCGCTGCCAAGTGTGGTAGTCGAGCCAACACCATTCAATTTCTTTTGTGTACCTTGGCCCAATCGATTATATTATCTCGGCCCACATTAGAATAAGCCCAATCCAATTATATCTGGCCCAACTCGATGCTACAAGGCCCAATTCCATTAACAAATCGGCCCAAGGACTTAACCCAAGTGCAATTGAGATAGCTTGGCCCATTAAGGTCTTTAGTTGAACCAATGTCACTTTGGAACTTTAAGTGGCCTACCTAAACATCTCTTAGCCCAACTTAAATCCTTTAGGCCCAATTCAGTTCTATTTGACCACTAAGATTTTAATTGGGCTGATATTGTCTTTGGCATGTTGTAAGGATTATATACACGATGTTGGGCCAACATCCCATTCACTGGGCCCAACACCACATTCAATTGGCCCATTGGTAACCTAAGTGGCCCATGGACCTCCATTTAAGCCTATTATCATAATTATGGGCTTAAGGCCCATTGTAGGCCACTACTCAAAGTGATTGTAATTTGATCTTAGTTGGTTTAAGTTACAACTTAACCTAATCATGAGATCAAGTCACAATCTTAAGAACTTAAACAATTGGATCATCTTTTCATAAATCATAGTAATCAATGGTTATCAAATTCTCAAACAATTATCATTTTATGCATAAGATTTATGCACAAAGGGACATTTCATATTCGTTTCTTGGACCCATGATCAATCAAGTGATTCAAATCATAACTTTCAAGTTTTCACAACAATCATAATCATGAGAACAAGTTACCATGTGTTAATCAATTTCAAGAGAACACAAGTCAATCAATGAATCAAAGTCTATACAATTATAAATCCTATATCTTATGTATGATTACAATGTTATAGGAAACAATTAGAAGTCCTGTTTGCTACTTGCTATCTGTTTTAGTTCAGAGTCTACTGCAGACAGGTGAGAACTTTAGCCCCTCTTTTACTGTTTTTATAACTGTTTTGGGGTGGAACACGTGATCAAACCAATCGTTTACAATCATATTTCATTACACAAGGTGTGTGTATTCTTATAAACATTATGGGTTCATTGTACGAATCCTAGGAATTCATCAACTGTTTTTAAAGGAATTATCAATTATTAAACTCTTTTCACTAAAAAGGTTTTATAAGGGATCTTTGAACTGTTTTGTAACAGATTTACTCAAATGTATTTATGAAGGATAAACACTTTTAAATAAATGATTTTATAAACTCTTTTGTTATAAACCTTGTTGTTACACAAGGTCACTATTTTATGGTATTCAAATCAAGTGGTTCACATCATGGTATTCAAATCAAGTGGTTCACAACATGGTATTCAAATCAAGTGGTTCACATCATGGTATTCAAATCAAGTGGTTCATTTCATGGTATTCAAATCAAGTGGTTCACATCATGGTATTCAAATCAAGTGGTTCATTTCATGGTATTCAAAACAAAGGATTTAATTCGTGGAATTAAATCTAGGTTTTCAATTCATGTTATCAAATAAGGCATTAACACATCCGGTTAAAGTAAGGTTCAGAAACATGGTGTCTATTGTTGTAAACAAACTTGTAAAAGCATCAAGTATCATATTCATTAGCGTTAGTACTGGGTGATCACAACAAGGGAAAGCGGACACACACATTGGGGCAGGCCGATTGCTGCAGTTAGTTTTTAAATTTGTTTTATAAACTAACTGCAGATTTCGGTTACATATGGTTTCATCAAAATTGCTATACATAATCTAACTCCAAACGTGGTTTGGGACTTGATATTATATGTTGGCTTTCGTGCGAACGGTGATTGGACTGTTTACACTCATTTTCTTACTTGTTGTTAGTTTGGGTTGCAGTTCATCCGTGTGAATCTTATGTTGCTTTAACTTACCTATGCCTTATATCATATACTCATGTTTACAAATGATTAAACCTATTGTTCTCACCAACTACGTCTGTAGTTGACAGTTACTTTTCACGTGTTTCAGGTAATCAGGTTTAAGACATCCTCAGAGACAACTAAGGAGACCATACTAAGATAGAACAAGATGAAGAAACATGCTAGGATGGATTAGAAACACACTAAATCCTAATTGTTTACTTGTCTTGTTTGAAGTCTTATTTTGTAAACTATATTTTGGGTATGTAGTTGTCTTTCTTTTGGTAGATAGATTGTCTGTAACTAAACAACTGTCTAAACATTATGAAATGTAGTAATCCATTGTGGTTGTTCTTATTCAATACTTGTGCATGATTCAACTGTTCATACGTCACCGCGCCGTGGATTCCGCACGCGGCGCAGGGGTGTGACATAATGTCTCCAAATCTTCAGTGCGAAGATTACTGCTCCCAGTTCAAGATCATGAGTAGTGTAGTTCTTCTCATGAATTTTCAACTGTCTTGATGCATAAGCGATAACTGGTCCCGTTGCATCAGTACGCAACCAAGTCCCTGATGAGATGCATCACAATAAACAACAAAGTTATCACAGCCTTCTGGGAGAGATAAAATCGGAGCATTACACAATTTCTGTTTCAATGTCTGAAAAGCATCTTCTTGTTTCTGCTCCCAGACAAACGGTTCACTTTTCTGCGTTAACTTAGTGAGAGGCAAAGCTATCTTAGAAAAATTCGAGATGAACCTTCTATAATAACCCGCCAATCCTAGAAAAGACCTTATCTCCGTTGGCATCTTTGGAGTGTCCCAATTTTTTATCGCTTCAATCTTGGCAGGATCTACGTGTATTCCCGCGCTGTTGACCACATGACCAAGAAACTGAACTTCTCTTAGCCAAAATTCACATTTAGAGAATTTGGCATAGAGTTTCTTTTCTTTCAACAGCTCCAAGATCTTCCTGAGATGTTGCTCGTGCTCCGTTTTGGTCTTGGAATAAATCAGTATGTCATCAATAAAGACAATGACAAACTGATCTAAATACGGCTTGCACACTCGGTTCATGAGATCCATGAAAACTGTTGGTGCATTCATCAATCCGAAAGGCATCACCAAGAATTCGTAATGCCCGTATCTGGTTCGGAAAGCCGTCTTTGGTATGTCTTCGTCTTGAACTCTAAGTTAATGATAACCAGACCGTAGATCGATCTTCGAGAAATACTGAGCTCCTTGCAAATGATCAAACAAGTCATCAATCCTCGGCAATGGATACTGATTCTTGATAGTCAACTTGTTCAACTCTCGATAGTCGATGCACATTCGAAACGATCCGTCTTTCTTCTTCACGAATAAGACCGAAGCTCCCCAAGGTGCGTAGCTCAGTCTAATGAAACCCTTGTCAAGTAGCTCCTGTAACTGATTAGACAATTCCTGCGTCTCAGAAGGTGCTAACCTGTAAGGAGATTTAGCAACAGGGGTTGCTCCAGGAACTAAGTCAATTCGAAACTCTACCGGTCGCGGAGGTGGCAAACCTTGTAGGTCTTCAGGAAATACTTCCGGATACTCTTTCACTATGGGCACATCTTGAATCTTTTTCTTGTCTTTCTCCTTTTCCACCACATGAGCCAGGAAAGCTACACACTGCTTCTGTAAACACTTATGCGCCTTTTTGCGAGAAATGATTTTGACACTTCGTTTTGCTTGATCCCCTCTGACTTCCAATACACAATCATCCGGCAATGGAACTCGAAGCAGCTTCTCAGAACAGATGACTTCCACTCGATTAGAAGAAAGCCAATCCATTCCCACAATGATGTCGAAACTACCCAACTGCATTGGTATTAAATCGATGGTAAATGTATGACCATTAAGTGTCAACGGGCAATTCATGTATATTGTACTAACTGTAATCTGTTTTCCGTTAGATGTTCCTCTATAGAGTCTAGTTGGCATGCAAAATCGGCAGAGATAAAACTTTGATCCGCACCAGTGTCAAATAGAACAGATGCATAAAAGTCATGTAAGAGAAATGTACCAGTGACCACATTCGGGTCTTGGCGTGCAGCTGGAGCTCCTATGACAAAAGCTCTCCCACGGGGTGCTTGAACTGCAGGTTGTACCTTCTTCGGGCAGTTCTTTGCAAAGTGGCCTTGTTCGCCACAGTTGAAGCATCCACCGTTGTTCTGATTGGCTGGCGGAGGGAGTGCTAGAGCAGCATTGTTGACTGCTGGGTTTGGTGTCAGTCTGCACTGTTGAACCCAGTGCCCTTTTCTTCCACAACCCGTGCATTGGCGGCACTGATTGTTTGCAGCATGGTGGTACTGGCACTTAGTACACAAAGGATGTGGGCCAGTATATTGTTTCTTGGGCACATTTGGCTGTGCCACCGCTACTTGGTTGAGGGGAGTAGCCACAGTGTAGTTCTTGATGAGTTTCTGCTTCTTCTTCTGGTGATGATGGGATTTCTTTGACGACTCGATTTTGTTCTTGCCAGAGTCAGCCTCTTTCTTCAACACTCCAGAGGCCACCATAAGATCAGTGAGTTTCCCAGATAATCTCACTGCAGACTCGACAGTGGCAGGGTTAGCTGCAACAACTAAACCCTGAATGCAGGCGGGAAGTCCACCTACATAACGATCAATTCTCTTTTCCAAGGTTGGTACCATGTCTGGTACCAAAGCAACCAACTCGTGGTATCGAGTTGTATACCCCATGTGATCCGCCCCTTTCATCACATGGTTGGACAGTTCAACCTCCAGCTTTTGTAGTTCATTCTTGGGGCAAAATTCATTTCTCAGCAGGGTCTTGAAGTCTTCCTATGGCATGGCCATAGCCTCTTCTCTTCCCCTGGCGTTGATCTGCCCATTCCACCAAGTTAAAGCCCACTTGTTGAATGTTCCAGCTGAATAGCGGACTTTGTGGTGCTCTGGACAGCTGCAGAGGTCCAGAGTGGTTTCAATCTTCTCAATCCATTGGATTAATCCAATGGCTCCTTCAGACCCACTAAAGCTGGGTGGTTTACATCCTACAAATGACTTGTAGGAGTAGTGAGAGGTATCGCCCTTATTACCACTGGCTTCTCCAGATGAGTTACCAGTATTGTTGATTTCATTACGGAGACGGTTGAACGTCTCCGGTATCGCCTCCTTCATTTGATTGGTCATCTGACTGCTCAGTAGGGCCACCAATGCAATAGTAGTAGGATCTAGCACTGGTGTTGTATTCAGTTGTGGAGGTGTAGAGTGTGGAGGAGGAGGAGGAGGCGGTGGAGGAGGTGGAGGTGAGTCATTGGGTGATGGCGTAGAGGAGTGTGGAGCTAGGTCTTGTGGTGATGTCAACAGGGGAGGTAGTCTTCGTGGCGGCATTCTGATCATAACCAAAAGAATATTGGTTAGTGCAATGATCGAATGCAGAAGACACAATTCAATAAGTCTTAAATCCTATGTTCTCTACATGCATGGTCCCTACGTTATAGTCTAGGCGAAACCGTTTAAATAAGTGACCTATATTTCTCTATAACCATGGCTCTGATACCAATCTGTCACACCCCGAGCCGGCGGGGTTGGATCGGAGTCCCCGTCGGGCGGAAGGTTCCCGGGGCGCGATATCGTGAGTGATAATCGTGCTGATCAGATTGTTTACATTGCACATGATATAAATGAGAAATGCTAAATAGAATAGAATTACAAAGTTAAATTACATCAGTATTGTTTATAATTTAACAATGTAAATCTACCATCAACATCATAAATTTTTCTATCTTGTATCTGCACAAGATATACAAAATATGTTGTATAATGATGTTCCAAAAGAATGCAGGTCCAAAAATACTAAGTCTTCTATCTGAAGTCCTAGTCCAAAAGTAATAACTTCTTAGTTGACCTGTTCGTCACCGGAAACGTCATGCAAAAAAGATCAAGTCAACACATGGTTGGTGAGTTCATGTAGTTTTTATAAAATGAGTTTTGAATACCCTGAATGACAACCTTAACCTCATCAACAACCACCTATGCTATCCAATCAAGTATGCTTGTATATAGGGCATATGTAGGGGAACAAGCCCCAGCCAACGTCCCACCACATACCGGACTGCTTAGCATATTGTTGTTAATGATAATTAAGTGTTTCACTCCATTCACCTTTGATTTAGATTCTGATTTCCACAATTCGATTTACCTTTGACCCTCTAGAGTTCATCATAGTTACATGGTTTCCCCAAAAGCAATTATAGAAATATAATGTTAAATATTTAATTACATAAATAAATAAACATTTAAATACAACTAAGACATGATGATTGGCACTTATTTGACTCAATCAATTAGACTTAGTTGTTGGTGGTTGTCCAAGTTGTACCCTCTCACACGTGACCCATATCAGGCATAACTCACAAGGAGTATACCTGAGCGTGCCGGGATTTTAATGATGCCCATATCAGCTTGACCCAATGGTCTACTGTACATGCCGGGACTTTACGGATATCCTTTGATTCTTGATCTCTTTGATTCTCTTGAATTTGAATTTGATTTCATTTGATAGTTCACGTTATTTCCCATATAGCTTGACTACAAGAGTCTACTATTTATGCCGGGACTTTATGTGTGTTACACGTGGTCTTGATTTCTATAAAACTGACATCCACCTTAACTCAAGTATTAATGATTTCATTAGATCTTAATGATTTCATTATTTCAATGATTCACACACATTTATGATTTCTGATTTCTTGAGTCGCTTGATTTGATCTTTAGAATTCCCATGATTTCACAATGATAATTGATTCTTAATTAGGATCCTTTGTCTTCATATCACACACTGAATTTGGTTTCTTTGAACATGATCTTTAGTTCCTTTGAATTCAATTTGAATTTAGGTTCTTGAATTTGAGCTTGATGGACTAAGGGTTTGTTTAGAGTTTAGAGTTAAAGTATTACTCATAAGAGAAACTTAATTAATTTGATAATTTGATCTGCATAGTAATTTCCTTGACAGGAGTCTAGGAGTATCAACAAGCATAAAGATATAACATATAATGAATAAAAGCATTTAAGTAAACAATTTAAATAAAACAGTTTACACATACTTCTCAGCCCCGCGTTTAAAACAAAATGTTTGGAAAAGGGGCAATGAACTCACCTGTGTTGCTGTGCGAATGAAGTATCTCCAAATGCGCGCTCTTTGACTGTTGCTTATGTATCTTTAGCACCTGAGTTGTTTTAAGAGATTCGAATACGATAAGTATTTATAGTAGACGTTAGGTCTAGGGTTTGGTCTCGGTGTGCAACTAAGTGTCCTAGATTACTAATGTGTTTCTAGAATTATTTCCATCTAAACTAAGACAATTCCCGAATAAAAACATAGAGGTGGTTTAAAAACCGGTTTAAAAGATGGGTTCGAGATTAGGGTTTTCAAACCCTCAAAACCGAATAAAAACATGAATTTTACCTCGAATCAACTGGATAACACCTTAGATCCGTTGTACTTCTAAGATCTACAAGTGATGGTGGTCGTTTAGACACCAAAATCACACAAAATGGTTGAGATTTGAGTGAGAAATCTTAGAGAGATGGTGGAAGTTCTAGAGAGAAAGCTTGAGAGAGAATGGGAAGACGAAAATGAAGTTGGATCTGGTTGGTAGGGGTGAAAGATGACATTAATTGTCATCATAAATGTGGGGAAAATACCCGGTACGTTCGGGTTCGTTCGGTTTCGAGTGGTTTCGCGTAAAATGTCGGTTTTCTCGTAGTTTTCGAAACGAAACAACTCGGTTTTAAAATAGAAGTTATAAAATTATTTTAGATTGTGATTCCTAATAAATTAACTAAATATCTTTTATTTATTTTAAATTTTCATAAATAATTAATTTATAGTTTAAAATCGAATCGTACGGTCGTCGCGCGTATTCGTTCGTGTTGGTGCATATTTTGGGTGTCCGCTGCTGTTCAAATAGATTAGATTTGTATTTGCTTATTTGTAATCACTTGTATGTGTTTGTATGTTGTTAATCTGGAAACTGAGTCGTTCGCAGGAGCATCTGCGAATGGATATTATGTAAAGGGACCCATTCGGCGAATGAAGGGCCGAATGGCTCCATTCGGCCGAATGGGCTACAGGCCCTATAAATACCAGTTTTCCAAATTTAGGGTTTAAGGTTTTGTGTGTGCTCTTGGGTTTGAGCACGAGAGGGGGAGAGATCATGCTCGATCTCTCCCCAGCAACACTATGTTCTTTTATGATGTGAATTCAATCATGTAATCATTCGATTCTATCAATATATCATATGATTTTGTTCATCATCTTCATGTTCGTCGTGTGTCAAAACCCTAACCTTCCGTCCAAAGTGAAATCGCCGGTCCTATCACGTCTTTACAGTTCGAATCGTCACCCGTACGAACACGGCGATAACTATACTTTTCAATATTGTTTTCTAATTATTGGATATCATTCAGAACATTAAACTTCCAGATTTATTCGTACAGATCGTCACCTATACGAATAATCCGTCGGTTTAGCATTCACGTAACGACATCCATATTGTTTGTTCACTAAAGCCTCACATACGTTTATACATAATAAAATCCTAACAAGTAATCACGAGATGGTTCTGTGTCGTCAGATAAATATCTGACTGATGAACCATAATTCTGAGCTTTGATTCTCTGAACTGAATCTGAACTGTGCTATGATAACATGTAATGACAATGATATACGAATGATAACTGAAATATGTACCTGATTTACTGTTCATGTACTGTAGAGATCACTGTTCAGGTGACGTTTCCGGCACTGATGTTACAATACATGATAAGAGTCTAACATGAAATGAAATACGTATATTTTGTACCTAATTACTGTTCATGTTACTGTTGAGATCACTGTTCCAGTGACGTTTCCGGCACTGATGTTACAGTCTCCTCTTGTTAGAGAAATTTCGTCCCGAAATTTAAGAATCATTATCGGGTACGGCTTCCTCTGTAAATAGTTGGGGATTGTCACACCCCGAGCCGGCGGGGTTGGATCTGAGTCCCCGTCGGGCGGAAGGTTCCCGGGGCGTGATATCGAGGGTGATAATCATGATGATCAGATTGTTTACATAGCATCAACGTTTAAGAATATCTAAAGCACAATCAAATGATATATAGGATTACAAAGTTAAATTACAATAGCAATGTTCTGCAATTTAACTATGTAAACCTAACCAAAAGAATAATGTTTATATCTTGTATATGTACAAGATATCCAAAATAATATGTATCATCTACAAAGATGTGCTTCTCCAAAAGTCTACTAGGTCCTCTATCTGAGCAGCCTAGTATGCATATCCAAAAGCTTAAGCTTAAACCTGTTCTTCACCTGAGAAAGCATGTAAAAAGATCAAGTCAACACAACGGTTGGTGAGTTCATCAAGTTTATAAGTTTAAAATAGTTATCAACAAACCTCTTTCGGTAAAACCTTAACCTCATTAACTCCACATGTAATATCCAAATCGGTATGCTTATATATAGGGCATACCCCTGGGTCGAGCCTACGACCCGCCCAGACGCCATCCCACCACATACTAATCCGGATATGACACTGTTGTTAATAATAATTAAGCATTTTACCTACCAATCCTCATCAAAGCCTTTGTTATCTGTTTCAAAGTTTCCATGTTTATTGTATTCATAAGTGTTAGTTTATCATCACGTTTATCAAGCATCATAGATTCACACGCACATAGTTTAGCGATTACATATCTCCTATAAGCAGACAAAAGCTCTGGAATACCAGAAGTTTAGCAATTACATGTCTCTTATATAGATATTAGCTTAGCATTCATCAGGTCCATGTTTAGCCTTTACATACCTCTTATAAGCCGACAAAAGCTCTGGAATATCCAGAAGTCTAGCAATTACATGTCTCTTATAACCAGGTAATAGCCTCGTAACGTTACGTTTATGTTTAGCCTTTACATACCTCATATAAGCCGACACAAGCTCTGGAATATCCAGAAGTCTAGCAATTACGTGTCCCTTATAACCAGGTAATAGCTTAGAATCGATACTTTCATGTTTAGCCTTTACATACCTCATATAAGCCGACAAAAGCTCTGGAATATCCAGAAGTCTAGCAATTACATGTCTCTTATAGCCAGGTAATAGCTGAGTATCATTATGTTTATGTTATTACATGTATCTCACCCCATAGGTACAAGCTCTGGAATACCAGAAGTTTAGCAATTACGTAGACTATGGTTAGATACATGTATGATGTCCTATGAGCAAGTAATAGTTTCCAAACATAAAGTTTCAAGCCTCATATAATAGCATCAAGTCTCATGTATTTGTGTTAAGTCTCATGTAATAGCATCAAGTCTCATGTATTTGTGTCAAGTCTCATGTAATAGCATTTAGTCTCATGTAATTGTATCAAGTCTCATGTAATTGTATCAAGTCTCATGTAATTGTATCGAGTCTCATGTAATTGTATCAAGTCTCATGTAATTGTATCGAGTCTCATGTAATTGTATCAAGTCTCATGTAATTGTATCAAGTCTCATGTAATTGTATCATGTCTCATGTAATAGCATTTAGTCTCATGTAATTGTATCAAATCTCATGTAATAGAATTAAGTCTAAGGTAATTGTATCAAGTAACCAACGATTGATTTTAAGCATCAAACTTAAAGTATAAGTTTCAATCATAAGTAATCATGGTTATAATTAAAGCATTAAGTAACATTTCAATAAAAATGTTTAACATGCTTCTCAGTCCCGAAGTAAAAACAAATAAGTTTGAAAGGGGACAATGAACTCACCTTGTGTCCTTAGTAATTGACTATGAAGAATAAGAATGCGCGCGCTCTTTGTTTGCTCTTGTTATGATGTTCACGTTCCTGTATTGATTTCATAGTATTTGCAACTTATAAGCATGTGTTGTATTGATTTGTGTTCGTGTAATTGTTAGCCCTAAAGTTATCTAATACTCATGAGTCCTGTTTATTATCCGGCCCGGGATTTCATAAGTAAATAATATTGTATTAAATTTTATTAATTGTTGTAATCCTTTGGATTAATGTTGAACTTATAAATCAAAGTTTTCTGTATAACATGCCTCAAGACTTTGCCTTCTTGTATTACTCCTTATCAACATCGCTTTGTTTATCATGACATCTCATATCTATGTTTATTATAAATTCCGAAGTTCATACATATTTTTCATAGTTGTTTTGAACTCCATAGGACCGGATATTATTGGACCTCTTGAGTTGCGTGGGCCACTATTGGGCCTCCTAGGTATTTATTGAGCTATCAAAGGGGTTTGGACTGAATTGGTTATGTTGGGCCATCTATGGTTGATGGGGGCCGAAGTGGTAACCATGGGCCAATTCGGCCAACATGGCCCAAGAGTTACTAATCCACTTTGATATGGTTTCCTGTTAATCCGATTAAGTTGTTGGGCCGCATGTTTGGTCCGGTTGTCCTGCATGGGCCGTGTGGGTAGGTTATTGGGCCGGAGCAGAATGTAAGTGGGCTGTTGGGCCACCTCAATTGGACCATGATGGTCTAATCCAATCTATTGGCCGCAGCAATAATCACATGGGCCGCCGGTTTATGCTTCTGGGTCAACGCACAGGTACATGGGCCCAGGTTCGATCAACTGAAGCTGTTGGGGCCCAAGTCAACGAAATCAGAGGTCTGTTATTTCCCCCCACGCAATACCATGTGAGCTGGTGATTAACTTGGGTCAACCTCCTTAAATCTCGAGTATTGCCGTCGGTTGGTCACAAGTGCAGCGAACCTTCCAGTGTTCTGGGAACAAGGTTCGGTTAAGGTTGCATCGAAGGTTCGTAGACCTATAGTTCGTCTAGGGTTCGCCCGTGCCACACGTGCATGGGTTCGGCTGGGGGTGACCACCTAGGGTTCGGCAGAAAGGGTGAAAGGTTCGTCGATGGTGTGGTTCAACTGGTCAGCCTAAGGTTCGGCTCGATTACTTAGGGTTCGGCCAGAGATAGTTGGGTCGCGGTCGAAGGTTCGGTGGCCTAAAGGTTCGGCCACCTGATGAAATCCTACGAACCTGTATGGGATTCGAGCTGCATCTTCATGGCACATCACGATTGTTGGGAGTTCGATCCATAGAGTGTCCAGTACCCATGTACATTCGAAAATATCAGGGTTTTAAAAGGGAATAGGTCACGGCCAACTAGGTGGGTGTGTTACACAAAAGATGAGAAAACCCTACTTTTCCGTGGGTTTATCTGGATCATACCTCGATTTCCAATGGATAAAACCGTAGATCTGTTGTACTTCCTTGTAGAGGATGTCAAGAGCTTCGCTTGGGCGCGAGAATCATCGAATTTCGTTGAGAAATGAAGGAGTTATCGCGATTTGAAGTTGAGATCTTGGGTGAAGATGGTGGTGACGGGTTGAGAGAATTTGATAGAGAGAGATTGTATAAAAATGAATCAAATGAAAGCATCCAATGTTTATATACCCCGAGGGTATTCGGGTCCGTTTCGGTTGCTCGGTTTACGTTTTCGTCTCGTATCCGGCACGTTACGCGTGTAAATTCTAATTTAAATAAAAAGAATTTTTTTAGGATGACTAAATTATAAATATTATTAGAGCTTATATAAAATATCGTTGCGTATAATTAAATATCGAATTATAATATTTTTTTCGCGTTTTAATAATTATTCGCGATTTAAGAAAATAGTTAATTTAAATCGTTTATGATGAGTTTCAAAATTATAAAATAGGAAATATTTTATTTCCTTAAAATTATGAAAGATCGTATCGTTATTCGTTTCGTTTCATCAGATCGCGTCGCCATCGCGCGTATTCGTTCGAATCGTCATTCGAACGAACACGTCGATGGTTTGGCTTTCTGATTCTTGTTTTCTACTGTTAAGCCATTATTTCAGAACGTTAAACTTTCTGAATTATTCGCACAGATCGTCACCTATACGAATAACACGTCGGTTTAGCATTTTGAAACGATAACCGTTTTAGTTTCGTTTTGTTTAACCTCACATACGTTTACGCCAAATAATATCACATCAAGTATTTTTGTTTCAACACTGTGTTGTCTGACATGTTTCAGACTGTTAAACCCTAAGGTTTCAGTCAGATTCAGACAATCGTATAATAGTTTCATGTTAATCGAATGCATCAATAGTCTAAACATAGTTTCTCGAATTGTGTACCTGAATTACTGTACATGTTCACTGTTGCGATCACTGTTCCGGCACGCGTCCGGCACTGATGTTACAGGGATACTTTGACTTCATGTGATCTTCGCGTTCCCAAGTAAACTCAGGTTCACGCTTTGAGTTCCAATGAACCTTTACAATCAGAATACGGCTTCGCCTTAGTTGTTTAACTTTGCAATCCATAATCTACAAAGGTTCTTCAATGAAGTGTAATTGCTCGTCCACTTGAATTTCTTCGATCAGTATAATGAGTGATTCGTCAACAAGGCATTTCTTTAAGTTGGAGATGTGAAACACGTCATGCACACCATTGAGTTCACCTGGTAATCTCAGTCTATACACCACAGGACCAATACGCTCGATGATCTCGAATGGTCCCACGTACCGTGGTGCTAACTTGACTTTCTTTCAAAAACGTACTACACCTTTCCACGGGGACACCTTCAACATGACACGGTCTCCCACTTTAAATTTCAACGGCTTGCGCCGTTTATCGGCATAGCTCTTTTGTCTGCTCCTTGTCGCTTGTAACCTTTGTTGAATTTGGGTAATCTTGTCAGTAGTCTCTTGAATAAGCTCTGGTCCAGTTATGAGATTATTTCCAACTTCTGTCCAACAGATCGGTGATCGACATTTTCGACCATACAAAGCCTCGAACGGTGCGCATCCGATGCTACTATGGTAACTGTTGTTGTAGGAGAATTCAATCGGTGACAAATGAGAGTCCCAATTCCCACCGAAATCTAACACACAGGTTCTCAACATGTCCTTCAGGGTCTGTATCGTACGTTCGCTTTGATGATCCGTTTGTGGATGGTAAGCTGTACTCAGATTTAAGTGTGTCCCTAAAGATTTCTGTAATGATTGCCAGAACCTTGATGTAAATCTGCTATCTCGATCTGAAATGATAGACAATGGTACACCGTGACGTACCACTATCTCGTTGATGTACAGTCTCGCCAGTTTATCCATCGTGAAGGTCTCACGCATACGCAAGAAATGAGCAGATTTCGTCAAACGATCAATGATAACCCAAATCGTATCATGACCACTGGAAGTGCAGGTAGCTTGGTAATGAAGTCCATAGTTGTTCCCACTTCCAGAGCGGAATCTCAGGCGGTTCCAGTAAACCTGACGGCTTCTGACGTTAAACTTTCAGATATATTCGTATAGATCGTCACCTATACGAGTAATCCGTCGATTTAGCATTCACGTAACGACATCCGTGTTGTTTTGTTCTGTAAAGCCTCACATACGTTTGTACATAATAAATCCTAACAAATAATCACATGATGGTTTTGTATCGCCAGATAACTATCTGACTAACGAACCATTGCTCTGAGCTTTGTTTCCTGAACTGATTCTGAATTTGTCCTTTGATAACATAAAATGACAATGATACATGATATGAGTCTAACATGAAATGAAATACGTATAGGTTGTACCTGATTACTGTTCATGTTACTGTTGAGATCATTGTTCCGGTGACGTTTCCGGCACTGATGTTACACCATTTGATCAACCTTCGTTATTGTTTAATAAATTTGATAATTTATCTTTCCAATAATCCATCTTTTCTCATTATACTGGTTTTGTTATGATTGTTGCTTCTAAACTATGCAGGAATGTAGTGTATTTGGAGTTCAAATGTTGACGAGTACATGGACTATTATAATCCAGTCTTGGGTCTTATTGAAGCTACTGTAGTTGTGAAAATTAGGGATTTTTTAAGCTATTGTAGTTGTTGAGGGTGAGATAATTCTAGGGTTATGAATTTTACTACTGCTATATAATTATCTATACAACGGAATGGGTTTGTTGTAGGTATAAAATAGTTTGTGTTTTTTTACTGTGTTAATTGGCTTACTTAGAGATTATGTTGTCAGTCAAGTTACAATATATATCAGCTATATGAATTCTGTGCTTCTTATGTATGCAAGCAGATTCTCATGAATACCAAATGTACATTGTTGAATTCAATAGGGAATTTGTTGTTGGAGTACTTGAAGTCTATAGGATTGCCATGGGAATAATGAAGTTTGTTAATTTATTTGATTTTAAATGCGTGAATTTACTAGATTTGTTTGTTTGTTTCAAGACAAAAATCTAATGAAAGTTAAACACATAATGAAATGAAATATTACATAAAGCGCTAATTATCAGTCACACTATGCTACTTTCAAAGACCAATTTGCATGATAATCTTTACTAGACTTTATTTCACCTAGCTAGTAGCCACTATTTTACTTTTTTCCTTTTACACTTGCTTTTTTTATTTGTTTTCTTATGTTTTCTACTAATGATATTCAAAATATCACTACAAGATTTGTAAACTAATAGCAAACGAGAATGAACTTGGAAATTGTTGACGCCCCCGCATTGCGCGGGTTTTCAACTAGTATATTGTCACACCCCGAGCCGGCGGGCTGGATCGAATTTCCCGTCGGGTGGAAGGTTCTCGGGGCGCGATATCGTTTGATAATCGAAATGATCAGATTGTTTACATAGCACATGAGATATAATTGAGAAATGCTAAAATGACATCAATACAGAATTACAAAGTTAAATTACATAGTCATATCCATAATTTAACTAAGTAATTCTACCAAAAGAATCATTGTGGTTTCTATCTTGTGTCTGTACAAGATATACAAAAGATGATTCACTGTTTTGTCATTCAAAATATGTCAACACAAAATATAGCTAGGTCTTCTAGAAGTCCACTAGCTATGTTCTTGATTACTGATGACTACACCTGTTCGTCACCTGAGAAAACATGCATTTAAACAAAGTCAACACTAGGTTGGTGAGTTCATAAGTTGGATAATTGAAAACCTTGAATTTGTTCACATACACAATCACAATGTCATACATCTTACTTGTAAGTATTTGATTCACATGTTCACCCAATGGCTTCTCCATAGTTGTATTTACAAGTAGTATCTCATCCTATTAGCCATGCTTATATATAGGGCATATGTAGGGGAACAAGCCCCAGCCAACATCCCACCACATACCTAATAGAACTTAACACCACTTGTAATACAACTATACGTAACCATTTCCATTTCACCCATTCATTTCGTCTGTGATTCACCCGTTGTATCATATGTAGAATAATATGTCAAGAGGGGTTTAGTTATCAAACCAAAGTATTGATACACCTTCATTGTATTAAGGAAGTTAGATTAATTTAATCAGATCCTTGTTATTATTCTATTACTTGTGGGGTTAACTGTTAATCACTGTTAAGAATAAGAGTGTTAGTTAACCAATTGTTATTTGTTCTCAACTTGAAGTGCATAGAGCCTAAAAGGAATCCATTCCAATCCTCACATAATCAGATTACAATGCATCCGATTTACCTCTACCACTTTGTATTACCGTAGGCCTCATCGAAACTGTTACTAGTAATATGACATGAGAGAAAATAAATTCTCCAGTCTACTAATCAACATGTAACGATGGATTAATTACAATGTCACTGCAGATTAATATCACCATGTGTCGCTTTCCAGACCCTGACTTGAAGTCGCCCTGTCACCGGTCATACGTTATCGGCCAATGAATCAATACGATCAACATACTAGCCCTACAAACTAGAGGTTTGTCAAACCTATGGTACCACTATGCTATCGTCGGTTTAGTCACGTCAAATTAACTGGTCAGCGATTTGTGAAAGGGACTTACAATGATCAAACTTGAATACATGGCACATGATTGAAATGATATAATGCAGACAGTTCAATAGTAATCAATTGTATTGTGTTCATAAATGTTTGTTTGTTCTCAATGTTGTATGTTTCTCGTTGTTGTTAACAAAGTTCTATAAGATCTTGTCTTATTATACGATGTTAATTGTTGTGTGAATGATGTTGTTATCATGAATTTACATTATCATGATTATCATTCCATGTGGTTCCATATAGTCACCCTGTTGTCACTAAGTTGTGGTAAGAACTAGTCTTACTACACTTAGTCGACTCAGGTGGTGGATGATAGTCGTTCCATGTTATCTTGTAATATGTATCGAGTTGTAAGCTAAGTGTTATAAGAACTGGTCTTATTACACTTACTTAACTCTAGTGTTGAATGTTATTATGAAGATATATTATCTTCATAACAATCATGTGTTTCGTTGTTGTTGTCATCATGTTCATCCGTGATAATCTATTCTTGTAAGAATAATTAAGCGCTGTAAAATATAATCTTACAACTATGTTATTCTATTGTGTTGATGAGTTATGAAGTTATGTTATCATATTCATCTTTGTTATCCCTGTCATATCATGATCATACAAGCATGCATACAATGATAAATGATAATAAGTCAAGCAATATTATCTAAATCAAAGTATAAGCAATATGTTAAGCATAAAACTTTTAAGTAAATAAAAGTTAAGCATGTTTCTCAGCCCCGAGAGTTTAAAATCAGTTAAGATTAGAAAAGGGGCATATGAACTCACCTTGCTGTTAAAGTGGTTGACTTAGCTTAAAGGAGAATGCACGTGCTCTTGATTGTACTTGTTGTGTTCACGATCCTGTATTGATTTGATGTTGTTGTAACTTATAAGTATAGGGTGTAGTGATTTGTGTGCGTGTATGTGTTAGCCCTAAAGTTGGCTAACACTTGTGAGACACGGTCTTGGTCTTCATTCGGCCCTCGTTACATTGTTATCGATTCTACCAACACTTGACCTATTTGTTTTAAATTAGCACACTTTGGTATTGATTTTAGATTCCACTTGAACCATTGACTTAACAAAAGAGTCCTAAGTGTATAAGTTTAAGTTTTTAGATTAAATGTTATTAATTCTTAACATCTTGAAATATAGTTTTGGATCATCATTGTCTCATTCCCTTTGAAATCACTTGTTATAAATTTTAGAATGCCATGTCTTAGACTTTATGTACTTCGTTATACTCAAAATTTGCCACCTTTGTAGGAACTTATAATTAATATATAGATCCATGCATGCATTCCATGTTTAAAGGTTTAATGTGTTAGGTTATTCTCTAATCATGTGGGCCGAATAAACCACTTGGGCTTACCCCACTTTTGCGCCGAAGCAGTCTTTTTGGCCTAAGGAAGTGTGACCCCGGACCGGCTGAAGAACACTTGACGAGCCCAGTTCTAAATCCAGCGAACCTTAAGGATTATTGGGCTTGGGTTCGGCCCTACTGTGAATTTGGCGAACCTTATGGTTCGTCCGATTAATGGTTCGCAGGTCATGAGGTTGGTGTCCCCTTAGGTTCGCTGAAATAGGTTTGAGTTGTGAGGTTCGTGACCATGAAGGGTTCGCAGGTCATGAGGTTGGTGTCCCCTTATGGTTCATCTCCATTGCGTTTCCGGAACATAACGCGTATTTTTACACATTTAATAAAAGAGTTTCTTAATTAATTTCTTTTCCTTTTGATGAGTTTCAAATTTGTAAAACGTAAAATATTATATTTTCTTATTTTATTTTCGTTCAAATCGTCTTTCGTTTTCGTTTCGTCAGAACGCGTCACCTTCGCGCGTATTCGTTCGAATCGTCACCTGAACGAACACGACGATGGTTTAGCTTTCTGATTCTTGTTTTCTACTTTCCATTCATCATTTCAGAAAGTTAAACAATAGTGTACAAGAAAACAACAAGAACATGTCATACAATCGTATTTACACACAGTGAGTGTTTAAGTTTTCACATAAATACGTACAACTGTTTCTTGTATTTTCTGAATTCTGTTATCACAACTACTGTTCATACAATCGTATTTACACACAGTAAAATGTGAAAGTACACATACCGTACGGACTTGCCGGACGATCAGGTACTGGATGTCACACACACAGATATATATATATATACATATATATATATATATATATATATATATGAATAATCTAACAATATATATATGTATGTAAACAAATGATTACAAATAATGATTAAAAATCTAATAATTTTTTCATTGATGCATGCATACGTATGAATATATATATATATATATATATATATATATATGTATGTATGTATGTATGTATGAGAGAGAGGATAATAAAAATGGTGTTTTATTCTTTAAAGCAAATCTGAGTTTGAAAGTTTTTTTTTTAACATAAAAACATGGACTAAAAATGATACAAGTTCAAGGATTGGTGATGAACATATAGGTTGGTCATCATGCATCAAAATTTGTACATTTGGTGTAGAGAGTTGTGTAAACAAAAGATTTTTATAAATCTAGAAATTATGGTTAAAACATGATATATTTTGTGTTGTAAGAATCTGAATGAATCGTTAACGATGAAATACATATGGATTGACATAGGAACTTACTTGATGGAATCGCTATTTTTGAAGATGAAGAAGATGCCATGATTTCCTTTATGTTGTTGCCAATCTGATGGATTTGATAAGGAACAAAGAAGATGAATTATGTAAATGGGTGTCGATGTTCTTTTTCTTCCGTGCGTCCTTTTTTTTGAGTTAGGGTTAGACAACAACTAAAGGAAAATCCTTTATATATAATATAACTGTATTTCCATCAGATACAGTTAATATAAACTTTAGGGACTAATTATGTCTTTATGTGATAGTTGATAAATGGTAGGCCATATTTATTAAAGGGTTCTAACATTCTCCCACTTGGCCGTAAACCATTATTATAGGTATTCGTTAAGTTTTGGCCAAATTGAACACTTGTTAAAATTCATATTAAAACTATAAGCAGAAAGTGACAGTCATTGAATTAATTAATCAATTCAAGACCCCCAACAATCATACTCAAGTCTTAACATAAACTAAAATTTACTAAGTATACATGATTTAAAATGTATATAGATAAGTCTATGAATAATAAGTGCATGCAATGTTGATCATAGACAAATTAGTTATTAAGTGAAATTAATAATACACACTATATGTTGTCTTGTACATAAATTCTACACAAAACCCATTCTAGATATAAGATCTTGAAACACTTTGGGTGGTAGACCTTTAGTCAACGGATCCGCAAGCATATCCTTCGTGTTAATGTATTCGATACAAAGATTATTTTCTTCAACTCGTTCACAAACGAACAAGTACTTTGTATCAAGATATAATCCAGCGCCAGTTGAACTGTTACTGATCGAAAAACTCACAGCTGCTGAATTATCATAACAAATCTTCAATGGTCGTGAAATGGAGTTTATAACTTTGAGTCCACCAATTAGATTTCTCAACAACATCCCATGACAAATTGCATTATAAACAGCAACATATTCTGCCATCATAGTAGATGTTGTTGTTAACTGTTGTTTATGACTTTTCCATGAAATAGGTCCTCCTGCTAACATAAAGATGTATCCAGATGTTGACTTTTTATCATCTTTGCATTTTGCAAAGTCAGAGTCTGAATAACCTATCACTTCAAGATTGTCACTTCTTCTGTATGTTAATTTATAATCCTTTGTTCCTTGAAGATAGCGTAATACGTTCTTTGCTGCTTTCCAATGATCTAGGCCAGGATTAGATTGGTAACGGCCTAGCATTCCAGCAATATATGCTATGTCAGGACAGGTACATCCATTAGCATACATTATACTCCCAACAACAGACGCATAAGGAATCAATCTCATCTGTTCCTTTTCTACCTCGGTCTTTGGACACTGAAATGTACCAAAAACATCTCCTTTGACTACTGGAACAACTGATGGTGAGCAATGTTCCATGTTATAGCGAGTTAGAACACGATTAATATAAGCTTTCTGAGACAGACCTAGTGTTCCATTTGCTCTATCTCGATGTATTTCAATACCTATAACTGTCACACCCCGAGCCGGCGGGGTTGGATCGGAGTCCCCGTCGGGCGGAAGGTTCCCGGGGCGTGATATCATGGGTGATAATCAAGATGATCAGATTGTTTACATAGCATCAATGTTTAAGAATAACTAAAGCACAATCAAATGATAACTAGGATTACAAAGTTAAATTACAATATCAATGTTCTGCAATTTAACTAAGTAAACCTACAAAAGAATCAAATGTTTATATCTTGTATATGTACAAGATATCAAAAGTAATGTATTTCATCAACAAAAGATGTGCTTCCCAAAAATCTACTAGGTCCTCTATCTGGGCAGCCTAGTATGCCAATCCTGAAGCCTTAGCTTAAACCTGTCCTTCACCTGAGAATGCATGTAAGAAAACAAGGTCAACACAATGGTTGGTGAGTTCATAATGTTTATAAGTTTAAAATAGTTTTAACAAACCTCCTTCGGTAAAACCTTAACCTTATTAACTCCACATGTAATATCCAAATCGGTATGCTTATATATAGGGCATATGTAAGGGACAAGCCCTAGCCAACATCCCACCACATACTAATCCGGATATGACACTGTTGTTAATAATAATTAAGCGTTTTACCTACCACTCAACCCATTCATCATCAAAGCTTTTGTTTTCTATTTCAAAGTTTACAAGTCTATATTGTTTACAAGTGTTAGTTTCAATGTATGTTTATCAAGCATCAAGTTTCACACGCACGTAGTTTAGCTGTCCCTAATCTAATACGTGAGTACAAGCTCTGCACTAGCAGTCGTTTAGCAATTACGTAGCTCACAGATTAGTTAAGCTTAGTCTAGCAATTACGTGTCTCCTATATAAGATAAAAGCTCTGGTTTACCAGTAGTTTAGCAATTACATATCTCATACATAGACACAAGCCATGCATACACAAGTCATTCAGCAATTACATATCTCATATAAGCAGACAAAAGCTCTGGATTACCAGTAGTTTAGCCATTACATGTCTCTTACATAGATAATAGCTTAGCATCGTAATGTTTATGTTTAGCAATTACATACCTCATATAAGCAGACAAAAGCTCTGGATTACCAGTAGTTTAGCCATTACATGTCTCTTATATAGATAATAGCTTAGTCTCGTTACGTTTATGTTTTACATATATCTCAATCCATAGGTACAAGCTCTGGATTACCAGTAGTTTAGCCATTACATAGCCTATGATTAGATATATGTACCATGTCTCATGCGCACGTAGTAGTTTCAAGCATAAAGTTTCAAGTGTTCACACAATGTTTCATCATGAATCCCTTAAGTTTGCATCAAGTCTCAAATTCATAATATCAAGTTTCACAAGTATAAGCATTCAAGTCTCATGTTTGAAGTACAAAGTCTCACAAGTCTAAGCATTCAAGTCTCATGTTTGAAGTATAAAGTCTCACAAGTCTAAGCATTCAAGTCTCATGTTTGAAGTATAAAGTCTCACAAGTCTAAGCATTCAAGTCTCATGTTTGAAGTATAAAGTCTCACAAGTCTAAGCATTTAAGTCGCATGTTTGAAGTATAAAGTCTCACAAGTCTAAGCATTTAAGTCTCATGTTTGAAGTATAAAGTCTCACAAGTCTAAGCATTTAAGTCTCATGTTTATGTTTCAAGTCTAAGGCTTTTCAATGATTACTAAGTTCCACTAATAAGTTTCTACATGAGTATGAAGTTTATGTTTAAAGCATTAAATAACATTCTAATAATTTTGTAAAAATGTTTAACATGCTTCTCAGTCCCGAAGTAAAACAAATAAGTTTAAAAAGGGACAAATGAACTCACCTTGTGTCCGTAGTAGTTGACTATGTAAAACAAGAATACGCACGCTCTTTGTTTGCACTTGTTGTGATGATCACGATCCTGTATTGATTTCATAGTGTTTGTAGGCTATAAGTATTTGTTGTAATGATTCATGTGCATGCATGTGTTAGTGTTAGCCCTAAAGTTGGCTAACACTTGGGTCTCGGTCTTCATTCGGCCCCGCGTAATTGTGTTAGACTTGTTACACTTGTCCCACTAGGTTTAAGTTATTTTGTAAGATTATTGTCCTTAAATTGCCATTTAATTCACTATAATGACAAAACAAACTTTTATGTATAAACTTAGGTTTGTAAACTAAATGTTATAGACTTTTGTCTCTTAATCATCCCGTTTGTCTCCTATTGGATTAACGCTTTTTGTATCATTGACACTTAAACCTTCTGGGCCTCGTGTTGGACCGAACTAAGTCGAATAAGTCTTATAGGCTTTGTGGGCCTAACCAATTGTGATTGGACCTTAACCATGTGGGCCGAGAATCACTTTGGGCCGAATAGTTGACGTGGGCCCAATCAAATTTTTAGGACCATTTGCTGTGGATTGACCGAATGGTATCATGGGCTGGGTGACTACATGGGCTAACCCACCCTACTTGGGCCGAATTCAAGGATGTGGACCAAAAAGAAATGTTGGGCCGGTTAAGGGGTTGGGCTTGTTAGTCCTTGTTGGGCTTAGGTTATTCCATGGATACAATTTGTATGTTGGGCCGCATCTGATTTAATGGGCTTAGTTAATTGGGTTGCTTAAACACCTGTGGGCCAAAGATGTGATAATGGACTGAAGAAAACAACATATGGGCCGAATCATTAAGCTACTCGGTTTAACCCCCCCCCCTTTTCGGTGTGTTGTGGAGCCGCTCAGGGCAGCGAACCTTGGCTAAGGTTCGTGAGCCTGTTAAGGTCATGGGTTCGGCTAGAAATGTTCGAGCATCAAGGTTCGGGGTCTACTAGGGTTTGTCAGCCTTGCCATGGGTTCGCCCACATCAAGGGTTCGCCGCACAGTGATGGTTCGTGAGCCAGACATAGGTTCGGCTTTGGTTTATCATGCAAAGGTTCGTTGGACTGAGAAGGTTCGCAGCCCCTCCATCTAAGTTCGTGACATGCAAGAGATTCGGCTAGGTTTGCTGAGTATGGTTCGGCGCCATGAGTTCGGTTGGGATACAGCCAAAGGTTCGTGAATAGAAGGAGGGTTCGTTGCCCTGCAAAAAGGTTCGGTGTGTGACGATGGTTCGCTGCAACAAAACATCATCTGGTTAGAACCCTTCGATCTGGTTGTCCTCGTGGTGTAGCCACAAGCCGTTCAGCTCCTCGTGATGCCCGGTGAGAGTGGATTAGGGTTTCAGCCGGGTGTTTGTGTGTGTGTGTTCGAACAGATGGGTTAAAACCCTATTTTTCAGCCACTTCGTGCCTTATTACCTCGAAATTTCGTGGACAACTCTTCCGATCTGTTGTACTTCCACGTAGAGGAGCTCGAGATCTTCACTTGGACACCAAGAACACGCGAATTGGTGGAGTTATGAGCAAGTTATGAAGCTTCAAACCATGAAAATGGTGATTTTTGTTGGTGAGGAGAGAGGTGGACGGCTAGGGTTTCAAGAGAGAGAGGGATCTTGTGTAAAAATGAGAAAAATGGCCTTATTCAAGGCTTATATACCCCGGGGGTATTCGTGTTCGTTTCGGTTGTTCGGTTCGTAGTTTCGTCGCGTATCCGGCACGTTACGCGCGTTTTTCGTGAATAAAATAAAATGAGTTATTTTAGAATATTTAGAATACGAATATTATTAGAAATTATTTTGAATATCGTTGCGATAAATTATTTATCAAATTATAATATTTTACGCGTTTTAGTAATTTATTCGCGATTTAAATAAAATAGTTTAGTTTATTTTTATTTATGATGAGTTTCAAAATTGTAAAATAGGAAATACTATATTTCCTTAAAATTATTATCGTTCGTATCGTTATTCGTTTTCGTTTCGTCAGATCGCGTCACCATCGCGCGTATTCGTTCGAATCGTCATTCGAACGAACACGTCGATGATTTGGCTTTCTGATTCTTGTTTTCTACTGTTAAGTCATTATTTCAGAACGTTAAACCCTCAGAATTATTCGTACAGATCGTCACCTATACGAATAACTCGTCGGTTTAGCATTCCGTCACAATAACCGTTAAAGTTTCGTTTTGTTTAACCTCACAAACGTTTATACAAAATAGTATCACATCAAGTATTTATGTTTCAACACTGTGTTGTCTGACATGTTTTCTGACATGTTAAACCCTAAGGTTTTAATCAGATTTCAGACAATCGTATAATAGTCTCGTGTTAAGCATAATGTATCAATAGTATAAACATAGTTTCACGTAATGTGTACCTGAGTTACTGTTCAAGTTTACTGTTGCGATCACTGTTCCGGCACGCGTCCGGCACTGATGTTACAGTCTCCCCTTGTTAGAGAAATTTCGTCCCAAAATTTAAGACTCGTTATTCGGTACGACTTCCTCGGCAAAGAGTTGGGGATACTTGTTCTTCATGTGATCTTCACGTTCCCAAGTAAACTTGGGTCCGCGCCTTGAGTTCCAACGAACTTTAACGATAGGAATACGGCTTCGCCTCAGTTTCTTAACTTTGCGATCCATGATCTCTAAAGGTTCTTCCACAAAACGTAAGTGTTCATCTAGTTGAATTTCTTCAACTGGTATGATAAGAGTTTCATCAGCTAAGCATTTCTTCAAGTTTAAGACGTGAAACACGTCATGTACACCACTAAGTTCATCCGGTAAGTTCAACCTGTACGCCACAGGACCAATGCGTTCAATGATCTCGAACGGTCCCACGTATCGTGGTGTTAGTTTGACTTTCTTTGCAAAACGAACTACACCCTTCCATGGAGAAACCTTCAACATGACACGGTCTCCTGCTTGGAATGCCAACGGCTTGCGCCGTTTATCGGCATAGCTCTTTTGTCTGCTTCGTGTTGCTTGTAACCTTTGTTGTATCTGAGCAATCTTGTCTGTAGTTTCTTGAATAAGCTCTGGCCCTGTTATTCGATTATCTCCCACTTCCGACCAACAGATCGGCGACCGGCATTTCCGACCATAAAGAGCCTCGAATGGGGCACAACCGATGCTGCTGTGATAACTGTAGTTGTAGGAGAACTCGATTAGTGGCAAATGAGAGTCCCAGTTACCATCGAAGTCTAGAACACAAGTTCTTAACATGTCCTCCAGGGTCTGAATAGTACGTTCGCTTTGACCATCCGTTTGTGGATGATAAGCTGTACTCAAGTTTAATTGCGTCCCCAGAGATTTCTGCAATGATTGCCAGAACCTTGATGTAAATCTGCTATCACGATCTGAAATGATAGACAATGGCACACCATGGCGTACCACTATCTCATTGATGTAAAGCTTCGCTAGTTTGTCCATCGTGTAGGTTTCTCGCATCGGCAAGAAATGAGCAGACTTGGTTAATCGGTCAACGATAACCCAAATAGTATCATGTCCACTGGAAGTGCGGGGTAGCTTGGTAACAAAGTCCATAGCTATTAGTTCCCAATTCCAAAGTGGAACTTCAGGCTGTTCCAGTAAACCAGACGGTTTCTGGTGTTCTGCCTTCACCTTAGCACACGTAAGGCATCTACCAACATACTCCGCTATGTCTTTCTTCATACCCGGCCACCAATAATATGCACGTAAGTCTTGGTACATTTTATCAGCATCGGGATGCACAGAGTACCTGGTCTTGTGTGCTTCATCAAAAATAAGTTTTCTCAACTCATCTACTGCAGGAATCCAGATACGATCCTTGAAGTAAACAAGTCCATCAGGTTTTGTCTCCAAATGTTTCTCCACACCGAAATCAAGTTCTTTCTTCAAGTTTTCTTGTTCAATAACCTCTTGTTGTGCTTGCATAATGTTGTCGTGTAAGCTTGTCTACACAGTCATTCCCATTGCTCTAACGCGCAAAGGTTTGACTCGTTCCTTCCGGCTCAAGGCATCAGCTACAACGTTTGCCTTGCCCAGATGGTACTTGATTACACAGTCATAGTCATTCAGAAGTTCAACCCAACGTCTCTGCCGCATGTTGAGTTCCTTCTGATCAAATATGTGTTGCAGACTTTTGTGATCTGTGAATATGGTACACTTGGTGCCATATAAGTAATGTCTCCAGATCTTTAAAGCAAATATCACAGCTCCCAGCTCCAAATCATGAGTAGTGTAGTTCTTCTCATGAATCTTTAGTTTTCTCAAAACATAAGCAATAACTTTGTCCCGCTGCATAAGTACACAGCCGAGTCCCTGATGGGATGCATCACAGTACACAACAAAGTCATCACAACCATCCGGGAGAGATAGGATCGGAGCATCACATAGCTTTTGCTTCAATGTTTGAAAGGCTTCCTCTTGCTTTTGCTCCCAAACGAACGGCTCGCTTTTCTGTGTTAGCTTCGTTAGTGGCAGAGCTATCTTAGAAAAGTTCGAGATGAACCTTCTGTAGTAGCCTGCTAAGCCTAGAAAAAAACGTATCTCCGTAGGTGTCTTCGGAGTGTCCCAATATTTTATTGCCTCGATCTTGGCAGGATCAACGTGTATTCCCTCACTGTTAACAACGTGGCCTAGGAATTGAACCTCCTTAAGCCAAAACTCATACTTAGAGAATTTGGCATAGAGTTTCTCTTCCTTTAACAGTTCCAAGATCGTTCTAAGATGTTGCTCGTGTTCTGCTTTTCTTTTTGAATAGATCAAGATGTCATCAATAAAAACAATAACAAATTGATCCAAGTATGGCTTACACACACGGTTCATGAGATCCATGAAAACCGCAGGTGCATTCGTCAAACCAAAAGGCATCACCATGAACTCGTAATGCCGTATCTGGTACGAAACGCCGTCTTGGGTATGTCTTCGTCTTGCACTCTAAGCTGGTGGTATCCGGAACGTAGATCGATCTTCGAGAAATATTGAGCTCCTTGCAATTGATCAAACAAATCATCAATCCTCGGTAATGGATATCGATTCTTGATGGTTAGTTTGTTTAATTCTCTGTAGTCTATGCACATACGAAAGGATCCATCCTTCTTTTTCACGAACAAAACCGGAGCTCCCCAAGGTGAGTAGCTCGGTCGGATGAAACCTTTATCAAGTAGCTCCTGTAGTTGGTTGGATAATTCCTGCATCTCCGAAGGTGCTAACCTGTAAGGAGATTTAGCAACAGGCGTTGCTCCAGGAATCAGGTCTATAAGAAACTCTACCGGTCGCACAGGTGGCAAACCAGGTAGATCCTTAGGAAATACCTCAGGATATTCCTTTACTATCGGTACGTCTTGTATCTTTTTCTTGTCTTTCTCTTTCTCCACCACGTGAGCCAAGAAAGCTATGCACTTCTTTTGCAGACACTTACGCGCTTTTATGCATGATATGATCTTTACGTTTCGTTTTGCTTGATCCCCATGAACTTCCAATACACGTTCATCCGTTACTGGAATCCGAAGTAGCTTCTCGGAACAGATGACTTCAACTCGATTGAGTGAGAGCCAATCCATCCCCATAATGATGTCGAAACTGCCCAACTCCATCGGCAACAAGTCGATGGTAAATGTGTGATCTACGAGTGTAAGTGGGCAGTTCCTAAGTATAGTGCTAACTGTAACTTGTTTCCCATTTGCTACTTCGATAATGTAAGGGGAGTCTAAAGTTTCCTCAGTAAGACTAAGTTGTTGTGCAAAATCAGATGAAATAAAACTCTGGTCTGCACCAGTATCAAATAGTATAGATGCATAAGAGTCATGTAAAAGAAATGTACCAGTGACCACATTAGGGTCTTGGCGTGCAGCATTGGCTCTGATAACAAAAGCTCGTCCATGAGGTGCTTGTGCTCCAGGTTGCACTCTCTTAGGACAATTGCGGAAGAAATGACCCGTTTCCCCGCAGGTGTAGCATCCTCTGTTGTTGTTGTTTCCTGGATTATGTGGTGGTGGTGGAGGTAGTGCTCTTGCTGCAGTGTTAGTAGCCTGGTTTACAGCAACCCGGCATTTGGTAACCCAGTGGCCAAACCGACCACAGTTAGTGCACTTCCTACATTGAGCACCAAGAGGATGATGATATTTACAGTGAGTGCACTGGGGATGTTCTCCCCCATAACCCCTAGTAGCAGGATTGACAGGTGCTGCAGGTGCCTGTCGCAGAGGGGTGACGGCCGCATAGTTTTTAACGACCTTTTGTTTCTTCTTCTGGTGGTACTCGGGTTTCTTTGATATTGTTTCCTTGGCTTTTCCAGCCTCATCTTTTAAGACTCCAGACTTTACCATTACCTTGGTAAGCTTAGCAGAGAGGGAAATGGCTGACTCCAAAGTAGCAGGGTATGAAGCCAGTACAACGCTTTGTATACATGAAGGTAATCCTGCTACATAGCGATCAATTAGCTTTTCCAAGGTTGGCACCATCTCTGGCACCAGGGCTACCAGTTCATGATAACGGTTGGTAAAAGTCATGTGGTCAGCTCCCTTCATCTCATGATTCGAGAGCTCAATCTCCAGTTGTTGTAGTTCATGTTTTGGGCAAAACTCATTCCTCAGAAGAAGCTTAAATTCTGCCCAAGGCATCGCCATTGCCTCATCTCTTCCCTTTGCTCGGATCTGAGCATTCCACCATGTCAGTGCTCGTTTGCTGAATGAACCAGCTGCATAACGAACTTTATGGTGTTCTGGACAGCTGCTAATGTCCAGAGTGTTCTCCATCTTTTCTAGCCATTGAATTAATCCAACAGCGCCTTCGACTCCAGTAAAGCTTGGGGGTTTGCATCCTACAAAGGATTTGTAGGAGCAGTCATAAGTATGACCAATGTTTCCACTAGCCTCTCCGGTGGTATGGGCAGAGGTGTTGCCATGTCCCTGAATCCGATTTATCATCTCTGGGATGACATCTTTCAGTTGGCTTGTCAGTTGGGTACTCAGCAGTGTCGCCAAGGCGATGGTAGCAGGATCTAATGTCTGAGCAGTGCTTGAACCTGGTGGTGGAGAGTGTGGAGGAGGAGGTGGTGGCGGTGGTGAATCTGGTGGTGTAGGAGTCAAAGAATGAGGAGCAGAGACTTGTGGAGTCGGTTGTTTTCTCGGCGGCATTCTGATCATAACCAAAAGAATTTGGTTAGTGTAGTGATCGAATGCAGAAAACATGATGCAAACTTAAGTCTTATGTTCTCTACATGAGGGTCCCTAAGTTATAGTCTAGGCCAAACCGTTTAAGTAAATGATCTATTATTCTCTATACCCTGAGCCGGCGGGGTTGGATCGGAGTCCCCGTCGGGCGGAAGGTTCCCGGGGCGTGATATCGTGGGTGATAATCAAGATGATCAGATTGTTTACATAGCATCAATGTTTAAGAATAACTAAAGCACAATCAAATGATAACTAGGATTACAAAGTTAAATTACAATATCAATGTTCTGCAATTTAACTAAGTAAACCTACAAAAGAATCAAATGTTTATATCTTGTATATGTACAAGATATCAAAAGTAATGTATTTCGTCAACAAAAGATGTGCTTCCCAAAAATCTACTAGGTCCTCTATCTGGGCAGCCTAGTATGCCAATCCTGAAGCCTTAGCTTAAACCTGTCCTTCACCTGAGAATGCATGTAAGAAAACAAGGTTAACACAATGGTTGGTGAGTTCATAATGTTTATAAGTTTAAAATAGTTTTAACAAACCTCCTTCGGTAAAACCTTAACCTTATTAACTCCACATGTAATATCCAAATCGGTATGCTTATATATAGGGCATATGTAAGGGACAAGCCCTAGCCAACATCCCACCACATACTAATCCGGATATGACACTGTTGTTAATAATAATTAAGCGTTTTACCTACCACTCAACCCATTCATCATCAAAGCTTTTGTTTTCTGTTTCAAAGTTTACAAGTCTATATTGTTTACAAGTGTTAGTTTCAATGTATGTTTATCAAGCATCAAGTTTCACACGCACATAGTTTAGCTGTCCCTAATATAATACGTGAGTACAAGCTCTGCACTAGCAGTCGTTTAGCAATTACGTAGCTCACAGATTAGTTAAGCTTAGTCTAGCAATTACGTGTCTCCTATATAAGATAAAAGCTCTGATTTACCAGTAGTTTAGCAATTACATATCTCATACATAGACACAAGCCATGCATACACAAGTCATTCAGCAATTACATATCTCATATAAGCAGACAAAAGCTCTGGATTACCAGTAGTTTAGCCATTACATGTCTCTTACATAGATAATAGCTTAGCATCGTAATGTTTATGTTTAGCAATTACATACCTCATATAAGCAGACAAAAGCTCTGGATTACCAGTAGTTTAGCCATTAAATGTCTCTTATATAGATAATAGCTTAGTCTCGTTACGTTTATGTTTTACATATATCTCAATCCATAGGTACAAGCTCTGGATTACCAGTAGTTTAGCCATTACATAGCCTATGATTAGATATATGTACCATGTCTTATGCGCACGTAGTAGTTTCAAGCATAAAGTTTCAAGTGTTCACACAATGTTTCATCATGAATCCCTTAAGTTTGCATCAAGTCTCAAATTCATAATATCAAGTTTCACAAGTATAAGCATTCAAGTCTCATGTTTGAAGTACAAAGTCTCACAAGTCTAAGCATTCAAGTCTCATGTTTGAAGTATAAAGTCTCACAAGTCTAAGCATTCAAGTCTCATGTTTGAAGTATAAAGTCTCACAAGTCTAAGCATTCAAGTCTCATGGTTGAAAAATAAAGTCTCACAAGTCTAAGCATTTAAGTCTCATGTTTGAAGTATAAAGTCTCACAAGTCTAAGCATTTAAGTCTCATGTTTGAAGTATAAAGTCTCACAAGTCTAAGCATTTAAGTCTCATGTTTATGTTTCAAGTTTAAGGCTTTTCAATGATTACTAAGTTCCACTAATAAGTTTCTACATGAGTATGAAGTTTATGTTTAAAGCACTAAATAACATTCTAATAATTTTGTAAAAATGTTTAACATGCTTCTCAGTCCCGAAGTAAAACAAATAAGTTTAAAAAGGGACAAATGAACTCACCTTGTGTCCATAGTAGTTGACTATGTAAAACAAGAATACGCACGCTCTTTGTTTGCACTTGTTGTGATGATCACGATCCTGTATTGATTTCATAGTGTTTGTAGGCTATAAGTATTTGTTGTAATGATTCATGTGCATGCATGTGTTAGTGTTAGCCCTAAAGTTGGCTAACACTTGGGTCTCGGTCTTCATTCGGCCTCGCGTAATTGTGTTAGACTTGTTACACTTGTCCCACTAGGTTTAAGTTATTTTGTAAGATTATTGTCCTTAAATTGCCATTTAATTCACTATAATGACAAAACAAACTTTTATGTATAAACTTAGGTTTGTAAACTAAATGTTATAGACTTTTGTCTCTTAATCATCCCGTTTGTCTCCTATTGGATTAACGCTTTTTGTATCATTGACACTTAAACCTTCTGGGCCTCGTGTTGGACCGAACTAAGTCGAATAAGTCTTATAGGCTTTGTGGGCCTAACCAATTGTGATTGGACCTTAACCATGTGGGCCGAGAATCACTTTGGGCCGAATAGTTGACGTGGGCCCAATCAAATTGTTAGGACCATTTGCTGTGGATTGACCGAATGGTATCGTGGGCTGGGTGACTACATGGGCTAACCCACCCTACTTGGGCCGAATTCAAGGATGTGGACCAAAAAGAAATGTTGGGCCGGTTAAGGGGTTGGGCTTGTTAGTCCTTGTTGGGCTTAGGTTATTCCATGGATACAATTTGTATGTTGGGCCGAATCTGATTTAATGGGCTCAGTTAATTGGGTTGCTTAAACACCTGTGGGCCAAAGATGTGATAATGGACTGAAGAAAACAACATATGGGCCGAATCATTAAGCTACTCGGTTTAACCCCCCCCCCTTTCGGTGTGTTGTGGAGCCGCTCAGGGCAGCGAACCTTGGCTAAGGTTCGTGAGCCTGTTAAGGTCATGGGTTCGGCTAGAAATGTTCGAGCATCAAGGTTCGGGGTCTACTAGGGTTCGTCAGCCTTGCCATGGGTTCGCCCACATCAAGGGTTCGCCGCACAGTGATGGTTCGTGAGCCAGACATAGGTTCGGCTTTGGTTTATCATGCAAAGGTTCGTTGGACTGAGAAGGTTCGCAGCCCCTCCATCTAAGTTCGTGACATGCAAGAGATTCGGCTAGGTTTGCTGAGTATGGTTCGGCGCCATGAGTTCGGTTGGGATACAGCCAAAGGTTCGTGAATAGAAGGAGGGTTCGTTGCCCTGCAAAAAGGTTCGGTGTGTGACGATGGTTCGCTGCAACAAAACATCATCTGGTTAGAACCCTTCGATCTGGTTGTCCTCGTGGTGTAGCCACAAGCCGTTCAGCTCCTCGTGATGCCCGGTGAGAGTGGATTAGGGTTTCAGCCGGGTGTTTGTGTGTGTGTGTTCGAACAGATGGGTTAAAACCCTATTTTTCAGCCACTTCGTGCCTTATTACCTCGAAATTTCGTGGACAACTCTTCCGATCTGTTGTACTTCCACGTAGAGGAGCTCGAGATCTTCACTTGGACACCAAGAACACGCGAATTGGTGGAGTTATGAGCAAGTTATGAAGCTTCAAACCATGAAAATGGTGATTTTTGTTGGTGAGGAGAGAGGTGGACGGCTAGGGTTTCAAGAGAGAGAGGGATCTTGTGTAAAAATGAGAAAAATGGCCTTATTCAAGGCTTATATCCCGGGGGTATTCGGGTTCGTTTCGGTTGTTCGGTTCGTAGTTTCGTTGCGTATCCGGCACGTTACGCGCGTTTTTCGTGAATAAAATAAAATGAGTTATTTTAGAATATTTAGAATACGAATATTATTAGAAATTATTTTAAATATCGTTGCGTTAAATTATTTATCAAATTATAATATTTTACGCGTTTTAGTAATTTATTCGCGATTTAAATAAAATAATTTAGTTTATTTTTATTTATGATGAGTTTCAAAATTGTAAAATAGGAAATACTATATTTCCTTAAAATTATTATCGTTCGTATCGTTATTCGTTTTCGTTTCGTCAGATCGCGTCACCATCGCGCGTATTCGTTCGAATCGTCATTCGAACGAACACGTCGATGATTTGGCTTTCTGATTCTTGTTTTCTACTGTTAAGTCATTATTTCAGAACGTTAAACCCTCAGAATTATTCGTACAGATCGTCACCTATACGAATAACTCGTCGGTTTAGCATTCCGTCACAATAACCGTTAAAGTTTCGTTTTGTTTAACCTCACAAACGTTTATACAAAATAGTATCACATCAAGTATTTATGTTTCAACACTGTGTTGTCTGGCATGTTTTCTGACATGTTAAACCCTAAGGTTTTAATCAGATTTCAGACAATCGTATAATAGTCTCGTGTTAAGCATAATGTATCAATAGTATAAACATAGTTTCACGTAATGTGTACCTGAGTTACTGTTCAAGTTTACTGTTGCGATCACTGTTCCGGCACGCGTCCGGCACTGATGTTACAGTCTCCCCTTGTTAGAGAAATTTCGTCCCAAAATTTAAGACTCGTTATTCGGTACGACTTCCTCGGCAAAGAGTTGGGGATACTTGTTCTTCATGTGATCTTCACGTTCCCAAGTAAACTTGGGTCCGCGCCTTGAGTTCCAACGAACTTTAACGATAGGAATACGGCTTCGCCTCAGTTTCTTAACTTTGCGATCCATGATCTCTAAAGGTTCTTCCACAAAACGTAAGTGTTCATCTAGTTGAATTTCTTCAACTGGTATGATAAGAGTTTCATCAGCTAAGCATTTCTTCAAGTTTAAGACGTGAAACACGTCATGTACACCACTAAGTTCATCCGGTAAGTTCAACCTGTACGCCACAGGACCAATGCGTTCAATGATCTCGAACGGTCCCACGTATCGTGGTGTTAGTTTGACTTTCTTTGCAAAACGAACTACACCCTTCCATGGAGAAACCTTCAACATGACACGGTCTCCTGCTTGGAATGCCAACGGCTTGCGCCGTTTATCGGCATAGCTCTTTTGTCTGCTTCGTGTTGCTTGTAACCTTTGTTGTATCTGAGCAATCTTGTCTGTAGTTTCTTGAATAAGCTCTGGCCCTGTTATTCGATTATCTCCCACTTCCGACCAACAGATCGGCGACCGGCATTTCCGACCATAAAGAGCCTCGAATGGGGCACAACCGATGCTGCTGTGATAACTGTAGTTGTAGGAGAACTCGATTAGTGGCAAATGAGAGTCCCAGTTACCATCGAAGTCTAGAACACAAGTTCTTAACATGTCCTCCAGGGTCTGAATAGTACGTTCGCTTTGACCATCCGTTTGTGGATGATAAGCTGTACTCAAGTTTAATTGCGTCCCCAGAGATTTCTGCAATGATTGCCAGAACCTTGATGTAAATCTGCTATCACGATCTGAAATGATAGACAATGGCACACCATGGCGTACCACTATCTCATTGATGTAAAGCTTCGCTAGTTTGTCCATCGTGTAGGTTTCTCGCATCGGCAAGAAATGAGCAGACTTGGTTAATCGGTCAACGATAACCCAAATAGTATCATGTCCACTGGAAGTGCGGGGTAGCTTGGTAACAAAGTCCATAGCTATTAGTTCCCAATTCCAAAGTGGAACTTCAGGCTGTTCCAGTAAACCAGACGGTTTCTGGTGTTCTGCCTTCACCTTAGCACACGTAAGGCATCTACCAACATACTCCGCTATGTCTTTCTTCATACCCGGCCACCAATAATATGCACGTAAGTCTTGGTACATTTTATCAGCATCGGGATGCACAGAGTACCTGGTCTTGTGTGCTTCATCAAAAATAAGTTTTCTCAACTCATCTACTGCAGGAATCCAGATACGATCCTTGAAGTAAACAAGTCCATCAGGTTTTGTCTCCAAATGTTTCTCCACACCGAAATCAAGTTCTTTCTTCAAGTTTTCTTGTTCAATAACCTCTTGTTGTGCTTGCATAATGTTGTCGTGTAAGCTTGTCTACACAGTCATTCCCATTGCTCTAACGCGCAAAGGTTTGACTCGTTCCTTCCGGCTCAAGGCATCAGCTACAACGTTTGCCTTGCCCAGATGGTACTTGATTACACAGTCATAGTCATTCAGAAGTTCAACCCAACGTCTCTGCCGCATGTTGAGTTCCTTCTGATCAAATATGTGTTGCAGACTTTTGTGATCTGTGAATATGGTACACTTGGTGCCATATAAGTAATGTCTCCAGATCTTTAAAGCAAATATCACAGCTCCCAGCTCCAAATCATGAGTAGTGTAGTTCTTCTCATGAATCTTTAGTTTTCTCAAAACATAAGCAATAACTTTGTCCCGCTGCATAAGTACACAGCCGAGTCCCTGATGGGATGCATCACAGTACACAACAAAGTCATCACAACCATCCGGGAGAGATAGGATCGGAGCATCACATAGCTTTTGCTTCAATGTTTGAAAGGCTTCCTCTTGCTTTTGCTCCCAAACGAACGGCTCGCTTTTCTGTGTTAGCTTCGTTAGTGGCAGAGCTATCTTAGAAAAGTTCGAGATGAACCTTCTGTAGTAGCCTGCTAAGCCTAGAAAAAAACGTATCTCCGTAGGTGTCTTCGGAGTGTCCCAATATTTTATTGCCTCGATCTTGGCAGGATCAACGTGTATTCCCTCACTGTTAACAACGTGGCCTAGGAATTGAACCTCCTTAAGCCAAAACTCATACTTAGAGAATTTGGCATAGAGTTTCTCTTCCTTTAACAGTTCCAAGATCGTTCTAAGATGTTGCTCGTGTTCTGCTTTTCTTTTTGAATAGATCAAGATGTCATCAATAAAAACAATAACAAATTGATCCAAGTATGGCTTACACACACGGTTCATGAGATCCATGAAAACCGCAGGTGCATTCGTCAAACCAAAAGGCATCACCATGAACTCGTAATGCCGTATCTGGTACGAAACGCCGTCTTGGGTATGTCTTCGTCTTGCACTCTAAGCTGGTGGTATCCGGAACGTAGATCGATCTTCGAGAAATATTGAGCTCCTTGCAATTGATCAAACAAATCATCAATCCTCGGTAATGGATATCGATTCTTGATGGTTAGTTTGTTTAATTCTCTGTAGTCTATGCACATACGAAAGGATCCATCCTTCTTTTTCACGAACAAAACCGGAGCTCCCCAAGGTGAGTAGCTCGGTCGGATGAAACCTTTATCAAGTAGCTCCTGTAGTTGGTTGGATAATTCCTGCATCTCCGAAGGTGCTAACCTGTAAGGAGATTTAGCAACAGGCGTTGCTCCAGGAATCAGGTCTATAAGAAACTCTACCGGTCGCACAGGTGGCAAACCAGGTAGATCCTTAGGAAATACCTCAGGATATTCCTTTACTATCGGTACGTCTTGTATCTTTTTCTTGTCTTTCTCTTTCTCCACCACGTGAGCCAAGAAAGCTATGCACTTCTTTTGCAGACACTTACGCGCTTTTATGCATGATATGATCTTTACGTTTCGTTTTGCTTGATCCCCATGAACTTCCAATACACGTTCATCCGTTACTGGAATCCGAAGTAGCTTCTCGGAACAGATGACTTCAACTCGATTGAGTGAGAGCCAATCCATCCCCATAATGATGTCGAAACTGCCCAACTCCATCGGCAACAAGTCGATGGTAAATGTGTGATCTACGAGTGTAAGTGGGCAGTTCCTAAGTATAGTGCTAACTGTAACTTGTTTCCCATTTGCTACTTCGATAATGTAAGGGGAGTCTAAAGTTTCCTCAGTAAGACTAAGTTGTTGTGCAAAATCAGATGAAATAAAACTCTGGTCTGCACCAGTATCAAATAGTATAGATGCATAAGAGTCATGTAAAAGAAATGTACCAGTGACCACATTAGGGTCTTGGCGTGCAGCATTGGCTCTGATAACAAAAGCTCGTCCATGAGGTGCTTGTGCTCCAGGTTGCACTCTCTTAGGACAATTGCGGAAGAAATGACCCGTTTCCCCGCAGGTGTAGCATCCTCTGTTGTTGTTGTTTCCTGGATTATGTGGTGGTGGTGGAGGTAGTGCTCTTGCTGCAGTGTTAGTAGCCTGGTTTACAGCAACCCGGCATTTGGTAACCCAGTGGCCAAACCGACCACAGTTAGTGCACTTCCTACATTGAGCACCAAGAGGATGATGATATTTACAGTGAGTGCACTGGGGATGTTCTCCCCCATAACCCCTAGTAGCAGGATTGACAGGTGCTGCAGGTGCCTGTCGCAGAGGGGTGACGGCCGCATAGTTTTTAACGACCTTTTGTTTCTTCTTCTGGTGGTACTCGGGTTTCTTTGATATTGTTTCCTTGGCTTTTCCAGCCTCATCTTTTAAGACTCCAGACTTTACCATTACCTTGGTAAGCTTAGCAGAGAGGGAAATGGCTGACTCCAAAGTAGCAGGGTATGAAGCCAGTACAACGCTTTGTATACATGAAGGTAATCCTGCTACATAGCGATCAATTAGCTTTTCCAAGGTTGGCACCATCTCTGGCACCAGGGCTACCAGTTCATGATAACGGTTGGTAAAAGTCATGTGGTCAGCTCCCTTCATCTCATGATTCGAGAGCTCAATCTCCAGTTGTTGTAGTTCATGTTTTGGGCAAAACTCATTCCTCAGAAGAAGCTTAAATTCTGCCCAAGGCATCGCCATTGCCTCATCTCTTCCCTTTGCTCGGATCTGAGCATTCCACCATGTCAGTGCTCGTTTGCTGAATGAACCAGCTGCATAACGAACTTTATGGTGTTCTGGACAGCTGCTAATGTCCAGAGTGTTCTCCATCTTTTCTAGCCATTGAATTAATCCAACAGCGCCTTCGACTCCAGTAAAGCTTGGGGGTTTGCATCCTACAAAGGATTTGTAGGAGCAGTCATAAGTATGACCAATGTTTCCACTAGCCTCTCCGGTGGTATGGGCAGAGGTGTTGCCATGTCCCTGAATCCGATTTATCATCTCTGGGATGACATCTTTCAGTTGGCTTGTCAGTTGGGTACTCAGCAGTGTCGCCAAGGCGATGGTAGCAGGATCTAATGTCTGAGCAGTGCTTGAACCTGGTGGTGGAGAGTGTGGAGGAGGAGGTGGTGGCGGTGGTGAATCTGGTGGTGTAGGAGTCAAAGAATGAGGAGCAGAGACTTGTGGAGTCGGTTGTTTTCTCGGCGGCATTCTGATCATAACCAAAAGAATTTGGTTAGTGTAGTGATCGAATGCAGAAAACATGATGCAAACTTAAGTCTTATGTTCTCTACATGAGGGTCCCTAAGTTATAGTCTAGGCCAAACCGTTTAAGTAAATGATCTATTATTCTCTATACCCTGAGCCGGCGGGGTTGGATCGGAGTCCCCGTCGGGCGGAAGGTTCCCGGGGCGTGATATCGTGGGTGATAATCAAGATGATCAGATTGTTTACATAGCATCAATGTTTAAGAATAACTAAAGCACAATCAAATGATAACTAGGATTACAAAGTTAAATTACAATATCAATGTTCTGCAATTTAACTAAGTAAACCTACAAAAGAATCAAATGTTTATATCTTGTATATGTACAAGATATCAAAAGTAATGTATTTCGTCAACAAAAGATGTGCTTCCCAAAAATCTACTAGGTCCTCTATCTGGGCAGCCTAGTATGCCAATCCTGAAGCCTTAGCTTAAACCTGTCCTTCACCTGAGAATGCATGTAAGAAAACAAGGTTAACACAATGGTTGGTGAGTTCATAATGTTTATAAGTTTAAAATAGTTTTAACAAACCTCCTTCGGTAAAACCTTAACCTTATTAACTCCACATGTAATATCCAAATCGGTATGCTTATATATAGGGCATATGTAAGGGACAAGCCCTAGCCAACATCCCACCACATACTAATCCGGATATGACACTGTTGTTAATAATAATTAAGCGTTTTACCTACCACTCAACCCATTCATCATCAAAGCTTTTGTTTTCTGTTTCAAAGTTTACAAGTCTATATTGTTTACAAGTGTTAGTTTCAATGTATGTTTATCAAGCATCAAGTTTCACACGCACATAGTTTAGCTGTCCCTAATATAATACGTGAGTACAAGCTCTGCACTAGCAGTCGTTTAGCAATTACGTAGCTCACAGATTAGTTAAGCTTAGTCTAGCAATTACGTGTCTCCTATATAAGATAAAAGCTCTGATTTACCAGTAGTTTAGCAATTACATATCTCATACATAGACACAAGCCATGCATACACAAGTCATTCAGCAATTACATATCTCATATAAGCAGACAAAAGCTCTGGATTACCAGTAGTTTAGCCATTACATGTCTCTTACATAGATAATAGCTTAGCATCGTAATGTTTATGTTTAGCAATTACATACCTCATATAAGCAGACAAAAGCTCTGGATTACCAGTAGTTTAGCCATTAAATGTCTCTTATATAGATAATAGCTTAGTCTCGTTACGTTTATGTTTTACATATATCTCAATCCATAGGTACAAGCTCTGGATTACCAGTAGTTTAGCCATTACATAGCCTATGATTAGATATATGTACCATGTCTTATGCGCACGTAGTAGTTTCAAGCATAAAGTTTCAAGTGTTCACACAATGTTTCATCATGAATCCCTTAAGTTTGCATCAAGTCTCAAATTCATAATATCAAGTTTCACAAGTATAAGCATTCAAGTCTCATGTTTGAAGTACAAAGTCTCACAAGTCTAAGCATTCAAGTCTCATGTTTGAAGTATAAAGTCTCACAAGTCTAAGCATTCAAGTCTCATGTTTGAAGTATAAAGTCTCACAAGTCTAAGCATTCAAGTCTCATGGTTGAAAAATAAAGTCTCACAAGTCTAAGCATTTAAGTCTCATGTTTGAAGTATAAAGTCTCACAAGTCTAAGCATTTAAGTCTCATGTTTGAAGTATAAAGTCTCACAAGTCTAAGCATTTAAGTCTCATGTTTATGTTTCAAGTTTAAGGCTTTTCAATGATTACTAAGTTCCACTAATAAGTTTCTACATGAGTATGAAGTTTATGTTTAAAGCACTAAATAACATTCTAATAATTTTGTAAAAATGTTTAACATGCTTCTCAGTCCCGAAGTAAAACAAATAAGTTTAAAAAGGGACAAATGAACTCACCTTGTGTCCATAGTAGTTGACTATGTAAAACAAGAATACGCACGCTCTTTGTTTGCACTTGTTGTGATGATCACGATCCTGTATTGATTTCATAGTGTTTGTAGGCTATAAGTATTTGTTGTAATGATTCATGTGCATGCATGTGTTAGTGTTAGCCCTAAAGTTGGCTAACACTTGGGTCTCGGTCTTCATTCGGCCTCGCGTAATTGTGTTAGACTTGTTACACTTGTCCCACTAGGTTTAAGTTATTTTGTAAGATTATTGTCCTTAAATTGCCATTTAATTCACTATAATGACAAAACAAACTTTTATGTATAAACTTAGGTTTGTAAACTAAATGTTATAGACTTTTGTCTCTTAATCATCCCGTTTGTCTCCTATTGGATTAACGCTTTTTGTATCATTGACACTTAAACCTTCTGGGCCTCGTGTTGGACCGAACTAAGTCGAATAAGTCTTATAGGCTTTGTGGGCCTAACCAATTGTGATTGGACCTTAACCATGTGGGCCGAGAATCACTTTGGGCCGAATAGTTGACGTGGGCCCAATCAAATTGTTAGGACCATTTGCTGTGGATTGACCGAATGGTATCGTGGGCTGGGTGACTACATGGCTTAACCCACCCTACTTGGGCCGAATTCAAGGATGTGGACCAAAAAGAAATGTTGGGCTGGTTAAGGGGTTGGGCTTGTTAGTCCTTGTTGGGCTTAGGTTATTCCATGGATACAATTTGTATGTTGGGCCGAATCTGATTTAATGGGCTCAGTTAATTGGGTTGCTTAAACACCTGTGGGCCAAAGATGTGATAATGGACTGAAGAAAACAACATATGGGCCGAATCATTAAGCTACTCGGTTTAACCCCCCCCCCCTTTTCGGTGTGTTGTGGAGCCGCTCAGGGCAGCGAACCTTGGCTAAGGTTCGTGAGCCTGTTAAGGTCATGGGTTCGGCTAGAAATGTTCGAGCATCAAGGTTCGGGGTCTACTAGGGTTCGTCAGCCTTGCCATGGGTTCGCCCACATCAAGGGTTCGCCGCACAGTGATGGTTCGTGAGCCAGACATAGGTTCGGCTTTGGTTTATCATGCAAAGGTTCGTTGGACTGAGAAGGTTCGCAGCCCCTCCATCTAAGTTCGTGACATGCAAGAGATTCGGCTAGGTTTGCTGAGTATGGTTCGGCGCCATGAGTTCGGTTGGGATACAGCCAAAGGTTCGTGAATAGAAGGAGGGTTCGTTGCCCTGCAAAAAGGTTCGGTGTGTGACGATGGTTCGCTGCAACAAAACATCATCTGGTTAGAACCCTTCGATCTGGTTGTCCTCGTGGTGTAGCCACAAGCCGTTCAGCTCCTCGTGATGCCCGGTGAGAGTGGATTAGGGTTTCAGCCGGGTGTTTGTGTGTGTGTGTTCGAACAGATGGGTTAAAACCCTATTTTTCAGCCACTTCGTGCCTTATTACCTCGAAATTTCGTGGACAACTCTTCCGATCTGTTGTACTTCCACGTAGAGGAGCTCGAGATCTTCACTTGGACACCAAGAACACGCGAATTGGTGGAGTTATGAGCAAGTTATGAAGCTTCAAACCATGAAAATGGTGATTTTTGTTGGTGAGGAGAGAGGTGGACGGCTAGGGTTTCAAGAGAGAGAGGGATCTTGTGTAAAAATGAGAAAAATGGCCTTATTCAAGGCTTATATCCCGGGGGTATTCGGGTTCGTTTCGGTTGTTCGGTTCGTAGTTTCGTTGCGTATCCGGCACGTTACGCGCGTTTTTCGTGAATAAAATAAAATGAGTTATTTTAGAATATTTAGAATACGAATATTATTAGAAATTATTTTAAATATCGTTGCGTTAAATTATTTATCAAATTATAATATTTTACGCGTTTTAGTAATTTATTCGCGATTTAAATAAAATAATTTAGTTTATTTTTATTTATGATGAGTTTCAAAATTGTAAAATAGGAAATACTATATTTCCTTAAAATTATTATCGTTCGTATCGTTATTCGTTTTCGTTTCGTCAGATCGCGTCACCATCGCGCGTATTCGTTCGAATCGTCATTCGAACGAACACGTCGATGATTTGGCTTTCTGATTCTTGTTTTCTACTGTTAAGTCATTATTTCAGAACGTTAAACCCTCAGAATTATTCGTACAGATCGTCACCTATACGAATAACTCGTCGGTTTAGCATTCCGTCACAATAACCGTTAAAGTTTCGTTTTGTTTAACCTCACAAACGTTTATACAAAATAGTATCACATCAAGTATTTATGTTTCAACACTGTGTTGTCTGACATGTTTTCTGACATGTTAAACCCTAAGGTTTTAATCAGATTTCAGACAATCGTATAATAGTCTCGTGTTAAGCATAATGTATCAATAGTATAAACATAGTTTCACGTAATGTGTACCTGAGTTACTGTTCAAGTTTACTGTTGCGATCACTGTTCCGGCACACGTCCGGCACTGATGTTACAATAACATAAGAGGCTTCACCGAGATCTTTCAATATCAAAATTAGACGATAATAATCGTTTTGATTCATGCAACATATCTAGACTATTACTTGCCAATAGAATATCATCTACATATAGGACAAGTATAGCAAAATTGCTCCCACTCATTATGTGATAGGTGCATTGATCAACTTGGTTTTTAACAAAGCCATGTTTTTTCATAAATTCGTCAAATTTTAAGTAACATTGACGAGATGCTTGTTTTAACCCATATATAGATTTCTTTAGTTTGCAAACTAGATGTTCTTTAACTTTAGGCTTAAAGCCTTCAGGTTGAGTCATGTAAACATCTTCATATAGTTCGCCATTAAGGAAAGCAGTTTTAACATCCACATCTAATGTAGCTCCAAATCAAAATGAGCTACTAAGGCCATTACATTCCTTAAGGAATCTTTCCGAGAAACAGGTGAAAATGTTTCCTGATAATCAATTCCTTCTTTTTGAGTATAACCTTTTGCAACCAATCGCGCTTTAAAACGCTCAACGTTTCCATTTCGGTCTAATTTGGTTTTATAAACTCATTTGCATCCTACGGGTTTAAACCCGTTTGGTAATTCAACCAATTCCCAAACGTTGTTCTTATCCATTGATTCAAGTTCATCAATCATAGCATTGTGCCATTCAGAAGATTGGTGACTTGAAATGGCTTCATTATAGGAAGTTGGATCATTATGCTTTCCTATGTCTATATCAACTTCACTAAGGTAAGTTACATAATCATCAAAATTAGTGGGTCGTCTAGACCTTGATGACCTCCTGAGTTGATTATCGGGTTGAGCAGTCGCTGTGGTATGTGATGGGCCTGCCTGATTAGTATCTAATGTGCCTACTTGGTGAGGAATATTAGGAGCATTTAGAACAATTGGATCTTCTTCAGCAAGTGGTGGTGCAGTGTCATGTACAAGAGGTGTTAATGGTGGTAAGGATAAAGAACTCATCCCTCCCACCTCTTGTATTTCGTGAAGATTATAATCATGACATGAACTGCTCCCACTAATGTTAGAGTTCTCAAGAAATTCAGCATTACGAGTTTCTACAATACGTGTGGTGTGAGAAGGACAATAAAATCTATATCCTTTTGATCTTTCAGGATAACCAACAAAGAAACAACTGACAGTTTTCATGTCAAGCTTCTTTTGTTGAGGATTATAGAGTTTTGCTTCAGTGGGACAGCCCCATACTTTCATATAACGTAAGCTAGGTTTCCTTCCTGTCCAAATCTCAAAAGGATTTTTAGGAACAGATTTAGAAGGAACTCTATTTACAATATGAACAGCTGTCTTTAAAGCCTCAGTCCAAAGAAATTTAGGCAATCTTGAATTGGCTAACATACTTCGTACCATATCCATAAGGGTCCTGTTCCTTCTCTCAGCCACACCATTTTGCTGAGGAGTACCAGGCATGGTATATTGGTTTATGATCCCGTGTTCTCCACAAAAATTAGAAAATGGACCGGGAACTTGACCAATATCAGTATGTCGACCATAATATTCACCGCCTCTATCTGAACGCACTACTTTGATTTTACAATTCAACTGATTTTCAACTTCAGCTTTGAAAACTCTAAACATATCTAGTGCTTCAGATTTTTCTTTAATCAAGTATAGGTACATATAACGTGAATGATCATCAATAAAAGTAATAAATGATTTATGTCCAGTTATTCCTTCGGGAAAAGGTCCACAAATATCAGTACGTATAAGTTCTAGAAGACTAGAACTTCTGGTGGCACCTCGTTTATTTCCTTTTGTCATTTTACCTTTAAGACATTTAACACAAGTTTCAAAATCACTGAAATCAAGATTTGGTAATACTTCATCTTTCACAAGTCTTTGTATTCTGTCTCGTGAAATATGGCCTAAGCGTTGATGCCATAACATTGATGAAGTTTCCAAATCTCTCTTTCTTTTCTTAGTATCGTCATTAACATTATATGACATTAAGGATTTTGAAATTTGGTTAGCTAGTTCTAGTTTGTACAAATCTCCATCCAGATGACCACGACAAATAAGTTGGGAATTTTTAGTGATTGTGACTGTTGAACATTCATGATGAATTACATAACCATCAAGGTCTAATTTACGTACAGATACTAAATTCCGAGTAATTCTCGGTACATACAAAGTATCATATAAGTACAAACAATGACCAAGTTTAGTTACAAGTTTCATAGTACCAACAACTTCTACTACATATTCAACACCATCACCAACTTTAACTGTCCTTTGGCCTTTTCTTAGCTTCTGGATTGTATGGAATTCCTGCATAGTATTAGAAATATGCACCATAGAATCAGAATCAACCCACCAAGTGTTAGAAGGAACGTTAATATTAAGAGACTCAAAAATCATAAACAGATGATCACCTTTCTTAGTTAGCCAGTCCTTGAATTTCGGGCAGTCTCGTTGCCAATGCCCTTTCTTACGGCAGAATTTGCAATGATGCTTCACCTTGGACATGCTTGAATTAGGATTAGTACTTAATTTTGACTTTTGGACTTTAGAACTTTCTCCTTTCACGAAATTACCCTTTCTTTTATGTGGAGTGGATGTGGTTAGATAAACAGATTCTGGTTTCTCCAATTTCAGACGTTCTTCTTCCTGTACACACATAGCAATCAACTCACTCATAGACCATTTGTCTTTCTGAGTGTTATAGTTGATTTTAAAAGCATCAAATCGTGTAGGAAGTGAAGTCATAATGAAATGGACTAAGAAACCATCAGATATTTCCATGTTCATGCCCTTTAGCTTATGGGCCATGTCGCTCATCATCATAATGTGCTCACACACACCACTTTCTCCAACGTATTTTGTTGTAAGCATCTTGAGAATCAGTGTGCTTGCATGTGCTTTTGAAGATCCTTTGAATTGTTCTTCAACTGAATCCAAGTAAGTCTTTGCATTGTCAGAATCAGGAATAGCTCCTCTGATTGCAACTGAGATGGAGTTCTTGATTATCATTAATGACATTCTATTCGACCTCTCCCACTTATCATACTCTAACTTCTGCTCAGTAGTACTTGAAGAAGTTAGAGCAGCAGGAGCTTCATGTCGAAGAGCGTAATCAAGATCCATCATGCCAAGAGTTAGCTTAATGGAATCTTTCCATGAAGCAAAATTTGCACCAGTAAGCAAATCAATGCCATAATTAGGACTTATGGGAGATGCTAAACAATCATAAGTGAAGAAAAGAAATAAATCAGATTATTGGATAATCAAACAAGAGTAATAAGAACATTGAAGATAAAATTTATTATAACACCCTTATAATAGACTAATGTTTATGATTCTACTTTAAACATTAGCTTCACTTTGGTTACAACCAACATTCAAGTATTATGAATCCTAATTAGAACATACGGCACACATAATTGTAACATATCACCTTTGGGCAGAAATGAAAAAACTATGCATTCTAAGCCAATAAAATTCATCATAATGTATCATTAAATAATTAGCCTTTGGGTTCATTATCTAATAAATACATATGATTAATTAAGTGGATCTAATCATTGGTTTCAATGAGTAAATGAAATATTAAACCGTTGGGTCTAATAAAACATAAACTAGTAAAATGAATCCAATAATTTTAGTATGTGAATAAATCACATGTAATTTAAACTATATGTTTAACTTTTATGTAGTGCAAAATTGTTCAAGTAATTAAAAGTTTGAACTGTTCATAAAAGTTTATAATAACTATTATTTATTTATTATTATTATTATTTAATAATGAATTTATGATTTGCTGTAAAGAAATTTAAAATTCAATGGATCTGATCATATTTGTTAGAATAACAATATGGACTACTTAAGGCCCAAACTAATATATCTAAATATATGATAATCGATGGAAACCCTACAGCAATGTTACAGACCATTATTAAAACAAATTTTGGGAATCTGAAGGAGAAGCTCGCAAATTTAGGCGAGACCACAAAAGAGACATGGAGTTTTAAAGGGTTTTGCCTCTCACCCCACCATGGTCCGATGTGTGCTGATTATACTAAGAGGTGATTCAAAATTTCTTGTTCTTAAATCCCTCTCTGGTTCCTCTTCTTTAATCGTAAGATTCTTGATAGAATCAAAACGGTGCAACAAAAAACCGAAGAACAGCAAAGGGTTTGAGTCACAAGAGTTTGTTAGCCGTAGTGGATTTCTGATACACGACAGGGATTAAGTTCAAAAGAGATGAAACATTTCGGTCTGAACCGCAAAGGTCTGTGTTCGTAAATCCGATAAGCAACAACCATTTCTTAGGCCGATGAACAGCAATCGGTTTGTTTATCACCGAACAGTTAATTTGTTTTAATCGGTTGATTAATTTTAAATCACTCAAAAACAATTTTAGTATTATTCATCAAATTGATTTTTGATATTATACAGTAATCCATCGATTATTGTGTTTCCATAATTTCCTTTTCATCGGTTATACAACAAATCATTTTTTTTTTTATATTATTAAGGCATATCGATCGAAGAAATGAAAACCAATAAACAAACGATTCATTATATCATCCGAATTTCATTTCCAGATTCAATTAATCAACATTTTCTCTGATACCACATGTTGTAAGAATCTGAATGAATCGTTAACTATGAAATACATATGGATTGACATAGGAACTTACTTGATGGAATCGCTATCTTTGAAGATGAAAAAGATGCCATGATTTCCTTTATGTTGTTGCCAATCTGATGGATTTGATAAGGAACAAAGAAGATGAATTATGTAAATGGGTGTCAATGTTCTTTTTCTTCCGTGCGTCCTTTTTTTTGAGTTAGGGTTAGACAACAACTAAAGGAAAATCCTTTATATATAATATAACTGTATTTCCATCAGATACAGTTAATATAAACTTTAGGGACTAATTATGTCATTATGTGATAGTTGATAAATGGTAGGCCATATTTATTAAAGGGTTCTAACATTTTGATGAAAAATAGTTAGATAGCTAACCATAAATGTTACAAGCATGAAAATGAATATTATATGTGATTAAAAACTTGAAAACGTAGGTTTATATAAAAATTATTTTCTGGACAGAATATTGCTGAAAAAATAATGAGTTTTATATATTTTGAAAAATATAAAAGAAAGTTACGATAATTGCATGCTTGTATACTAGTTCTTCGTGACGAAATACGCGTCTTTTCGGTCGATTTTGTCATAAAAACGAATGATTTTGGAAATCTGATTTTGATCAGAATTTTTATCCAATTTTTATGTTAAAAATTAATGATCTGTGTTATATAAGCATTTAGTTATGAGTATAAAAGGTTATACTTGAAAACTATGCTCGAAAACGGCGTAAAACGGTATATTTATGCGTAAAAACGACAAACTTTGTGACTAATTTTGATCAGTAAATTTCGTATAAAAATAATTAAATTATACTATTATTAAGTGTTAAGAGTGACTTGAGTAATAATGCATGCTTGGTATGTGATTTTGTGTGTTTTTGTTGTCTGGAATACGATATAATACTAATTATTTACTATTTTTGGCAACTTTAGACAAATAAATAAGTTGGCAGTTAAAATAGATTTTTAACAAATATAACTTCATTTATTTGTGAACAACATACATAATAGACTTGTGTATAGACTGTAATGTGTCCCTTGGATTTTATGGCACATGAGAATTCAGTATTGTTTGAGAATCTCTTTGGCTAGCAGGAATGCAGCTAAGGTGAGTTCATAGCCTCTCTACTAATTATTTTGATTCTCGAGGTGTAAAACACATTGACAAAATGATACAAGTTACTATTATTATTATTATGCCTGAGCATTCATGTGACTTGTTGTGAATTGTACTTACATGAGACGAGTGATACTTTTTTTTACAACACATTATCTTAAGTCTCATTTTATCACAATCATTTAACTCGCAAGGTGAGCTGTGGACATATATTGGATAGATCTATTCGGGACATATATTCGGACCTATGGTTTGTTCGCGCCAACCAACGCTTTGTTGTAGGCAAGTAGGTGAATATACTCCACACGATTTTTGGGTGTATTGACATCCGTTTTGGATTATTGGACAAGTGTCGTGCGCATTTGTCTCTGGGCAGACAAGTCAGAGGCTTGATTGTGAGACTCATGTTATTTACTTTCACAAAAATTTGTGCATGATATACTTCGCATATAACTGCGTGCATATTATTACACTTTTGTTGAGACAAAACCTGTGAACTCACCCTCTTTTTAATTGACACTTTTAAGTGTGTTTTCTAGGTCATGGCAGTTACAATGACAATGATGTGTTAGTACATCAAGACAAGTTTTTATGAAGACGGTTATTATATGTTTCTTTATTATTAGTCAATTATTTGTTGTTACTATCTCGGGTTGTAAATTGTGCCCGTTGTATTTGTTTGTTATGTACTTGTTTGTATTTAGATTAGTACTAGTATAACCTATAATGTAACATGCATACTTAGACAAATTGTCGAACGTATGTCTTGGTACATTTAATGAAATATTTTATTAAACTGATGTGTTATGACATACGATCGGTCACATTCCTGTGTTTCCGTCAAAAGCAGGGTGTGACAGATAACTCACAGCTATTGTTAGTTGACCTTGATTTTAAACATATTTCAAGTGAAAATGTTACTTATGCTTGCTAGAAGTTTGAACCTAATTATTTAGTATTTTAATTTGTTTAGACTTGGAATATGAGACATGTATTACATTTATGATGTTTGAACATTGGATTATGTTTGAATTGGTTTGCATGTTATGAGATGTTTTGAATTAGCCATCTTGTGCTTTTAAACAATCTACGCCATGAGTCTGGGTGTTAAACCACGTGGCACATGCTATTGGAATGTGCCCATACCTATCTACCCATGATAAGCACACCTCCTAAGTTCTTGCTAATTAATGGGGCTATAATACGATTTAACCAAAACGTTGGTTTATCATACCGTTTTGTCCGGACCTCGTTTTGCTTTCGCAAACATTCATCACCTCAACACATGAGTTTACTAGGATCATTAAGCCTTAAGTTCATTGCTCAGATCACGTAGGTTCATTTCAAAGCTTAAATTGAAAGGTTGAGATTCCATTTTCAGTTTTATAACTTTACCTATTACATAACATATCTGCATAATCATTTAGCCAGTGGAAACATATTTATTTAGATAATGGATCTGTATAAATTTCACATACTTTTGGGAAATCGAGTGTTACAGAAAGATGGTGATCAGTTGGGATTCAAGAACTCAAATCGAGCTCTTGTAGCATTTGGATACCAGAATCAATAAACAAAAAATACTTGACGCTTTAAATTATACGCTTGGCTGTAAATAAAGCTTATTTGTTATGTATAGAGCAATGCATCATCTACATCATGCCTGACGCCTCCACTTTTGGGGCCTAAAAGTCTCGAAGGGTCGCATGCCTTTTAAAACTAAGATGCCACTATGACTCGTAAGCTCGGGTTTATATAGAGCTATAAATCTTGAAGTAAAAGCAATCGAATTAGAGCTACAATCAAATTCCTATATGAAATCCTAATTCAAAGGAAAAATCAAGTTTTTACTAAACTACCAACAACCCAATCGGGTTAGGTCTCAACCGTCCCATCCATAGGCTCGAGGGGGACTTTTATGTTTCAACATAAGTTGGTAGAGTAGGTTTTTCGAAATAATAAAATGAGATGACCCAACAAAGATAATAGGTTATGGAGGCAAGAGTGTACATTCTATCTAAGAATTTCAAAGGAATATAGTAATGCTAAGTGTTTTTTTACTTCCTTTCAAAATCCTTGTAGCAATACATGGTAAGATTAGAACAATGAAGCATGTAATTTCATATTAGTATTCAATGGAGCCATTTTGATACGAACCTAAACTCAATTTAGCTGGTTTCTGGAAGCTTAATGTGTGCGATCTCATATCTATACAAATCTTCATTTTCAATAATTGGGGGTATGCTCCATGTCCCAAGAGGAGGACCAACTACCTTTCCACCTGGAAAAATACCAAAATATGCTTGTGTACATGTAAACCAAATGCAGTAGCTTTATATACATCAAACAAAGTTTCTCATATGTTAATCTAGATGTAACCTTCTTTGGTGGCTTCTTCACATCGTTTTTGATATTTGCGAGAAAGCTGAGGATCCAAAGCGCTTAATACGTAATTGTACTTTTCTTCTGCCTCTGTTATTGATTTTGCCTAGTCATATGAAGAGTTGCACACATGGGAATTTGCATTTATGCATGCATGTATACATAGATGTAAGTATATAACAAACTGGACTCTAGACCATTGTCTTCAGAAAATTGCATGTAAATCTCACAACTCAATTAAAATCCATTTAGTAATCGCGGCAGATATATAGCAAAATCCCATTTTAGGAATTGATTGAAGATAATTTCTACGTCTCTTTTTTCTTCTGTCCTTGAGTGTTCACCCTACTGCCATACACGGCCATCGGGAGGAGACGAAACAAGGATTTTGCGGTCTGCTGTTTGATTTGCAGGTAAACAAGAAGACACATACAAACACTAATAAGAGTTTGGTGAAAACAACCTTGACACAACGATCAGCCTGACTTGAACAACACGCGGTGAGATTGTTCTATTATTGAGAATCCTTGAAGTATTTTGCACTAAATTAACTATTGTGTGAACGGTTTGTGTTTGTTTGCTCATCACCATATGTTGTATTGAGTTGTGCTAGATCTGGTGTTTAGTTTCTGTTAGGTACGACTTGACACGTGGGTTAGTTGTGTACAAAGATTGGACGAGGGTATTGTTTACATGGACTATAGACTGTTTGTGTGTGCTTTCTGCTTTTTCTGTGTGCCTATTTGTCTGTGATATTTTGGGTCAGATCTGATTTGGCAATATAGACGGGAGAGCACATTATGCTTCTTTGAGATCGTGTCCGGTGAGAAGAGGTGCAGGTAAGGGGGGATAGGGGGTGAGGTTTTGCATATAGGATCATGGAACATTGGAACACTTACCGGAAGAGCTCTGGACTTAGGGTGTGCTCAGAAGACACAGAGTTAAAGTAGCATGCCTGTAGGAGACAAGGTGGAAGGGAAAAAAAGGAGCAAAATATAATGGATACAAGTTATGGCACTCAGGATCTAATGGGGCAAAGAATGGAGTGGGATTCTTAGTTGCTAGAGAACTTCAAAACAAGTTGGTGGAGGTGAGAAGGTGCAATGATAGGATCATGATGCTAAGGAGGGTGATAGGGGAGGAGGCAATAGCAGTAGTAAGTGCGTACGCACCACACGTTGGATTGGGAGACAATGAAAAGAGAGAGTTTTAGGATTGCATGGATGATGCTATCAGAACCATTCCAAGAGAGGAGAAAGTCTGCATAGGAGGAGACTTCAATGCCCATATTCAAAAGGAGAATGAAGGTTTCCCATTGTCTCATAGGGGTCGTGGTTTCGGATCCAGAAACGAGAGTGGTGTCAAACTCCTAGACTTCGCAGTGGCCCATGACTTAGGCATCATAAACTCTTTCTTTAAGAAGAGAGATTCACAGCTCATCACGTTCAGCAGTGGAGGACGGGACATGCAGATTGACTATCTCTTGATGAGGTGAGCAGATCAAGGCAGGTGGTGGGACTGCAAGGTCTTTCCAGGAGAAACAGTAGTATTGCAACATAAACTACTGGTAACAGATTTTGTCATGCGAAAGAGGTTGGTGGGTAGGACGAAGGAAAAACCGAAGATTAGGTGGAGCGGCCTAAAAGGAGATAAGATAACGAAGTTCATAAACAAGGTAAGAGAATGGGGAATTACCGGTCAGTACGAAGACGCAAATCGGATGTGGGATGAAATGGCAGACAAGGTGAAGAGAGCAGCAAAAGAAACACTTGGGATGACAACCGGGACGATAAGCAGGCAGAGAGAGTCATGGTGGTGGAACGAAGAAGTGCAAAACAAGGTTCAGGCAAAACAAGGTTCGGGCAAAACAGGAGAAGTTCAGAGAGTATGTCACATGTACGGGAAGTGAAGAAAGGGCACAACTCAAGATAAGGTACAAAGAAGCAAGGCGAGAGGCAAAGAAGACAGTCTTAGAAGCGAAAACCAAGGCGTACAAAGACATGTATAAAAGCCTTGAAACTAAAGGAGAGCATGACATATTCAAGATAGCAAAGGCTAGGGAGCGGAAGAGACAAGACCTGGGAGTAGTGAAATTCATCAAGGGAGAAGATGGAAGTGTCCTCGTGAAGGAGAAGGAAATTATAGAAAGGTGGCAGGCATATTTTCATGCGCTTTTCAACAACAGGAACTACCAACAAGAAAGAGAGGGAACCCAGCCATTACAGAAACACCTCGGAACAATTGCTATTGTAGACACATCACCAAAGAAGAGGTGCAAAGAGTTCTCATGAGAATGGATAGGAGGAAAGCGGTGGGACCTGATGAGATTCCTATGAAAGTATGGAAGTGTCTAGAAGATGAAGGGGTGGGGTGGTTGACAACATTCTTCAACATTATCCTCAAAACCGGTAAGATGCCAGACGAGTGGAGATAAAGTGTATTAATCCCCATATACAAAAGTAAGGAGACGCACAGTGTTGCGGAAATTATAGAGGGATTAAATTGTTGAGTCACACTATGAAACTCTGGAAACAGTGATAGAAAAGAGATTGAGGAGAGAAACACAAGTAATTAAGAATCAGTTTGGATTTATGCCAGGACGGTCGACGACAGAGGCGATACACATTCTCAAGAGGATGATGGAGAAATATAGAGAGAAGAGGAGAGATTTACATATCGTGTTTATTGACCTTGAGAAGGCATACAATAGCGTACCACGACAGGTCATCTGGGATAGCCTGGAGAGCAACGGCATCCCTTGGAGATATAAAGAGGCAATAAGAGATATGTATGCAAGTGCTAAGACAAGTAACAGACTTCTTCCCAGTGGAGGTGGGCCTTCACCAAGAATCGGCATTGAGCCTGTTCCTTTTTGCAGTTATTTTAGATGAGTTGTCAAGGTCTATTCAGGAACACATCCCATGGTGTATGCTATTCGCTGATGATATCGTATTACTAGCAGAAAAGGAGCGGAGAGGCTTGCGTATTAGTAGGACAAAAACTGAGTTTATATATTGCAGTTTTGGCAGGACAGACGAGGAGGAATATAGGCAAGTGACTATTGGAGGCCAGGAAGTGCCACAAAAGACAAAGTTCAAATACCTAGGGTTGTTCTTAGTTCTTACAATTGACAGCGACGTAGTTCACCGGGTCCAGGCGGGATGGAATAAGTGGAGAGCAGCTACAACCATCTTATGCGACAAGAGATTTCCCGAAAAACTGAAAGGGAAATTCTATAGAACGGCGGTTAGAACAACATGATGTACGGAACTGATTGTTGACCGATTAAGAAGACCCAAGCAAGAAAGTTGGAGACAACGGAGATGAGGGTGTTGAGATGGATGTGTGGCCACACAAGGCTTGATCAGATAAGAAACGAAGTATTCAGGGAAAGATTAGGAGCAGCGAATATATCGGACAAGGTAAGGGAAGAGAGACTAAGATGGTTCAGACATGTAAAGTGAAGAGACCAGTCGGCACCGGTAAGAAGTATAGAGAATCTTACAGTGGAGGGGAAACAAGGAAGGGATCGATCGAGATTGACATGGGATGAGCAGATTCGACAGGATTTGGCAGAGTTGCACCTCTCTGAGGACATGGTAAGAGATAGGAGTTCGTGGAGGCGTAGAATTAAGGTGAGGGATACATAGGGCTTCTTTTGTGGTAGATAGGTTTAGAGACCTTAGCTATTTATTTATTTTTTTTATACTATGTGTATTTGACATGTTCGTATGTTTGATGCCTTGAATTGTATGACATCTTTTATATGATAGTATGCTTTTCTGCGTGGGTATGAGTTGGGGGGATGGAGGGGTAGTTTACATATGTTGTTTTGACTGCTTATTGATATGCCTTATATGGTTTTGTGCGTGTTTGTTTCGTCTTGATTAATAGGTTGTGATGCATAGGTATGTGTTCATTGGTGCTTATTTGATTGGGTTCATGTTGAGGCAGCTTTCCATTACTGTGTTGTGATGCTACCTATATATATGTATATGTAAAAAAACAGAGAGATATCCATATATATAATTATATACTCACATAAACATAGATAAGTACATACATGCATATATATATATATATATATATATATATCTATAAAAAAAATTTGTTTGAACGCTGGAGCTATGAGCCAGGGGACTCCCACGAAGCAGCCTCTCTATCTTATTTTGGGTAAGGGTAAGGTGTGTATTTATCTCTCCCCCAGACCCCACTTCAAGTGGGATTCAACTGGGTATGTTTGTTGTTGTTGTTGATTGAAGATGAAGATTGAGATTCTGAAATTGCCATTTATTATTTCAAACATTGAAGAGTGAGAATCTTAGCAAACCCATTAAGGAAAATCTTTAAATTTTATTTTCTTTTGCAAGTAGACTTTGAGATTTGTTTGATGTCTGTCAATTCTGGATCAAATTCATTTCCTTTTTGGCCCGATTGTTTACTTGGAGAAGGAAGAAGATCGTAATACAATGACCCTTTGAAACGTTGATGTGCCAAATTGAAGAGTTATATTATGTCATTGTGCAAAATAAATTACTCTAGACCAGATATGTAATTTTAAGAATTATTACCAGTGACAAGCGTTTTACTTTCTTTTAACCTAATACATAATTTTAAAAAGTATTCATAGTGTAAAAAAAGAAGATAACTCACAAGCCAAGTAGGTGCAGAGGAAGCTCCATATATTCTGACAAACATGCGCAGGATATTAAAATTGTTCTCCAACACATCATCCTGCATCAGACAACATTTATGATTACAAGCAGTTAAAGAAGTTACTGGATAAAATTATGGTGAGAGCAAAAACCCATTACTCACCTCATAGTCAAACCTGCAGCACGAATTGTGTGCATGAGAACATGCTTCAAAGTAAATGCAACAATAAAGTTACAAGCATATGACAAACGTATCATTTATTAGACAGTACTAACAAATAAAAGTAGAAAAAAAAAAAAAAGGTTTTGCATAAGGGGCAGTACTAACAAGTCATCAGATATTTCAACAAGGAACTCTGATACTGATAGAAATTCCATATGTGTTTCATTGACCTTCACACCGCTTCCAGAGAGAAAAAAAAAGAAAGAAAAAGAAGAAAGAAAACCAAATTAGTCTACAATGATGTGACAAATCAAGCTTCTAAATTCATTTACCTCTTTGCCATTCAACTGGTATAAGAGTAGATTTAGCACCCTATAGTCAAAGGACTTCAAATGAATTGCTTCCATAACGTCTTGTACTTGAATCTGTGGCATAAATTTTAAACTGTTACTTGTTATTCTAGGAATTGGAAACAAAATTAAGATTACATCTTTCACCTCTTCTTTTCTTGTTAATGCAAAACAGAGCTTTCTTTCTAGAGCCCAGTATTCTTCACCACACTTTAACTCATTTCTTATCCTGAAATTATTACAAGAAGGTTTCAAAAGGCACCTTCCACTGAAATGGGAAACAGAAACAAGAGTTTCTAACCTATCAGTTAACATTCCATAGCTCTCAAGAAGAACAAAAAGTTTTCTAAATGTAAAATCTGAAGTTTCACCAAGAGGAAGTTCCACGAGTCTCTCGTTTATAGTGTCCAACTGCACATATTAGAAAGCATTCACTGAGCTATATAAGGATTTGTGAGATGTGAAAGACCATAAAAGAAAATGGATGGTATACGAGAAAATGGAGGATTTTAGAATTACTTTAAGGGTGCGAATTTCATCCTCTAACAAAGCATAGGATACCTGATAAATGTAACTCTCTGTGAAGGAAAGCAATGGGAGGTATTTGAATATAGATTCAGCACTGTTAGCATCCATTTCGTGAAACATGAAGTAAGATCTGCACTGTTCAATCACGTAACTAAAAGATATATTAGGCTTCAGACAAGTCTTGAAAGCATAACGTTGAAACATATATATTTCTTACAAAATCTTCTAAAGTGGAATTTGCTCGATGCATTGAATCAAATGCCACCATTGCCACATCTTCACAATCAGTCTGTGATAACCCTACACTCTTGTCATCATTACAATGATTAGTAGACCCGGAAATCTTAACCCAAAACAAGGGAAAAGGGTTGGTTTGGGTGAATTAGTATTGTATTTTGGGTTGAAATGGGTAGCACCATATCATAGAACTGGTTGAGATGGGTAATTCCTTAACACAATGCGGGTCAAGATGGGTAACTTAAAAACCATGTGAATAGAATGATCAAATAGATAATAATTATTAATAACATGTTTGATGAAAGAATCACTGAAAACTATTAAAATATACTATTTAAAATATACTATTTGTTTAGTTACAATTCATTTTAACTTTAACTAAATTGAAGTTTTTTTAAAAACGACCCATTTAGACACAAACTGATTTTGTTTAAAACCTATCTTGACATGCACCCATCCTGACCCGACCCCATGTTAACCCGCTACCCAACCCACCCATTTTGCCAGGCTTAATGTAACATCAGTGTCTGAACAGTAGTTCGGAACAGTAGATTGTACAGTAGATCAGGTACGGAACAATGTGTAATGCTTGTTATGTGAAACTATCACGAAACTATTTCAGAAACTTCGTGTGAACTCATGGTTTAACAGTCAGAATTATATCTGACAACACGAAGCAACCATATGCATGTTAGTTAGGACATTATTATGTATAAACGTATGTGAGAATGTATAAATCAAAACAGTAACGGACGTTGTTATGTGAATATTGAACTGACGGTTTATTCGTGTGGGTGACGATTCGCGCGAATCTATCTGTGGGTTTAACGTTCGGAATGATGTCTAATAATTAGAAAATCAAATCGGAAAGTATAGTTGTCGTTGTGTTCGTACGAGTGACGATCTGTACGAATACGCGCGAAAACAGTACGATCCGATGAAACAGTTAAATTAAACGTTTTCGAAATGTTAAAAATAAATAAAAGATATTTAGTTAATTTATTAGGAATGACAACCTAAAATAATTTAGAAATGTCTATTTTATTAACGTTACGTTATGGTACGTCACGTGAAATTACGAAAACGACGCATTTTAACGAAAACGAGCGAAACCGAACGAACCCGAACACACCCGAACTATATAAGCAAAAATAAAGCCTCATTTATGGCCACTTATTTCCCCCAACAACCTCTTTCTACCTCTATACCCGGCTCTCTCTCTCTCTACTCTCTCTTTACCTTCAAGCATCCATAACTCGCTTGATTCTCCACCAAAATCGACGTTCTAGTAGTCAAAAAAATCGTAAGAACAAGCAGAACAAGAAAGTACGAAGGATCCGTGGTGAAACAAGCTCAAACGATGGCAGTTTTAGAGAGAAGCTTCGGGAAGTTAGGGTTTGTTACTATTCCGAACACTTGAGCTTCAAAACCGGTTTTAACGTCTCAAAACCTATAGGTTATGCACAAAAATCACTTAGGAACTTCAGGAACATCTTGGAATAAAGGATAGAAGGCATGAGAATGGCTGAAAAATTTGGGTGAATCAATATCGATGCAAGACCATCCCAAATCCTTAGTAGCGATGAACTGGAGGAAATCAGCAGCAAACTCATCGATTTTACTAACTTCGACCAGTTTAGAATCGATGAATTTGGGTCAAGATGATTAGTGTCGACACTCTCCAAGTCTGAAAACACAAAGGACCATCGATACTAGCAGTATCGATGGTCTAGGAGCAGCTGAACTTGAGACTATCGAGATGCTAGTATCGACACTATGATCAGTTCAAGTTTCATCGATAATGTTATGTTCGATGAGCTAGAATTTAGTATCGACACTATGATCAGTTCAAGTTTCATCGATAATGTTATGTTCGATGAGCTAGAATCGATGGCTTCAGTTCGATAATGTCAATCTCGAAGGTCTCCAAAGGATTTGGGTCAAGGGACCATCGATATTGATAATATCGATGGTCTAGGGGTCGTTGAACAAGACATCATCGAACTTATAGAATCGATGAAGTCCATTTGGGTTCCATCGATACTAGCTCAGCCTGATCATCGATACTAGCTCACCCTGGTCATCGATATTGCTCTTAAAACCATCGATATTACTGCCTTAGCTTAATCCATGGAGATTAAGCTTGAAATCAATTAGTTTTGATCGAATACAAGTCCAAGGGACTAGAATGAACATGAATGTGTCGGATATGTACTATTAGGGTTTTGGAGGAGTTAACCGATTTTGAACTTCATCAATATTAAACACCTCACTAAACCAAAACTTTTCTAACATTATTCACTTATAAACACATGTTTTACAAACTAAATGAGATCAAAATACTTAAAGTTTGTCCACTTTGCAATAAAATGGGGATGACTAATATCGATAAGGTTCGGGTTGATCTACCAAGTGTGAACCAAAACCTAGGATTCATCGACATTAACTTGGGAACATTCTAAGCTAATAAACTAAGTTCATTTGGAAATCCACTTCAAGTTAAAGACATGTAAAGATGCTTACGAGTCACAAACGAACTAAAACTCTAAGACGGGATCATTGGAGTTCAAGAACAAGTTAAGTATGGGTGTGTTGATATTATGGTATCACCACCCATTCTAACAAGTTCAAATCATTGGTATTTAACTTAGATATTCAAGTTGAATAATCTAAGGTAATAACCAAATCAAGAATTAACATGATCAAGGGTTAAATCAAAGAAAAGTATGAGGACTTGGGTTAACCATGATGGGTTAAGTTCAAGTTCTAACACTTGAGAACTTAATATTTTCTATATTATAATCTTGAATTGTTATTAAAAATATAATATCTAATAACATGTACTTAGAATTTAATAAAATCACCATAATATATGGGGTAAAGTATTGTTAGTAAGTTAAAGGATTTCTTATCAAATAAATTTAGTTTTTATAACTTAAATAGAATTTTGTGAAATGAGATTTATTAAATAGTTATGTCTTTAAATGTCCTAAACCTTATAATGATAAGGTTAAATCTTAATTAATCAATGGATAACGGTTCAAAAAGGGAATGTTGATTGAGAACACTTAAATAGAGATCATAGTAACACACTAGTCAATTCATAGGACACTTAGTTGAACACCGAGACTAAATCCCTATTCGAATCAACTATAAATACTTATAGTATAAATATCATAATAAATCAACTCAGGTGCTGAAGCTACATAATGTACAAAAAAAGAGTGCGCGTATTTCTTGGTTGATTCGCAAACACTGCAACACAGGTGAGTTCATTGCCCCTTTTCTAAACGTTTTATTTTATAAATGCGGGGCTGAGAAGCATGCGTAAATTATTTTCTCCTGGTTATATTTTACATAAATGCTTTAAACTTCTTTATGTTAATTGTGCATAAATGTTATCCTAGATCATGTCTAGGTAAATTATGCAGGGTTCTTGAAAGATTATCTACTCATATAATAAGTGTATGATTGTCTCATTTTCAAGTAAACATTTCGACGAATCTAGTAAACAATTTCAACGAATCAATTAAACATTTTCAACGAATCTATTGTCCATTTTCAACAAATCAAAGAATCATTTTCCACGAATCAAGTATTCAATGTTAAACGAACCTAGTGTTCAATAATTAACGAATCAAATGTACCATTGTTCAACGAATCAAGTATTCATTGTTCAACGAATCAAGTACATTTTTTAAGGAATTTAGCACGAATCGAGAAATCATTTTCAGGTGAATGTCTGGGAAATATCAAAGATAACATGTGCGAACGAATCTAAACGAACCAAGAACGAAACAAAAATCCTATATTTCAAGAAGTCCTAGCTAGACCGTTTGAATTATAGGTCGCATGTTTGATGATATTTACAGAATCCCCTACCCTTCTAAGAACCTTTGATTGTCAGACTAGTTTACTCGAGTTGACCAAGACCTAATCATTAGGACTTAGTTTTATTTAAATGTTTATCTAATTATCTTATTTAAGCATTTTAAACCATTTGTTCAACTTTCAAAATAGGATCATGGTATGTGATGAACTTAAGGAATCAAGAGGGTTTTCAAGTTCGACGAATCTAGTGTGATGTTGGTAGAGAGTGAAACACTTAATTATCATTAACAATAATATCATATGTGGTTCGGTATGTGGTGGGCAGGCGGCTGGGCTGGCGGTAAGTTTGACTCCACGTATGCCCTATATATAAGCATACTTGACTGGATATGATAGGTGGTTGTTAGTGAGGTTAAGGTTGTCATTTCGGAAGGTCAACGTTGTCATTTTAGTATGTTGGGTGAGACGCTTAATTATCATTAATTAATAACAATATTTTATGTGATTTGGTATGTGGTGGGCTGGCGACTGGGCTGACGGTAAGCTTGACCATACGTATGCCCTATATATAAGCATACTTAACTAGATAGTATAGGTGGTTGTTAGTGAGGTTAAGGTTGTCACCGTGTCAGGTTTGTTCAAACTCATTTTCAATAACAAAACTATATGAACTCACCAACCATGTGTTGACTTGATCTTTTTGCATGACTTCTGAGGTGACGAACACGTTTAAGCTTAGGAGTTCGTGCTTTTACTAGGATGCTCAGATAGAGGACCTAGTATTTTGAATGTGCATATTTTTGTACATCAGCAAAAGAATCATTTGGTATATCTTGTGCAGATACAAGATTAGTTAGTTTATGATTCATTTTGATAGATTTACATTGTTAAATTATGAAACATGACTGATGTACTTTGTAATTCTATTTCATTTAGTTATTTTCTCATTTTATATCATGTGCAATGATCTCATCACTTCGATTATCACCCGATATCGCGCCCCGGGACCATTCCGCCCAACGGAAAAGTCGATCCAGCCCGCCGGCTCGGGGTGTGACACTTAATGATCACATAACAAATCATCAATATTCAATGCAAACATAGCCTGTAAAATGTTGAAAAAATATTCTCTCCTATAGACAAGCCAATAATTTATGATTTTGTAAGCTTAATAAATAATTAAATACTGCAACTCTGAAAGCTAGAAACAAATTCTATCACTAGAAGAAAAAAAGGACGGCTAGCATTTTCTTATTTCAATGTTCAGTTATCTTTATTTTGTGATTTTCTATTAGGTTCCATGAGAAACATGGAAGAAGGGACGTTATATTCTCTTCAACTAATATATTTTCTTTTGCCAAAAAGAAGATATATTTTACAAAATATTATGATACAAAGAACCAAATAATAAAGCAGGCAACTTGATTTTGATTAATGGTAATACCCAGCGAGATGGGTATATCCGACAAACCAAAGTTTGTTTTACAAGGAAATAAACATAAAATGACACAAATTACATAGCATGCTACTAATACTAGTTTACGTAGCTACTTCCTCCAAAACTTAAACTAGGAACTGCTCCACTACTTCCATTACTGTTTGATTGGTTGTTCGAATGGATCCATATGAATGCATGCAGACAAATAAGAAGCCGCCACCTCATCTGTTGATCTTTTGTTTCATTTCTTCCGTAAATAAACTTTAAGTGGCGTATCATTACTACCCTCCCGGTAAAACGCCTTGTGCTCAAGGAGAAAATATGGAAACTATGCATGAAACAAATAGTAACACTCCCAAGTAGCTTCTTCAACTGGGCGATTAGATCATAAAATCAAAAGCTCCAAAACTTTACGACCTGGTTCAAGCACCCAATGATGAGTAAGCACCTCCTGGGGTTGTAAAAACACTTCCCAGTCCTTAGTAATAGGTAAAAGAGGTGGAGACAGATTTGAAAAAGAGTTGCGGGCAGGTTTGAGCATAGACACATGAAAGACCAAATGAACCCGGGAATCCAATGGTAAGTAGAGTTCGTATGCCACTGGTCCCACATTACATTTAACACGATAAGGCCCATAAAATCGTGGAGAGAGCTTCTCATACCGGGGTTTTGCAAGAGTTTTCAGCCAGGATGGTTGAATCTTTAAGAAAACATAATCATCCACCTCAAAAGACAAGTCTCGACGTTTGGCATTTGCCTGGTTGCGCATCGTATCCTGCACTTTAAGCAATTGGCACGAAGTAGTTTCAACATATCATCACGATCCAGGAGCTGATGTTCAAGATCAGCATTCTTAGTTTCACCTAATGCATAAGGAGTAACCAAAGGTGGTGGTCGCCCATATACAACAGAAAATGGAGTGGTACCAAAGGACGAGTAGTACCCTGTGTTATACGAATATTCGGCCCAGGCGAGATATGAGCTCCATTTTTCAGGTTGTTCATGAGCAAAACATCTCAAATAAGCTTCTAAACATCGGCTAATAACTTCGGTTTGACCATCCATTGTGGATGGTAGAACTAAGGCGTAGCTTAGTTTGGCTAAGACGAAATAGTTTTTGCCAAAAATTACTCAAGAAAATAACGTCCCGAACAGATACAATCGAACGTGAGAACCCATGCAAACGAATAATTTCCTTACAGAATAAGGTAGCAACACCTCGATATGTAAAAGGAAGTGATAATGGTATAAATGGGGGTACTTTCTGAGTCGGTCCACCACCACGAAAATAGCATCAATCTGATTAGGAGGAGGCAAGCCGACTATAAAATCTATTGAAAGATCCTCCCAAATTTGCTCTGGCACTTGGTAATGGCAGTAAAAGACCTACGGGAGATAGTGTTTCATACTTTTGTTATTGACAAACTAGACATTGCTGCACTACAAGCAAATATCTTTCTTCATGCGCGGCCAATAGGAATGAGCAGTAACCTGCTGAATAGTTTTAAGGAAACCTCCACGACCATCCATGGGTGTGTTTTGCTCCTCGTACAAAATGGTTTGCTTCAAATTTGAAAGACCAGGAATATAGACTCTATTCTTGAAGATAAGACATCACGTACTGAATAAGCAGGCTGGGAAAGCAGATCCTCCTGAATCTGCTTCATGATGCTAATCATGATAGGATCGTTGCAATGACCATCTTTAATCATCGCTAAGTCTGGACAATTGGGAACCGATAAAGAGTAAATCACCCGAATGAGGGTGACGCGATAAGGCGCCAGCACCACGGTTTTCCTTCCCAGCTCGATGTATAATAGTAAACTCGAAAGCCTTGAGTTTGAGTAACAAAAGTTGCTGCTCAGTGGTGATTATTCGATGTTCCAAAAGAACCTTCAACGTATGAAGGTCTGTACGAATAAAGAAATGGCGTCCTAGTAAATAGTGACTCCATTTCTGAACAACTAAAACCAATGCTAAAAGCTCTCTATCATAAGCATGGGCGAAGCTTTATTGGGGCTAGGGGCAACCTCCCCCCTCTTTTTTCCGTTCGTAGTGTTAATTTTTTGATAGAAATGTTAATTTTAGCTAAAAATAGTGGTTTCGCCCCCCCTCACTTCAAAAAATTAACATGTATTCTGGGTTTCAAAAATTTCCGCCCCCTCTAACTTCGCTCAAGCTTCCCCGCTAATCATAGGCAGATTTAAACTTGTTAGCCATAGAAAAACAAAAACCTTTGGTAAAGTATGCAACTGGATGTTCATCTTGAGATAAAATGACTCCTACCTCATCCAAGGAAGCATGACACTCAGCCACAAATGATTTAGAAAACTCAGGAAGTTTTAGAACTCGATCGGCCATGAGTGCATCTTTCAGCGCAAGAAAGGCTGTCAAAGCCTGGGTGTTCCAATTAAATCCATCCTTCTAAATAAGATCTGTTAAGGGACGTGCCATGATCCCATAACTGCGAACGACCCTTTGATAATAACCGGTAAGGCCTAAGAACCCGCGAACCTCTTTAACTGATTGTGGGACAGGCCATGACTTAGTTGGTTAAAATATGTAGGTATTTAAAAAATTATACATAAAAAAATTGTATATATGTATATAATTTTGAAAATTACATATAAAATTTCAATCCGATTAATCCCTAGTCCCTACCTCGCCGGCCGACTAGCGATTAGCGATTTTTCCAACACTGGGTAAAACGGCGTCAAAATGACCGGAAGAGAGCATTCTCACAAATTGGAAAGTGGAAGGAGCATGAGTTAAGCCAAAGGGCATAACTTTGAAATCATAATGGCCCGAATGGGTTCTAAAAGCTGTTTTTTCAACATCTTTGGGGTTAACTCGAATTTGATAGTGCATCTGGATCGCAAATCCAACTTGGAGAAAAATATAGCACCATATAATTCATCTAACAATTCATCTATATTAGGGATAGGATATTTGCAACCTACTGTAATCTTATTTAAGGCTCTATAATCAACACACATTCTCCATGAATTATCTTCTCATCACCAATAGTACCAAGCTTGAGAATGGACTATTGCTCGATTGAATAAAACCAGAAGTCAGCAACTGATCTACCTGGTTTTCGATCTCAGTTTTCTGGGTGCAAGGTATCAATAAGGTCGGATGTTGGGAGGGGTAGAATTAGGCAGCAGTTTAATGTGATGGGTGAGGAAACAAAAAGGTGGTAATTCCGTAGGTTCAAGGAAAACTTTTTTTTTTTAATTTGGAAATTAAATGTTGTATGGATTCGAGTACCTCAGAAGCATTTTCATTATCAACCGCGAGGTGTTGGAATTAAGCTGATTTCTGAGGGCTTAAGTCACTCCGTGCAATTTATATTGTTTTCCTTCAATGGTTAGGACTAGGAACATTTCGCTCTAGTTGGCTTGAACAGTGTTAAGAGAATGCATCTTCCCTTCCAATAGAAATGGATAGAAATCTTGATTAATAGTTAAACTACTGACCTTTAATGACACATCCTTGCAGACTTTGTTGCAACAAGTTATGTCGCCATTTCCAATTTGTACACCAAATGGGGAAATGAATTGGGTTGTCGGTTGTAATTCTCGGACCAGTGTATCTGAAATCAAATTATGGGTGGATCCACTATCAACAAGAATGAGAAGCTCGATGGTGCCAAAGAGGTCATGCAGTTTCATGGTAGTAGTGTACAACTTACCAAAAATTGCATGCAAACTAATTGCAGCAAAGTCATCCCCATCAGTATAGTCACGATCTGTTTGGGTTCTTCAGTAACCTCGGATGAGTCCAGCAGTTTGAAAGAACCGGTTTTGCACCTATGTCTTGGACCATATTTGTCCCCACATGGAAAACATTCTCCTTTTAAGAACCTGTTTTGTTTTTCCGAATCTGAAAGCTGTGGGTTTTGTTTAAGAAGATCAGTTACGAGGTTGGAAGGATGGCTGGTGGCTTTAGTTTCGGATGATGGGAGTTTGGACAAAGAAGTCCAGGGTTGTCCTTTATGAGAACGAGTATGACTAACCTTATTATCATATTACATTGCTAGGCTCATGGCATTGTAAACGGTTCGGGGTTTGTGCATGCATACATCAGCTTTCAACTCTTCTTTCAGACCGTTTAAAACACTCCTAGCAAACAATGATCAGGCCAGTTGGAGACACGAGAAGATCTTTCGGCAAATTCTGTACAGTTCCCGTTTGTTTGAGACTGCAAAGGTACTTGCCGGGGTTCTGAAATTCGCCAGGTTCAAAATTCCGTTGGAGAGTATGGGTTAAATCCTCCTAAATATAATGGGTTGATCAACCGTTAGCCACGAAAAGAGATCAAGAACGTCGCCTTCCAAATGCATTGATGCTACATCAACCTTGTCTCCTTCTGGAATGTTGTAATATCTAATATACTTTTCAACTTTGAGTAACGAACCCTTACGATCTCCTTCGCTGAAAGTAGGAAAGTCCATTTTGTTATACGAACGGTTATGGGGTGTATGCCACTAAGCGTTGTCACCTTCCTCATGACTTGAACCACCCACATGAGATTTCTGTCGTTAGAGCGCTGCAGCATCTTCTTTCAGAGTCTCCATAGCATCCAATTTAGCGGCAATTGCTGCTAATTATGTTGCAAACAACCAAATAATAAAGCACGCAACTTGATTTTGATTAATGATAATACCCCGTTCGAGATGGGTAGATCTCCGACAAACCAAAGTTTGTGTTACAAGGAAATAAACAACATAAAATAACACAAATTACATAGCCTGCTTCTTATGCTAGTTTACGTAACTACTCCCTCCAAAACTTAAACCGGGAACTGCTCCGCTACTTCCATCTCCTGTTGCTGTTCAAATGGATCCATATGAATGCCTGCAGACGAATATGAAGCCGCCACCTCATCTGTTGATCTTTTGTTAATTTCTTCCGCGAATAAACTTTAAGTGGCGTATCACATTAGCAATGAATTTGGGAACTACAAACAGCTTGTTGGTAAATAGATGCCATACCGTTTTCTAGTTGCGCCACACCTTTGTCACAAAGCTGGCATAATGCTTCCTCAAGAAACGCAGGAGAAATCTATAGTTAAAATCAGTGTAGTTAATGAATCGTTTAGAAATTCATATGCTAAAAAAATTCAGAAAAATATACGAACCTTTGGAAAATAATCAGAAACCAATCTGCATTTTTGGTTCATATCTAGTTCACCGCATGGTTGCATCTTCAACATCATAGTTCCAAACCAAAAAAAATTAGAAATTCTTTTAGATTAAGAACTAAACATTCAACTCCAAAAGGTAACATTGAAAATTTTGATATGCATTTGTAGTAGAAATAAGGCTTAATTATGCATTTGCAGTTTACCTTTACCTACATTATTTTGTATTTTGCTTGATTATGCATGTTTGTGTGTGTCTATTTGCTAGTTTGTTTGTTTGTTTATTAGCCCAGGGTCTCTTTGTAAGCAGCATCTCTATCCTTTTGAATAGAGAAAAAGTTTGTCTATAAATCATCCTTCCCAGACCTAGATAACCATGCTACAAGTGAGATTTACAGGATATAGTTGTTGTTGTGGTTATTGTTGTATTTACAGTAGACAATGGAAACACAAATCATCTTGGCATAAATTTTACTTCAAATACCCTTGTCTTAGAAATTATATAGATTATAGCCTTGCTGGCTTCAAATCTATATATTAGCCTTTGTTGTATTTCACATGGTTGTAGAAATCGCTAGTGAGACGGTGAGGTATAAACTAGGGATTAATCGCATTGTAATTTTATATGTAAATTTTCAAAATTATATATATATACATATATACCAAAGATTAATTAAAGTTCTTCAAATAAACCAAATATTTTATCTAACTAATTCACAATTTATGGGCCTATTAATATTAATTTTTTTTATAAAACCCATAGTTCTTGAGCCCACCTAACACAAGCCCATAAACGAAATATATAAAACACGTCCATCCGCACCAAATCGTCCACACTATCGTCTGGAATTAGGGTTACGTGAGGGATTCGTCGGAATCATCGGATCATTCACACCGTTCGTTCACATCTTTCTCACCGGAATCACTGAGGGATACCAAAAGTCACTAACATCTGTAGATCAAAGGTTTGTTTTTGTATCTCCTTCTCGGAATCGTCAGAAATCGGCCGATTTTTGGCCAATTAGGACTAGCTAGGTCCAACTTTGACCGTCGTTGAGCACCTAGCGATTAATTTGCCAATTCGACAAAAATTACTCAGGTAGAACTTTGATCTACGATTAATCGCCGATTCAATAGCCAAGTGGGCCGATTTTTACAACCATGTACTTCATGATTATGCCCAAGAAAAAAGGGTAATTTCATAAAATTGAAAATATCAATATGGAAAAATAAGCAAAATGATGAATATTTCATAGCATATATAGATTACAACAACTTCTAGATGATAAGCAAAATGATGGTATGATAAGTGGCAACATATTACTATATATACAAAACACAAAAGTAATCATTATGCGTGAATAGTAATAGTATTTAAATAATAATAGTTATATAATTAATATTTCTATTTTGCAGGGTATGTAACCTTTGTTAAGATAGCTTAGCAGAAAAAGCTGAATTTCTTTTTTCTGAGGGTCGGGGGTTTAACTCTCGGCGGTGGTAACTTTTTTTTTGTTTTCTTTCACTTTCATAATAAATAATAATAGTTAAATAACAAAAATATATAAACAATGTTTTCTTCATTTTATTTGTCAGCGCTATGTTCATATTTCTTTACAATAGAGTTTAAAAATGCAAAAGTTTTTATATTATTTTTGTTCTATGATTTTTAGCACCGCTTTCTTATGTTTGTGTCCCTATTCTTTGGAAGTGTCACATGTTTTTGCGATAGTTTGGTTTATTATTTTAGGACAGATTAACAACCACTACGGTTGTAGTACTCATGTCAACAAGACGGTATGACTCAAGTGTTTCTTGACGTTAGATTTTATGACTAAGCACGACCCTTTTTTTGTGTGTGACACTGTGACGATCACACCAACGCCGCGTAAACTTTACGGTTTTATGTCGGAGTGAAAATCGTTGTGTCGAGTATTATATCTGCATTTTGTTATACAAAATTATGTTTTCGTTCTGATATTCACAATTGTAACGGAATTCCCGTTGCAACGCGCGGGGAACTCACTAGTGTAGAATGTAGATATAGCAAGCACATGGACATGTATAGAATAGGCAAAAGCATTCAACGTCTTTCTAAAATAAGGTACTAGTATACATCCTAAGACACTTTCACTTGCATATCCCTTATGTCCTAAAAGTTCTTACCCTTAAATCCTATGTCTCAGAACTTCTATCCTGACAGTGCCGGAGCTTCACAGTTATACACAATGGGCGGAAATTTACGTGAGTCTAAATACATGTTAAATTTTTGAAACGAGAGGGGGCGAAACCCATATTTTTGACTAAAAATAACCTATAGGTCCGAAAATTTACGCGACGAAAAAAAGAGGGGTCCCTTCTAAGATTCGCCCATGTATCATCCTGTACCATGTTTACATAGAAAGAATTCTAGCAAATCATGTATAATCCACTCATCACAGGTCGGTTCAATATTATAAAATTGAGACGCATGCTCAAACTATCGAATCAGAGTAACTTGACATTATAATTACCGTTAGCAAATAGGTGCTTCAAGTTGAGGGGAAGAAAAAACAATACCATGAAGAGGATGAAATTAGCAAGGAAACGGCTTGAATCCGCGTTGGCGTTGTTGGTAGAATCAACTGACTGCATCATCAACATTACATTCTGCACTTGTTCAAGCTCTTTCAACTGCTCCATATGATTCTGAAAACCTGCTGGTTTATAAATCACTTGCGCAGGGCAGGGATTTTGATCTAAGATGACCTAGTTTTCTTTGACGTTCTCACAATCTTCTAATCAACTCATTAGCTTATGATCTTCGTCGACCAAACCCATTTGAACCTTCGAATCTGGAACCATTTATGTTATCAATAAAAGCCCAAATCATAAAAATAAACCCTACAACCCCGTAACGTATAATGGAGTGGGTTCGGTTGCAGGAACTAATAATACTCTTTTTTTTACCCTGCCTTCTAGCCTAGGTAGGTGTGATATACTTTTGTAATAACCAAAAGGCATTACACCCTAGCATGCAGTGAATCGTTCGTTGATAGTTCAGTTAAGCGTTTGTTCAATTTGGTTTATTTAGTAAATAAACAAACTTAAACAAATTTTTTTGTTAATTTAACTAAACAAACGAACATGAAAACACATCTCATTCGTTCATTGTTTGAGAACGTTCTTTTATGTTTGTTCATTTATGTCCGTTTATATTTGTTCATTTAGGTTCGTTTATATTCATTCGTTTACTTTTATTAGCAAGTCAATTCATTTATTTTAATAAGTTGGTGATATATCCGTCTTCTTTATAAATTAACATATTTGTGGTATTTTTATTTTACCCACATTTTACTGAATTTATTAACTGAAATGGGCTAATATAAATGCAAGTTTAGTACCCACATGTTTGTTTAACTATATGTGTTCAATTATGTATGTTTTATTTCTTTAGTTATGTTCGTTTATGTTTATTCAATTAGGTTAATTTATGTTTGTTTACTTATGTTCGTCTATGTTCGTGAACTATTCATTTATACTATTAACTAACGAGCATGAGCGAACACAAACACACTAAGTTTCATTTGCGAACGAGCACGAATAAGAAACCCTCGTTCTTTTAAATGCACACCATCATAGCACATTATCGTAACATCATGCATATATCATTCTAACATTTTATCGTAACATCATGCATATATCATTCTAACATTTTATCATGCATTCCCTTCAATGCACACCATCATAGCACATTATCGTAACATCATATAGCATCATAGTTGCATGTATGTCAGCCCAAAACATAATTTCACATAACATGTATAAAGGAGGGCATGTAGAACTCACCTGAAAGTAGAGTGGCTCTTAGCTTCCTAAACCGAATCGCCTTGGCTAGGATACAAGAACCTACATCATTACATTATCTCATTACATTTCATTCCTAGACTTAGAATTTATTCTAAGTCCCCTTTGGTTCATCTAAAGAACCATAGAATTCGAGAACCCTAAAGTTCTCAAAATTCGTTTAGTATTATAACATGAAGTTCGCAAACTCCTTGACGTACACAAACTCATGGAGTTCACGAAGTCTTTAGAGTTCACGAACTCTAGGTTCACGACTTAAGGTTCACGGATCCCAAAGTTCACGATCATGAGCTCACGATACCCGGTTCACGATCCTCTCCTATTTCGGATACTATTTCGAATACTCATCTTTTCATCGTAAAACACCTCAGAAAACTATCCAAGACGCGAGGAGCTAGTTATAGGTTCCTTATGGTCTTACCAACGCATTGGAACCAAAAACGAACGAACTTTATGCATAAAGGCATGACCTTTATGCATGTTTTACTTTTTGCATAAAAATCATAACTTTTTTTAATCAAACCCTTACCAGGTGTTTGATGGTCCTTTTTGTAGCTTCCCGTGCGTTTCCTCCTTCTTTTGGTCGAGCAAAAGTCGTTTCTTGTAGTTCACGAACCCTCCCACTTTGAGTACTTGAGAGAGAGTGCTTCCAGCCAAAGTGTGCACGTTTCCCAAGGCACTCATATATATAGGCTAAGTTCACAAAGCTGAGATCGTGTACTCTGGCTTCGTGAACATTGGGTACTCGAATTCGTGATATTTCATTCGGTTTGTTTTTCATCTCTTTTCTACAAGTTAATTATCTGTTACCCATTCGTAAGTTCAACTAAATCGCATAGAAAATTTGGGGTGTTACAAAAACAATGAGAAATCAGTGATAAATCAATGAGAAGAAAGGTAAAACAACTAGGTTTAGTCGTGTTCGTTTGTGAGTATGTCAAATCCAAAACAATAATTTGATATCGTTTTCGAATGTCAGACTGGCAGTGTATTTGTGTGAGTGACGATTCGCACAAATATATATATGTGGGTTTAGCGCTCTGAATGATATCTGAAAAGTAGAAAAAAAATAGAAAGTAAAGCCATCGTCGTGTTCGTTCGGGTGACGATTCGAATGAATATGCGCGAAGGTGATAAGATCTGATGAAATTATCAAAATAAACGATTTCAAAACTTTAAAATAAGAAAAGGTAACGTAAAATATTTATTAGGAATTACGTACTTAAAAAGATTTGAAAGAAACCATTTTATTTAAAATTACGTATATTACGTTACGTTTGGTAAACGTTACGTAAATACAAAACCAATCAACCCGAACGTACCCGAAATGAACCCGGGTATAAAAACTCTAAATAAAACCCTTTCCCCTCATTTAATTCTCATCTACCCTCTCTCTCACGTCAAATCCCGGTTCTCTCTCTCTACACTCTCTCAAAAAAAAAAATTGAACCCAAAATCTCCATTTCTTCACCAAATCAATCAAATTTGGTATCAAAACGAAGATTAGAACATCTACATTACGAAAGTACAAAGGATCGGGTCTTAAATCATCAAAAACCAAGGTAAATTGAAGGTTTATGGTTCGGTTTTCAGGGTTTTGGTCGAACTTGGATATCTGAACTTGTAACCTGAATTTTTACCCTTAAAACTCATAAACCTTGCATGAAATTGGTCTTGTAATACTTGGATTAGCTTAGGATAAGAGCTGGGAAGGCTGGAAAAATTCCCAGGTTTGAAGATTATTAGTATCGACATAAGAACATGTCGATACTATTAAGTTCGACAAATCATGAAAGAAAGCCTGATGTTCATCGATATTGCCAGTCTCGATGGGACTAAGTTCGACATGAAGGGGTCGATATTACTAATTTCAAAGAGGTCCAAGTACAGGGGGTGGGTGAGCATCGATATTGAGTATCGAAGGATCCATGGCTGTCGATACTAACGAGTGTCGATGGAGGCTAAGTGAGCTTTTTGATGAATCCTTCGAACTTGTGGCCATCGATACTGCTATAGATCGTCCATACTAGTTCTAGAATGTTAATCCAAGCAATTTAAACCCAATTTCAAGTAATATAGATCAAATTTGAGATCATGGTATTGAATTGAGCAACATAGTATCGATGAGAAACCCATCAGGGTTTTCTAAGTGTTAACCGGTTCTATGGGTCATCGATACTAATCATAGTTTTCTCTAAACATATATAACTTATAACCGAAATATTTTACTAATAAAATGTGATTAAAACCACCACAATGGGTGACAATAGGTTGGATTTTAAAGTGGTAATATCGGCTAGGTATAACTAGGGTTTTCATCAAGTATAGCAAGTTTAACACTTTAAAAAGGTAACATTTTGTTAATAAACATGTTTATAACACATCAAATGATAACTTTCCTTAATTTTAACAAGTAAATTGTTTAAGTTTAACCTTTTTCTTATAAAAGAGTCATGATTTAAGATAAACCTTTCAAACTAGATTAGAATATAATGATAAGGAGTTAAATAACAATGAAATATTACAAAGTACTAATCTTAACCTAAAAGGCTAAGTGTTTATATATTTTATTACAAGGTATGTCTAAGTTTAATCAAAATAACAAGGAAATTACAACGAAGAAAACTAATATTAGGGCATAGACAACACACACCTATACTTACAAGTTGTGAACACCAACTAAATCAATCAGAGGGCTTGAATACAACACATTACAACAACAACGAGCGCGTGAATTACTTGAGTAACAGTCAACCACTTTAACAACAAGGTGAGTTCATATGCCCCTTTTCTAATCTTTTGATTTATAATACGGGGCTGAGAAAGATGCTAATCTCTTTTCTTAAAGGATTTTAGTACATTATTTCAATAATCATGTTTATAAAATAACAAGGGTTCATCTTTGTTATTATTTCTATATCTAAGTGTATGTGAATCAGTATTTATAACACATGGGAATTCAAGAGTTAATAACAAGTATTTTAAGATATCAAAGATGTTATCATGATAGTATAACTTCATGATATCATTAAACATATTGAGATAACTTTTTGTGTGAGATGACATGTGCTTAAAACACTTTGATGATAACATTTAGACAATAACAATGAGATGATAACAATGGGAGAAAACATAACATTATATTGATTACTATTAAGACTGATTGCATTATATCACTCTATTCATGTGTCCATTATTCATTTCATGTCGTAAGTCCATTTCTATATAGTTTACCATTAAGTAGCAGAGGCTAAGCCGACGGTAATGTAGTGGTACCATAGGTTTGACAAACCTCCGACGAGTGAGGTAGGTACGTTATGCGTATTGTTTATGACATTTCGTCGGTATCATATGACCGGTAACAGCGGCAACAGTCATGTTTGGTAAACGGCCACATGGGTGATATTGTTTATGACATTAGGCCGTTATGCGTATTGTTAACAACCGTTATGTTTCAGTATTATTTCACACATGCACATGCAAAAGTTTTGTCTCTGCTGCTATTACAACATTGTTTGATATACAACCATCAACACTTAATACACCTTACACGGTAGAAGTTGCTAATGGTAAGAACCTTCTTGGTTGTTAACTTATGTTAAATGAACAATCGTTCACTATCGATCTCATTCCAATGACACTCGGTAGCTTTGAGGTCGTTATTGGAATGGATTGGTTGTCAAAATACAATGTCAAAGTTGTCTGCTCAGAGAAGTTGTTACATATTCCTCTATCGTCCGACAAAACGATGCGGGTGTACGGCGAGAAGCCTTGTCAAGAGCTGAAGATTGTGTCGTGCATCAAGGCACAAAAGTACCTAAGGAAGAATTATTGTGCTTTCCTGGCACACGTAGTGGAGAAGAAGTCGGAAAAGAAGACGGTGAAAGATGTATGAGTCGTCGGAGACTACCCAGAAGTGTTTCCAGAAGACTTGCCTGGGCTACCACCAGTTCGGCAAGTGGAGTTTCGTATAGATCTTGTCCTTGGAGCAAGCGCAGTGGCAAAATCTCCTTACCGATTAGCACCGTCCGAAATGCAAGAACTATCTAGTCAGCTTCAAGAACTTCTAGACAAAGGATTCATTAGACCGAGCTACTCACCATGGGATCCCCGGTTCTCTTTGTCAAGAAGAAAGATGGTTCATTCCGCATTTGCATCGATTATCGTGAGCTGAACAAGTTGACCATTAAAAACATATATCCTCTACCAAAGATCGACGATTTGTTTGATCAGCTACAGGGAGCAACTTGCTTCTCTAAGATTGATTTGTGATCCATGTATCATTAGTTGAGAGTAAATGATGAGGATATACCAAAGACGACATTTAGGACTTGCTATGGACACTATGAGTTTGTAGTTATGCCTTTTGGGCTAACTAATGCACCAGCAGTGTTCATGGATTTAATGAATCAAGTCTGTAGGCTGTATTAGATCAGTTCGTTATCGTCTTTATTGATGATATATTGATCTATTCCAAGAATGAACAGGAACACGAGAGTCACTTGAGGAAAATCCTAGAATTACTAAGAACTGAAAAGCTTTATGCCAAATTCTCAAAATATGAATTATGGTTAAAGGAAGTTCATTTCTTAGGTCATGTGATCAATAGGGATGGGATACATGTAGATCCAACAAAGATCTAAGCAATTAAGAACTGGACTACCCCATCTAGTTCAACAGAGATTCGTTTATTTCTGGGTCTGGCAGGCTATTATGCCAGATTTATCGCGAACTTCTCGAAGATTGCCTTGCCACTCACGACTTTGACCCAAAAAAGTCAAGTGTTTATATGAGGACAAAAACAAGAAGATGCATTTAAACTTCTCATGCAGAAGTTATGCAACTCCCCTATTCTTAGTCTTCCAGAAGGCAACGATGATTTCGTTGTCTACTGCGATGCTTCAAACCTTGGTCTCGGGTGTGTATTTATGCAACGACACAAGGTTATTGCGTACGCTTCAAGACAACTCAAAGTTCACGAGAAGAACTATCCTACTCATGACCTTGAGTTAGGGGTTATGGTTTTTGCATTGAATATATGGAGACAATACCTTTATAGTACTAAATTTGTCATTTGCACGGACCACAAGAGCCCCCTGCACATCCTCAATCAGAAAGAGCTCAACATGAGACGGAGACGCTGGGTTGAGCTGTAAACTGATTACGAATGTGAGATTCATTACCACCTGGGTTAAGCCAACGTGGTGGTGGATGCTCTTAGTCGTAAGGAACTAGTCAAGCCGATACGTGTAAGAGCCATGGAGATCAACACTCAACCGAACATGAAGGATTTGATTCGTATTGCACAGGAACATGTGGTGATCGATAATCGACTGAAGATAGAGTTAGATTGCGGGGTTGAAAGTAAACTAGAACCTCGATCGGATGGGATTCTATACTTCAACGGTCGCATATGGATTCCAAAGTCAGAGGAATTGCGCACCCTCATTTGTGATGAGGCACATAAGTCGCGATATTCAGTTCATCTGGGAGCCGATAAGATGTATCAAGACTTGAAAACGTCTTATTGGTGGCGTGGAATGAAGAAAGACATTGCTCCATACGTAGGAAAATGTCTGACATGTTAAAAAGTCAAAGCAGAGCATTAGAAACCTTCGGGTCTGTTGCAGCAACTTGAAATTCCTCAATGGAAATGAGAACAAATTTCCATGGATGTCATAACCAAGTTGCCGCAAACTCCGAGAGGTTACGATTCAATTTGGATGATCGTCGATCGACTCACCAAATCCGCTCATTTTCTCCCAATCCTAGAGGATTACAAAATGGAGAAACTATCCACTTTGTACATCAATAAGATTATTGCACGTCACGATACACCAACGTCAATTATATCTGGTCGCGATAGTCGGTTCACTTCTCGCTTTTGGCAATCATTGCAGAAGGCTTTGGGAACCCATGTTAATCTTAGCACAACGTATCATCCCCACACCGACGGTCAAAGCAAGAGAACTATACTGATTTATTAAGATTGAGAAAGAACATTAACAGCATCTCAAGACAATCTTGGAGCTACTTAAGAATGAACAACCCTATGCCAAATTCTCCAAGTGTGAAATTTGGCTGAGAGAAGTTCAGTTCTTGGGTCATGTGATTAATAGTGATGGAATCCATGTGGACCCTGCCAAGATTGAAGCCATCAAGAATTGGGATGTTCCCATGACACAGACTGAGATAAGATCAATTCTGGGTTTGGCATGTTATTATAGGAGATTCATTTCGAATTTCTATAAAATAGCCTTGCCACTCACTAAGTTAACCAAGAAAAGTGAACCATTTGTGTGGACACAGAAACAGGACGAAGCGTTCCATGGATTAAAACAAAGATTGTGCAATGCTCCAATCTTAACACTCCCTGAAGGCAATGATGACTTTGTAGTATATTGTGATGCTTCCCATCAGGGACTCGGTTGCGTTTTAATGCAATGAGACAAAGTCGATGCCTAGGCGTCACGACAATTGAAAGTACATGAGAAGAACTATACGACGCATGACTTAGAATTGGGAGCTGTTGTCTTTGCCTTAACGATTTGGAGGCATTACCTATATGGTACAAAATGCACAATCTTCACAGATCACAAGAGCTTACAACATATATTTGATCAGAAGAAGGTTAACAAGCGACAGAGACATTGGGTTGAGCTCCTGAATGATTATGATTGTGTGATCAAATACCATCTAGGCAAAGAGAATGTTGTAGCAGATGCTTTGATCCAGAAGGAAAGAGTCAAACCTGTGCGTGTTAGAGCAATTGGAATGATAGTGCAAACGAGTTTACGAGATCAGATCATGCAAGCACAACAAGAGGCAGTGGGAAGAAATGATATGAGGAATGAGCTCGACTGTGGAGCAGAGAAGCACTTTGAGACAAAACAAGATGGGGTTATCTATTACCAAGATCGTGTATGGATCTCGGCGGTAGATGAACTTAGAAACTCATTCTTGATGAGGTGCATAAGACACGTTATTCTATTCATCCTGGTGCTGATAAGATGTACCAAGATTTTAGGACATTTATTGGTGGCCAGGTATGAAGAGGGATGTAGCTACTTATGTTGGTAAGTGCTTAACATGTGCCAATGTCCAAGTCGAACACCAGAAACCGTCAGGTTTGCTTGAACAACCAGAGATACCATAATGGAAGTGGGAGAAAGTACCTATGGATTTCATTACCAAGCTACCCCGCACTTCCAGCGGACACGATTCCATATTGGTCATCATTGATCAATTGACCAAGTATGCTCACTTTTTGCCAATACGGGAGAATTAAAAGATGGAGAAGCTTGCAAGACTGTGCATTAATGAAATAGTAGTTTGTCATTGTGTGCCGCTATCCATTATTTCAGACCGGGACTGTAACATCTGTACATATTCATGATGTAATCATTAATGTTGTGCAATCACAGTACATGTATACAGAAGATCATGGTATCATTGTACAATTATTTGTATGTTTTAGGAATTTTATCGTGAGTGAATAAGTATACACTTAGTATTTAATTATTGTCAAATATGCTACGTAATAACACTATTGTAATATATCGAAACAGTGGTGGGCTAGCGGCTGATAAGGCAGGTAGCTGGACTCTACGTATGCCCTATACATAAACTGTGTTCGGTATATTGGGAGAGTGTTAGTGTGTAGTGTACAGGCGAATAGTATAACAAGTAAACCATTAAAACAAAATCGTAATACGTAAGCGAGACTCGGTATCATTATGGATGACGATCCATAAACATACCTATGTCGAACTTAAAATTACGGTCAAAGTTTAATAAATACAAGGAAATAACCAAGAACATATATACTTACGAGCATGCACGTAATTGTATTCGTTTACGGTTCGAAACGGACGAACTTTACAAAATGCGTAAAATATTATTATGTATTTTTACAATTTTGAAACTTGTCAAATAAAACCCAAAATGATAAAACGAAACTATTTTTAATAATAATGTAATGTTCGTTTAAATTACGTAACAGAACGGAACGCGTAACCGCGAAACCAAACGAGCCCGAACATGTGGGAAATCGCTCGGGGTATTTAAGCCATGAATATCCTCATTTAATGCTTCACTTACGAGAGTTTTTACTCCTCTCTCTCTAAAATCGTCACCTTCTCTCTCTACTCTCTCTAGAAGAACACCAAGAGATCTCCCTCGTTTCTTGACGAAATCGTGAGTTATTGGTGTCTACGAAAAGCTCACGAGGTCCACATTGCAGAAGTACAAATGATGGGGTTGAAAAAATCTAGATTCGAGCAGAATTGAGCTCAATGGTTCGGAAGTTTTGAGGTTACGATTCATCATCTTCTTGTGTTTCAAACTGACTTTAAACTCATCAAAACGATGGAACTAACACCCAAACTATCTTAGAAACACTTGGGGTTCCTTGGATTAAACTTACAAAGGCTGAGTTTGGCTGGATTAATCGGGAATGATTAGTATTGATGAGGAGATGGCTGGAAATGCTAGTATCTATGGATGAGTTTTTGAAGGATGTTCATCCATCGATACTACTAAGTTTGAAGGATCAAGTTCGACAGCCCTTTCGATATTGATAAAGTTTAGTTTTCTCCAAATAAGCTGGACTAGAGGACCGTCGATCTTAACAATATCGAAGGAAGAAACCATCGATACTACTAGTATCGATAGGCACCTTTCGAACCAGCCAACACTTAAGAGGATTGTTACCCAAGGGTATTGAACCTAAGAGTAGTGGAAAATATCAAGTTAGATGATTCGAAAGGCCTGTTCCAAGTCCCCACCGATACTAATAGTATCGATGGGCAATACTTGGGCTATGGCCATCGACATTAACAATCTCGATGCTCCCATGATCAGCCAACTGTCGACACTAGATGATAAGTCTAATCCAAGTGTTCTAACACCTAAAAAGAATCAAAACCCATCCACCAACAAGTGATAATTCATTAGGATAGCCCAAGGGGCGGGGTAAGGTGATTCTAGCCTTAACCGAACCTAGATACTAGGGTTTGTGGCCATGCAACCATCTAAGTCTAATCTAATTTGACCATAACCTAAGTTAACATGACTAAATTGTATCTAATGAATATAACAAGAACATAGTGAGTTATATCATAAATATAACTTAGAATGCACTATGCATTAGTACATGCATAGTGAATTAGGTTATGATTTTATGACTTATCAAATAGACTTAGACCAAAAGTTCTCTTGAACATGAAACCAAGTTACATATACGTAAAACTTATGAAGATAATATAATGAGTTATGGATCAATTTTAAGATGGTTGTGAGGGCCAAGTCAATAAAACATGTCTAAGCAAAGAAATTCAAATAACATGGATTTTCAAACAATAAATAAACATAAACTTACAAGTGTATGAATTATGTTGACACGATTAGGGTTTTGAGTACACTAAACCTATCAACGACAAGAGAGAACATCGTCTTGAAATCATCTGTTTATTTCACATCAAAATCAATCAAGGTGAGTACATAGCCCCTATTTCCTGCTTTGTAACCTTTTGGGGTGGAACATGTGGATACTATTTTTGAAACTTACTTTCTAAATGATTTTCACTACTCATAACTTATGTTTTGGCATATGTTGGTAAACTTAAACACATTTTAACATAAAACAATAGATATAAGGCATCTAGTCATGACTTGTCATGGCTCACGACCTAATCCATTTCATTTTTGTACAAGTTGGCTTTCAATTATCAAATAAACTATGTAACATGGACGCACATCTGTAAGCAAGCTTATTCACATCATGTATGCCTATAATCAGGACTTCAAGGGTTGAAATCACCATTTTCGGATTTCAGACTTGAAGTTCACACATTTGTACATATCAGGACTCAAGGGTTAGAAGTTATTAATTTAACCCTAAGCTTGAGTTCACGCACTGGTTTATCGTTAGTACTGGGTGATCACAATTAGGGAGAACGAGTTCTACACCAAGGTCAGAGTTGGCTATAATTAACTTTATAGCCAAAGATGGATTGGTGTAAACTTAGCAATTTGAATTAGTTGTTGATTAATTTTAACATTCTAGATCATATTGGACACATTTTCATTGACACGGAGTTGGTTTTAATTTATTTTATTACCATGGGCTGTGTTGGATTTAGTCAGTCTTTGCCTAACTCCTAATGAAGTTTGGGACATGAATTCAAGATGACACTAGGATATACTTGATGATAGTTTGTGCTACATCAGCATGTTATAACTTTTACATTTGTACTTATACTTTTTATATACATTAGTTATTTGTACATGATTCATTGGTTGTTTGAACTCAGGATTTATACAGGTTAATCACAAGTTTGCAAATGATTATCTTTTAAACTTATATTTTGATATGTATAAACTATATTCTTTTACATATTTAAACCTGTGTATCTCACCAACTACTATTAGTAGTTGACATATTTTCTTCACATGTTTTAGGTGATCAAAGGTAGGCACAGGACATGGACAACTAAGGCGACCTAGTTTAAGATAGAACACGATAAAGAAACAAGCTAGGATGGATTAGAAACACATTTAAATCCTTGTTGTTTAATTATCTTGTCTGTTCTTATTTTGTAAACATTATTGTTGAGGTCGTTTAGTTGCATTCTTTTGGTAGTGAGACATGATCTATAAACATTACTTTAATCATATGAAACCTAGTAATTCATTATGGTTGTTCATCATTAATCTTGCGCGTTGAATCAACCGATCAATCGATCAGTCGTCACCGCGCCGTGGATTCCGCACGCGACACAGGGGTGTGACAAGTTGGTATCAGAGCCAATGTTATAGAGAACTAGGAAAAACCCAATGCTTAATGACCTAGACTATAACCTAAGCTACCCCATATGACTAAGTGCTATAGGCTTGAGGATGCTTAGGAATTAGGTATACTTGAGATATCATTAAGTCTACTTTAAGCTTTGAAGATTTTAGGGACTAAACCTTTTCTGAAAATTATTTTCATATATAAAATCAAGGAATTCAGTACCGGGATTCTATAATTTTAGGACTCGGACTAAATCCCTATCTTTTTGGTTTTCAACAAAGGATTTCAGATGCAAGGATCTGTATTCTTAGTATCCTTGGTTTGAAATTTTCAACTTGTCAAAGATCTTCAGGGGTAGGAATATGTATTCTTAGTATTCCTAACTTGAGGTTCTCATCATGGGAACATTATACTTAGTACTATAGGTACGAAGAAACTGAAATTTACATTCCAGTGTACATGGCCAAGAAATTAGAGGTTTTGGTTACAAGTGAACCAAAACTATGATTTTCTCAATCATAGATCATAGAACAAATGTGAACAGTTGTGAACAATCATGAACAACAGCGGAATGAGATGTTAGCTTCAAATATAAACGGCGGCCTAGCCCTGGTGTACTGAAGTGGTGGTGAGCTGGCGGCTGGGCTTGACCCTACGTATGCCCTATATATAAACTAACTTTAGTATGACAGGGGGAATTCGGCGTGACTATTTGAAGTGACGATCCGGGGTATCCATGAATCATTAGAACATCAAACAAGTACAATTGAACATATTCATGAAGTCAAGTGAACAAAGAACATAGTAAACAATATGTGAACAAGTCATAGGTGAATCTATAGTATGGAGTCAATTATAGGTTTGAACAATTTTGTGTGAACATTGTATGTGAACATTGTATGAGAACATGGTGTGTGAACATTTTGTGCAATCCTTTATGTGAGGACATGCTTAGATCTAGTGTAGATCACACATGCTTAGTACATTGGGTAACTTGACAACTTAGTGCATACATACATGCCAATATAGTTGGTCAAGTTGACACTGATAATAAATGCCAACATAATTACATGCCAACATAAGTTAAATCTTAGTCAAATCATGGTTCAGTTGATCAAAATCACTGGAATAATTATCCTTTGAACATTCATATCCAATAGTACAAACGTAGTGCCAAATGCTAGCAAGGGCATGATCGTGGTATGTCAAAGAAGGGGCGGCTGAGTCTGACTCTACATATGCCCTATAGATAAGCTCTCTTCGACATATTGGGAATGTGTCAGTGTGTAGGTTTGGTGGGGTATTTCATGGAACTTTACATAAGATCATGATATACAATCAAATGAGAAGTATACTAATAAGTTAATTGCTTATGTGTGTGCTTGCTCATTTCTTTACAATTGAATGATAAGATTAGTAGTACGAAAATATTACTAAATTATCCTATAAATTCAATTGTATAACTTGTCGTTATTGACATGCTTGTGGCTTTCTCTTCGTAGAATGCCTCTTCGACGTAACACCAACGGCGAGGGTTCAATAAACGGAAATGACGACGAGATCAACAAAATTGCCCGAATCATCGCCTTACATATGAAAGATGTCATTTTGGGCATGGTCACTGATATCACCCATAACCTATGGCGAAGTGGTGGTGACTCAGCAATCAACAACTCCAATACCACTAATACTGGAACTGCAAACTTCACTTTTAAGCAGTTAAGTGATGCTAAGCCCTCGAAATACTCTACTGCCGAGAGATCTACGAGCTTACTACAATGGCTCGAAAGCATCAAGGACATACTCGACTACACGGGTTGTCCTGAGAACTTGAAAATCAAGATTGTCACACCCTGAGCCGGCGGGAACGGATCGGCTTTCCCGTCGGGCGGAAGGTTCCCGGGGCGTGATATCGTTGTGATAATCAAAATGATCAGATTGTTTACATGGCACATGATATATAAATGAGAAATATTAACATGACATTTGATGTAGAATTACAAAGTTAAATTACAATGTTAAGTTCATAATTTAACTAAGTAAATCTATCCAAAAAGAATCACTGAGTTCCTATTTTGTATCTGCACAAGATTTAAAAAAGATGATTCATTGTTAGTCATTCAAAAGTATGCTCAACACAAAATGCAGCTAGGTCTTCTAAAAGTCCCCTAGCTATGTTCCTGATGTTTGGTGACGAAACATTTTCATCACCTGAGAAAACATGCATTTAAACAAAGTCAACACTAGGTTGGTGAGTTCATAAGTTTGACAATTGAAAACCATTGATTTATTGTCGTTCATGTTCACAATGTTACACACAAGTCTTATTTAGGAATGTTTGATTTGTCACTCAATATGTCCTCTCCATAGTTATACTTACAAATAGTATTTCATCCTATTAGTTATTCTTATACATAGGGCATATGTAGGGGAACAAGCCCCAGCCAACATCCCACCACATAACTGATAGAACTCCACACCACTTGTAATTCAACTATGGATACCCATTTCATTTCACCCATAAATCCCCAGATATGATTATCCCACAATTTGTATAGGAGACTTAATTGTCCGTGTTAGCTATTCCTTACGGATTAGCCCAGCATGTATGATACCCCAATATTGAATAAGATACTTAATTGTCTCTGTTAGCTATTCCTTACGGATTAGCCCGGCATGTAAGATATCCTCCTCGATATCTAGAACAAAACTTTATAGTTTATGTAGCTAATCATTTATTATTAGCCCGGCGTGTAAGACATCCCACTAGGATATCTAGAGCGAGACTAAAGAGTCTCTGTGACTGTCAGTACTGCGCAGTCCGGTCTGTAAGATATCCTCCACACGATATCTATTTGAATGTAATCTCATATCCTTTAGGTATGTAATTTCTAACTGGTTAGACGTGTAAGGTATTCTCCCCGTGATACCTAGATTGAGACATAGTAGTCCCAGTGGTTGTCATTTCTGACCAACCCGGTGTGTAAGATATCATCCTCGATATCTATTTGAATAAATAGGCTTCCAAAACCCTTGGTGTGTTAATCATCAAAATGTTATCGTATGCCATGCTCGATTTGTCCCTAATGAATCGAGTTAACTCCATTTCAATGAAAATGCAGTTATAACTCTTTTGGCATGATGTTTATTATGAATAATGTAAGCGTTATGATTGTTTAAATAAGTGAACCACATATCCCAGGCTTACTACTATAGGATCCCCAAACCATATTTCAAAGGTGTGATTTATTTTAATCTGCTGATTAGTAGTTAATGTTTAATGTACTCAGTGATAATCACAATAGTGATCCCAATGTTATGAGTTCTCATGTTTCAACCATGTGTGCTAAGATCTTGTCTTAGTACTAGTGGTTGCATGTGTAGGGAATGACATCCCAAAAGTATGTTATCATGATATCCTCCTCGATATCACAAGTAATGGTCTCAACTGTCATCTCTCCGTAGTGTGGTCTAGTTGTATGTAACAAGTGTTATAAGAACTTGTCTTATTAAACGATGTTAATAATGAGTGAATGATCTTGTTATCATGAAATAACGTATCATAATTATCATTCTTATTGTTTGTAATTGTTCTCAGCATGTTCCCACTTGATTATCTCGTTGTTGAATTGTGAAAGAATAATAATGTGTTGTAAGATATATTCTTACAACTAGTATTATTCTATGGTTTTGATATGTCATAAAGCTACATTAGCATGTATCATCCTAGCTATCTCAGATATGATGATGATCAGGCAAGCAAGCATGTAATGTTAAACGATAATAATGATAAACAATATTATCTAAATCATTGCAAAATCAGTATGTTATATCGAAAATTTTAAATAAATAAAAGCTTTAAGCATGTTTCTCAGCCCCGAGCTTTGAAATCAGTTAAGATTAGAAAAAGGGCGTATGAACTCACCTCGCTGTTGCAGTGGTTGACTAAGTCTAAATGAGAATGTACGCGCTCGTTGTTGTTCTTGATGTTGTTTTCACGCTCCTGTATTGATTTCACGTTGTTTGTAACTTATAAGTATAAGTTGTGGTGATCTGTGTGCGTGTATGTGTTAACCTTAACTTGGTTATCCCCCGTGAGTCTCGGTCTTGGTCTTCGTTATTCGGCCCGATGTACTCATTATAGTTTAGGCTTACACTTAATCATTTTAGGTCTAGATTATTACTTTTCGTTATAGATTTCATGTTTACTCTAAGTAACTTGTTATGATGTGCAAACTCGACTTCCATTTGTCAAAATATTATGTTTTAGCCTTTATGAGACTTATCCCCCAAAACTAGTCCCCTTTGTAGTAAGATGCGATCTCATGTACATTATAACCCGAAATAATAGTTTATAACTTGGTTTATTATCACGTTTTATGTCACACCCCGAGCCGGTGGGGTTGGATCGAAGTCCCCGTCGGGCGGAAGGTTCTCGGGGCGCGATATCGTGAATGATAATCGTGATGATCAGATTGTTTACATAGCATCAATGTTAAGAATAATTAAGCACAATAAAACATTAACTAGGATTGCAAAGTTAAATTACAAATGTCAATGTTTGCTAATTTAACTAAGTAAACCTATCCAAAAGAATCAAATATATCTATCTTGTATCTATACAAGATATCAAAAGGGATTCGTATAAAAGATGTGCTTCTTCAAAAGTCAACTAGGATCTATATCTGGGCATCCTAGCATGCAATCCTGAATGTTAGCTTAATCATGTGCGTCACCTGAGAAAGCATGTAAGAAAACAAATTCAACACAATGGTTGGTGAGTTCATATAGTTTTATGTAAAAATAGTTTGAAAAATCCTTTGAATGACAACCTTAACCTCACCATTAACCACCTATACCATCCGTTTCAGTATGCTTATATATAGGGCATATGTAGGGTCGAACTTACCGTCCGCCCAGCCACCGTCCCACCACATACCAAATCACGTGATATATTGTTCCTGATGATAATTAAGTGTTTCATCCTACATCTCTGATTCATAACAATTGATTCCTAGAATTCGATTACCCTTTAAATGTTTACCTTGATTCCCTGAATGACAACCTTAACCTCATCAACGACCACCTATGCTAACAAACCAGGTATGCTTATATATAGGGCATATGTAGGGGACAAGCCCCAGCCACCGTCCCACCACATACCGGGCTGCTTAACATATTGTTGTTAATGATAATTAAGCATTTCATTCCACTACCTTGATTCCATGACATATGATTCTTAGCATTTGATTACCCTGAAAATGTTTACTTTGATAATTCAATAACAAAACAACCAACCCTGCTCCATGCTCGGGCGTTTGCCTCTTACAATGTTAGCCCATAACATGGTCATTCTAATTTAACTTCCCATTCCGAGACCCGTTCCTGCTCTCGGTGTAAACGTATCATAAAGAATATATGCCACAACGGTTGACATTAACCTCAGTGGGGTTTCAACCTTAATTTTATAAGGCCACCCTTTCGGGCCATTGTGCATGGGGGATTCCCCAAGTAGTACTACTGTCACACCCCGGGCCGGCGGGAGCGGATCGGGTTTTCCCGTCGGGCGGAAGGTTCCCGGGGCGCGATATCTTGAATGATAATCAACTGATCAGATTGTTTACATGGCAGATGATATGTAATGAGAAATGCTAACATGACATATAATGTAGAATTACAAAGTTATTACACAGTACGTGTTCATAATTTAACTAAGTAAATCTACTCCAAAAGAATCGTGTAGTTTCTATCTTGTAACTGTACAAGATAGGCAAAAGAGATTCACAATGTCATCAAAATATATGCATCCAAAAGTAAGCTAGGTCTTCTAAAAGTCCACTAGCTTAATCACTGGTGCTGGTTATCTAGACCTGTCCGTCACCTGAGAAAACATGCATTTAAACAAAGTCAACACTAGGTTGGTGAGTTCATAAGTTTAGTAATTGAAAACCATTGAATTCTTGTCAATCATGTTCACAGTGTTTCACACGAATTGTACTGTTAATTGAATCCCATGTTCCACACAATGTCCTCTCCATGATTGTATGCACAGATAATGTCTCATCCAGTCAAGCATGCTTATATATAGGGGCATACGAAAGGGTCAAGCCCAGACGCCACCCCACCACATGCTTAACTGCACTCAACACTACCTGTAATACAATGATGGATACCCATTTCCTTTCACCCATGATTTCTCGGTATGTTTATCCCAATAATGAAAGAGAGATAGAGACAGAATTATCTCTGTTAACCATTCCTTATGGAATAGCCGGCATGTAAAATAACCCAATGAATAAAGTAAGAGATGTAACCATCTCTGCTAACTAATCCTTACGGATTAGCCGGTGTGTAACATAACCAGTAATTTAATAAAGAGACATAAAATCTCTGTTAGCTATTCCTTACGGATTAGCCCGGCATGTAATATAACCCAATGACATAAGTAAGAAACGAAATCGTTTCTGTTAGCTATTCCTTACGGATTAGCCCGGCATGTAAGATATCATACTCGATATCTAGGACGAAACTTAATAGTTTCTGTAACTAATCATTACTGATTAGTCCGGCGTGTAGAATACCCAAACAATTGAATAAAGAAACATAATAGTCTCTGTTAGCTATTCCTTACGGATTAGCCCGGCATGTAAGATATCATACTCGATATCTAGAGCGAAACTTAATAGTCTCTGTGACTGTCAGTACTAACCAGTCCGGTGTGTAAGATATCATACTCGATACCTAGGTAGGGACATAATAGTCCCAGTAGCTGTCACCCATATCTAGCCCGGTATGTAAAGTGCCCTACTCATGATTCCTAGTTAGAGACGTAATAGTCTCAGTAGCTGTCATTTCTGATCAGCCCGGTGTGTAAGATATCCTCCCACGATATCTATTGTAATGAACTCGTTTCCTAGTTTTTATGCATGATATTAATTTGATGATAGCACCTCTCGTGCCCGGTGTGATTTCGTTTGATTACCCCCAAGTTCTAATGATTAGTGTTAGTGATTTCCCGACTGATCTATGGTTGTGTAACCGACATCCTCTGACGGTTATAAGATGTGCTCTAAATAGAGTCTTAGTAAGTAATGAGGGTATGTATGGGAAATGCCATCCCAAAAGTGTGTGCATGCGATATCCCCCTCGATATCACAAGTAAATGTCTCAAGTGTTATTTCAATGTTGTGTGTTCTAGCGATCTTGAACAAAGTGTCATAAGAACATGTCTTATACACGATGTTAGTGATGTGTGAATGATCTTGCTATCATGAAATTACCTTATCATGATGATCATTCTTGTCATTAGTAATTGTTATTGACATATTATCCCATGGTTTTTCCCCGTTGTTCTATCGTGTAAGAATAATAAACAGTTGCAAGATATTTTCTTAGCAACTTATATACATGTGTCAGGAAGCTATAATGACATGTATCTTCCTAATTGTCTCAAGTATAATAATATCAGACAAGCAATCATGTAATGATCAATGGTAATAAATATAAACAATATTTATCTAAATCATGAAATAAGCAATATGTGAATAGAAACTTTTAAGTAAATAAAAGTTTTGCATGTTTCCCAGCCCCGAGCTTTGAAATCAGTAAAGATTAAGAAAAGGGGCATATGAACTCACCTTATGATTGTAGTGGTTGACTTGGCTTAAATGAAGAATGCACACGCTCTTGATTGAACTTGAGTTTGTTTTCACTATCCTGTATTGATTTCACATGGGTTGTAGTCTTATAAGTATATGTTATAAGGTTTTTGTGCATGAGTAGGTTATTGCCCTTGAATCCAAATATTGATGTTCATTCGGCCCGATGTAATTGTTATTGATTTTCTGATCATCTCAACCTAATGTATTTTTATTAGAAATTTTAATTATAATGCTTAGGTTTTACATGAAAGATTATAAATCTTCTCATCTTGAGTTTAATTATGTTTTATAAGTTTTCAACTTGTATCAACCCATTCAACTTACCATTACCCATGTGGATCAAGTAACAACGTTTGGGCCGAATGAACTGGGCCAGAACAGCCCTAGTGGGCCGAGGGAGTTATTGGTTTGGGCCGAAATGTGCTGTTGGGCCTGCTATTACTTGTGGCCCAGTTAAAAAGGCTTATTCAAAAGAGTTCATGGGTCTACTGTTCTTGGGCTCAAATTGTTATAATGGACCGTAGCATGAGAGTATTGAGCCAAAACATTAATGTTGTGGGTTGCCATAAATATTGGGTCAATGAAAGACTCGTTTGAAGGTGTTGGGCTTAGACCCAAGATAAGCTACATGGACTAAACAAATCGAAATGGCTTCACCCCTTGGGCCGAGACAAAATGAAGGTGGGCCGACTTATTGGGCCAGTAGGTCGTCTCGGCTGAATAACATGGGATTGGACCAGCGTGACTAAGTTGGGCCAATGACCTTGGACCTGTAGCAGATCTGCTGGGCCAAAAGGAAGAAAAAGAATAGTCGCATGCTTAGTCGACTGGTGTAACTGAAACTTCCACGAAGGTTCGGTCATGGTGGTTGTGAGTGACAGTAGGTTCGTCTAGGGTTTGGGGCAGCAACACACACAAGGTTCGGTGGTTTCCAGTGGGTTCGGCCCAAGCATGAGGGTTCGTGATGAATGGTTCGGTGCCCTAGGGTTCGTTGTAGAGAAGTTCGGCCGAGATGTCAGAGAAGGGTTCGGCTCAAGGGTGCGGCAGTCTCACAAGGTTCGCCGGTTATAAAGGGTTCGACAGATCGTGGGTTCGTGAACAGCCAACAAGGTTCGGGTCTTGTAGAATGGTTCGGCAGAGGCTAAGTTCATTAGGGTTCGTTGGTGGCGGTTACACGTAGGTTCGTAGCCATGAGGGGTTCGGCCAACTTACACCTTCCCTGACCGTGAGCTCATCTTCGCCCACGAACCTTACTGGTTGTAGTGTTGGTCTCAAGACCGCTTTAGGCCTGTAGAGTTGATCGTGGTCGTGTTTTTCCAACTAAAGGAGTGTTTGGCCGGTTATGGTGGCTGAGTCGAACAAGAACAAGTAGAAACCCTAATACCCGAACTTTCTCATGGCTCATACCTCGAATTTCGGTGGACAAAAGTTCAGATCTGTTGTACTTCCTTGTAGAGGAGGTTGAGAGCTACGCGTGGACACCAAGAACGCGCGATTTGGTCCACGAACGAGGGAGATATGAGACTTTGAAGGTGGTTTATGGTGGTGGAGAGGTGGTGACTGGAAATGTGGCTAGAGAGAGAGTGTGGGTTGTGAAAAATGAGAAAAAGCTCTCATTTAGGGCTTTTATATCACGTGTGGTGTTCCGGTTCGTTTCGGTTGCTCGGTTCGCGTTTTCGTCGCGTATCCGGATTTTACGCGTAATTAAATTGTAACAAATAAAGGAAAGTTTATTTTAATTATTTGATGAGTTTCAAAATTGTAAAATGTTAATTATTTTATTTTATTAAATTTATTATCGCTCGTGTCGTGTTTCGTTTCCGTTTGTCAGATCGCGTCACTTACGCGCGTCTTCGTACAGAGCGCTGACTGTACGAACACGATCGTACGTTTCACTTTCTGATTTGGTTTTCTACTTATCAGTTATCGTTCAGAACGTTAAACTCACAGATATGTTTGTGTGAATCGTCACCCACGCAAACACGCTGTCAGTTTATTATTCCGAAACGACACTGCAAATATGATCTGAATTGTGTTTCCTCACTGTCGGACTCAACTACTCATCCTGTTATCACATTGTTTTCACATTGAATTGTCGGTCATCTGATTCCTGTCATCTATGGATATCAGATCGCAACCGACTTGTTATTGTTATTCGTTTGAACATTGTTGTTTCTCTTGAGTTGTTGTATTTACTGTATTTAAGTTTTCACTTAAACACATACAACTGTGGTTTGTTTTCTGAGTTCTGTTGTCACACAACTGTTTACGTACTGTATTTACACACAGTAAATGGTGAAAGTACACACACCGTACGGACTTGCCCAACGGTTGGTACTAGTTGTCACAACTACCCATATACTCACCGGCTCTCCTTATGAGTTAATGGTTGTAAATTATGTTTAATGTCTAGGGGAAGCAATTTTATTTGAAACGGACGTTCATTATCACATAAATATAATTTTATAAACAGTTTATGGAGCATGCTTTCAGTATCCCAAAACAGTAAAAAGAAAAGGGATCACATGAACTCACCTGTGCTAGCGATGGGGTTTGGTTAACTGATGATTGAATGGTTTGGTGGTTTGCCTTGATTGGTTCAATTGCCTAATATATGTTTAGAATTTTTAGTATATAATCATGCCATAATTATTGATGTGCTAATGTTTCTTATGCAATATTATCAACTTACATCGTGTAGTTGTATAGTTAACTACATGCCAATCTTCAAGAGTTTAAGTGTTTAACAATTATACATACATACATACATACATACATATATATATATATATATTTATATGATTATAAATAGTTTTAGGTAAACATAGTTTGCAAGTGTTTTAAATAAGTAGTTGTATGATGATTAATATTTTTAAATAGTTTAATAGGAATTTGCAATATCTAATATAGGTTTTATAAATTTATAAAAATTTTCCTATTTATTTTTATCAGTAAAGGGTCTGGGTAAATTGATATTTAACCATTGCTTATTATTTTTATACATGGATATTATATAAAATTTCATTTTTATTCATTTTAAATCCTTCAAAAATTCACTTTAAAGGATTCAGGTCGCTAAAAATTCCGAAACTTTTTGTACAAAATAATAAATGTGTCCTTACACTACTGTAAAAATTTCAGAATTTTTAGAGGTTGTTTACTATTTTAAATGATTTTTATACTGTTTAATATACAAAATATCTAAATAAATATTTAACAGTTCCTAAAAATTACAAAATTCTTACTTGAACATCACAATATGATTTACGTTCTGTGAAAAATATTTATCTAAATATTTGGATGGTATCGAATTAAATTCGCATTTTTAGGCTTTATTAACATATTAAATGACAAATAACTATATTAAATCATAAATTTTTAGTTTTAACAATTTTTCCAGGTAATACACATATATTATGACTGAAATAAATTACAGTTAGAATTTCTATTACACAGAAGCAATTTTTACCGATTTTACCAACTTTTATAGCGATTTTATAAAATCCATAACTTATTTTTGGTGCATCAATAAATACCCCAAATTTTTATGTAATTATTTGATATTATTATGGACCTGTTTTGGTCATCACTTCATCCAGTAAGTTTGAATAGGTAATGTTTTCGATTTTATGATCTATTTATACATATAAACCAAGGTTTTAGTTAAATAATCACCATGCAATGCTTATATATTCATGACCACTTTATTTCAATATTATTTTCAAGTTTATTATGACAATATAACCTGTCCAAAAATCATGACATACATATTTATTATTTCAAGTTGCATATTCCCACTTTTACATACATGCATGTATAGGTTTTAAGCTTTAGAGGGGTGAAATCATACCCTTGTGTTGTGAACTTGTGAGCAACGTCTCGAGATGATTCTTAGTGTGGTTAGGACCTATAAAATTTGTAGAAGGGTTTGTAGGGATTATTAGAGGTACAAAATGGAAGTCATGATTTTCCAAGCTCAAGAATTTACACATGCAAAACTTGCATGTGTATGCATGGCTCTAAGTACTCGTCCCCTAATGGATTTTTTTCTGTTTACATTAGATTAAGAATCGTTTCTTTTGAATCTTTACGGGTTATAATACCAAAAATTGTAGTTTTTTTTAAAGAGATGTCGAGTTTTTCACACATGCATGTGTGTTCTCGTGACTATGGCAACATAACCTCCTCATGATTATGATAAAAATAGTTAAAGATCGAGTACTCAGGGGCTGTTAAGAGTTTAGTTGGAAGGAAGAGTAGATAGGACATGATTTTTGAGAGTTTACGATTATCCAACTAACCGTTGTGCCGACCTACTCCTTGTCTCACGTTGAGAGCTTGTAGTGGCCTTCAATCCGTCGCTCCTTGGCTTCCAAAGTGGGCTGGTCTTCGTCGATGATGAGAGAAAAGGAAGAGAGGGAGAGAGACTTGTGTGTTTTCAAATGAGGTAAGGTGTGATGTGTGTGGGTGTTGTCAAATATAGAGAAGGGATAGGGGGAGAGAGAGAGCTGGTCAAGCAAAAGAAAACGGGAGGAGAGGGATTGGGGAACCGGTTTTTGGGATAGAGAGGAGGAAGGGATTGGTTGAAAGTGAGGAGAGGGTGTGGGATAGTGTATAATTTTTGTTGTCTTGTGGTTGTGTATATATGTATACCGTGAATGTATGTGTATAGATATATACATATATGTTGTTTTATGGTTTGAATTAGTGTGTGTGTCGTGTGCATGCATATCATTTTTATGTGTGTGTGTCTCACGCATGCATGTATATATATATATGCATATGTAATGTAGGGTTTGATTTTTATGCATGTATGTATATAAAATCGAAATGTGTACATATATATATACACGTATTGTTATGGGTCGTGTATATATATATATGTAATGTAAAGAATGTTGTTTAATTGATGTTGTCATGCACACATAATATAATTTTCATTAATTTAAGTGTGCACTAATATTTATATATGAATGTACATGTGTATTTATGGTTTCATTTTTGTGTTATAGGGTAAAGTCTTATAATACCTTGTTAATGTTTCACCCATTTGGGTCGTCATAATTATTTGTAAGGATACAAATTTCTTGTAACACTTGGATTGTTACGTAAAATTTTTTAATATAATTCACTTGCTTCTAACCTTTATGGCATGTGTACTTTATTGCTCTCAACTAATGACATATTTCTCTACTTAATGTTTCCAATATGTGTGTCTATCAAATCATGTTAACAGAATGCGTTGTAATTAAAGTTTTAATATAAACCTGGTTCATGTGTTGTCACAGTCTCCCCAACTTATAGAAATTTCGTCCTCGAAATTTGATTTGTCGTAGTCAACTCGTAGCTTGAAACAGTTGAGGGTACTTCCTACGCATCTCTGATTCTTTTTCCCAAGTAAACTCAGGTCCTCGTTTGGAATCCCAACGTACTTTTATAATTGGTATCTTACTAGGCCTCAACTTCTTGACTTGTCTGTCCATGATTTCCACAGGTTCCTCCATGAGTTGTAATTGTTTATTGACCTTTGCCTCTCGGTAAGGTATGATAAAACGTTCGTCCCCCAAACATTTCTTGAGGTTTGACACATGGAACACGTCATGTATTCCTTCTAATTCCAATGGGAGTTCTAGCTGATAAGCTACAAGTCCCACTCGTGCCAAAATTTTGAAGGGTCCAATATATCGGGGGTTCAACTTCCCACGCTTGCCAAAGCGTACTGTACCCTTCCATGGTGCTACCTTTAGCATGACTTTGTCTCCCACACTGAACTCCAAAGGCCTTCGTCTCTTATCTGCGTAGCTCTTCTGTCGGTCTTGAGCAGCCTTCATGTAACATCACTGTACTTACAGTCGTCTGTACATCCGTATGATTGTACTGTTACGACCTGAGATTTTGTAATTATTAATATTGATACATTATTTGATGATTATCACTGTTACTGGTATACATGTTTAGAACATATTATACGCGTAAACCCTGGAAAGTTTAGTTGTAACTCAACTAAACGGAACCAGAGAGTTTATCGCAGTCATATTGTTGATGATTATGGATTTGGGTTGGAATGGAAAGGAATTAGGAGTTGTTATGGTTTGGTTGCTAAACATAGTCAAGGACACATGGTCATGGTTTATCGAAATAGCGGTGGGACGGTGTAGGGGAGGTTGCGATCTACCTCTGCATATGCCCTATACATATGCATATTTCGGTCTATCATGGATGTGTCAGTGACTTGGTTTAGTGGGTTTTGGATTGGGATTATAATATTCAAGTTAATAAATAATGGAAGTACAATTGGAAATGAATACGCGATGGTGAGGTTACAAACATAAATTAAGTGCGAATATTAATTCAGAAATATTAACTTAATAATGTATTCGCGTGGGTGACGATTCACATGAATATAATTGTTAAGAATAATATTCTGAAACGATATTCCATAAATCGTAAATCAAATCGAAATACGATACGAGCGTTGGATTCGCAAAGGTGACGATCTTTACGAATACGTACACGAGTAACGTGTTTCGACGAGATAACAAAATAATAATTTACGATAATAAAATAAGAGAAATAAATTAAAAACGTTTATTAGGAATCACAACTTAAAACAAAACCAGATAAATCGTTTTAATTAAATGAATGAATTAACGTAAAAGAAGCGGAATCGGTTTACTAAACAATTTATTTAAAATCATTTTATTTTAACGAAAACTATTCATTTAAACGTTTTACGTGTTAAATGTGTTTTACATTAAAAACCGAACATTCGATATATATTATCGCGATAAAAACGAGACCGAGCACGCGGGGAGTGTCCGGACTATAAAATCTATGATCTTCTTCTTTCTCCTCACTTTGAAAAAACCATTCTCTCTCTAAAAACATAGATTCGTCACTTTCTCTCTCTAGAAACTTCTCTCTACGATATCTCTCTCGTCTCTCAACGGAATTGCAAGATCTTGGCGCCCACGCGTTCGTGTGATCGAGGGGAACAAGAGGATACGAAGAAACCTTACATTTGATCGAAGAATCGAGGTAGATCTGGGTTTTTACTTTTGGGTTTACTAAAGAACTACATGTGTTCATGACCACCAACTGTTAAAAACGAATTTTCGAGTTTTCTACTTGTTAATCGGGTTAGTCTTTATCTGTGGAAGCCTTAGACGCACCTGTAATCACATAGGAGCTGATGGTGTTAAGGATGAACAGCAAGGTTTGGTCCAGGGGCTGCTCGAAGCATGGGTTCGCCGAGATTAGGGTTACCGAACCTACAGGGTTCGCCTAATCTAGCTATGGTCGAATTGCTGGAGTCCCGAACCTTCTTCTCCTCCTCTCTAGTTCTGAACCTTCGATAAATCCCACGAACCTCAGCAGGGTACGAACCCTCTTGCATATCAGCCGAACCCCTACAACTCAGCCGAACCAAATGGTTCGTGGGTTGTAGGAGCGAACCTTCACAGCAACCGGCGAACCTTCCTGGTTAGCCGAACCCTAGACCTAGCCACAGCCGAACCATGGAAACCCTTGTAGCGAACCCTGCTGTGCAGATGGACCATAGGACGGCCGAACCTTCATGCATGGGTCACAAACCTAACCACACGAACCCATGTTCAGCGAACCTAAGGGAAGAACCTGCTCTTGACCGAACCTATTTAATCCGAGCGAACCTTAGGGCGGGGTTAAGGGGAAACAAACCTAGGGTTTGCATGCAAAAAGGTTCGCTGGCCTTAGGGGTTACCGAACTTGAACCTCCTTTGGGATTAAGAGTGAGACCATATAAACTTATACAAATCGAGATGAGCAAAAAGGGTGGGAGTTAAACACACTCATGCATGCATGGCTACTTTAGACCACCACCTTTATGGTATATATACATGGAATTTAAATTATGAGATAATATGGATTGAATATTTTGTGGGAATAACTTGAATAGGATTTCATTTAACTTAAAGTGGACTTTAAAATTTAAGTAATGATAATGGGGTTAGGTAATCATGTATGTATGTGTGAAGGTGTGTATGGATAAAGATAATATCTTCTTTAATTTACTTATCTATGATAAGTAAACATATGAGTCACGAGGAATTATCAACTGTGTAAATAACTTAAACTAACAAGGTTAGGTGATCTCTTCTATGATAATCATTTAAAAAGCCTCGGGTGTACAACTAAACTTAGAGTAGATAAACGAAGTTAACGAAACACTTGATCATAAAGAGTAAACACTTATGGACAGTTAAATTAATGAAATTACCCATACTTATAAACACAAGCACACCATAATTATAGGTTGATTGAGTTGATCTGATTCTCATACGCGAGCGTGCATACTTCTAAAACACCGAATTTAAGGAACTCAGGTGAGTTCTCATACCCTCCCTTTCTTTTAAACTATTTTGTTTTGAAACTCGGAGGTGAAACATGTATACCTATTTATATATTGACTTGATAACACAGGGATGACACTTATTTATTTGTATGAGATCCATAGTTATGGATCGTCATATTCCATGAGTTGTTACTAATGACTTTGGTCATCCGTACCGACTGCATGTATTGTCACTATTCCATGAGTTGAAGCTAATGACTTTGTGTCTTCTGCAACGACTGCATGTATTGTCACGTGGATGTTTCCACAACTCCGTGTATTCGTTGTGGTTGACTTCGGTCTTCCTCAATGTTTGCGTGTATTGTCACGTGGATGTTTCCACAACTCCGTGTGTCGTTGTCATTGACCTCGGTCATATACAATGATACATGTATGGTCACTTACATAATTGAGAACATTGATGGATTATTATTGGTTGACTGAACATATGAGTGGTTTATTATGATTCATGGATATATGTGGTTATGTGTTTGGATTGTGTGTTTGATTGTGAATTTGGTTATTGTGTTGGATTATCTCACAGGTGTTCATGCGGATGTTATCAAGAAAATATAGACTCTTGAAACCCTTTTGAAAAACATTTGTTTTAAAAATAAAACTTATGATTACTCACCAACTACTTTGTAGTTGACACTTGATTTTTACATGTTTCAGGTAATGAGGCTAAGTAGGTTGATGAAGATGGAACCTACACTTTGGACATCATCATATAGGATCTTGGACTTAGCTAATTAACTGAAATTCTGGCGATGTGAATTTAGTTAAATAGTTAATTCTCTTTTGTATTTGATGTAACTATTTCATGATGAACATGATTTTTGTGTAATTAATTTAGTTGATTGAATGATATATGATGATTTGATTTAGATGCCCACGAGCTTTTGAACAATCTACACATCCCTCATGGCATCCCGACATTTCCGCCATCGGTCGGGGTGTTACACTTCATTATTTCTTTGATTTTATGAATCTTATCAGTATTTTCTTGAACAATTTCAGGCCCGGTTAATTGACTTTCACCTATTTCATTCCAACACAGCGGTGATCTGCATTTTCTCCCATATAGTGCCTCAAACGGTGCCGCTTGGATACTAGTATGGTAACTGTTATTATAGGAGAACTCAACCAATGGTAAGTGTGTATCCCAACTTCCTCCGAAATCTATTACACATGCTCTCAGCATGTCCTCCAATGTCTGGATAGTCCTTTCACTTTGCCCATCAGTTTGAGGATGGTAGGCTGTACTTAATTTCAATTTGGTTCCCAGAGCTTCCTGAAGAGTTTGCCAGAATCTTGACGTGAAACGACTATCTCTGTCCGAGATTATTGATATAGGCATTCCATGTCTTGACACAATTTCATTCATATATATCTTTGCTAACTTATCCATTTTGTAGTCTTCCCTTATGGGTAAGAAATGTGCCGTTTTTGTTAACTTAGAAATAGGCAAACCTACATGTTAGGTGAACTTAGACATTAGGCGAACCTAATGGTCCAAGGGAACTAGAGGCCACTTCACTCAAAATTATCCTACCTAGGATAAGGGTTGTGAAGTGAGACTATGGTAAGATACATGATACACCCTAAATGCTAACAAGGGCATAATCGTGGTGCAATGGAACAGTGGTGGGACGGTGTAGGGGAGATTGCGATCTACCTCTGCATATGCCCTATATATAAGCTTGTTGCATTGCATCGGGAGGTTGTCAGTGTTGGTATAGGGTGGGGGATGTATGGAACTTAGGAATATTTAGCTAGCATTTGCTTACATACTCTGCTATTGATCTTTTTAACCCAGGCCACCCGAATTTTTCTTTTATCTCATGGTACATCTTGTCACTTCCAGGATGTACTGAGTATCTAGACTTACGGGTTTCTTCCAGAATTACTTCCCTCATGCCCCCATGTAGAGGTATCCATATTTTTCCTTTGAATGTCTTCAATTTTCCTTGATCTTCTTCATCAAATTGTTTCTCGATTCCAGTTAATGACTCTTCCTTTAGCTTTTCCTTGGTCAAGGCTTCCTGTTGAGCGCTACGGATCTTTTCCTTCAAGTCAATTCCTACTGTCATCTTTAGGGCTTTTACTCTTAATGGAATCACTCTTTCTTTCCGACTCAAGGCGTCTGCTACCACATTTGCCTTTCCCGGATGATACCGGATTTCACAGTCATAATCACTTAACAACTCTACCCATCTCCTTTGCCTCATATTTAGTATTTTCTGATCGAGTATATGTTGTAAGCTCTTGTGATCAGTGTAAATTACACAATTTGTTCCATATAAGTAGTGTCTCCATATCTTTAAAGCAAACACTACAGCTCCTAACTCTAAGTCATGGGTGGTATAGTTTTTCTCGTGTGTTTTCAATTGTCGTGATGCGTATGCAATTACCTTCTTTCTTTGCATCAACACACAACCCAGTCCCATTCTAGAAGCATCACAGTAGACCACGAAATCTTCGGTTCCTTCTGGTAAGGATAATATAGGTGCCCTACACAAGTTTTACTTAAGTGTGTCAAATGCTTCTTGTTGTCTTTCTCCCCATTCAAAGGTCACTTTCTTCTGTGTTAAAGTAGTTAAAGGTAGTGCTATCTTTGAAAAATTCTCAATAAATCTTCTGTAATAACCGGCCAATCCTAAGAATTGCCTTATTTCGGTAGGAGTTCTTGGTGTCTCCCATTCTTTTATAGCCTCTATCTTTGAAGGATCTACTTGTATTCCTTCTTCATTTATGATGTGTCCCAAGAACTATACATCTCTCATCCAAAATTCACATTTGCTCAACTTAGCGTATAACTTTTCCTTCCTTAAGAGTTCCAGCATCTTTCGTAGATGCTCCTCATGATCTTTCACACTCCTTGAGTATATTAGTATATCATCAATGAATACAATCACGAATTTATCCAAATATGGTTTACACACCCAGTTCATGAGATCCATAAACACAGCAGGTGCGTTTGTAAGTCCGAAGGGCATCACCATAAACTCATAATGTCCGTAACGAGTTCTGAAAGCGGTTTTAGGAACATCCTCATCCCTAACTCTCAATTGATGATATCCTGATCTTAAGTCAATCTTTGAAAAATAGCTTTCCCCTTGAAGTTGATCAAACAAGTCGTCGATTCTTGGGAGTGGATAACGATTCTTTATAGTAACTTTGTTCAGCTCTCGGTAGTCGATGCACATTCTCAACATCCCGTCTTTCTTCTTCACAAATAATACTGGGGCTCCCCATGGAGAAAACCTCGGCCTTATGAAACCTTTATCCATCAGCTCTTGTATTTGAATCACCATCTCTTGCATTTCGGAAGGTGCTAAGCGATAAGGTGCTTTAGCTACTGGTGCTGCCCCGGGTATCAAATCAATTCGGAATTCCACTTGTCTTGGTGCTGGCACTCCCGGTAACTCTTCCGGGAATACATCTAAATATTCAGATACATTTGGTATTTCCTTGGGTACTGCATCTTCTTTCTCGGTGACCACATAGGCTAAGTAAATCATGTTTCCCTTCCTTGAATACTTCTCCGTCTTTGCATACGAAATGATGCGCGGTAATTCTCTAACCTTATGGCCGATCACTATTATCTTCTTATCATTAGTTAAGGGGATTGTCATAATCTTATGTTCACAGTTAAGTTCTACTTATTCATAGCTAACCAATCCATTCCAATAACTATATCAAAGCCTCCTAATTCAATAGGCAATAAATCTATCTTAAACTTTTGTCCTTCCATAATTAGTTCAAAGTCTTTCAACATTTCTTTTATACTTATCACTTTTCCAGTGGCTATCTATACTTCACATATGTCTTTCAAACAAGTAGGTTGTTTATCGAGTAAAGATTGGAATTTTGTTGATATAAAACTAAATGTGGCACCCGTATCAATCAACACACTAGCTACATGATTGTTTAAAAGGAACGTACCCGTTATCATCTCCGGATCTTTCTGAGCTTCAGTTGCGGTGAGTGAAAATGCTCTTCCCGTTGCTTTTTGCGGCTTATCCCTTTTTAATTTCGGACACACATTCCTCAAATGCCCGGTGTCCCCGCATTCATAGCATCTAGCTACATCCTTGACCTGCAATCCTTTAGTAGATGTCCTGCTTTCTTACACTTGTAACAGTTCTTTGGGTTGCATTCCCCTTGATGATGTATCTTGCACTTGTCACACCAAGGACTAGTTCCTAGGTATATTTTCCTTCCTGGTTTGGGTGCAGTCGATTCCTTTGCTTTGCCAAAGTCGTTTCTCCTACCCTCAAATCTCCTAAACTTTTGATTCCCTTTCCTATCATTACTGAGGTCTTGCCACTTCCTCTTGTCACCCACCTTTTCTTGACTTATTTTCCCGCACCTCACTATTTCATCAGTAAGTGTTCCTCCTAGCTCTACTGCCGACTGAAAAGTAGCTGGTCTTGCTGTCCTGACAAACCCCCTAACTTGGGGTGCTAATCCCCAGATGTATCTTCCTATTCTTTTAGTCTTAGGGGTAACCAGGTGTGGAACTAACAACGCCATTTCATTGAATCGATTAATGTACTTGGTATGATCCAACCCAATCATTTCATGTGCCAGAAATTCAGCTTCGATTCTTTCCAGTTCATTAATTGGACAAAACTTTTCAGTAACCAAATCTTTAAAGTCTTTCCACTTCATGGCCTTAATGGTGTTTTGGCCCCTGGTTTTGACAATGGTGTTCCACCATGTTAATGCAGATCCCTGAAGAGAGTGAGTTGCATATTTCACCTTGTTATCCTCCTTGCAATCACTGATGTCTAACACTGCCTCCATATCCTCCAACCATCTAATTGCCCCTACAGCACCATCCCTACCTTCAAAATCTTTTGGCTTGCACGCCATGAAAGTCTTGTATGAGCACCCCTTCCGTTCTTCCATCTCTGCCTGTTAGATCTCTAGTCCTCCTGCTCCGTGAGCATTTTCGTTTTGGTTTTCGATATTCATATCCGCCTTGATCTGAGCTGCAATAGTTGGTATTGCATTCTGGATATGCCTAGTAATAAGATTAGTCATTCTATCCTCCATGTTTCGATCTCCTCCATTTACATTTGCGTTTAGGTTGCCCTCCGGGGGATTCTCTCTATTTTCCACATGGTTAACTGAGTTTTTCGAGGGAGGTGGTGGTGGATTCCTTCTTCGTCCGGCTCGCGGGTTCGGATTCGCTCCCGGATTGGGTTGACCATGGTTTAATCATTGGCTACGTCGAGGAGGCATTCTATATTATAAGTTTCACACATAGAGAAAAATTTATTGTCATTAATTTTTGTTGAGCAATCATTTAAAGCATACCAATGTATCAATTTAGCATAAAAAATATTTATTTAAACAACCAATCAAGAGATAAATATAAATCATTGCATTGTACAAATTTTTTTATCAACCATGAGTTCAATCACTATTCTTGTATCATACCATTACATTACCTTAACAATTTCCATCATTATGCATCATATAATATCAACCAAACAACCAAGTCGGATGCATCATAATTCAATGTTTCATAATCAATCAGTCCATTCACTGCATCCATAATTCAAATCATAAAGTTCTTGGGAAACACTCCCAATAATAACATTGTTTCATAAATAAAAATACTGGGTACGCAGCCCCGAGAATAAAATGTTTCATAATCAATTATAACAAATACAAGTGATAAGGCTCTCAATTCTTCCTGCCGCGGATAGAGTCCCACATGGATGAGAAGAAACCCTTCTTCTTCGATGCCTGATTAGCCACTGGGGATTCCTTAAGCTCCTTACGGTTCATCTCTAGCTGCAAGGTTACGGCTCCCACGTGTCTCTGGAATTGCTCTGCCAGGTGGCTCGCCCTCTTTTCCTGTTCAAACATGGCTGACCATAGCATGAAATTCTCCTCCAGCTGCGGGTTACCCTCCGAATCTCTCTCTCTACTCGGTCCTACCATCTCCCTTCCATACCTCGCAGAGTGCCCTGAGTGTATGCTGTGGCGTGCGGGTTGAGTCACGTGAGGCTCCCCCATACCAGGGTGAAGGGGCCCACACCTCGGTATACGAAATGAGGCAGAGGCTCCTGGCCTTGCCCCCATAACTGGGGTGGGCCTCCTCACTGGTACGTCACTCGGCTCCCTACGGGGTAGTAGGGGCGTCATAGACCTAGTACGAGATCTACTAGGCGTGGATGATGCAGCGTCATCATGCTCCATGGGCTCAGACTCCGAAGACGTGATGTAAGCATCCTCTGGCATAGTGCTGTAGTGTTGAGGAAACTGACGGTGCAATTCTTCACGAACTGCTGGTGGAAAGTCTCTTCTCGCAAAAACCCTGGGTCGGCTCGATGGTCCTCCTTTGCTAATTCCTTTGCCTTTTGCGTCCATTTTCCTGCAATAATTTGTTAGAATATTTGATGATTTAATTTTTCCTAGATTCCTAAAGCAATATTTTCTACTTCCTAAGTATTCTATTTTCTACTTGTCCCAATCTCTCGGTCATAGTCTTAGGTATGCTAAGGCACCTCATTCTTTATAACCTTGGGCTCTGATACCAACCTGTCACACCCCAACTCAAGGAGATTAGGGCACAACGATTGATCTCAAATCATTTAACTAACTTGGCGGAAGCATAGTATAAATAATCCACAGCCCAAAGTAAACTAAAGCAAATAAAGTCTCAACACACAACAATTGTCTAAATTGCCACGCAGGGCCAAATAAAACATTATCCAATAACATAAATTGTTTGCAATTAACTTCATTCTAGAAGCTACACTACGCCTCTAGAAGCTGATCCAGTTCGCCTACTTTTATCATTCAACCTGAAAGACATGCTAAAACACGTCAACTAAAAAGTTGGTGAGAACATGAGTTTAATATTATGACACTATAGTAACAATAATACAATAAAGCATAACACGTGATAATTCAATAACAAAACAACCAACCCTGCTCTATGCTTGGGCATTTGCCTCTTACAATGTTAGCCCATAACATGGTCATTCTAATTTAACTTCCCATTCCGAGACCCGTTCCTGCTCTCGGTGTAAACGTAGCATAAAGAATATATGCCACAACGGTTGACATTAACCTCAGTGGGGTTTCAACCTTAATTTCATAAGGCCACCCTTTCGGGCCACTGTGCATGGGGGATTCCCCAAGTAGTACTACCCATATACTCACCGGCTCTCCTTATGAGTTAATGGTTGTAAATTATGTTTAATGTCTAGGGGAAGCAATTTTATTTGAAACGGACGTTCATTATCACATAAATATAATTTTATAACAGTTTATGGAGCATGCTTTCAGTATCCCAAAACAGTAAAAAGAAAAGGGATCACATGAACTCACCTGTGCTAGCGATGGGGTTTGGTTAACTGATGATTGAATGGTTTGGTGGTTTGCCTTGATTGGTTCAATTGCCTAATATATGTTTAGAATTTTTAGTATATAATCATGCCATAATTATTGATGTGCTAATGTTTCTTATGCAATATTATCAACTTACATCGTGTAGTTGTATAGTTAACTACATGCCAATCTTCAAGAGTTTAAGTGTTTAACAATTATACATACATACATACATACATACATATATATATATTTATATGATTATAAATAGTTTTAGGTAAACATAGTTTGCAAGTGTTTTAAATAAGTAGCTGTATGATGATTAATATTTTTAAATAGTTTAATAGGAACTTGCAATATCTAATATAGGTTTTATAAATTTATAAAAAATTTTCTATTTATTTTTATCAGTAAAGGGTCTGGGTAAATTGATATTTAACCATTGCTTATTATTTTTATACATGGATATTATATAAAATTTCATTTTTATTCATTTTAAATCCTTCAAAAATTTACTTTAAAGGATTCAGGTTGCTAAAAATTCCGAAACTTTTTGTACAAAATAATAAATGTGTCCTTAGGCTACTGTAAAAATTTCAGAATTTTTAGAGGTCGTTTACTATTTTAAATGATTTTTATACTGTTTAATATACAAAATATCTAAATAAATATTTAACAGTTCCTAAAAATTACAAAATTTTTACTTGAACATCACAATATGATTTACGTTCTGTGAAAAATATTTATCTAAATTTTTGGATGGTATCGAATTAAATTCGCATTTTTAGGCTTTATTAACATATTAAATGGCAAATAAATTACAGTTAGAATTTCTATTACACAGAAGCTATTTGTACCAATTTTACCAACTTTTATAGCGATTTTATAAAATCTATAACTTATTTTTGGTGCATCAATAAATACCCCAAATTTTTATGTAATGATTTGATATTATTATGGACCTGTTTTGGTCATTACTTCATCCAGTAAGTTTGAATAGGTAATGTTTTCGATTTTATGATCTATTTATACATATAAACCAAGGTTTTAGTTAAATAATCACCATGCAATGCTTATATATTCATGACCACTTTATTTCAATATTATTTCCATGTTTATAATGACAATATAACCTGTGCAAAAATCGTGACATACATATTTATTATTTCAAGTTGCATATTCCCACTTTTACATACATGCATGTATAGGTTTTAAGCTTTAGAGGGGTGAAATCATACCCTTGTGTTGTGAACTTGTGAGCAAGGTCTCGAGATGATTCTTAGTGTGGTTAGGACCTATAAAATTTGTAGAAGGGTTTGTAGGGATTATTAGAGGTACAAAATGGAAGTCATGATTTTCCAAGCTCAAGAATTTACACATGCAAAACTTGCATGTGTATGCATGGCTCTAAGTACTCGTACCCTAATGGATTTTTTTCGGTTTACATTAGATTAAGAATCGTTTCTTTTGAATCTTTACGGGTTATACCAAAAATTGTAGTTTTTGTTAAAGAGATGTCGAGTTTTTCACACATGCATGTACATGCATGTGTGTTCTCGTGACTATGGCAACATAACCTCCTCATGATTATGATAAAAATAGTTAAAGATCGAGTACTCAGGGGCTGTTAAGAGTTTAGTTGGAAGGAAGAGTAGATAGGACATGATTTTTGAGAGTTTACGATTATCCAACTAACCGTTGTGCGACCTACTCCTTGTCTCACGTTGAGAGCTTGTAGTGGGGTTCAATCCGTCGCTCCTTGGCTTCCAAAGTGGGCTGGTCTTCGTTGATGATGAGAGAAAAGGAAGAGAGGGAGTGAGACTTGTGTGTTTTCAAATGAGGTAAGGTGTGATGTGTGTGGGTGTTGTCGATTATAGAGAAGGGATAGAGGGAGAGAGAGAGCCGGTCAAGCAAAAGAAAAAGGGAGGAGAGGGATTGGGGAACCGGTTTTTGGGATAGAGAGGAGGAAGGGATTGGTTGAAAGTGAGGTGAGGGTGTGGGATAGTGTATAATTTTTGTTGTCTTGTGGTTGTGTATATATGTATACCGTGAATGTATGTGTATAGATATATACATATATGTTGTTTTATGGTTTGAATTAGTGTGTGTGTCGTGTGCATGCATATCATTTTTATGTGTGTGTCTCACGCATGCATGTATATATATATGCATATGTATTGTAGGGTTTGATTTTTATGCATGTATGTATTTAAAATCGAAATGTGTACATATATATATACACGTATTGTTATGGGTTGTGTATATATATATATATATATGTAATGTAAAGAGTGTTGTTTAATTGATGTTGTCATGCATACATAATATAATTTTCATTAATTTAAGTGTGCACTAATATTTATATATGAATGTACATGTGTATTTATGGTTTCATTTTTGTGTTATAGGGTAAAGTCTTATAATACCTTGTTAATGTTTCACCCATTTGGGTCGTCATAATTATTTGTAAGGATACAAATTTCTTGTAACACTTGGATTGTTACGTAAATTTTTTTAATATAATTCACTTGCTTCTAACCTTTATGGCATGTGTACTTTATTTCCCTAAACTAATGACATATTTCTCTACTTAATGTTTCCAATATGTGTGTCTATCAAATCATGTTTACAGAATGCGTTGTAATTAAAGTTTTAATATAAACCTGGTTCATGTGTTGTCACATTAAGCATACAAGTTTATAGCATTCGCATAGATTAACTGATGACTAGTAGGGGTTGACACACAGGTCAACACGCGGCTGTCAATCAGTCTGTAGTCTGAGCATTCCAAGTGTATCACGCATTCAAGTGTTCAAGTATTCCAAGCATAACAAATATTCACGTGTTTCAAGTATTCCAAGTATATCAAATATTCAAGTGTTTCAAGCATATCAAGTATATCAAGCATTCACGTGTTTCGAGTATTTCACGCATGTAAGTCTTCATAGCCCTTTTAAGCGAATAATTCTTTCTAAGCATATAAGTTTTCAAGTTTAAGTTTAAACAAATAAGTGTAAGTGTAAAACGAATTAACATCTAGACTAAGTGTGTAAGATCTTAGCCTTTAAAATAATTGTTTAAGGAATTAGTAATTAGAATATGTACTTATAGTATTAGTTTTCGAAACGAGTGTATCAAGTATTAGCGTTTAGTGTAAGTGTTTCAAAGCCTTAGCATCGAGTATGTAGTTTAAGCATAGAGTTTATAATATAAACTTTAAACGTATAGTTTAAGCACATAGTTTATCGCATAAGCATTTAGCCTAAAGTTTAAGAGTAAAGTTTATAGCACAATCATCGAGCGTATAGTTTAATCTAAAGTTTCATAGCATAAGTATCAAGCATAAAGTTTAAGTATTAAGTTTATGTCATAAGCGTCAAGCATAAAGTTTAAGCATCTCGAATAAATATAAACACATTTATTTAAAACATTTCAATATCTGTTTAAAATGTATAACATGCTTCTCAGTCCCGAGGTAAACCAAATATGTTTGAAAAGGGACAAATGAACTCACCTTGTGTTTGAAGTGGTTGACTAAGTATAAACAAGAGTGTACGCGCTCGTCGTAGTGTTCGTTGTTGTGTTCAAGATCCTGTATTGGGTTCATGTCATTGTATCTTATAAGTATTTGTTGTAATGATTCGTGTGCGTGTAAGTGTTAGTGTTAACCCGAAAGTTGGCTAACACTATGAGTCTCGGTCTTTATTCGGCCCTATTTGTTTGAGATGTTTATGACACTTAGCCCAAATTAGGTTAATGTTGGCCTTCTTGTTTATTAGCATTGTTATTATAATCAAAGATATTCCAAGTATAAAACTTGAGCTTTGTATGAAGGGTTAATAACCCTTAACATCTTGTAAAAAGTTTTGTTTGATTTTTGTTCTATTGTTTTCCACTTTGAAGCCACTTGTCAATATTTTCAACTATATTGTTTCAAGATTTATGAACCTAAGTCCAAAACCTTGCCACTTTTGTAGTAATTTAGTTTGATAATCCCATATATTATCATAATCAAATTGGTTGAGTGTGTTAGGTTGTCTCTTTTATCATGTGGGCCGAACGTGGGGTTAGTTTTGGGCCCGAACTTATTGGGCCGAATGATTTAGCCTGGATAGTCACAATGGGCCGAATAGGTGATGTTGGGCTAGACACTGCAGTGGACCGAAGTTGGAGGTTTGTGCCTATTAATTGGGCTTTAAGTTGGATCAACACATTTTTGGACCACAAAAGTGTTGGGCCGATTGAATCCATGATGGACCAAGTAATTGACTATGGGCCGAATGTATGGGCTATGGGTTTTCTATTTGGGCTGAACAAGGAATGGGCCCGCTCAACTCACTAGGCCTGTTAATGGGTCTAAATCCATGTCACAACTACATGGCTACTATGGGCCGGTGCATTGTTTGGGCTGCAGACATGTTGCTGGGCCTGTAAGCACAATGGGCCAAATAATCCCAATGGCCAAAGCTTGTTACATCGCATAAAGGTGGCTAAAACAAGAGTTTGGGTCGATAGGATGTTGGGCTGGAATAAGATTCAGCTGAGAAGGAAATGGATTAAATCCCCATCTCAGCGAACCTTGTGAGTTGTGTAGTATAAGGTTCGGCCAGGCTGATCCGGCGAACCTTATGGTTCGCTCCTATGGAGGTTCGGCTGCATGCAAGGGTTCGTGAGTGAATGGTTCGCAGCACAGGTGGTTCGACCATGAGTAAAAGGTTCGGCCGGGCATGCATCAATAGGTTCGGCCATCTGGAAATGGTTCGGGGGTCTACCAGTTGGTTCGCCAAAGTAGCAGAGGTTCGCCACTCAAGTCTGCGTGGGTGAGGTTCGCGAAAAGATAACAGGTTCGGCTGAGTTGGTTTCCACCGAACCTGTAAGCGCTCATCACCATCATTCATCTTCGAACCATCGGTTTAGCCATTCCCATGATGTTGTTACAAGCAGACATGTCCTTGAGGGGTGTGGGTTCGAAGGAGAAGCTTAAGGTCCGGTTGTGTGTGTGTGTCGAACCATAGTTAACAAACCCTATTTTTCGTGTAAATCAAGCTTAATTACCTCAAAAACAGCTGAACGACTTCGTAGATTGGTTGTACTTTCTTGTAGAGGATGACGAGAGCTTCGCGTGGACACCATAAACGCCCGATTTCGTCTCCAAACGAGTGAGTTATGAAGCTTTGAAGGGTGATTCTCCTTAGAGAGAGAAAGTGACGGCCAAAGAGTTTTAGAGAGAGAGAGAGGCTTGAATAAAATGAGGTGAAAGCCTCATTTTGGGCTTTAAATACCCCGAGGGTATTCGGGTTCGTTTAGTTTGCTCGGTTTTCGTCTCCGTTGCGTTTCCAGATCGTCACGTGCGTAATTACGTAATTGAAATAAAAGACTTATTTTAAGATGTTTAGAAGGTGGTTATTTCTAGTAATTATTTTTATATCTGTTTTTCTTGAATTATTCATCGTAATTAATTATTTTACGCGTTTTTATTTAAAGTAGTTTCTTTCGCGAATTTTACGGATTTTTATTAAAATAGTTTCCTTTTAATTTATTTCAGATGCGTTTCAAAATTGTAAAACAGAAAATATTATATCTCCTTAAATTTATTATCGTTCGAATCGTCTTTGTTTTCATTTCGTCAGAAAACGTCACTTACGCGCGTTTCCGTACAGGGCACTAACTGTACGAACACGATCATACGTTTCACTTTTTGATTTTGTTTTCTACTGTTCAGTCATCATTTCAGATTGTTAAACTTTCAGATCTATTCGTACAGATCGTCACCTATACGAAAAATTCGTCGGTTTAGCATTCTGTAACAATAACTGTTATGGTTTTGTTCTGTTTATCCTCGCATACGTTTATACCTAATAATAGCAAATCAAACATGTATACATCTATTCATTGTTGTCTGATGTGTTTCTGACTGTTTAAACCATAAGGTTTAAATCAAGATTTCAGAAACATAGTATAATAGTTTGTTTTTAGCATTGAATGTTAATAGCTTCTAAGAGATTTTCCTAGTTTGTAACTGGATTACTATGCAAGTCACTGTTCAGTTTACTGTTCCGGTAACGATTCCGGCACAGATGTCACAGTCTCCCCTTGTTAAAGAAATTTCGTCCCGAAATTTAAAAGTTATCATGGGTACAACTTTCTTTGTAAACAAGTGGAAAAACTTTTGTATGATGTAAGGCTCTTACGCTCCCAAATTAAATTATGGGTCGCGTCTGAGATTTCTTATGTATAGCCTCAGAGTTTTGATATTCTTATTGCTCATAGTTGTCTTACTGCTACGGTTTGCTACTTAACTGCTTAATTCTACCACTTTGTTGTTCGAAACAAACTGATGCTATGAGCATCAACTGTTGCACAACCTTGGTGTTAGCGGTAGTTTCCTACTTATGTCATATACGTTTATTGAGGATTCTTTCATTGTTTCTATCACAATAAAAGAATTCCTAAGTTTTTCCTGAACTACTTATGTGGTTATACTAATAGGAATAAGATAAGTTTCTTATTCATACTAGCACCAAGATAAAATAAACACTTATGAGTTTAAAGGGTGTCACGTACCAGTACCCGTCTCTGGGTCTTGGCGTGCAACAGGAGCTCCTATCATGAAAGCTCTTCCCCTTGGTACTTGATCTCCCGGTTGTGCCCTCTTTGGGCAGTTCCTGGAATAGTGGCCCAGTTCTCCACAGTTATAGCATCCCCGATTGTTGTTGTTGTAGTTGCCAGGGTTTTGTGGTGGTGGCATTGCCATAGCAGCATTGTTTACGGCCGGTGCCGGCGGAGTTCGGCAGTGTTGAACCAAATGGCCTTTTCGGCCACAGTTAGTACACTGCCTACATGGCATTGTGGCAGCATGACGAAATTGACATTGTGCACATTTAGGATGTACACCAGTGTAAGGTTTGCGTGCAGCTTTAGCAGGTACTGCAGCAACTTGATTGAGTGGTGTGGACATCGGGTATTGTTGGATGACTTTTTGCTTCTTCTTCGGTTGTTCCTTTTTAGCTTCACCTGAATCCTTCTTTAAAACTCCTGATGCGACCATCAAATCAGTAAGTTTAGCCGACAGTGCAATAGCCGATTCTACGGTTACCGGGTTTGCAGAAATGACAAGACTCTGAATGCAAGCTGGTAATCCGCCTACATACCTATCTATACGTTTCTCCAGTGTTGGCACCATTTCTGGCACCAAAGCTACCAACTCGTGATAGCGAGTAGTGAATGTCATGTGATCGGCTCCTTTCATCACATGATTTGAGAGTTCCACTTCCATCTTTTGTAGTTCGTGCTTAGGACAAAACTCATTCTTTAGAAGGATTTTGAATTCTGCCCAAGGAATGGCTAGTGCTTCATCTCTACCTCGAGCGTGTATCTGGGAGTTCCACCAGGTTAGGGCACGCTTACTGAATGATCCAGCGACTTAGCGAACCTTATGTCGTTCCGGACAACCACTTATGTCCAGTGTAGTCTCCATCTTCTCTAACCATTGGATCAGTCCAACAGCTCCTTCAACACCGCTAAAGCTTGGCGGCTTGCATCCTACGAATGACTTGTACGAACAGTCTGATGTAGCGCAGGTGTTTCCACAAGTTTCTCCCGTAGTATGCCCGGAGTTGTTACCGTGGCCTTGGATTCTGTTGAGCATCTCCGGGATGATATCCTTTAGCTGGTTAGTCAGCTGACTGCTCGGTAACGTTGCCAAGGCAATAGTAGCAGGATCCAGAACTATAGCTGCAGTCGGGTTTGGAGGAGGGTCCAGTGGAGGAGGAGGCGGCGGTGGTGAATCTGGTGGTGATGGTGTCGACGAGTGAGGTGCAGAAGTCTGTGGTGTAGGTACCGGGGTCGGTTGTCTTCTGGGTGGCATTCTGATTATAACCAAAAGATATTGGTTAGTGCAGTGATCGAATGCAGAAGACACAATGCAAACTTAGATCCTATGTTCTCTACATGAGGGTCCCTAAGTTATAGTCTAGGCCAAACCGTTTAAGTAAATGACCTATTATTCTCTATAACCTTGAGCTCTGATACCAATCTGTCACACCCCGAGCCGGCGGGGTTGGATCGAAGTCCCCGTCGGGCGGAAGGTTCTCGGGGCGCGATATCGTGAATGATAATCGTGATGATCAAATTGTTTACATAGCATCAATGTTAAGAATAATTAAGCACAATAAAACATTAACTAGGATTACAAAGTCAAATTACAAATGTCAATGTTTGGTAATTTAACTAAGTAAACCTATCCAAAAGAATCAAATATATCTATCTTGTATCTATACAAGATATCAAAAGGGATTCGTATAAAAGATGTGCTTCTTCAAAAGTCAACTAGGATCTATATCTGGGCATCCTAGCATGCAATCCTGAATCTTAGCTTAATCATGTGCGTCACCTGAGAAATCATGTAAGAAAACAAAGACAACACAATGGTTGGTGAGTTCATATAGTTTTATGTAAAAATAGTTTGAAAAATCCTTTGAATGACAACCTTAACCTCACCATTAACCACCTATACCATCCGTTTCAGTATGCTTATATATAGGGCATATGTAGGGTCGAACTTATCGTCCGCCCAGCCACCGTCCCACCACATACCAAACCACATGATATATTGTTCCTGATGATAATTAAGTGTTTCATCCTGCATCTCTGATTCATAACAATTGATTCTTAGAATTCGATTACCCTTTAAATGTTTACCTTGATTCCCTGAATGACAACCTTAACCTCATCAACGACCACCTATGCTATCCAACCAGGTATGCTTATATATAGGGCATATGTAGGGGACAAGCCCCAGCCACCGTCCCACCACATACCGGGCTGCTTAACATATTGTTGTTAATGATAATTAAGCATTTCATTCCACTACCTTGATTCCATGACATATGATTCTTAGCATTTGATTACCCTTAAAATGTTTACTTTGATTTCCCCGAAATGACAACCTCAACCTCACTAACAACCACCTATGCTATCCAACCAAGTATGCTTATATATAGGGCATATGTAGGGGACAAGCCCCAGCCACCGTCCCACCACATACCGGGAAGCTTAACATATTGTTGTTAATGATAATTAAGCATTTCACCTCCCAACACTAAGCATTTGATTGTTCTATGAGTAGTTTTGAATTCACTATCGAGGACAACTAAATGAATTAATCCTCAATAACATCAAAATGAATGGACAAAGAAGAACACTGAATGACTAGTAGGGGTTGACTCCATGGTTCAACACGCGATGTCCATTCAGTCCGTCTTACTAGGTCCAGACAACGAAAAACACTGATGACTAGTAGGGCTTGACAAATGTCAAGACGCGATGGCCAATCAGTCTGTCATGCGATGTCTGAGAGCTTAAGCATACAAGTTTATAGCATTCGCATAGATTAACTGATGACTAGTAGGGGTTGACACACAGGTCAACACTCGACGGTCAATCAGTCTGTAGTCTGAGCATTCCAAGTGTATCACGCATTCAAGTGTTCAAGTATTCCAAGCATAACAAGTATTCACGTGTTTCAAGTATTCCAAGTATATCAAATATTCAAGTGTTTCAAGCATATCAAGTATATCAAGCATTCACGTGTTTCGAGTATTTCACGCATGTAAGTCTTCATAGCCCTTTTAAGCGAATAATTCTTTCTAAGCATATAAGTTTTCAAGTTTAAGTTTAAACAAATAAGTGTAAGTGTAAAACGAATTAACATCTAGACTAAGTGTGTAAGATCTTAGCCTTTAAAATAATTGTTTAAGGAATTAGTAATTAGAATATGTACTTATAGTATTAGTTTTCGAAACGAGTGTACCAAGTATTAGCGTTTAGTGTAAGTGTTTCAAAGCCTTAGCATCGAGTGTGTAGTTTAAGCATAGAGTTTATAATATAAACTTTAAACGTATAGTTTAAGCACATAGTTTATCGCATAAGCATTTAGCCTAAAGTTTAAGAGTAAAGTTTATAGCACAATCATCGAGCGTATAGTTTAAGTCTAAAGTTTCATAGCATAAGTATCAAGCATAAAGTTTAAGTATTAAGTTTATGTCATAAGCGTCAAGCATAAAGTTTAAGCATCTCGAATAAGTATAAACGCATTTATTTAAAACATTTCAATATCTGTTTAAAATGTATAACATGCTTCTCAGTCCCGAGGTAAACCAAATATGTTTGAAAAGGGACAAATGAACTCACCTTGTGTTTGAAGTGGTTGACTAAGTATAAACAAGAGTGTACGCGCTCGTCGTACTGTTCGTTGTTGTGTTCAAGATCCTGTATTGGGTTCATGTCATTGTATCTTATAAGTATTTGTTGTAATGATTCGTGTGCGTGTAAGTGTTAGTGTTAACCCGAAAGTTGGCTAACACTATGAGTCTCGGTCTTTATTCGGCCCTATTTGTTTGAGATGTTTATGACACTTAGCCCAAATTAGGTTAATGTTGGCCTTCTTGTTTATTAGCATTGTTATTATAATCAAAGATATTCCAATTATAAAACTTGAGCATTGTATGAAGGGTTAATAAACCTTAACATCTTGTTAAAAGTTTTGTTTGATTTTTGTTCTATTGTTTTCCACTTTGAAGCCACTTGTCAATATTTTCAACTATACTGTTTCAAGATTTATGAACCTAAGTCCAAAACCTTGCCACTTTTGTAGTAATTTAGTTTGATAATCCCATATATTATCATAATCAAATTGGTTTAGTGTGTTAGGTTGCCTCTTTTATAATTTTGGGCCCGAACATATTGTGCCGAATGATTTAGCCTGGATAGTCACAATGGGCCGAATAGGTGATGTTGGGCTAGACACTGCAGTGGACCGAAGTTGGAGGTTTGTGCCAATTAATTGGGCTTTAAGTTGGATCAACACATTTTTGGACCACAAAAGTGTTGGGCCGATTGAATCCATGATGGACCAAGTAATTGACTATGGGCCGAATGTATGGGCTACGGGTTTTCTATTTGGGCCGAACAAGGAATGGGCCCGCTCACTCACTGGGCCTGTTAATGGGTCTAAATCCAAGTCACAACTACGTGGCTACTATGGGCCGGTGCATTGTTTGGGCTGCAGACATGTTGCTGGGTCTGTAACCACAATGGGCCAAATAATCCCAATGGCCGAAGCTTGTTACATCGCATAAGGGTGGCTAAAACAAGAGTTTGGGTCGATAGAATGTTGGGCTGGAATAAGCTTCGGCTGAGAAGGAAATGGATTAAATCCCCATCTCAGCGAACCTTGTGAGTTGTGTAGTATAAGGTTCGGCCAGGCTGATCCGGCGAACCTTATGGTTCGTTCCTATGGAGGTTCGGCTGCATGCAAGGGTTCGTGAGTGAATGGTTCGCAGCACAGGTGGTTCGACCATGAGTAAAAGGTTTGGCCGGGCATGCTTCAATAGGTTCGGCCATCTGGAAATGGTTCGGGGGTCTACCAGTTGGTTCGCCAAAGTAGCAGAGGTTCGCCACTCAAGTCTGCGTGGGTGAGGTTCGCGAAAAGATAACAGGTTCGGCTGAGTTGGTTTCCAACGAACCTGTAAGCGCTCATCACCATCATTCATCTTCGAACCATCGGTTTAGCCATTCCCATGATGTTGTTACAAGCAGACATGTCCTCGAGGGGTGTGGGTTCGAAGGAGAAGCTTAAGGTCCGGTTGTGTGTGTGTGTCGAACCATAGCTAACAAACCCTATTTTTCGTGTAAATCAAGCTTAATTACCTCAAAAACAGCTGAACAACTTCGTAGATTGGTTGTACTTTCTTGTAGAGGATGACGAGAGCTTCACGTGGACACCAAAAACGCCCGATTTCGTCTCCAAACGAGTGAGTTATGAAGCTTTGAAGGGTGATTCTCCTTAGAGAGAGAAAGTGACGGCCAAAGAGTTTGAGAGAGAGAGAGAGGCTTGAATAAAATGAGGTGAAAGCCTCATTTTGGGCTTTAAATACCCCGAGGGTATTCGGGTTCGTTTAGTTTGCTCGGTTTTCGTCTCCGTTGCGTTTCCGGATCGTAACGTGCGTAATTACGTAATTTAAATAAAAGACTTATTTTAAAATGTTTAGAAGGTGGTTATTTCTAGTAATTATTTTTATATCTGTTTTTCTTGAATTATTCATCGTAATTAATTATTTTACGCGTTTTTATTTAAAGTAGTTTCTTTCGCGAATTTTACGGATTTTTATTAAAATAGTTTCCATTTAATTTATTTCAGATGCGTTTCAAAATTGTAAAACAGAAAACATTATTTTTCCTTAAATTTATTATCGTTCGAATCGTCTTTGTTTTGTTTCGTCAGAAAACGTCACTTACGCGCGTTTCCGTACAGGGCGCTAACTGTACAAACACGATCGTACGTTTTGCTTTCTGATTTTGTTTTGCACTGTTCAGTCATCATTTCAGATCGTTAAACTTTCAGATTTATTCGTACAGATTGTCACCTAAACGAAAAATTCGTCGGTTTAGCATTCTGTAACAATAACTGTTATGGTTTTGTTCTGTTTATCCTCGCATACGTTTATACTAATAATAACAAATCAAACAAGTATACATCTGTTCATTGTTGTATGATGTGTTTCTGACTGTTTAAACCATAAGGTTTAAATCAAGATTTCAGAAACATAGTATAATAGTTTGTTTTTAGCATCGAATGTTAATAGCTTCTAAGAGATTTTCCTAGTTTGTAACTGGATTACTGTGCAAGTCACTGTTCAGTTTACTGTTCCGGTAACAATTCCGGCACAGATGTCACATTTTAAGTCGAGTTAATAACTCGGGCCGAATAATTCATTGTGGGTCAAACTAGCATTCGTGGGCCAAGTGTTATACGTTTTGGACCAAACTAAAGTCACATGGGCCTTATAAATGTTGTGGACCGAATATAGGTCTTGGGCCGGTTGTGTGGTGTGGGTCGAAATAATTTCCTTGGGCCAAGAAGAAGTATGGCCGAATAAATTGGATGGGCTTGATGGACTCCCATGGGTCCACTAAATAATTTGGACTGATCCAATTATTATTGGGCCCAACCGATGGGCTGAATAGCTACTGTGGGCCGAGACATGCCACAAGGCCAAAGGCAAAGAACATCTGATCAGCGAACCTTCTACACCCCCTAGGGTTCGTCTAAATTGTTTGCCAACAAGAGGTTCGTGTCTGGTTCAGCCATGGTGGTTCGTGAATGACGGGTTCGGCCTTGACCAAGAGCTTCGCCTAGTAAGGTGTAGGTTCGTATCAATAAAGATTCGGCCATAGGTTCGTCTACATAGGTTCGGCAGTGCTAGGTGGTTGGCAGCAGGTTCGCGTCTAGGAAGGTTCGTCCGCAATAGGGTTCGCCCGATGATGAAATGTTCGGCCACGATGGTTCGCAATACATGGTTCGTCTGACTGGAAAGGTTCGTCTGTGTTCTAACCATGCAGCTTCGTGACCCCAAAGGGATCGGCTGGTGGGTTCGCAACCTTGGTGCAGGTGTGTGACATGGCAGTAATCTGGTTCGGCAATGATGATGACCACAGGAGGTTCGCTTAGAGTGAGGTTCGTCGCCCAAGGCTTGGTGCATCGAAAGTTCGGCTACCAGCCCCGGGTTCGCCCACCTGTTAACCACGAACGTTGTTCATCACCATCATCCTCACCAAGACCAGGTTGTTGCCACTAGTTCTGTTTGGTTAGCAGTAGGTGTTGAGAGATTCTCGAGAGTGTGCGAGGCTCGGGATTGAGTCTAGGGCCGGTTAACATGGCTAGATCGAACATGGGGTGTAAAAAAAAACCCTATTTTCCCAGCCATTCAAGCATCTTTACCTTTGATTTGGTTGGACAAACACATAGATCTGTTGTACTTCCTTGTAGAGGGCTACAAGAGCTTCGTGTAGGTCCAAGAATCATCCAATTTCATTGTGAATCAAAGGAGTTATGAGGTTTTGAAGATCAAATCTTGAGAGAGAGTGAAGAACGAGTTTGTAGAGGGAGATTGGGTAGGTGATGGTGTTTATGAGGATTTAATGCATAGAAATGAGTTTTTATACCCCGCGTGTATTCGTGTTCGTTTTGTTAGCTCGGTTCTTGATTTCGACTCGTTTCCGGCACGTAAACGCGTGTTTTACGAATCTTTCAGGTAGATAGTTTTCTAGGATTATTTTGATGAGTTTCAAAATTGTAAAATATAAAATATTTTATTTCCATTAATTTACTGTTTCGTTTGAGATTTATTCGTTAAACGTCGTCGTTTCGTCAGAAAACGTCACTTACGCGCGTCTTCGTACAGGGCACTAACTGTACGAACACGATCCTACGTTTCACTTTCTGATTTGGTTTTCTACTTATCAGTTATCGTTCAGAACGTTAAACCCACAGATTTGTTTGTGTGAATCGTCACCCACCAAACACACTGTCAGTTTATTGTTAATCTACAATACTGAATTATTATTTTGTATGGGATATTCTCACAGACGGACTCAACTAAAATGCATGTTTTCACATTGTTATTATTGAATTCACTTTGCTTTCGTACTGTGTTTTCGGCCATCTGATTCCTGTTATTTAGGGATATCAGATCGCAACCGATAGGTTATTGTCATTTGTTTGTACAATATTGTTTCTCTTGAGTTGTTGTATTTCCTGTATTTAAGTTTTCACTTAAACACATACAACTGTTTCTTGTTTCCTCGTGTGTTGTTGTTACACAACTAATCAATCACCGTATTTATTCACAGTAAAGGGTTAAACTACACACACCTACGGACTTGCCGGACGATGACGTACTGGATGTCACAGTCTCCCCTTGTTAAAGAAATTTCGTCCCGAAATTTAAATGTCATTGTCGGGTACTACTTTTTCTTTGTATAGGTGGAGATGTTTCGATATCGCGTGTTTCTCATGTTCTTTAGTTTACCTGGATTTGTGTGTAAGAATTCATCAAGTCTGTTTGATGTGATACGGATTCGTTTTCAGTCACCCGACTGCACGATCCATAATGTTCGAGATATCTCGAAGAAATGTATTGTGTGACCTAGTCCCTCTCAATGAGCCTAGGCTTTTGTGTGTCGTTATGTAATGAGTAGACTTAATTTCACTGTTCCTGTCAGTTCAAGAACATCAAGTCTATTGGAAGTATGAGGTAGCTTGGCATCATACTCCATAGCCATTTGTGTAAACTCCCATCATGATATCTAGAGTTGCTTCAACCACATCACGGTTCTTCGTATTCACTATGTTCCTTGTGGTCACGTGTTATTTCTTGTCAGAAGGAATCTCTCATTCCTCCCCTTGTTGAAATGGATCCGTATATTGTCTAGTAGGACAACACTGATGAATCTCGTCGTGAGTGTTCGTACCCCAGTAATGAGATTTATGAACACATCTCTGTTGTGCACGGTAATGACATGAAGGAAGTTCTATTGAATCAAATGACTTCACCCTTATCTGGGGTCAAGCATCCGTTCTGGTGATGGTGTTAACACTATTTGTGTCCCTTGATTTGAATTCCAAAATAATTGTTTGTTCACTATCAGTAAGTGAACATTATGTTCATGTCATTTAATGTAAGAGATATTCTAGTGTTGCCCCAAATGTGAGTACGTTTTAAACCCACTCTAAAGAGGCAACCGATAATCTATACTAGCGTTAAATAATACAACTGCAAAGATTGTAAATAGTAAGCGTACCAGTGTTGGTGTCAGTGTCCTGGCGAGCAGCAGCCGCCCCTATCCTGAATGTTCGTCCCCTCGGTGCTTGCCCTCTCAGTAGCACCCTCTTTGGGCAGTCCTTCGCATAATGTCCTGGTTCCCTGCAGGTGTAGCAGGAAATGCGATCGTTTTGTACAGCGGTCTGTGCCACTGCTTGGTTTGCCCTGTGTTGTGTTGCTTGATTCTTGCAGAATTTGGCCCAATGGCCCATTTTTCCACAATAAGTGCATTGCCTGCACCCTGTGTCAGGTTGATGATGATAGTTGCACTTATTGCAGAATGGAGCCGTGCCAAAATAAGACTTGTGGGTCAGTGGTGGTTGTGTAGGCATTGCTTGTTTGGTAGTGGTGGTCGTTGCGAAATTCTTGGCAACCTTTCGCTTCTTGGTGGAGGGTTGTTCTAGATTCTCAGTAGTTCTAGATTCCGTCTTGAGTACACCAGAAGCAACCATCACTTCAGTCAACATAGCTGACAGTGTGGCAGCCATCTCTAGTGTGGTTGGGTGTGCGGCAATCACATGCCCTTGAATGCAAGGCGGTAGTCCACCGACATACCGTTCAATCCTCTTCTCTAGTGTGGGCACAATATCAGGTGCCAATGTTTCCAGTTCATGAAATCTGGTGGTGAACGCCAGATGTTCAGCTCCCACCATCACGTGGTTCAGCAGTTCTGTTTCCACTTTCTTCAGTTCATTCCTCGGGCAGAACTCGCCCCTCAGTAAACTCTTAAAATCCTCCCAAGGCATAGCCAATGCCTCATCTCTTCCTCGGGTTTGAACCTGAGCTTTCCACCAGGTTAGTGCTCGTTTCTCAAATGATCCTGCAGCATATATCACTCGGTGTTGATCAGGACAACCGCTTATGTCTAGGGTTGTTTCCATCTTCTCGATCCATTGGATCAAGCCGACGGCTCCCTCAGTGCCACTTAAAGTCGGTGGCTTGCATCCTACAAAGTTCTTGTAGGAGTAGTCCTGTTGGTTCCTGATGTTTCCACTGCCTTCCCCGGATGAGTTGCCAGTGTTGTTGCCATTCTGGCTGTTGATCCTGTTCATCATATCAGGGATCACATCCCTCAGTTGACTTGTCAGTAGAGTGGCTAAAGCAATAGTATCCGGATCCAACTCGTGAACAGGCGGTGGCTGTGGAGGTGGAACATGTGGAGGAGGAGGTGGAGGTAGTTGTGTAGGAGAGTCAGATGGTGATGGTGTAGATGAATGCGGAGCTTAGTCTTTTGGTGGCGGCAATAGAGGTGGTTGACTTCTTGGCGGCATTCTGATCATAACCGAAAGAAAATCGGTTAGTGCAGTGATCAGACGCGGAAGACATATGCAAATAGAATCCGTGTTGTATGATTTCTACATGAGGGTCCCTACGTTATAGTCTAGGCCAAACCGTTTAAGCAATATGACCTATATTTCTCTATAACCATGGCTCTGATACCAATCTGTCACACCCCGAGCCGGCGGAAACGAATCGGCTTTCCCATCGGGCGGAAGGTTCCCAGGGCGTGATATAGTTGTGATAATCGAAATGATCAGATTGTTTTCATGGCACATGATATATAAATGAGAAATGTTAACATGACATATGATGTAGAATTACAACGTTAAATTACAATGTTAAGTTCATAATTTAACTAAGTAAATCTATCCAAAAAGAATCACTGAGTTCCTATCTTGTATCTGCACAAGATTTACAAAAGATGATTCATTGTTAGTCATTCAAAAGTATGCTCTACACAAAATGCTGCTAGGTCTTCTAAAAGTCCCCTAGCTATGTTCCTGATGTTTGGTGACTAAACCTGTTCGTAACCTAAGAAAACATGCATTTAAACAAAGTCAACACTAGGTTGGTGAGTTCATAAGTTTAACAATTGAAAACCATTGATTTATTGTCATTCATGTTCACAATGTTACACACAAGTCTTATTTCGGAATGTTTGATTTGTCACTCAATATGTCCTCTCCATAGTTATACTTACAAATAGTATTTCATCCTATCAGTTATGCTTATATATAGGGCATATGTAGGGGAACAAGCCCCAGCCAACATCCCACCACATAACTGATAGAACTCCACACCACTTGTAATTCAACTATGGATACCCATTTCATTTCACCCATAAATCCCCAGATATGATTATCCCACAATTTGTATAAGAGACTTAATTGTCCCTGTTAGCTATTCCTTACGGATTAGCCCGGCATGTATGATACCCTAATATTGAATTAGAGACTTAATTGTATCTGTTAGCTATTCCTTACGGATTAGCCTGGCATGTAAGATATCCTCCTCGATATCTAGAACAAAACTTTATAGTTTATGTAGCTAATCATTTCTGATTAGCCAGGCGTGTAAGACATCCCACTAGGATATCTAGAGCGAGACTAAAGAGTCTCTGTGACTGTCAGTACTGCCTAGTCCGGTCTGTAAGATATCCTCCAGACGATATCTATTTCAATGTAATCTCATATCCTTTAGGTATGTAATTTCTAACTGGTTAGACGTGTAAGGTATTCTCCCCATGATACCTAGATTGAGACATAGTAGTCCCAGTGGTTGTCATTTCTGACCAACCCGGTGTGTAAGATATCATCCTCGATATCAATTTGAATAAATAGGCTTCCAAAATCCTTGGTGTGTTAATCATCAAAATGTTATCGTATGCCATGCTCGGTTTGTCCCTAATGAATCGAGTTAAGTCCATTTCAATGAAAATGAAGTTATAACTCTTTTGGCATGATGTTTATTATGAATAATGTAAGCATTATGATTGTTTAAATAAGTGAACCACATATCCCAGGCTTACTACTATAGGATCCCCAAACCATATTTCAAAGGTGTGATTTATTTCAATCTGCTGATTAGTAGTTAATGTTTAATGTACTCAGTGATAATCTATGTTTCAACCACGTGTGCTAAGATCTTGTCTTAGTACTAGTGGTTGCATGTGTAGGGAATGACATCCCAAAAGTATGTTATCATGATATCCTCCTCGATATCACAAGTAATAGTCTCAACTGTTATCTCTCCGTAGTGTGGTCTAGTTGTATGTAACAAGTGTTATAAGAACTTGTCTTATTACATGATGTTAGTAATGAGTGAATGATCTTGTTATCATGAAATAACGTATCATAATTATCATTCTTATTGTTTGTGATTGTTCTCAGCATGTTCCCACTTGATTATCTCGTTGTTCAATCGTGAAAGAATAATAATGTGTTGTAAGATATATTCTTACAACTAGTATTATTTTATGGTTTTGATATGTCATAAAGCTACATTAGCATGTATCATCCAAGATATCTCAGATATGATGATGATCAGGCAAGCAAGCATGTAATGTTAAACGATAATAATGATAAACAATATTATCTAAATCATTGCAAAATCAGTATGTTATATCGAAACTTTTAAATAAATAAAAGTTTTAAGCATGTTTCTCAGCCCCGAGCTTTGAAATCAGTTAAGATTAGAAAAGGGGCACATGAACTCACCTCGCTATTGCAGTGGTTGACTAAGTCTAAATGAGAATGTACGCGCTCGTTGTTGTTCTTGATGTTGTTTTCACGCTCCTGTATTGATTTCACGTTGTTTGTAACTTATAAGTATAAGTTGTGGTGATCTGTGCACGTGTATGTGTTAACCTTAACTTAGTTATCACCCGTGAGTCTCAGTCTTGGTCTTCGTTATTCGGCCCGATGTACTCATTATAGCTTAGGCTAACACTTAATCATTTTAGGTCTAGATTATTACTTTTCGTTATAGATTTCATGTTTACTCTAAGTAACTTGTTATGATGTGCAAACTCGACTTCCATTTGTCAAAATATTATGTTTTAGCCTTTATGAGACTTATCCCCCAAAACTAGTCCCCTTTGTAGTAAGATGCGATCTCATGTACACTATAACCCGAAATAATAGTTTATAAGTTGGCTTATTATCACGTTTTAAGTCGAGTTATTAACTCGGGCCGAATAATTAATTGTGGGTCAAACTAGCATTCGTGGGCCAAGTGTTATACGTTGTGGTCCAAACTAAAGTCACATGGGCCTTATAAATGTTGTGGACCGAATATAGGTCTTGGGCCGGTTGTGTGGTGTGGGCCGAAATAGTTTCCTTGGGCCAAGAAGAAGTATGGCCGAATAAAATGGATGGGCTTGATGGACTCCCATGGGTCCACTAAATAATTTGGACTGATCCAATTATTATTGGGCCCAACCGATGGGCTGAATAGGTACTGTGGGCCGAGACATGCCAAAAGGCCGAAGGCAAAGAACATCTGATCAGCGAACCTTCTACACCCCCACTAGGGTTCGTCTAAATTGTTTTCCAACAAGAGGTTCGTGTCTGGTTCAGCCATGGTGGTTCGTGAATGTCGGGTTCGGCCTTGACCAAGAGCTTCGCCTAGTAAGGTATAGGTTCGTATCAATAAAGATTCAGCCATAGGTTCGGCAGTGCTAGGTGGTTGGCAGCTGGTTCGCGTCTAGGAAGGTTCGTCCGCAATAGGGTTCCCCCGATGATGAAAGGTTCGGCCACGATGGTTCGCAATACATGGTTCGTCTGACTGGAAAGGTTTGTCTGTGTTCTAACCATGCAGGTTCGTGACCCCAAAGGGTTCGGCTGGTGGGTTCGCAACCTTGGTGCAGGTGTGTGACATGGCAGTACTCTGGTTCGGCGATGATGATGGCCACAGGAGGTTCGCTTAGAGTGAGGTTCGCTGCCCAAGGCTTGGTGCATCGAAGGTTCGGCTACCAGCCCCTGGTTCGGCCACCTGTTAACCACGAACGTTGTTCATCTCCATCATCCTCACCAAGACCAGGTTGTTGCCACTAGTTCTCTTTTGTTAGCAGTAGGTGTTGAGAGATTCTCGAGAGTGTGCGAGGCTCGGGATTGAGTCTAGGGCCGGTTAACATGGCTAGATCGAACATGGGGTGTAAAAAAAAAACCCTATTTTCCCAACCATTCAAGCATCTTTACCTTTGATTTGGTTGGACAAACGCGTAGATCTGTTGTACTTCCTTTTAGAGGGCTTCAAGAGCTTTGTGTAGGTCCAAGAATCATCGAATTTCGTTGTGAATCAAAGGAGTTATGAGGTTTTGAAGATCAAATCTTGAGAGAGAGAGAGTGAAGAACGAGTTTGTAGAGAGAGATTGGGTAGGTGATGTTGTTTATGAGGATTTAATGCTTAGAAATGAGTTTTTATACCCCGCGTGTGTTCAGGTTCGTTTTGTTAGCTCGGTTCTTGATTTCGACTCGTTTCCGGCACGTAAACGCGTGTTTTACGAATCTTTTAGGTAGATAGTTTTCTAGGATTATTTTGATGAGTTTCAAAATTGTAAAATATAAAATATTTTATTTCCATTAATTTACTGTTTCGTTTGAGATTTATTCGTTAAACGTCGTCGTTTCGTCAGAAAACGTCACTTACGCGCGTCTTTGTACAGAGCGCTAACTGTACGAACACGATCGTACGCTTCTCTTTCTGATTTGGTTTTCTACTTATTAGTTATCGTTCAGAACGTTAAACCCACAGATATGTTTGTGTGAATCGTCACCCACGCAAAAACACTGTCAGTTTATTGTTCATCTACAATACTGAATTATTGTTTTGTATGGGATATTCTCACATACGGACTCAACTGAACTGCATGTTTTCACATTGTTATTATTGAATTCACTTTGCTTTCGTACCGTGTTGTCGGCCATCTAATTCCTGTTATTTAGGGATATCAGATCGCAACCGATAGGTTATTGTCATTTGTTTGTACACTATTGTTTCTCGTGAGTTGTATTTCCTGTATTTAAGTTTTCACTTAAACACATACAACTGTTTCTTGTTTCCTCGTGTGTTGTTGTTACACAACTGTTCAATCACCGTATTTACACACAGTAAAGGGTGAAAGTACACACACCGTACGGACTTGTCGGACGATGACGTACTGGATGTCGCAAAGATGGCGACGAGCGCCTTTCACAAGGGCACCTTAACCTGGTGGAATGCTGAAAGAAAAACTAGGGGTCATGAAGTAGCTTCATCCCTACCCTGGGAAGACATTAAGAAGCTGTTGGTAGATCAATTTTGCCCACGTCATGCGTTGAAGAAGCTTGAAGCTAAAATGTGGGTCCTCGTTCAAGATAGCGGGGAGAACACTATGTACACGGCTCGATTTCATGAGCTGTGCTTGCTGATACCACATCTGGTTACTCCTCTATCATGTAAGATAGAGAAGTACATTGAAGGTTTACCCTTAGTGATTAGGGGTAATGTTTTGGGAAGCAGCCCTACGACATTGGAGGCTGCAATTCATCTAAGTGCCACTTTGACTGAAGAGTATGTCAAGGCTGGCGTACTTCACAAGAAAGGTTTCAAAGGGGCTAAGGCTGATGATACGAAGAAGCCTGAACAATAGCCCAAGAAAAAGAAATAGAAAAACCATCAAGCATTATGCAGCGAAAGTTGTAAATGCTTCAATTCAAGCCACTCCCATCACTGCCGTGCCGCAACCTGCAGCAGCCAAGAATGTGTACACTGGACAGTATCCACTCTTTACTAAGTGCCAGTATCATCATCTCCCTACCCTTCCATGCCGAAAATACACTAAGTGTGGAAGGTACGGGCACTTAGTGATAGTGTGTCGCACTGAAAATTTTGCTGCCACTACAACCACAATGGTTCCTGATATTACTGGCGGGAAAACTTGCTACAACTGCGGGGCAGAAAGGCACTTTAGGAACCAATTCCCTCGTCTCAGCAACATTGCTGCCACTACCACTGCTCGTGCTTTCGCCATTGGAGCTACTTAAGCATGCGAAGAGCCGACAACCATTACAGGTACCTTTCTTGTTAACAACCGTTGTGTTTGAATATTATTTGACACATCGGCAGACAAAAGTTTTGTCTCTTCTGCTATTGCAACATTGTTTGATATACAACCATAGCTACTTAATACCCCTTACACGGTAGAAGTAGCTAATGGTAAGAACCTTCTTGTGAACTCAATACTTCATAGTTGTGAACTTATGTTAAATGAACAATCGTTCACTATCGATCTCATTCCAATGACACTCGGTAGCTTTAAGGTCGTTATTGCAATGGATTGGTTGTCAAAATACAATGTCGAAGTTGTCTGCTCGGAGAAGCTGTTACGTATTCCTCCACCGTCCGGCGAAACGATGCGGGTGTACGGCGAGAAGCCTTGTCAAGAGCTGAAGATTGTGTCGTGCATCAAGGCACAAAAGTACCTAAGGAAGAATTACAGTGCTTTCCTGGCACACGTAGTGTAGAAGAAGTCAGAAAAGAAGACGGTGAAAGATGTACGAGTCGTCAGAGAATACCCAGAAGTGTTTCTAGAAGACTTTCCTGGGCTACCACTAGTTCGGCAAGTGGAGTTTCGTATAGATATTGTCCCTGGAGCAAACCCAGTGGCAAAATCTCCTTACCGATTAGCACCGTCCGAAATACAAGAACTATCTAGTCAGCTTCAAGAACTTCTAGACAAAGGATTCATTAGATCGAGCTACTCACCATGGGGATCCCCGGTTCTCTTTGTCAAGAAGAAAGATGGTTCATTCCACATGTGCATCGATTATCGTGAGCTGAACAAGTTGACCATTAAGAACAGATATCCTCTACCCAAGATCGACGATTTGTTTGATCAACTACAGGGAGCAACTTGCTTCTCTAAGATTGATTTGTGATCCAGGTATTATTAGTTGAGAGTAAATGATGAGGATATACCAAAGAAGGCATTTAGGACTCGCTATGGACAATATGAGTTTGTAGTTATGCCTTTTGGGCTAACTAATGGAACAACAGTGTTCATGGATTTAATAAATCAAGTCTGTAGGCCGTATCTAGATCAGTTCGTTATCGTCTTTATTGATGATATATTGATCTATTCCAAGAATGAACAGGAACACGAGAGTCACTTGAGGAAAATCATAGAATTACTAAGAACTGAACAATGGTGTGTACAGACGAATAATATAACAAGTATTCGTATATTTTAGGAATTTTATCGTGAGTGATTAAGTATACACTTAGTATTTAATTATTGTCAAATACGCCATGTAATAACACTATCGTAATATATAGAAACAGTGGTGGGCTGGCGGCTGATAAGGCAGGTAGCTGGACTCTACGTATGCCGTATACATAAACTGTGTTAGGTATATTGGGAGAGTGTTAGTGCGTTGTGTACAGATGAATACTATAACAAGTAAACCATTAAAACAAAATCGTAATACACAAGCGAGACTCGGTATCATTATGGGTGACGATCCATAAAGATACCTATGTTGAACTTATAATTACGGTTAAAACTTTAATAAATACAAGGAAATAACCAAGAACATATATACTTAAGGGCATGCAAGTAATTGTATTCGTTTACCGTTCGAAACGGACGAACTTTACAAAATGTGTAAAATATTATTATGTATTTTTAAAATTTTGAAACTCGTCAAATAAAACCCAAAATGATAAAACGAAACTATTTTTAACAATAATGTAACCTTAGCGTAAATTACTTGTGTGGTTACACTCACTCCATGCACCTCAATATCCGATTTGATAGATATGAAAAAGTGATATTGATATTTAAATTGTTGACCTAATGACTTAGATAGGATATTATTATGTATAACTGTATGCGATGATATTCAATTCAAAACAATAACATATATCGTTATGTGATTATTAAGCTAACAGTGTGTTCGTGTAGGTGACGATTCGCATGAAAATATTGCAAATTTAAAGTTTGGAATGATATCTTATAATTTGAAAACCAAATCGAAAAGTAAAGTTGTCGTCGTGTTCGTACGGGTGACGATCTGTACGAATACGCGCGAAAACGATACCATCTGATGAAACAATAAAAATAAACTGTAGGACCTAATTGGAGCCTGGAACAATCCGGTTCACCAGGGGATCTTCTCAACAGCCACTTGAATAGTGCAAAATCCTATTCCAGGGTTTTCCAATCGAAATCAACTGGCCCCGTGGCGATCCGACAATGAGGAGTGAACGTTTCGATCGAAATCGAACACCACGGGGTGAGAATCGAAGTTGGAGATGAAAGAACCGCTCAAAACCCTAAGAGTATGACTCTGGAGTGCTATGGGAAGTGAGGAGGCTCGGAAAAGTTATGTTTGAATATGTTTGCAAAAGTATATATAGGTTGTACTCATTCGGCCGAATGAGCTTGGTCAACCGAATGAGTCATGCGGATGACTCATTCGTTCGCCCTAGTCATTTGCTAGGCGTTCATTCGCCCGAATGACCTCATTTTTAGGATCATTCGCACAAATGGGTCTATACGATATATATAATCAAAGTCAACCGTAGTCAATCATATATAAACTTGAATAAACAGTAAAGAATAATATCGAATAACTGATCTTCATTAATAAGATAAACTTTATACATTAAGATCATACAAAACATAGAACTAGGGACATTTCTATGCACTGACATAAACGTTTTAGAAATTCTAAAAATTTTAAAAGATATTTAGAATATTTATTAGGAATTAAAACTTAAAAAGATTGAAAATAAATTACTTTTACAAAGAATACAATCTAAAGAAAACGTAACGAAAAGAGACACGCTAAAACGAAACCGAACGAACCCGAACACACGTAAACTTAACCGGGCTATAAAAGCCCTAAATAACTCTCATTTACCTCATTTACGTCACCATCCACCTCTTTCTCACTATAGAATCCAGAAATCTCTCTACTTTCTCTCTCTAAGATTCAAACACCCAAAACCCTCAATTCTCAACCAAATCAAGTGGTTTTGGTGTCAAAACGACCCTTACACCAAGTAGAACATGAAAGTACAACAGATCGGAGCTTAGAATCATCAAAAACGAGATAAAATGAAGCTCAAACAACCGAGTTTTAGGACCATCAAACCTTATAGGATTTGCATGAAAATGGATTTAACACACTTGGAACGTGTTACAATGAAGTTTGCAAGGAATGGATAAGGCTGGAAATTCTGGGAAAAGTGTTATCGATGGATGATCTTCATTGGAACTAGTATCGACGAGTTGGTTGGGCAAGGCAACCATCATCATCGATAATACTAAGTTTGATGGTCACCAGCTAGGCAAAAGGTGTCGAACTTACTAAGTTCGATGAGGTCCAAGGGCTGTGAGCTAAGTATCCATCGATATTGATTGTCTTGATGGCTGCCAGGCTCCAATGAAGCTAATGTCATACTTAATAGTATCAACGGATATGTTTTGGACTTCAAAGGCTGACATCGATACTGATAGTATCAATGCCACTAGAGCTTGATCGATACTAACAGTTCAGTTCAATCCAGGGAGTTTGGGATAAGTTTATGTCAAGATTATCATGAATAAGATTGCTAAGGAAGCTTCCCAAGTTCTAATCGATGGTGGTAATCTCGATAGTGTGAACTTGATCTTCCTTTGTTCTTGGTCGAACCTATAAGCCATCGATATTACCTGGGTACATCGATACTAATCCGTGAATTCAATCCAAGTTTTTTAAACAGAAATTCCATGTTACTTATTCATTTTGGGGTGATTAAGGATGGGTTGAAGATGATAGTGTTGGTAAGGGAATCGTTTGGGTTTCCATGGGTTGGTCAAACTTATGATCATCAAAAATCTAACTTAGGCCATAAAATTCAATAGACTTAAGGGTCAAAGAACCAAGAATGGATATATTCAAAGACGAATTCAAGTAATTTGTGACAAGAAAATTGGACAAACAATCGGATTAGGCTTAATGGAGGGTAATCCTTTTCTTAAATTTATGAAACTTATGATTTTCATAACTTAAGAATAGTATTTTATTAAAATGTTTAAACCAATATCATGTGTTTAAAGTTTCTAATAGGCAACAAAAACATACTTTTGAAAAGGTGATATCAATAAAACAAAAAGTGTTTTATAAAACAAACTTAACCTTCTTTTATAACAAAAAGACTTATGTTATGCATAAGTCTTAAAAGTAATAAATTGTCTTTTAATAACTTAAACACATATTCTTTTCAAATAAGTTGAGTCTTAAAGATTATGGTAATAGTCCAAGATATTAGGTGTAATACGAATTACGTAGACAAAGATAATAAAACACAAAACCTAGGTTAAGTTACCTAGTCTAATACTTAGTCTTAAACACAACAATAAACGAAGAAAATACTTACAATATAAAAAAAGTTAATGAAAACATGTGCTGAAGTTACTCAAAACAATATCAACGAGCGTGCGAATTCTTGAATTGATTCAATCACACAACAACACAAAGGTGAGTTCATTGTTCCTGTTCAACCGTTTTGTTTTATAAACTACGGGAATGAGAAGCGTGTTTAATGTTTACATAAATGTTTTTCATGTTTCATAAATAATTTATTATCATGATTATTGTTTCTGGTAAAAATTAACATGTTTAATTTTTAGCAAAACTGAATTAGTTAAGTGGGGAATTGTGCTTTATAAACAGAAAAAATAGTTTATAGGTAAGTTGAGACAAAATTATCCCTAAGAATCCCTAGCGATATTGTAAATATGAAACGAAACAAACAGCTCAACTCACGAGATTTATATGGGGATAATAAGCATTTTAATATTATCTAAATCAGAGTAATAGCAATATGTTAAGCAAAACTTTTAAATAAATAAAAGTAAGCATGTTTCTCAGCCCCGTGAGTTTAAAATCAGTTAAGATTAAAGAAAAGGGGCATATGAACTCACCTTGTGGTAGTTGTGGTTGACTTAGCTTAAAACAAGAATGCACGCGCTCTTTGTTGTTCTTGATGTTGTTTTCATGATCCTGTATTGATTTCACGTTGTTTTTAACTCGTAAGTATGAGTCTTTGAGTGGGTGTTTGTGTGTGTGTTGGTGTTAACCTTATGATTGGCTAACCCTCACGAGTTTTGGTTTTTGGTTCTCATTCGGCCCTGTTTCCTTATTAAAGATTTGAGTGACAATTAACCCGGACTTGGTTAATGTCAACATTCTGATTTAGTTGCCAAGAGATCCTAAGTATAAAACTTAGGTTTTTAAGTTAAAGTCTAATACCCTTAACTTCTTCTTAAAAGAGTTTGTATATTGTTTGCCCAACACCTGATAAATGTATTGATAGATTACTATGTTTCTTTATGTTATCAACTAGTTAGATATTTTGTCACCCTTGTAGTAAAATCATAAGTGTTAATCAAATTTCCATGCATGGTTCTTATACTCAATTTCAAGTATATGTTTACATTGTTAATGATGTGGGCCAATTATAAGACCATGGGCCAAAACATCGCGTGTGGGCCAAGTATCATCTTTTGAACCTATTAAATTGGTCTAGCTTAGCCATAGTGGGCCGAGACAAATGTGTATGGGCCGAGTAGGTAGGCGGTGGGCCAAAACAATAGGTTGTGGGCCGAGACAACCTCTTGGGCCGCACAAAGGAATTTTGGGCCACATTGAGCCAAAACAGTAGACCTCGGCCAAGAGGAAACACATGGGCCGATTAAACTTGAGATTGGGCCGAGACATAGTCACATGGACCGAATAGGGTGAGCCATAAACCCAAGCGTAGGCCAACTATTGAGCTTAAAACTGATTGGGCCGGGACTTTATTCAACCAAAGGAGGTGTTCGGACCAAATAAAACGTTGGGCTAACTGGATCCTCATGGTTCAAGAGTTAAGCAACCAAAGGGGATGATCCCTATGTGCAGCGAACCTTGTTGGTTCTTTAGCCACAGGTACAGCTCCATCACTAGGGTTCGTGGGTAGTTGTCATCGGTTAGGTTCGTCTAACTGAAGATAAGGTTTGGCTATCAGTAGGCTAGAGACTAAGGTTCGGCTGATTACATGGGTAGGTTTGTCTAGGTGATGCACGGGTTCGTGACACACCACTGGTTCGCCGACATGGGTGGGTTCGTTGCGCAGGGTTCCTTAGGTCTGCATGGTTCGGCTGATGTTTGCTACCTTAGGGTTCGTTCATGGAGGCTGGAAAAGGTTTCGGCAGCATGACTCAAGGTTTGTTAGTGGCAGGTTCGTGATGCTAAGGTGTGTACAGCTCAGGTTTGTTGATGTGTAGGGTTCGGCTAGGAGAATAGGGGATGGCAGCAGGTTCGGCCGAGGAAGGTTCGGCCATCTCACCTTCGTTTTTCCCAGTCGAGGTTCGGCTCACCCTATGCCCCACGAACCTGTACCTTCCCATCATCCTCTTCATCAAACACTGTGGTTTTTAGGGCTGGCCACATAGTGATGTTAAATGGTAATGGGTTCTCGATGGTGTAGAGTAAAGGTGTGAGAGTTTTAAGCCGGTTACGTGTTTGGGTCACACAAGAACAATTAAAACCCTAATCCCGTGACTTTCTTTAGCTCATACCTCGGATTTCAGCAGCTAAAACTCCAGATCTCCTGTACTTCTAGGTAGAGGGCATCAAGAGCTACGCGTGGACACCAAGAACGCCAAAATCCGTCAAGAAACGAGCAAGTTATCGCGATTAGAAGAGGGATTATTCTAGAGAGAGAGGGTTCGGAAATTTGCTTTCTAGAGAGAGGTTGGCTGATGAAATTATGAGGGATAAGCCTCATTTGATGCTTATATACCCCGGGGGTATTCGGGTTCGTTTCGGTTGCTCGGTTCGCGTTTTCGTTGCGTTTCCGGAACGTAACGCGTATTTTACGTGTTTTAAAATAAAGAGAATGTTTTAATTATTTTTGATGAGTTTCAAAATTGTAAAATATTATTTATTTTATTTTATTAATTTATTTTCGTTCGCGTCATGTTTCGTTTTTGTTTCGTCAAATCGCGTCACCATCGCGCGTATTCATTCGAATCGTCACCCGAACGAACACGTCGATTGTTTGGCTTTCTGACCTTTGTTTTCTACTTCCCAGTCATCATTTCAGAAAGTTAAACTCACAAATATGTTTGTGTGAATCGTCACCCACGCAAACACACTGTCAGTTCGTTATTCTGAAACGACACTGCAATATTGTTTGAAATTGTATTTCCTCACTGTCGGACTCAACTAAACACCCTGTTGTCACATTGTTTTCACACTGCTTTGTCGGCCATCTGATTCCTGTCATCTATGGATATTAGATCGCAACCGATTTGTTCTTGTTATTTGCATGAACACTGTCGTTTCTCGTGTTTCGTTGTATTATTTGTACTTAGGTTTTCACCTAAATACTAACAACTATGGTTTATAATGAATGTTGTACTTACGACATTTAAGTTTACACATAAATACATACAACCGTTTCTTGTATTTTTAATTCTGTTAATACAAGTACTGTTCACAAACATGTAATTACACATAGTACTATTGAAAGTACACATATCGTACGGACTTGCCGGCCGGTCAGGTACTAGTTGTCACAAATGTCATTATCCAAGTTCAGCAGGTTGGATAAGTTGGTAAGATTTTTGGATGCCATGATGAATAAAAATTTTTCTAAGTCTAAGTTCTCGAAATCCTCAAGTGTTCGAAATCCCAAGCAGTGCACGAAGTCCAAGCTATACTCCCAGGTCCAAAACTACTCGAACTATAGTATCCGAAATCTAAGTATTCGAAAAGATGTTCTTGAAAACAAGTACTCGAAGGGCTGTTCTCGAAAACAAGTACTCGAAGGGCTGTTCTCGAAAACCTAGTACTCGAAAATATGTACTCGAACACTTGTTTTCAAAATGTAGTATCCAAAACCCAAAAACTCAGAAACAATTCCTCTAAGGCTGTTGAACTCAAACAGCAGCTGGATGATGAAGAGAAGATCTAGAAAGTGTCAAACTTGCACAAAAAAGGTTTTACCTTGGTGTAGAAAAGAGCTCAAAGGCTCTTATACCACTTGTAGGACCAGATCTGATCAAGACAGGAGCTTTATGGCTCCGATCGACATCAAATGACTCTAAAGTGTGCGGAATCCATATTAGAATCACAAGAAGAGATGGAAAAACGCTTTCTTTGTATATTTCATGAAGTTTACAAGAACAATGCCTCAGTACCTCGGGAATCCAACCTAGAACAGTACAAAATATGTCTATATATACTATTCTAGGAGTACTCGAACCCAATACACGAAAATTGGTTCGAGTGCTTTAAAATGTAAGTACACGAAATGCAGTACGAGAAAATAGTCAAAATCAGGTCTTCAGCTCGTCACAGGTTGACTTTGTCAGTCTTCGTCTCTAATTGGTCTCTACAAGAATTTTATGACAAACAGATTGATGATTTGGAGGACCAGAAGAAGATTGTCTCTGCTAAGGCCGGCCAGTACGAGAAGTAAGCTGCTAAGGCGAAGAAGCTGATGAAGGATATAGAGGCGGCCTAGAAAATTAAGTTTAAATAACACATTGAAGTGGCCAAGAAATATACAGACATAGTCGTCCTTAGAGAAAAGATTCAGATGGCCACTCATGCCAAAACAGAAGGAGCCGACCAGTGGTCTAAAGATCTTCGGGAACGGGGAAAAATATTGGCAGATCTTGCTGGGGATAAAGCTGAAGCTTCCAACGATATGGCGAAGGCAGGTGATATGGCTGAGGCAACTAAAGCAGGTGAAGTAGAGGGGGCAAGTGCTGGTGCTGGTGAGGCGGAGGTGACAATGGGCGATGAGGACAAAGGTGCTGAGGTCTGAGCCCATTTTTTATGATATGGTCTTGTAAACGATGTATCCTGTGAACTAGTCTTTAGGAAAGTTTCCATGTATAGGGGTAGACAATTTTTAGAAAAATTAAGGTGGAGGAACCATGAGTTTCATGGCGAAACCTTAATTTTTCCTTTATATGCTGAACAATATTAATATAACAGGTGGAGGGACCATGAGTTTCATGGTGAAACCTGATATGTTAATTCTTAACTTCTTTTGGGTTTATAATATAACAGTTAGTATTTTGGTTAATGTTTCGGTGTTCTGTGTAGTTGTTTATTTTTTAAATATTGTTATGACTTTTTTAGAATATCCTTGAATATTTCAAAAGATTATTAATATTATTTTGAATATTTCCTAACTTGTAGAGAGATTACATCCTTTTATAACTTTCATAAGGATTAGATTTCCATATATTTTGACTAGCTATAAATTAATTGTAGTTGATAATATATTAAATACATATGCCCTTAATCTTCCAAATATTTTCATTGCTCCTATTTAGAATATTTTCTCATGAATTCTTGTCATGCATGACTAGGAATAATTAAGAGTAGTTTATGTTATACTTAGCCTAATTTGACTAGCGTCTTAGTGACATCTATGATTACAAATAACATATTAATACCTTGTCATTACTTGGTCAAAGTGTCCTTAGAATATAAAGTACCCAGCAACTTAATTTAATATATGTAAGACATATAACATATTCTTATGTAGAAATATGTATAAGGCATATATTCTTATAAAATGTTCATAATCAGAAATAAAGAATACCATGGGATATTAAAAATGTTAAGAAACAAATACCCACTCCTTGAGACTGTAGGTTTATTTTGAAGTCTCTTTTGTTCCTTTAAAAATATTAAAATAGTTCCATACCTTAATACCCCAAAGTATGTTGTAGATAGATGCGTTACCCAGAATATCCTTGAAAATTACTACTGCACAAATTCAAGAAACAAGAAAACTTGAGGCAAGCTCAAAATACTGGTGACAAGGCCGATTTATACTGGTGACTAAGGCCGGAATACTGGCAAATATGGCTGGAATACCGGCGACTAAGGCCTAAATACTAGAGACTGAGGCAGAAATGTCACACCCCGAGCCGGCGGGCTGAATCGACTTTCCCGTCGGGCGGAAGGTTCTCGGGGCGCGATATCATTTGATAATCAAAATGATCAGATTGTTTACATGGCACATGATATATAATTGAGAAATGCTAACATGACATTGCTACAGAATTACAAAGTTAAATTACATTGTTATGTTCATAATTTAACTAAGTAATTCTACCAAAAGGAATCATTGAGTTTTCTATCTTGTATCTGCACAAGATGTACAAAAGATGATTCAAAGGTTTGTCATTCAAAATATGCACAACACAAAATGAAGCTAGGTCTTCTAAAGTCCACTAGCTTAAGTCCTGAATACTGGTGACTAAACCTGTTCGTCACCTGAGAAAACATGCATTTAAACAAAGTCAACACTAGGTTGGTGAGTTCATAAGTTTAGTAATTGAAAGCAGTTGATTTGTTGCCATTCACAATCACATTGTCATACACAAGTCTCATTGATGTTAATTTCATTTGTTTCACACTATGGCCTCTCCATAGTTACACTTACAAGTAGTATTTCATCCCATCAAGTATGCTTATATATAGGGCATACGTAGGGGGAACAAGCCCCTAGCCGACATCCCATCACATACTTAACAGAATTCAACACCACTTTCAATACAACTATGGATACCCATTTCTATCTCATATGTGTTCAACCCATTTGATATTCACCCATAAGTTTGTGTTCATCACCCGTTGTGTTATATGTATAGAATAATCGAATATGAGGGATTAAAATTACCAAAACCGAAGTGATGAAAAACCCTTAGTATTTTAAGGAAAAACCGATTTATCCAATCTTATCCTTGTTATTATTCTCTCACTTGTAGGGTTAACTATAATTCACTTCTAATAATAGGAGTGACAGCTAACGTATAGATATTGTTCTCATCTATGAATGCATAGAGCCTAAATGTGATCCATTGTGATCCTCACGTAATCAGATCACAATGCATCCAATTTACCTGTATCGCATTTGTGTTCTCAATGCCTTCAACGAAACTATTACCCGTAATGCGACATGAGAGAAAATCAATTACTCAGTCTACCAGTTTATAGAATCGAAGTATTTAATTACAATTAGTTACTGTAGATTAATATCACCATGTGTCGTTTACCAAACCTGAATGATGTCGCCCTGTTACCGGTCATACGTTACCGGCCAATGATAAAATACGATCAACGTACCGACCTCACTCGCCGGCGGTTTGTCAAACCTATGATACCACTACGTTATCGTCGGTTTAGTCCCACTAAATTAACTGATAAACGATTCTCTAGTAGGGACTTACAATTGTATATGAACTCATGAACACATGATTGTTGTGATATAATACAAACAGTTTAATAGTAATCAATTTTTGTTATGTTCACATTGTTCATTCTTGTAAAAATAATACAATGTTATAAGATATAATCTTACAAATTGTATTACTCTATTATGTTGATGAAATCATGAAACTATATTATCATGATTCCTACTTGATATCTCAATTATGTCAAGATCACACAAGCATACATGCAATGATAAGTGATAATAAAGATAAGACCATATTATCTAAATCATAGTATATATGAAATGTTCTACTAAAACTTTTAAATAATTAAAAGGATTGCATGTTTCTTAGCCCCGCAATTTAAAATCGGTAAGATTAGAAAAAGGGGCGTATGAACTCACCTTGTATTTGAAGTGGTTGACCAAGTAATAACAAGAAAATGCACGCGCTCACTGTTGTTCTTAAGGTTGTGTTCACGATCTTGTGTTTTTTTCAAGTCGTTTGTAACTTATAAGTTTAAGGTATAAATTCATAAGTCATTCTCAGGTTGTTTGACTTCTGTAACAATTGTTAATTAACCGTTCTTGAATCCATATGAAGATATATTATGCTAAGACTTAGCCATTTAAGGTTAGACCTAGCATATCACATCTCCTTGGTTCATGGTCACTTGATTCAGCTTCATACATGTCTCAAAAGTTTGAAAGTTCCATATAGTCTCTAAGTATAAACTTAGGTTTATTGATGTTAAAACTTAGTATGTTGACTTTGTAATAACTTAGAATAATTGTTATTTCTTGAACATCTTAGTATGTGAGTTAAGTGATAAATATTGCTACTTAACCCTTTATAAGGAAAAGTTTAGATGCTATGAACTTGATTTAACAACCATTTCACCACATGGTGTACCCCGTTGAGTTCATCAGGAAGTCGGAGTCTTTATGCCACAGGACCGATTCGTTGGGTTATTTCGAACGGTCCGACATACCTTGGAGCTAATTTTCCTTTAGCCCCAAAATCAACCACGCCTTTCCATGGGGACACTTTCAACATGACTCGGTCGCCCACGTGGAATTCCAAAGGCTTTCGCCGTTTGTCTGCGTAACTCTTTTGGCGGCTACGTGTTGCTTGTAGTCTCTGTTGAATCTGGGCTATCTTATCAGCAGTTTCCTGAATAAGTTCAGGCCCAGTGATTCTGTTCTCTCCCACTTCGGTCCAACAAATTGGAGACCGACATTTTCTACCATAGAGTGCTTCAAATGGAGCACATCCGATACTGCTGTGGTAGCTATTGTTGTAAGAGAACTCGATAAGTGGTAGATGTTTGTCCCAACTTCCACCAAAGTCTAGGATGCATGTCCTCAACATATCCTACAGGGTTTGGATGGTTCGCTCACTTTGACCATCCATTTGTGGATGGTAAGCGGTGCTCAAGTTGACACTTGTCCCCAAGGATAGTTATAATGATTGCCAGAACCGCGATGTAAATCGGCTGTCCCGGTCTGAAATAATAGATAATGGCACAACATGCCGTACAACTATTTCATTGACATAAAGTCTTGCTAGTTTCTCCATCGTGTAGTTTTCTCTGATTGGTAAGAAGCGAGCGGACTTAGTCAGTCGATCAATGATGACCCGTATAGAATCTTATCCGCTGGAAGTACGGGGTAGCTTGGTTATAAAATCCATAGCTATTTGTTCCCACTTCCCTTGTGGTATCTCTGGTTGTTCCAACAAAGCTGACAGCTTCTGGTGTTCAGCTTTGACTTTGGCACATGTGAGGCACTTACCAATATAAGTAGCCACATCTTTCTTCATACTTGGCCACCAATAAAATGGCCTAAGATCTTGGTACATCTTATCAACACCAGGATGAACAGAATAACGTGTCTTGTGTGCCTCGTCAAGAATGAGTTTTTGAAGTTCATCTACGGCCGGGATCCATACACGATCCTGATAATAGATAATTCCATCTTGATTTGTCTCAAAATGTTTCTCGGCTCCACAATCGAGCTCGTTTCTCAAATGGTTTCTCGCCATTGCCTCTTGTTGTGTTTGTAGAATTTGATCTCTCAGACTTGTTTGCACGGTCATTCCCATTGATCTAACACACAAGGGTTTGACTCTTTCCTTCCAGCTCAAAGCGTCAGCTACAACATTAGCCTTGCTCGGATGGTATTTGATCACACAATCGTAATCGTTCAGGAGCTCAACCCAACGTCTCTGTCTCACGTTAAGATCCTTCCAATCAAATATGTGCTGTAAACTCTTATGATTTGTGAAGATCATGCAATTGGTACCATATAGGTAGTGTCTCCAAATCTTTAAAGTAAAGACAACAGCTCCCAGTTCTAAGTCATGCATTGTGTAGTTCTTCTCATGTATCTTCAGCTGTCGTGACGCATAGGCAATGACTTTGTCTCGTTGCATTAAAACACATCTGAGTCCCTGATGGGAAGCATCACAATAAACTACAAAGTCATCATTGCCCTCTAGAAGTGTTAAGATTGGAGCATTGCACAATCTTTGTTTCAATGTTTGGAACGCCTCTTCCTGTTTTTGTGTCCACACGAATTGTTCACTCGTCTGTGTCAGTTTTGGGAGAGGCAAAGCTATCTTAGAAAAATTCGAAATCAATATCCTGTAATATCCCGCCAATCCTAGAAATGATCTGATCTCTGTCGGTGTTGTGGGCACATCCCAGTTCTTGATTGCTTCAATCTTGGCAGGATCCACGTGAATACCATTACTGCTAATCACATGACCCAAGAACTGAACTTCTCTTAGCCAAAATTCACACTTGGAGAATTTGGCATAGAGTTGTTCATTCTTCAAAAGTTCCAAGCTTATCTTGAGATGTTGTTCATGTTCCTTCTCGCTTCTTGAATAAATCAGTATATCATCAATAAAGACGATAACGAACTGATCTAGATACGGCTTACACACCCGGTTTATTAAATCCATGAACACTACCGGTGCGTTCGTCAATCCGAATGGCATCACCATGAATTCGTAGTGACCGTATCGGGTACGAAAATCCGTCTTGGATATGTCTTCCTCTTGAATCCGGAGCTGGTGATAACCTGAACACAGGTCTATCTTTGAGAAGTATTGAGCTCCCTGTAACTGATCAAACAGATCATCAATCCTCGGTAATGGGTACTGATTCTTGTTGGTGAGTTTGTTAAGCTCTCTGTAATCAATACACATTCTGAAAGATCCATCTTTTTTCTTGACAAACAGAACCGGAGCTACCCATGGTGAGAAACTCGGTCGAATGAATCCCTTGTGTAGTAGTTCTTGTAGCTGATTGGACAGTTCCTGCATTTCTGATGGTGCAAGTCTATAAGGAGACCTAGCCACAGGAACCGCTCCCAGAGTTATGTCAATTCGGAATTGCACTGATCGTTCAGGTGGCAATCCCGGTAAGTCATCCGGAAACACGTCCGCGTAGTCTTTCACAACCGGTACATCTTGGATCTTGATTGCTTTCTTGTCTTTCTCCACAACGTGAGCTAGGAATGCGATGCACTGTTTCCTTAAACACTTGCGTGCCTTCATGCATGATATTATTTTGACACTGCGATTTGCTTGATCTCCATGAATTTCCAACACCTGATTGTTTTCCATTGGAATACGTAATAGCTTTTCGGAACAGACGAATTCAACTCCGTTAAGAGATAACCAATCCATTCCAATGATGATATCGAAACTGTCCAATTCCATCGGTATCAAATCGATGGAAAATGTATGATCACCAAGTGTTAGTGGGCAGTTCCTAAGTACTGTGTTAACTGTTATCTGTTTGCCATTTGATATCGCAATGATATAAGGGGAGTCCAAAGAATCCTCAACATGATTAAGTTGGCAGGCAAAGTCGGATGAGATAAAACTCTGATTCGCACCAGTTTCAAATAATATACATGCATAAAAATCAGATAAGAGAAATGTACTCGTGACCACATTAGGGTCCTGTCAAGCAGCAGCAACTCCAATCTAAAAGGCTCGTCCTCTAGCTGCTTGAGCCCTTGGTTGAATTCTCTTGGGACAATCCCGAGAGAAGTGTCCAGGTTCGCCACAAGTGTAGCAGGACCAGTTATCACCAGCAGCAGTTGTAACCGCTGTATTGTTGTTCCGGTTTTGAGCCCCCGTGCTCCTGCATTGAGTGGCCCAATGACCAAGCTTTCCACAGTTGTTGCATTGCATGCACTGGGAAGTTGGTTGATGATGATACTGGCAGCTATTGCACAATGGTGTTGTGCCAGTGTAAGGCCGCTTGATCTGTAACATCAGTGCCGAAACTGTACCGGAACAGTGATCTCAACAGTAACATGAACAGTAATCAGGTACAAACTATATGCTTTTCATTGTATGTCATGTTCAATATCATATATCATTATCATTTCATGTTATCGAACAGCGAATTCAAAATCATTTCAGAGAAACAAAACTCAGAAAACATGGTTCATCAGTCAGATAGTTATCTGGCAACACAGAACCATCATGTGATTATTTGTTAGGATTTTATTATGTATTGTTGGACCAAAAGAACCAATGAGCCTGATCAGAAAATCCTCTAAGTCCCACAGGCACACAACAACTGAAGAAGAGCACAACAGCTGAAGACAAACGACTGTTGAAGAGAAGATCTGAAGAGTTACAAGCTCTGAAGAACAAGTCTTCAGATGTTGTTCACAACAGCTGAAGTGTTAGTTTTCAGATGTTGTAGTTAGTCTTCAGTAGTTTTAGTTTAATTTCAGTAGTTTTAGTTCTTCAGTAGTTGTAAGAGGATGTCTTCAGTAGTTGTAAACATCCTCAGTAGTTTTGGTTATTTCAGTTGTTATCTTTTGTCTGTTAGGTGTCAACATCATGTGACATCATCAGACGTCACTGCTTCTATATAAGGGCAGTTGACATATTGTATCTTTAATGAAGTTAGTGCGAATTGAATGAGATTATTCCTTTTGCAGAATTCTCTTTCTATAACAACTTGTGCTTTACTGTTCTATTAGATTAACTTTGTTCTTGCTAATTTTGAGCTAATTCATCGTTGAATTCCGCTGCTATAACCTAATATTGATCAAATGAGAACATCTGATCCTACAATTGGTATCAGAGCAGGTTAATCATTTATCGATTAAACAATTGATCTCTGAAACTGCTCAATTCAGTTCTCTGGTTGATCGAATTAGCCGATTAGTAAGAACTTGTTATAGTTTGAAGTTTTCTGATAACTTCTGTTGATTTGTTTTTCAATATCAATTTGTTTTGAATCAATTGGTTGAAGTTTGTATTAATTCATTTGAATTTTGTTGATATTGATTGAATCTGAGATCATGACAACTCCAAACAATGATCCGCACAACACAGGCTTCGCAACCAAGCCTCCGATGCTGGTTCGGAGTGAGTACAACATTTGGCAACGTAGAATGCTACATCACCTGTCAATTAACAGTGCAGGATGTTGGAAATCAGTAGTGCATGGTCCGTATAAACCCATGATCACTGATCCTGAAACTAAAATCATGATTCCGAAACCATCGGATATGTATTCAGATGAGGATATCAAATTGTTTGAAATTGATGCAAAAGCTCATGGTATTCTAGCAATGGCTTTGCCGAATGAGATTTATTCAGGCTTGATGCATCATGATACTGCTCATGATCTCTGGGTTGCACTGAAAGAACAATTCGGTGGAACCGATGAGGTTTTAGCAAATACTAGAGAAATCCTTGCTCAACAGTATGAGACTTTTTCTCATAGAAAGGGTGAGTCATTGACCCAACAATTTGAGCGGTTTTCATGTTTGATTTCTGAATTGAAAATGGTTAAGCAGGAGTATACAAATAGTCAGATGAACAACAGATTTCTCAGATCACTGCCTGAGAGATGGGACACTTATACTATTGTCTTACGCTCTAATGCAAATCTAGAGAATCTATCTCTCACCCAACTCCATGGGAAACTCTTAACTTTTGAGAGAGAGGTAGAACAGAAGAGAAAACTGTCTTCATCTGGAAAACTCACTGATGATTTTGTTCCTGGCAATACTGCTTTGATAGGTCAAGAGTCAGAGTTTAATGGGTCTGAATGTTCTTATGATGAACATATTGATTTCTCTACTAATAATGCTGAACATGCTTTTGTGGGAGTTGATGGTAATGCAGGAAATTATGGTGATAATCTGTGTTTTGTGATGGATGATTTGAAAGGAATTCCAGATGATGATCTGGAGGAGATGGATATATTAAGTCAGATGGCATTTATCAACATTAGATCTCAAAAATTCTACAAAAGAACTGGAAGAAAATTTCCCGGATTATCTGGCAAAAGCAAAGTTGGTTTTGACAAAGGGAAGTTGAGGTGCCACAAGTGTCACAGGCTTGGTCATTTTGCTAGAGAGTGCAAATCCACTGGACCTAGTTCCTCTGCACCCTTTGTGACCTTTCCTAGCAATAACCCACAAAACAAAGGACAACAATCTTCTGGATCTGGTCAACAACAATTTTATCCAGCTCATTTTGTACCACAAAGTCCTATGCCTTACCCATATCCTTGCTTCTATATGCCACAATCCACTCACACTCCAGCACTAATACCTTCACAATCACCTGCTCTTCCTGACCCCAGCAAATCTCAAACAAATCAACAGCCTCAACAACAACAACATCAGAGCTTCTGCACCCCTGGAGTAGCTGATTGGAGTAGTTTACCTGATGACTTATCTAATTTCAATATGCAGCTGTACTCTGAAGCTGGTCCACATGGTGGAGACAATCCATTTGGGAATCTTGCTTTGATGGCTATAGATTCAACTGACACCTCAGGTCCAACTTTTTCAACATCACAGGTATCATCTGAATCGAAAGCTAAGTTGTGTTCAGAATCATGTATTTCAGCATTTGCTTCCATTAGAGAAATAAATGTTGAATTAATCAATGAGAAGCTGGATTTAGAAAAGGCTGTGACTAAGATTAAAACTGAATTTGAGAAAGTTTTGAATGAAAAAGAGTCTGAAATTTATAAACTCAAGTGTCAATTGTCTGATGAAAAAGCTAGGGTGGAAGTCATGCTTGTAAAACACAATGATCTGAAACAAACACTTGCAACAACCCAAATAGAGTGTGAAAAATGGGTTGAGTCTTGCAAGGGGTTTGAGATGTTATTAAACAAACAAACAGCATCAAATGTGAAGTTTGGTATTGGATACAATCACACTGCTCCTCCAGCTGATTATACACCAAAAAATCTTGATTGTGAGTCTGAAGGGGACAGTGTATATCAATCCACCAAATCTTCAGAAAAGTCTGATGCTGAAGAATCCTCTGAAAGTGAGTTAAGTGCATGCAAATCTGAGTCTGAAACGGTGGATATTGAGACATATTCTTACTCTATTGGATGTACAAATGTCATTCAGGGTGACACATGTCAAGATAGTGTTTTAATTGAAATTAATCCTGATGAAAAAGTTTCCAATGAATTAAATTTAAAACTGATTGATTCAGATGGGCATGGCACTGGAGAGAAAGATGCACGGCTTCTGATAAGCCAGAGTGTCTCATCAGCAGTTATAGAAAAAGCTGGTAATGTTACAACTGCTGATGAAAATTGTGTTGATAGACAAGTGCTGAAGAATAACTCTTCAGAGGTTGTCAACATATCAGTTGTTGTCAAAATGTCTACAAATACTGAAGCCCCAAATGTTTTGAAGAACAAAAATTCAGTATCTAAGTCTTCAGTACTTGTAGATACTCACAAGGAGAAGCACAAGAGGGTGCCTTGTGAAATTTGTAGGTTGTTTAATCATTCTTCTGATGAATGCTGGTACAGAAGAGGATCTAAATTCAATAAAATTAAGCACAAAAACAAGAACATACTCAAAATGAAAAATGAATTTAGTTCCAAGTTTGTACCAGAATCATCAGTAGTTTCAAAATCTGGAAAAACCTCACAAGGAAATGAATCAAATAAATCCAAGAAAGGTAAAGGGGTTGTTCCAGATTCAAAGAAACAGCACTTGAAAGATTCTTCATTAATTAAAGAAACTAAGGTGATAAAACATAAAAATCAAAAGTCAAGTATTGATGTTTCTAAGGAAATCCAAACTTTGACTCAAAACCAGCATCAATTGGTTATGATGATGCAACATCTGCTAGGAAGAGCCAACATAGTAGATGCTTCATTTCATAAGAAGAAACCTAGGTCAAAAACCAAGGTTAAATCTTTTGAAAAGAATGATTCAAGTGTTGCTTCAACTGCAAATGTTAATTCTGTTTCTTCATGTGTTAACAGACCCAAAACCAAACTGGTTTGGGTCCCAAAGTCTAACTGAGTGTGTTGATGTATGCAGGGTCCTTCAGCATGCCAAAATAGCATCTGGTATGTTGACAGTGGAGGATCCATGCATATGACTGGGAGCAGATCTCTTCTTAATGACTATTTTATAGGAAGGAAGGGATTTGTGTCTTTTGGAAATGATGCTAAGGGTTATATTATAGGGAAAGGTTATGTGACAAATGGTGAGATAAGGTTTGATGATGTGAATCATGTAGAGAATCTTAAGTATAATCTTCTGAGTGTTAGTCAGATGTGTGATAAGGGTCACATTTCTCTTTTCACCAAGCAAGACTGCAGAATACTGTCTTCTGAAGTGTTGCCTCTGATTGGCAAAGTCTTAGATGAGTATACTCTCCTTAAGGCTAACAAAGTGGGAAAGGTTTATGCCTTTGATTTGTCAAAGAAAATCTCTGTTAAAGGTCATCCTTGTTTATTCTCTAAGGCTTCTTTCAAGGAATCAAATCTGTGGCACAAAAGATTAGGTCATGTGAATCTCAAAAACATGAATCAACTGGTGAAACATGGGTTGGTTAGAGGTCTTCCAATGAAGGATTTTAGTTGTGATGAGAATTGCACTGCTTGCTTGAAAGGGAAGCAACACAAAGTTTCTTTTCCTCCAATTGGTGATCCCAAATCCACTGGTTGTTTGCAAATGTTGCACATGGATTTGTTTGGACCAGTGAAAGTCATGAGTATGGCAAAGAAGAAGTATTGCTTAGTAATTGTTGATGATTACTCAAGGTTTGTCTGGACCTTCTTCTTGCACTCAAAAGATGAGGTTGCCAAGTCCATTATAAACTTTGTGTTGTATGTTGAGAAGCAATATTCTCTTCCTGTCAAGTGTGTAAGGAGTGACAATGGAACAGAGTTCAGAAATCATATTCTGGATGAGTTTTATCTGTCAAAGGGAATCAAGAGGCAGTACAGCATCCCTAGAACTCCTGAACAGAATGGAGTAGTTGAAAGGAAAAATAGAACTTTGATTGAAGCTGCCAGAACAATGCTTGCTGACTCTGGTTTGCCATTGACCTTCTGGGCAGAAGCTGTCAATACAGCTTGCTATGTGCATAACAGAGTTGTGGTAAATCAAAGATGGTTGAAAACACCTTATGAAGTGCTTCATACTTTGACCCCTTTGATTTCCTTCTTCAGAGCTTTTGGTTGTCCTTGCTATATCCTCAATACCAAAGATCCACTTAAAAAGTTTGACTCCAAAGTGGATGCAGGATATTTTGTGGGATATTCTTCAACTTGCAATGCTTACAGAGTGTTTAATTGCAGAACCAAGATTGTTGAAGAAACTCTCCATGTAAAATTCAATGAATCACCAAAAGATCCCATCCCACAAAACCCTGTAGAGATGTTTGATTTGGATATATTGCAATATGTTCCATATCAACCTTCAACTGAGTCTGTTATTCTGGCAGATAATTCATCAACAGCTGCTATGGGAAACTCACAAGGTAGTACTGATGATGATGATGATGTTAGTACTCACCTGTTCAGGTTTAGTGATTCTCTGCCAAGGTCTGCTAAACCTGATGCTCCACCTGCTCCAGTGGTTCCTCCTAATACAAATGCTGATGAAATTCTGGAATCTTCCACATCATTTGAAATTCCTGCTGAACTGTTCCCTGGATCTTCATCAACTTCTGCAGCAACTGGACCTCCAGCAAACACTTGCACTGATCTTATTCCATATCAAGAACTGAAGGATCATCCATTATCTCAAGTTCTGGGTGACATTTCTGTTGGTGTTTCAACAAGAAGTCAATTGTCAAATTTTTGTCTCTATGCCTTATTTGTCAGTCAACAAGAGCCAAAGAACTATCACACAGCCCTCAGAGACAATGGCTGGGTGGAGGCTATGCAATTGGAGCTGTTGCAGTTCAAGAAACAACAAGTCTGGGAGCTGGTTCCTTTACCCCAAGGTAAGTGTGCAATAGGCACTAAATGGGTGTTTAGGAATAAAACTGAAGAAAATGGTCAAATAATTAAGAACAAGGCCAGACTGGTTGTACAGGGGTTCTCTCAGGAAGAAGGTATTGATTATGATGAAACTTTTGCCCCTGTAGCCAGACTGGAAGCAATTAGATTGTTTTTAGCATATGCTGCCTTACACAAACTAAAAGTTTTTCAAATGGATGTCAAAAGTGCTTTTTTATATGGTAAAATAAAAGAGGAAGTGTATGTGTGTCAACCACCAGGTTTTGAGGACAATAAACATCCTGATTGGGTGTATAAGCTTGATAAAGCTCTTTATGGGCTGAAACAAGCACCTAGAGCCTGGTATGACACTCTATCCACTTTTCTTCTTCAAAATAATTTCACTAGAGGCTCCATAGATAAAACTTTGTTCATAAAGAAAGTAGGACAGCATAAGCTCCTTGTTCAAATTTATGTTGATGACATAATTTTTGCTTCATCTGATCCAAAGTTGTGTGCTGATTTTACTGAGTTAATGACCAAGAATTTTGAAATGAGTGCCATGGGGGGATTACAGTTTTTCTTGGGTCTTCAAATCAAACAAAGTCCGGATGGCATTTTCATTCATCAATCCAAATACACAAAAGAGTTGTTAAAGAAATTTGATTTGCAAAACTGTAAACAATGTTCTAACCCCATGAGCAGCACCACACAACTTGATGCAGATTTGAAAGGTAAATCAGTTGATGAAACACTTTATAGATGTATGATTGGGTCCTTGATGTATCTCACAGCATCTAGACCAGACATTATGTTTGCTACATGTGTTTGTGCTAGATTTCAGGCTGCACCTAAAGAATCTCACTTAATTGCTGTAAAAAGAATTTTTAGATACTTGCAGGGCACTCAATCACTGGGAATTTGGTATTCCACTGGGCATTCCTGCAAGCTTGTTGCTTTCTCTGATAGTGACTATGCAGGATGCAAACTCACCAGAAAATCAACTTCTGGTGGTTGTCAGTTTCTAGGAAATTGTTTGGTTTCTTGGCAGAGTAAGAAACAAACATCTGTGGCCACTTCAACAGCTGAAGCCGAGTACATTGCTGCTGCAAGCTGTACTTCACAAATTCTCTGGCTTCAGACTCAACTTTTGGATTATGGCATCAAAGAGTCTAAGACACCATTGTTAATGGATAGTGCCTCAGCTCTTTGTATTGTCAAGAATCCAGTTCAGCACTCTAGGACCAAACACATTGAAATCAGACATCATTTTATAAGGGATTGTTTTGAAAAGGGTCTGATTGATCCAAAGTTTGTTCCTAGTGCTGATGAGCTTGCAGATATCTTTACTAAGCCTTTAGACACTTCAACTTTTCAAAATTTAGTTCTAAGGCTGGGTATGCTGCAACTTGAATAAATTGGTTTTCACACTAATAAAATTCCATCCACCAGATAAAATTTTCAAAAATACAAAAATAGTCACCTTTATCAAAACTCAAATTTTTGTATCACCTTGTAACTCCTGATATTTTCAGCAAATACTGATAAGTATCAGAAGTACTGATTCAAGGAAACATCTGACCTTTACCAATATTATCAGTTAAAAGTACTGATGGGTTTTGGTTGACAAAGTACTGAAGGTCAAAAATATTTCACAAAGTCTGATGAACAACTTTTGTTCACAAGTTCTGATGACAAATTTTTCACAAAATCTGATTAGAAAATCTGATGATTCACAACGTCTGATGAGCAATTGATGAAAACAGCTGATGAACAAAAACTGTCAACAACACCTGATGAGTAATTTTACTCTTCAGCTGTTTCAACCACTGTTGTTTTCTCTTTATAACATCTGAAGAACAACTTCCAATACTCTATTTATCCCAAACCATCTTCAGTTGTTTCATTACCACTTCATCAGAACTTTCAATCTTTTTCAAAAACCTATCTTCCCTCTCAAGTCTCTGCTTCCATGGCGACAATGAACCTTAAACCTCGTCATAACTCAGTCGCATATCTCACTAAATCATCTTTCTGGTCCAAATTTGATGAAGTTGTTGATCTCATGAATGCATCTCAGTTTCAAACCGCGTTTCTTATCAATCCAACAATTCATGTTGAATCTATTCATCAATTCTGGATGAATGTCGAGCTCATCAATGTCGGCACTGGTGTCATCTCACTTCGCTCAACAGTAAATGGACACAATGTGCATATCAGTCCAGCCGAACTGTGGGAGGTTCTTCAACTAGATGATGCTAACCTAGTCACTCAATTTCCAAAGAATCTCACTGACCTCTGTTTCACAAGTCACGAATACCAGGGTGACTTGAGTGACTCAACTCTGTACAAGAAGAACTTCAATGATCCTGAGCGTCTTATCTTTCACATGATCAACATCTGCTTGGCTCCAAAATCATCTTCTTGGGACCAGATGTCCTCAAGGTGGCAGCAGGTACTTTACTCAATTCTGGAATCACAAAAACTTAATTTTTCACAAATCTTATTTTCAGAATTAACTGAACATGCTGCTAAACCTGTTTCTTCTAGATGGCTTCTTTACCCACGTTTTATCATGGCCATCATAGAAAAACAGTTAAAGCAAAATGGCCTTGTTGGTCAGGGGATCTCTGCTCCAGCAGTTCTACTGGAGGTATATTCCCGACACAACACTAACCTCACTCTCAAAGAGGCTGCCCGAAAGCTAAAACCCAAGCATAGGGAACCCACAGTCTCCACTCCAAAATCAAAATCCAAAGTCCCCACCAAACCACATACCAAAAAGCTCAAAAAGGCTGCTCAGGGAAATGAGTCCCCTGAGTCTGCCCATGCCTCACCAAGGCATGATATGGCCATTGGAAGTAGTCAACCAGTGGTACATCAGACTCCACCAGCTGAAACCGCCCAAGAATCCTCTCAACAGGAACTTGGTGCAACCATTGAAGGGGTAGACACACATCTAGAGCCTCTTTCATTTGAAAAGGTTTCTATTGAACAACACCAATCTCCCCGGGTGCATTCTGCTTCACAGCCTATTACTATTGAAACCACCCAACAAAGCCCAACATTTGTAATTGACCAAATCCTGGATCAGCTAAACACTCCTATCCCTACCGACACCTATTACAACTGGGATTAGCTCCAACATTGAGGGGGAGGATCAAAGTGTTTCTGATATCCCACAGGATTTTGGCTACCATATCAGATCTCCTAGTGTGGACAGAGAGATTCTGACATCTGACAGGGCTGCTACTTCATCACCTCCATCATTTGGAGTGATTGATAGTAGTAACATCTCTAAGACCCTGCCAGAGGCAACAGCTGATGAAGGGTTTATCTCTGAGGTTGGAAGTCCCCAGTACCAAGAAAAAGGGGCACCTGAAAATGTTGAGCCACACTCAACTCAGGTACATCCTGATACTATCAGGAGGTCAGATGATTTAGCCAAGGCTAATGATGACCAAAGGACTCTATCTGATGTTCTATCAAGGAACAAATTCCTTGAGGCTAAGGTCTGCAGACTCAATGAGCTGCTCACCAAAATGTCCAAGGATAAAAGTCCATCTGCCCTTTCTAACCCACAGATGGCACCTTCAACTTCTGGAGGTCCCCAAAACACTTCATCCTCCACACAAAAACAACAACAGCCACCTGCCTCTGCTTCAGGCACAAATCCTCTGGGTTCAAACCCCCCAGAAGCATTTGTTGCTGCTTTCATTGCTGCTCTTCCTCTCATCACTCCCATCCTCCAAACCCTTATTTCCCAATCTCTTGACAAGCTACTTCCCTCACAAACACAAATCCAAACAATGATAGATGGTGCAGTTCAAACAATTCTTTCTAGCCTTAAACCTCCTACACCAACTGCAGTCAAAAAGGGGGAGTCTAGTTCTGTCATAGAGACAAAAAGGAAAGATTCTGGTGATGTACAGGAAGTGGGTATACAAGTTGAAGCTATAGACATTGAAAAGCCTGCCTCTCCTCTGAAATTTACCTACAAAAGGCAGAAGAAATCTTCCAAGGCTGATGTGATTGAAAAAGTTGTAGAGAAAGAGATTGCAAGTGAAAAAGCTGAAAAGATTATAGTTGAAAAGGCTGCTGATGTGATAGAGCCTGAAATATCTGAGCTTCAGAAGCTAGTACAACAGGTTGATCAAGTCCATTTTCAAGCCATGGATGAAATCATAAGCCAACTTTTCAAGGAGGATGCTGAACCTGAAGATCTGAATAAGAAGATCAGGGAATTGGAAATAAATCACATAGACAACATTTGGAAGCAATATGACAAGGAAGAAAGTGAGAGACTTCATGTCATGGCTAGGTTTGTAGCCAAATTCTTAGGGAGATCAGTTGCTGAGATCAGGGCTTGGGATAGGAATAATCTTATCAAAGTTACAACAAAGATCTGCAGCTCTGAGACTCCTAACAAAGAACTGATAGTTGAAGCAATGGATGTGGTGGGCCTGAAGAAAAAGAAGGAGCTGCTTAAAAAGTCTCAATAGGAACTCACTTCCAGCATGCTGAATTTTCATAAACCTGCTCCAAAATCAGCCACATCCATCCCAAAATCAAAACCTGTCAAAACAATTGATGCACCTCTCAAGAAGAGGAGAAAGCTGATGATTCAGGAGGAAGATGATGAAGATAGGCAACCACTGTCAACTGTTCTAAAACTGAAAAAGCCTGAGTCTTCCATTGTCCCTGTAATGACTCCTGAATCTCAGATGAAAGCTGTAAAAGTGGAGATAGAAGAAGAGGAAAGTCAGAGACTATATGATGACAAAATTCTGAGATTGGTAGACAAAGACTACCCTCAGACTTCCTCGCTAACATCTATGAGGAAGGAAGCACAAAGGTTATTTGCACTAAGGCATACCTTCCAGTACAGGAAAGAAGTAATCCGGGTATGGCCTGACCCAAAGGTACAGCACAGGATACACAAAAGAAACATTCCACAAGCCTACAGAGGAAGAATCAAAAAGGTGATAAGTGCTGACATTATGGCTGGGTTTGTGATGGACCCTTGGGAAATCATTGAAGATTTTAAGAAGGTTTACAATGCTAAACTGCCAGTTCCCAAGCTATTGGAAAACAAAATGATCAAGAAGGGGCTGGTATACAAGAGAATGGAAGGGTTAAAGAAGAATGAGCTACAATTGTTCCTGGAAGGAAAACATCCAGATGAATTTGTATACAGAGAAATCACAAGGATTGAATTGCACAATGGGTCTACAAGCAGGTACCTATCTGAATACTATGGACCTGAGTTCTTCTTTGAAGGTGAGCCAGAGCTACTAACCATTGAAGATCAAGTAGTCCTTCTGGAAGCCTATGTCAGAGAATCTTTTAGACTCGTGCATGGGCAGTAGCTTCAATGAGAGAGGCAACAATTCTTAGTCCATTCCCCAATTGGAGTTCTCTCTCATCCTTAAACTGTTAGATCTTCTGAAGCTGCTGTCATCCAGGCCTACACTTAATTGGTCATCTTAGAAGCTGATCTCTAAGGAAAAAGACACATCTTTCTGCCTGGAAAATCAACAATAAGTGGGACAACTAATAATTAGAGGTTTTGGCTGCATTGGTTCAGGGGGAGTTTGTTGGACCAAAAGAACCAATGAGCCTGATCAGAAAACCCTCTAAGTCCCACAGGCACACAACAACTGAAGAAGAGCACAACAGCTGAAGACAAACGACTGTTGAAGAGAAGATCTGAAGAGTTACAAGCTCTGAAGAACAAGTCTTCAGATGTTGTTCACAACAGCTGAAGTGTTAGTTTTCAGATGTTGTAGTTAGTCTTCAGTAGTTTTAGTTTAATTTCAGTAGTTTTAGTTCTTCAGTAGTTGTAAGAGGATGTCTTCAGTAGTTGTAAACATCCTCAGTAGTTTTGGTTATTTCAGTTGTTATCTTTTTTCTGTTAGGTGTCAACATCATGTGACATCATCAGACGTCACTGCTTCTATATAAGGGCAGTTGACATATTGTATCTTTAACGAAGTTAGTGCGAATTGAATGAGATTATTCCTTTTGCAGAATTCTCTTTCTATAACAACTTGTGCTTTACTGTTCTATTAGATTAACTTTGTTCTTGCTAATTTTGAGCTAATTCATCGTTGAATTCCGCTGCTATAACCTAATATTGATCAAATGAGAACATCTGATCCTACATGTATAAACGTATGTGAGGCTTTACAGAACAAAACAACACGTATGTTGTTACGTGAATGCTAAATCGACGGATTATTCGTATAGGTGACGATCTGTACAAATAAATCTGAAAGTTTAACGTTTTGAATGATATCCGATAATTAGAAAACAATATTGAAAAGTATAGTTATCGTCGTGTTCGTACAGGTGACGATTCGAACGAATATGCGCGACGACTGTACGATTCGATTTTAAACAGTTAATTTAAATATTTCAGAAATTTAGAATAATCGAAAGATATTTAGTTAATTTACTAGGAATAATCACTTGAAATAATTTTATAAATTTTGTTTTACAACCGAGTCAATCGTTACGAAAAACCCCGAGAAACTGACATTTTACGCAAAACCGAACGAAACCGAACTTAACAGGTATTTTCTAAAGCAATTAATGTGGTCATAAAGACCACGCCAACCAATACCAACCCCATCTCTCTCTCCATTTTCGTTTTCTTTCATCTCTCTCTAGAGATTATTCTCCACCTTCTCTCTAGGATTTCTTGGTGATTTCTCCTTGGATTCACGAGTTCTTGTTGCCAAAACGCTCATCTCTTCACGTAGATCACGAAAGTACAAGGGGTTTAAGTTGTCATCCACAGATTTTGAGGTAAATTTGAGTTTATTTTCGGTTTTAGTGGGCATAGTGATCCTTTGTGTTTGTTGTTGTTTTAATCGATATAGACACTTAGAAAACACATAGACAAGTTATTAGAAACAAGTAGGAAGCTTCAGAGACTAATTTGTAACAGGTTAAGGTCGATGATGAAAGTGATGATGCAGGTTCGTGAGGGGTTACCATCGGCCGAACCTCTTTCAGAGGGAAACACAAATGCACGAACCTAGGGCTCTCTGGACGGACCCAGACCCGGCCGAACCTTCATCCAGGGAACGAACCTGTTGCCATTAACCAGCCAGAGCCGAACCTCTCCTTCTTGGCCGAACCTTCCATAGCAGCTGAACCCTTGACCAACGAACCCTACATCAACTAGACTCTGATAAGCTACGAACCTGTGACAAACTAGGAGCCACGAACCATGTGTTCACGAACCTACTACTAGCCGAACCCCAAATGGGTAGGCGAACCTTCGGCCAACGAACCAGAAAGCAGCAAACCTATGATGGCCGAAGCTCTAAACCTACGAACCTATGAACCAGCTAGCAGCCGAACCTCCTTACTGTTGGCCGAACTAGGGGGATGCGAACCTACTACTCCAAACGAACCTTACTGGCGAACCATTAGTTGGTCGAACCCACCTTTGCTTCCCATAGGTTCGCTGATCCCCACTTGCATGGGACTTAGTATTAACAAAGAGGGTGATTCTAGGGATATTGAGTAAATGTATGGGAATAACATGGATGTGAGTGCATGGAGACAATACCTATGCGTTTGTGCATGAGAACAATTAAGGCCCATATCAAGGATAATTGTAATTAAAATGATTATGGATTAGGTGATCAATAACAAGGGTTTTCTTTAAAACACCGTAGCAATTCATTTTGGGATGTTAATATCTATTGATTTAACTTGACACTTGGGAAAAATCATTATGAACTTAATGGGATTAAAACAAAAGCCTAAAGGATGGGGTGTTAATTTAATTGTTAACACTTAAACTTTAGGAAAAGTATAAAAGGGATAACTAACCTAAATGAGTAATTATCTATGTTGTATTGTTCAAGAAAATTGATTTGTGATCAATTGGTAATCAAAATCTATCAATGGGCCAAGATGGGCCCAATGGGTTAAACCAAAGCCCATCATATGTTAAATGTTATTTCAATTAAAGTTAAGGATATTTTAACAAAAGAAAATGTTTTAGGAACTTTATTGAATTAAAAGAAATGATTTTGAATTAAGATTTTAATTAAAGTAAAATTTAATTTAAAACATGTAATTAATACTTGTTATGATTAACTGTCAGATACGGGTTACGTTTGGGTATTTAAGTTAGACTAGTTAGATAAAATTCTAGAATCATATTAGTACATAGGACACTTAGTTGCACACCGAGACCAAACTTTATATACAACGACTAATACGTATACTTATAGTATTCGAATTCTTCTAAAACAACTAAGGAACTGAAGATACTTAGTCTACAAACAAAGAGCGTGCATTTTGTGATAGTACAGTACACAGCAACACAGGTGAGTTCATTGCCCCTTTTCTAAACATTTTGTTTTCAAACGCGGGGCTGAGAAGCATGCGTAAACTGTTTTATTTAAATTGTTTTACGTAGATGCTTTTACTTATTATGAATTGCTTATTTGTTGGACCGATCAGGAGCTCGGAAACAATCCGAATCCAATAGTAAACTACTCGACAGCCTCTGGAATAGTGCGGAATCCTATTCCAGGGTTTTTCAATCGAAACCAACAGAAACCGTGGTGATCCAAGGTTGTAAGAACAACGTGGAAGCAACAATCGAACACCACGGGTTGAGATTCGAACTTGGATGATCAAGAACCGCTCAAGTCTTCTAGGGTTTTGACACTGGAGTCTCTGGGAAGAAGAAGGGCTCTGGAAAGTTAAAGTTGAAATGATTTGAACTTCTATTTATAAGCTGTAGTCATTCGGCCGAATGAGTGGCCGAAGCAGCTCATTCGGCGAATGACTCATTCTCAATCCAGACATTCGCTATAACCTTCATTCGGCGAATGACTTCATTCTAGAGTCATTCGCCGAATGAGTAACCTTCATACTCAATTCAGTTTATAATCAAATCAACTAAATAGATAAACATTAATAGACATTAAGGAATAGAAATAAACATTAAGAAATAGAAATAAAGACAACTTCCATTAAAACTTTGAACATTTACATGATAAGAGTTACAAAACTGAACTAGGGACAAAAACATGTATCAACAAACTCCCCCTTGGACCTAGTTCAACTCTTGGAGGTGTCTTTCTTGAAATACTTTTCTGAAATAGCTTTCCAATCTGCTCCAGCGTGTATCTTGAAAATGCTGCAGAGACGGATCACTCTCATAAATTGTAAGGCTTGAACCATGTCTGGAACATCAAAGAAGATCTGATGTCTGAATAGTGCTTGGACATCTTTATGTGACAGGTTCGTCAGCCACATGGGATCAAAAATCCTGACAGTTTCCCACTGTTTGTCTTTACAAAGAACTATCACAGCTTCACCAGTGCGCCCGTCATAGTACCACCATCGGAAGCCATCCATAAAGTCTTGACGCATCTTCCGCAGGGGAATCTTCTTCAAAACTCTAGGGGGAAGCCACTTCAGGATCACTTTATGCTTGCGGGTATCACCATCAATCTCTGGCAAATAGTATCGTTCTGGCTGCTGCGGTTGAAAGTTCACCCATCTCTTCCGGTATTCATACTTGATCTGTCGAGAAAACCAAGCAGACATCCCAGAGTCACCACTGTATAGCATGTTCAGACGTGCTAGCTGATTTACTTCGAATCCAGGCAACGTCTTGAAATCATGTGGGTGTTTGAAGTAGTCGATCCCTTTCTCTCTTTTCACAGCATAGCACCCAAGATCATGGAAGTATGCCCAGCTAAGGATCTGACCTCCAGCTTTGTAGCCTTTGGTCCTGTAAACCTTCTTGTACGTGGCTGGCATCTTCTCAGTGCTTTGCTTCTTTAACACTTCCCAGTAAGAAGCCCATTCCTCTTTTCTCTTCTTTCGATCATCAGCTTCAGCCTTGCTTGCCTCTACTTGTTCTTCTAGATATCTGACCAAGAGATCCTCTGTTTCCTGATCAAATGGCTCAGTGAATGTAGGCAACTCGTCTTCGGCCGATGTATACTTTGGATATTCTTCATCTGTGATGTCTTCCAGAATTACCTCATCTATATCATCAAAAGGTTCTGGTTCGGGCTCTTCAAAACTGGGAACTGAGGTGTCATCAGTAACTACCTCGTCAGGATTCAACCTGAATAGCTCGGCTATCTGTTCTTTGGATAGACAGTGTATGATTTCTCCCTCCTCCTTGTCATAGCTCACTGAGTGCTGTATAATGCCCTGAGCGTCCAAAATCATGGTAAGTGTCTGATCAAGCTGACGTCTCAGAGGCACAACTTGAACTTCCTCAGTAGCTTCTGGCTCAGTTGTCTTCGATGGAGACGAAGGAGGAGGAGCCTGAGCTTTCTTGTCATTTGTCTTCTTAGACCGGATCTCAGAAGAGGGAGGGGCTTGATCATCATTGCCATCATCATCATCGTCATCAGTACCAGATGATTCAGCAGACCCACTCCCAGATCCGTCTTTGTCATCATCTTCAGCATCATCATCTTCATCAGATTCTTCATCCTTCTCAGAATCTTCATAGTCCACTTGTTCCTCATCAGACTCTTCTTCTTCTTCTTCTTCTTTGTCTGAATCATCGGAATGGACTTCCCCACCTTCGAGCCTGGGAGTGCCTTCCTTGGAACTCTCGACAAGTTCAGCAAGGCGAGCATTCTCAGCTTCCAGTAGAAGGATCCTCTCGTTGAAACCAGTGGCAGTCAAGGCCAACTGGTTGTGCTCGTCAATATACTTCAGGAGCTGTTCCTCCTGCTGAGCTGAACGAGCTCTAAGATCAGCTCTCTGGTCTGATGCTTGAAGAAGCAGAGTATCCTGCTCTTCAACCCTCCTCGTGAGTTGAGCTATAATCAACTCTTGCTCTTTAGCCTTTCTTTCTTGCTCCATGCTCCTCTCCATCAGTCTGAGGACCATACTGTTCAGAGTGCTAAGCTGATCCACAACTGACACAGTAGGTATGTGCACATCAGCTCGGACTGTAGATGGGCCGGAAGAAGCATCAACATAAACAGGCTCTCTAATAAAAGGAGTGGACAGAGGGGCAGTAGTAAACTGAGTAGGAATAGCCCTTGTCCGTGTCAGTAAAGAAACTGACACAGCTGCTACTGATGTGACAGTAGTTGTAGCAGCTGAAGTCAGTTCTGACCTCCTCTGGAAAGAGAATCGTGATCTCTTTCCCCTTCCAGCTCTGGAGGAAATGGCCTGAGAAGCAGCAGCAACCACAGCTGCTGAAGCAGGAGCAGAAGATCGAGGTGGAGGAGAAATATCAAACTCAGGAATAAAAGACGGATCAGTGATCTCCTCCCTCTCTTCCTCTGTCCTCTTCCTTTTCCTAATAACCATCTTCCCAGCCACCATCACTTTCTCATAACCCTCCTCTATAAGATCATCAAAGTCAGTGCTCTCCTCATCACCATCACCAAAAGCACCCTCATCACCCTCTTCACCATCACTAGAATCATCAGACTCATCACCATCTCTTGAGGAATGTGGAACTGTAACATCTAGTGGAGCGGTCACTGAGGATGTAGTAGTAGACAGGAAATCTAGATCCATCAGTGAGTCTATGTCCACATCCTCCTCTGCAGCTACGGTGGTACTAACTCCTGTACCAACAGTCACAGCTGTTGTACTAACATCAACCAAGCTTACACCAACTAAGCTATCAACCACCCCACCAGCTGCAACACCACTAACACCTGCACCATCTGCAACACCACTAACACCTGCACCATCTCCTTCATCATCTTCTCCTCCATCATCTGGAACAACGATGTCTTCAATGTCTGAGTCTGACTCATCGTGTCTCCATCTCCTACCAGCAGGAGCACGATAGTCAGGCCTAGAAAGATGGCCAAACAAAGATCGAGAGGCTGGCTTCCTCTCCTTGCCTCGATATGACATCACCCTGTTGAGGGTTAAGTCATTCATATGTTCCAGCTTTATCACATCGGCACCAATCTTCGGCAGATCAGGTAACTGAGCATCTATGAGCTGCTGCAGAAACCTAGGATACATCAGGAACTTCTTGTCTCCCTTGAGAGTCACGTTCTCCTTCATGTGTGTAAAGACCATTTCTGAGAAGTTGAAAGGCGTGTTCAGCACAAGAGCCACGAAGGGACACTGAATCGTCTCTCTCATGTCATCAAAACCACCCCTCCTGGAACCAAGGCAGTGGATCAGCACGTGTGCCAGGTATTTGAACTGATGTGACATGAAAGCTTTGTTCAGAATACCGGCACCAAGATCTCCCTCGTACTTGCACCGCATGAAGCAGCCCCTGACCAAGAAACGGTCTAAGAGATAGGGCTGATCAGGAGCATCTTGGAATCCACACACCCTCCTAAGGTGCTCAGCAGAAATCACCACTTCCCGACCAAGAACTTTGCCCCGAATAACTGTAGGCTCGGCCTCACAGTCAATATCAGCAGACTCCCAGAATTCCTGCTGATGAGAGCGATAAGGAGTGTGAACTGTAGAAATAGCAGTGAAGATCCTCGAACGCCTGAGAAATGTAATGATATCAGTATAGTGCTTGGCGTTCGGAGTCTCAAGATCCAGATGTGCACAGATGTTGTTCTTCGTAACTGATTTGAATCCAGCCATACTGCATAACACGATAAATAAACATGTCAGTATAAGATATTCAATCCATAAACTGAAATTAATCAAAAATCAGACTAACTGTTTAGCTGATATGCCGAATGAAAGACATTCGCCGAATGAGTCATAGGATCGAATGAGTCTTTTGTCGAATGAGGTTCATTCGTCGAATGACTCTCATTCGTCGAATGAGACATGAGTATGACTGGTCATTCGTCGAATGAGCCATTCGTCGAATGAGGTTCATTCGCCGAATGTGTCATTCGCCGAATGACGACATTCGGCGTCTTATTTGAATTCAAAATCCCTCTTTTTCAAAACCACAAATCAGTCCATAAATCTGTTCAATCACACTCAGAATCGACCGAATAACATTATTAAAACTTGAATTTTTTAGTTTTAAGTTCGTTTTGACAGTTTATTTCTTAGGCGATTTCTAAAACCCTAAAACCCTAAGTGATGATCGGTTTGTCATGATTTCATGGTTAGAATGGGCTGAAACTTGATCCCCATATACCTGAGAAGAAGTATAAACAGATTATCAGAAGCAGGATCAATATCAATCAAGGGAAATCAAAGAAGGTGTCACTGTGTGTGAATCGCCAAATGACTTTCTATCTGATGTCACGAAAGAGAATTTGGTCGAATGACTCTCATTCGGCCAAAACACAGTTATATAACCTCTTCTCATTCGCCGAATGAGCTAGGCGAAAGGTCAGATAACTTTCTGTCTCATTCGCCGAATGAAAGTGACGACTGAGTCATTCGACAATGTTCATTCGCCGAATGAGAATGTCGAATGAGACATTCGACACTCTTCATTCGTCGAATGAAGTTCATTGTGTGTAATTGATTTGGTCGAATGACTCATTCCCAGAATAAGTTCATTCGGCCGAATGAGCTCATTCTACCTCTCATTCGTACTAATGGGAGATGAAATTCTCCAATTCTCAAAATTTTTTAACATTTGACATTATGAGCAACAATCTTTTAACAAATTATGAAGATATGTCTGGTTGGATCAGGATTCAGATATGACAGACATCCGAATCTACAAATGATCATCTAAAACAAGATTGAAAATAGAAAATCTTTTTGTATTTTTCTGAAACAACCACTACAACTGTACAAACAAGAATTTAAAACACATAAACACATATTTTTGTGAGAAGTCCATTAATAAGATAACACATATCTCTAATCACATCATATTGCCTTCAATGAATGCTTCACTTCATCCACAATTTCATTTTGATACGATTACTGATATATTTGTCCAAATTTAAACTGAACAATACATAACTCCTAAACAAACTATATGATCACTCATATTTTCTGATTGAGTTCCCCAATTCATTTCATCAATCAAGATCAAAATCAGTTCAAAACTCATTTCAGCATATCTTAAAACCAGTCATCATGAATTCAATAAGATTCAAACATTTATTCTCTTTTTGTATTTTTCTTGTTCTATCCAAATGGATGGCTTCAGCTAGGTCCGTCCCAGCAATATGGCACATGTATGGAATCGAACTTTATTTGTTTAAGTTTTTCTCAAGCTTAATACCAGCTTGCGTTAGGTTTTCTTCAAGCTTAATACCAGCTTGTTTTTAATTTTTCACCAAGCTTAATACCAGCTTGTTTTTGATTTTCCTCAAGCTTAATACCAGCTTGCTTTTATTTTTCTTTGAATGAAACCTCATTTTGATCCCATGATGACAGGTGTATGCTTGATTTGAGTCAAAAACCGTTTTTCACTCAAATGATTTAATTAAAATGGATCCCACAAATCAAACTTTCTAAGTTATCATAAGTTGTTTATTTATTTTGTATAGCCAGCCTATCAGTACATCCCATCACAATTCTCTTGTGATTTTAGTTCACACATTCATTTCTGTTTCTATGACATAATGAAATCAATGTACTACTTTATTAAACAAGACCATCTCATTTTTTAATTTTTCTATTGTTTTTGGTTTTTCAAATTTTCTAATGTTTTTGGTTTTTCAAATTTTCTATTGTTTTTGGTTTTTCAAATTTTCTATTTCTCCCCCTAAAAACCTAAAAATAGAAAATCTTTTTGTGTTTTTGGTAATAAAAAATAACTGTACAAGAGAAAATGAAAATACTGAAATCAAATAAACAAAGCAAAAACTATCTAAGTAAAATGATGATCATTTTTCTTGCACCGAAGAACCCATCTTGTACCGATGGCTTTTGCACCTTTGGGTCTATCAACTAATTGCCAGACCCCCAACTTTTTGAACTGTAAAAGTTCCTCTTGCATGGCATCGACCCATGATTCTTCTTTGAGGGCTTCAGTGACTGTACGCGGTTCAACTTGAGAGATAAAGCAGGAATGAGCACAAAAGCTTACATCTGCAAAATCAAGAATGTCTGCAAGACCACCTGAAGAAATCTGACTTCGAGTCTTCACCCCATCTAGAGGACTCCCAATAATGTTATCTTGAGGATGAATACGATTGATTCTTCCAACAGGATGAGTTGGAACCTCAACCTCAGGATCTAAGTTATTCAAATTCAAATCCTCAAGACCAGGTACAAGATTATCAACAACTGGTTCAAGAGCAGCTGGAGGATTGTCATCTGTGTCTGAGCTATCATCATTTATCTGTGTAGTAGGAACAGATGCAGATGAAGGTTGCATAGGTTCATCAGGTGCATTTTGTACATCATACAACATCTGAACAACAACATCTTCATCTGAATACATGGGGGGCATATTGAATGAATCAAAGAGACTGGAATAATCAAACATCCAACTGGCCCTTTTCCAGGTGGGGGCATTGTATACTTCTGAACGTCTACATGGTACCACTCTTCCACATTATGAGTTGCAATGTTGTAAACTCGTTTGTTTGGAGTGCTATACCCAAGAAAGTACCCTTCTTCCACCTTTTCATTGAACTTGCCCTGCTCATGTTTCTTAAGCATAGTGCATGGAGCACCAAACGGTTCTAGATACTTAAGATTTGGCTTTCTGTTGTGGAGCAGTTCAAAGCAAGTCTTCCCATGTCTCTTCACAATAAGAACCCGGTTCAATGTATAACAAGCATTAGCAACAGCTTCATTCCAGAATTGAACCGGCAGAGAAGAATCAGCAAGCATAGTTCTAGCAGCCTCAATCAATGTTCTATTCTTGCGTTCAGCAACACCATTCATCTGTGGAACGTATGGAGCACTAAATTGTTGCACAATGCCTCTTGTATTACAAAAATTCTCCATGTTGTGATTTTTGAACTCCGTTCCATTATCAGTTCTAAAATGACGAATCTTGAGCTTATAAAGCGATTCAAGTTTAGTAACCAGAACTTGAATACAATCAAACGTTTCTGATTTCTCTTTCAAAAAGAAGACCCAAGAGTATCTGGAGTATTCATCAGTGATAACAAGGCAGTATTGATCTCCAGCTATACTCTTCCTATTCACTGGACCAAACAAATCCATGTGGAGAAGCTCAAGAGGAACATTGATTGAATGATACTTTTTCAGCTTATGAGACTGCTTAGACTGCTTTCCCTTCTTGCACGAAACACAGATATCAGACAGCTTAAAATTTTTCAAGCTAACTCCCTCAACCAGACTGTTGTGTACCAAATGATTCATCTTGCGCAAACTCAAATGGCCCATCCTCTTATGCCAAAGGATTGAATCTTTCTCAGTTGCCTTTGTCATAAAACATGAAGCTGTGGAGGATGTAGTTGAAGCTGTGGCCATATTGAGAACGTACAAGTCTTGCTTCCTCGTAGCAGACATCAAAATCCAATCTTCAGGTATCTGCACACCTTGCTTGAGAATGTAACACTTGGAGTCATCAAATAGAACCTTGTACTCTTTGTCACAAATCTGAGAGACTGACAGGAGGTTGTTTTCCAACTGTTTGACATATCTGACATTATCGAACGAAACCTGTCCATTTGTTAAAATTCCCTCTCCAGTAATAAAACCACCTTTGTCTCCAGCAAAGGCAACATAGCCACCTCGAACTGCATTCACATTGGTGAGCAGAGAAATATCACCGGTCATGTGTCTGGAAGCCCCACTATCAACGATCCAATTGCTGTTCACTCCAGCTTTTGGGGCAACCTGCACAATAAAAAGACAATCAGTTTACTTTGGGAACCCAAGCCTTTACAGTCTTGGGTTGACCCATAGAGTCTCGGATCCAAACATCTATCCATTTTCCCTTAGGAATAGGTTTATCTGAAATTGGGAGAACAGACTCCTCAGATGATTTTACTTTCCAAATTGCATTTTTATCAAAAGAGGTTTTCAGATAGATGGATGATGATTTTGATTGATTAACTTTGACTACATTTGGAACTTCCAAAGTTTCAAATTTTCTTTTTCCCTTGTCTGAATTTTTAGACTGAATGGGTGGTTTAGACTTTTGCTGAAAAGACTTAGATACAGACTTTACCGGTTTTGGTAAAGCAGATTTTAAGTTTTTGAAAGGCACAACTTTAGGTCTAATCAACTGAGGGCAAAATCTCACAATGTGCCCTGACTTACCACATTCAAAACAAACTTTATCACCTTTTTTATGAAAATGTTTTAAATCAGAAAATGATTTTTTAGTTGATTTAAAAACATTTAATTTCTGATAATCTGGCTCAAAACCCAAACCCTTTCTTCCTTTGTTACCAAACTGAGCTGATTTGGTAACACAGTCAGCTTCAGACCCCTGTGAAGCTTTAACAAAGCATAATTCTTTGTAAATTTTTGATTTGGAGATTGGGTCACCTTTCATGACAACAGAAGTTTGATTCCGAGGAATGCTATGCTTAGGTGAATACTCTGATTCATCCTCGGAATCGGAAACCCAATCTTCAACAACTCCATCCACCCTTGACTCCTTAGTCTGAGATGAACTCTGATTTTCACTCAGACTAACTGGATCAATTACTAACGGAGTAGTAACTTGAAAATCCTTAACATCTTTGTCATTTGGCGTATTGACAAAGGCATTGAGGATTGGTGGAGGACAATTTTTATAATTAACCTGTGCCTTCCCCTGATCAGTACCCCTACTGATCATGTGCTCAATGATATAAGATGAGCTTTCATAGCTCTTGAGCTTCTGTCCTAAGGTCTCATAGTCACACTCGACTATTGCTAACTTCTTCTTGATCTCATTGATGATATTGAGATAAGAAGTGATAGCATCTTGCTTATTCAGCACTGCGATCTCGGCTTCATGCAATTGTCTGTTTAAAAGATCAATTTTAGCTTGAAAATCTTTTTCATTAGATTTTAAAATTTTGTTAGCTTCAATGCATAAGTCGAGATCGTTCATCAAAACACTGTTATGTGTTTGATAAGCAAGGACCTTACTTCTAAGATCAACACAATGAAAACACTCTGAATGTGAAGATGAACAGTCAGTGTATACCTGCTCAGAAGAGTCTGTAGAAGCAGAAGAATTTGCCATCAAAGCAAATTGAGTTGAAGAGTCATCAGCTTCACCATCAGATTCTTGAGTTTCAGAATCTGTCAGACTGTCTGATTCTGAACTTGATATCTTATCATCAATCATCAAAGAATCCTCCTGACTGCTTTCTTCATCATGATCTTCAGAATGCTGAATTTCTGCCACACAAGCTTTATCTTGATCTTCCTTATCAGCATTAAATCTGAAGTCCCAGTTCACCCCTTCATCTTGTTGAACCATTAAAGCTTTATTACCAGAAGATGAAGATCCAGCTGGAGAAGGAGAATCAATGGGAACTAATCTCCTTTCTGAATTGGCAGTAGAGGATTTCTGATGTTGAAATGGATTCTTGTTGCCAGCTTTCTTCGGCTGCTTGCATTGTCTGGCAAAATGACCCTTCTCCCCACAGTTGTAGCATGTGACAGATGCCATATCAAATCCAAACTTGGACTCCTTGTTTAGATTGATATCCTTCCCCGTCCTTTTTACAAACTCCTTTGCTCTTCTAACTGCACTAGCCAATGCCCACATAATGTCAATTCTCTCCATATCATCAGGATCAATCTGAGAGTAATCATCATTGGTCAAATATGGATTGCCGATCTGACCAGCAACTAATCCATCATATGAGCTAACCAATGTTGACAGAAGACCCATATGCTCTTTAGCAATCTCTACTGTGACCTTGTCAAAATTCTCTGTTTTCAGACTTGCAGTAGGCTGATGATGCTCTTGTTGTGAGCTTGATGAAGAAGATGGACTGAAATGCATCTGAGCTGCAGATGGAGCTTCAGATGCTTTAGAAACAAAAGCAGTCTTCAAAGGAGCATGAGTTGTAGATTTATCAACTGTAGGAGTGAGTTGTTCAACCACGAGGTCAAAACTACAACTCAAGAGAAGATTCAGTTTGTTGGACCGATCAGGAGCTCGGAAACAATCCGAATCCAATAGTAAACTACTCGACAGCCTCTGGAATAGTGCGGAATCCTATTCCAGGGTTTTCCAATCGAAACCAACAGAAACCGTGGTGATCCAAGGTTGTAAGAACAACGTGGAAGCAACAATCGAACACCACGGGTTGAGATTCGAACTTGGATGATCAAGAACCGCTCAAGTCTTCTAGGGTTTTGACACTGGAGTCTCTGGGAAGAAGAAGGGCTCTGGAAAGTTAAAGTTGAAATGATTTGAACTTCTATTTATAAGCTGTAGTCATTCGGCCGAATGAGTGGCCGAAGCAGCTCATTCGGCGAATGACTAAGCTCGAATGAGCTATCATTCGAATGAGTCATTCGGCGAATGACTCATTCTCAATACAGACATTCGCTATAACCTTCATTCGGCGAATGACTTCATTCTAGAGTCATTCGCCGAATGAGTAACCTTCATACTCAATTCAGTTTATAATCAAATCAACTAAATAGATAAACATTAATAGACATTAAGGAATAGAAATAAACATTAAGAAATAGAAATAAAGACAACTTCCATTAAAACTTTGAACATTTACATGATAAGAGTTACAAAACTGAACTAGGGACAAAAACATGTATCAACATTATTATACATGCTTGTTGATACTCCTAGACTCCTGTCTAGGTAATTTCTATGTAGAATTAACTAACAAGTTAATTAATTACTCTTATGAGTAATACCTTAATTCTAAACTCTAAACAAACCCTTAGTCCATCAAGCTCAAATTCAAGAATCTAAATTCAAAGTGGAATCAAAAGAACTAAAGCTAAAGATCAAAAGCAATGGAAATCAAATCCAGTGTGTGATCAGTAAACTAAGGATCCTACTCATAAATCTATAATCATTGTGAAATCATGGAATTCTAAAGATCAAAATCAAGAGACTCAAGGAAATCAAGGAAATCAGAACTGTGTGTGAATCATTGAAATAATGAAATCATTAAAATCTAATGAAATCATTAATGCTTGAGTCAAGGTGGATGCCAGTTGTATAGAATTTAAGACCACGTGTAACACACATAAAGTCCCGGCATAAATAGTAGACTCTTGTAGTCAAGCTATGTGGGCAATAACGTGAACTATCAAACAAAATCAAGAGAATCACAGACGATCAAGAATCAAAGGATATCCGTAAAGTCCCAGCATGTACAGTAGACCAGTGGGTCAAGCTGATATGGGCATCATTAAAGTCCCGGCACACACATGTTGACTCCTTGTGAGTCATGCCTGATATGGGCCACGTGTGAGAGGGTACAACTTGGACAACCACCAACAAATAAGTCTAATTGATTGAGTCAAATAAGGCCCAATCATCATGTCTTAGTTGTATTTAAATGTTTAGTTATTAATTTAATTACACATTTAATATTATATTTCTACAAATGCTTTGGAGTAATCATGAATACATGGTGAACTCAAGAGATCAAAGGTGAATCTATTTGTGGAAATCAAAGTCTAAATCAAAAGTGAATGGAGTGAAACGCTTAATTATCATTAACAACAATATGCTAAGCAGTCCGGTATGTGGTGGGACAATGGCTGGGGCTTGTCCCCTACATATGCCCTATATATAAGCATACTTGATTGGATAGCATAGGTGGCTGTTGATGAGGTTAAGGTTGTCATTTCGGGGGATCAAGGTAAACATTTTCAGGGTGGTCAAATTTTATGAATCAAATGTTATGGAATCAAAGATGTGGGACGAAACGCTTAATTATCACCAGGAACAATATATCATGTGGTTAAGTATGTGGTGGGACTGTGGCTGGGCGGGCGGTAAGTTCGACCCGACATATGCCCTATATATAAGCATACTGAACTGGATGGTATAGGTGGTTAATGGTGAGGTTAAGGTTGTCATTCAGGTTATTCAAACTCATTTTTATAAAACTATATGAACTCACCAACCATGTGTTGACTTTATTTTTGGCATGACTTCTAAGGGGACGAACATGTCAACTAAGGAGTTATTTCTTTTGGGACTAGGTTACCAGTTAGAGGACCTAGCTTTTTGGACCTGCATATTTTTGAAACATTATTTACAGATTTATTTTGTATATCTTGTGTAGATACAAGATTGAAGATTATGATGTTGATAGCAGATTTACATTGTTAAATTATGAACGAGACTGATGTAATTTAACTTTGTAATTCTATTTTCATTTAGTAGTTTCTTATTTATATATCATGTGCAATGTAAACAATCTGATCATTCCGATTATCAATCACGATATCGCGCCCCGGGAACCTTCCGCCCGACGGGGAAGTCGATCCAACCCCGCCGGCTCGGGGTGTGACAAACTAGTTATTTCCCTTAATCCCATGCATGTTCTCAAATGGAGTTGATTCCAAGTGTTGTTCAACAGATTTAGGGTGTTAAGCTATGTAGGCCGAATAGAAATGCTTAGGCCGAATGAGGGTGATCCAGGTGAATGGACTTGGCCGGATGAGGGTTGCCCTCCGAATGGGTTGGGGTTTCCGAATGTGGGTGTGCACACGAATGAGGGTTCATTCGGTAATGGGACTCCTTCGGTTGTCAGGTTTTCTTTCCGTCTTTGGCCATTCGGCCGATCCAGCTTAGGCAGAAAGTCCCATTCGGCCCTTGGCTTTTTGGCCGGGCTGGGTGGCCTCATTCATCCATCGCGACTCAACCAGTTAGGAATCCAATTTCTGGTGGTGTTGGATGAAACCTAGAGCCACACAAGTCTCCATACCCTCATGTACTTGTTTAGGGTTGATTTTTAAGAGTTTGGGTGGTAGAAACCGGTTAACTTGTGCGGATCGAATCAAAGGGTAAAAACCCTAGAATTCTAAAGCTTTGAGGCTCATTTACCTTCGAATAAGTGATTTCCACTTCTGATCTGTTGTACTTTCATGTAGATGATGATGAGAGCTTCGATTTGGTACCTTATTTGCAAGATTTCATCAAGAAATAAAGGAGATCTTGTTGATTTTAGGTTGAAATCTTAGAGAGAGAGAGAGGAAACCGGACGAGAGAGAGAGTGGGTGGTTGGGTGAAATAAATGAGGAGTAATTGCTTGAAAATGGGTTTTTATACCCAGGGTGTGTTCAGGTTCGTTTTGGTTGCTCGGTCTTCGTTTTCGTTACGTTTCCGGATCGTAAACGCGTATTTTACGAATTTAAATAATAATGGTTTTAGTTTAACATTTTGAAAGTGGTTAGTCCTAGTAAATCTGTTGAATCCATTTTTCTTAATTTACTGTGTCGAAACGATTATTTTAAAGGTTTCGTCAGATCGCATCACCTTCGTGCGTATTCGTTTGAATCTTCACCCGATCGAACACGACGAGGCTTTTACTTTCTGATTTTTGTTTTCTACTTTTCAGCTGTCATTCGGAACGTTAAACTCACAGATATCTTTGTGTGAATCGTCACCGACGCAAACACACTGTCAGTTTATTGTTCGTAAACGTAACTAAATTGTTATTTGATTTGTAATTCCTCACTGACGAACTCAACAGATCGCAACCGATATGTTTTTATCGTGTTCGTTCGGGTGACGATTCGAACGAATATGCGCGAAGGTGACGCGTTCTGATGAAATGAATATGAAAGACGACACGAACGAAAATAAAATAAGAAAATGTATTATTTTACGTTTTACAATTTTGAAACTCATCAAAAAGGTAATTAAAGAAACTCTTTTATTTAAAACACGTAAAGTACGCGTAACGTTCCGGAAACGCAACGGACACGAAAAGCGAGCAACCGAAACGAACCCGAACACCCTGGGGGTATAAAAAGACTAAATGAGGAGAATTTTCCTCATTTCTATCATCTCATTCTCTCTCTCTAAACACCTTTCACGAACCTCTTTCTCTCTAGAAGAATCAATCTTCAAACCTTCATATCTTGATCATTTGTGGGTGAAATCACGTGTTCTTGGTGTCCACACGAAGCTACAAACATCCTCTACAAGAAAGTATAGCAGATCGGGGAAGCTAGCCTCTGAAAATCGAGGTAATGAGCTTGGAAAGTTCGAAAACGTAGGGTTTTTCACCTTGGGTTTTGTTGCACAAACCCTAGTCGGTCCTAGACCACCGCCATGCACCCACCTTCTCGAGAACCCATCCCCGCATAACACTACTATAGAGAACAGCTCTGAAACAGCTCGAATGCGTGATGAAGATGATGAACAGTTTCGCACAGGAGAGGGCTGGCCGAACCATTCGACCAGCCGAACCTCTACATGGCGGGACAAAAGTGTGCCTAACCTTTTAGGGGCCGAACCCAGTGCAGCGAACCTCCCATCATCATCCAGCTTGGGGATGTTGTCAAACCTATGACTTCACCGAACCTTCCTCCACCTGCCGAAGCATGCATCTATCAGCCGAACCATTGCTTTTGGCCGAACCTCCATATCAACCGGAGCATGAGAAAGCCACGAACCCATCATGCAGGACCGAACCCTCATGGAAAACTCTAGCCGAACCTTCGGCCAACTCTACCCTTTCAGCACTGAACCTTCATGTTACCAAACCCTCAGCACCGAACTATAACCGGGACGAACCTCAAGCTTGAACAGTCTAAGGTTCGCTGGAAATTGGGCCACTGTGGCTGTTTCAGCCCAATTCCCCTCGGTCCAAGCTAAATATCAACCGGCCATCTACAAACATAGCCCTTATAACAACAAACGGCCCACACTTGTTTTCGGCCAAAAACTTATATAGAATCGGCCCACAATAGTGACTTGATCCACATATCCGGCCCACTTTGCTTATTTGGGCCCACACATATATCATTCGGCCCATTTAACTCAAAAACTTGTAAATAACATGGGAAGACAACTAGATTACTATAATATGCATGGAATTATGACCTATTATTACAAAAATGGTAATAGGTGGGTATACAAACATTTTATCAATACAAGTAATAAGTATGTTGTGGTATGGTTTGAACTTTCAAGAATGAGTTGAATACGGGGGAAAACATTGAAAAGTAAGTTTTTAATTGTGGATCATAACAACATATCAACTTTAACCTAATTAGGTTAAGTAGACAAAAAACCTAAAACACATACCCGGGGCCGAATGAAGAACGCGACTCACAAGTGTTAGCCAACTATAGGGCCAACACCTACACGCACACAATTCACCTAGAACTTATACTTACAAATTACAAACAACGTGAAATCAATACAGGATCATGAACACTACAACAAATCCAACAAAGAGTGCGTGCATTTCTTGTTTAAGCTAAGTCAACCACTTCAAACATAAGGTGAGTTCATATGCCCCTTTTCTAATCTTAATTGATTTTAAACTCTCGGGGACGAGAAACATGCTTAAGTTTTATTTATTTAAAAGTTTTATGTTTAACATATTGCTTATACTTCGATTTAGATAATATTGCTTGAGTTATTATCATTTATCATTGTATGCATGCTTGTATGATCATGATATGACAGGGATAACAAAGATGAATATGATAATATAACTTCATAAATCATCAACACAACAGAATAATATAGTTATAAGATTTTATCTTACAACGCTTAATTATTCTCACAAGAACAGATTATCACAGGTGAACATGATGACAACAACAACACACACATCAATGATATGAAGAGAATATACCTTCATAATATCATTCAACACTAGAGTTAAGTAAGGGTAATAAGACAAGTTCTTATAACACTTAGCTTACAAATCGATACATATTACAAGATAACATGGAAAAAATATCATCCACCACCTGAGTTGACTAAGTGTAGTAAGACTAGTTCTTACCACAGCTTAGTGACAACATGGTGACTATATGGAACAACAAGGAATGATAATCATGATAATGTAACTTCATGATAACAACATCATTCACACAACAATTAACATAATGTAATAAGACAAGTTCTTATTCAACTTTGTTAACAACAAGGAGAACATACAACATTGGGAACAACAACAACATTGATGAACACAATACAATTGATTACTATTGAACTGTCTGCATTATATCATTTCAATCATGTGCCATGTACTCAAATTGATCATTGTGAGTCCCTTTCACAAATCGCTGGCCAGTTAATTTGACGTGACTAAACCGACGATAGCATAGTGGTACCATAGGTTTGACAAACCTCTAATTTGTAGGGCTAGTATGTTGATCATATTGATTCATTGCCCGGTAACGTATGACCGGTGACAGGGCTACTTCAAGTCAGGGTCTGGAAAGCAACACATGGTGATATTAATCTTCAGTGAAATTGTAATTAATCCATCTTTACCAGTTGACTAGTAGACTGAGGAATTTATTTTCTCTCATGTCATATTACTAGTAACCGTTTCGATGAGGCCCACGGTAACACAAGGTGGTAGAGGTAAATCGGATGCATTGTAATCTGATTATGTGAGGATTGCAATGGATTCCTTTTATGCTCTATGCACTCCAAGTTGAAAACATATATCAATTGGTTAACTGACACTCTTATTATTTAAAATTGATTAACAGTTAACCCCACAAGTAATAGAATAACAACAAGGATCAAATTAAATTAATCTAATTTCCTTAACACCTCGAGGGTTTATCAATACTTCGGTTTGATAACCAAACCCCTCATATTATATTATTCTACATATGACTCAATGGGTGATCAACACAAATGGATGGGTGAAATGAAAATGGGGATCCATAGTTGTATTGCAAGTGGCATTAAGTTCTATTAGATATGTGGTGGGATGTTGGCTGGGGCTTGTTCCCCTACATATGCCCTATATATAAGAACAGCTAATAGGATGAGATATCACTTGTAAATATAAATATGGAAAGGCCATTGTGTGAACGGGTGGATCAAACAACTTACAAACAACAAGTATGACATTGTGATTGTGTATGTGAACAAATTCAAGGTTTTCAATTATCAAACTTATGAACTCATCAACCTAGTGTTGACTTTGTTTAAATTTTCTCAGGTGATGAACATTTTTAGTCAACAAGCTTCAGGAACATAGCTAGTGGACTTTTAGAAGACCTAGCTACATTTTGTGTTGACATATTTTGAATGACAAAAACAGTGAATCATCTTTTGTATATCTTGTACCGTCACAAGATATAAACCACAATGACTCTTTTGGTAGAATTAGTTAGTTAAATTATGGACATGACTATGTAATTTAACTTTGTAATTCTGTATTGATGTCATTTTAGCATTTCTCATTTATATATCATGTGCTATGCGAACAATATGATCATTTTGATTATCAAACGATATCACGCCCCGGGAACCTTCCGCCCGACGGGAAAGTCGATCCAGCCCGCCGGCTCGGGGTGTGACACATACCTCACTTTATGCTGATCAGGGCAGCTACTGATATCGAGGGTTGTTTCCATCTTCTCAATCCATTGGATCAAGCCGACGGCTCCCTCATTGCCACTGAATGCGGGTGGCTTGCATCCTACAAAGTTCTTGTAGGAATAGTCTTGTTGATTTCTAGTGTTGCCGCTGCCTTCACCAGATGAGTTGCCAGTGTGGTTGCCACTAGAGTTAATCCTGTTCATCATGTCAGGAATTACTTCCCTCAGTTGACTGGTCAGCAAAGTGGCCAGTGCGATAGTAGCAGGATCCAACTCATGGTTGGGTGGATTATGTGGAGGAGGAGGTGGAGGTGGTAGGGGATACGTAGGTGGTGTTGGTGTTGAGGAGTGAGGTGAATGCGGTGGTGGTGGGAACAATGGTGGAGGTCTTCTTGGTGGCATTCTGATCGAAACCGAAAGAAAATCGGTTAGTGCAGTGATCGAATGCAGAAGACGCATGCACATAGAATCCTATGTTTTATGTTCTCTACATGAGGGTCCCGTAGGTTATAGTCTAGGCGAAACCGTTTAAGTAATATGACCTATATTTCACTATAACCATGGCTCTGATACCAATCTGTCACACCCCTAGCCGGCGGGCTGGATCGACTTTCCCGTCGGGCAGAAGGTTCTCGGGGCACGATATCGTTTGATAATCAAAATGATCAGATTGTTTACATGGCACATGATATATAAATGAGAAATGCTAACATGACATTGCTACAGAATCAAAAAGTTAAATTACATTGTCATGTTCATAATTTAACTAAGTAATTCTACCAAAAGGAATCATTGAGTTTTCTATCTTGTATCTGCACAAGATGTACAAAAGATGATTCAAAGGTTTGTCATTCAAAACATGCACAACGCAAAATGAAGCTAGGTTTTTTAAAAGTCCACTAGCTTAAGTCCTGAATACTGGTGACTAAACCTGTTTGTCACTGAGAAAACATGCATTTAAACAAAGTCAACACTAGGTTGGTGAGTTCATAAGTTTAGTAATTGAAAGCAGTTGATTTGTTGTTATTCACAATCACAATGTCATACACAAGTCTCATTGATGTTTGTTTCATTTGTTTCACACAATGGCCTCTCCATAGTTATACTTACAAGTAGTATTTCATCCCATAAAGTATGCTCATATATAGGGCATACGTAGGGGGAACAAGCCCCCAGCTGACATCCCACAATATACTTAACAGAATTCAACACCACTTGCAATACAACTATGGATACCCATTTCTTTCTCACATGTGTTCAACCTGTTTGGTATTCACCCATAAGTTTGTGTTCATCACCCGTTGTGTTATATGTATAGAATAATAGAATATGAGGGATTAAATTTACCAAAACCAAAGTGATGATAAACCCTCAATGTTTTAAGGAAAAACCGATTTATCCAATCTTATCCTTGTTATTATTCTCTCACTTGTAGGCTTAACTGTAATTCACTTCTAATAATAGGAGTGACAGCTAACGTATAGATATTGTTCTCATCTTTTAATGCATAGAGCCTAAATGGGATCCATTGTGATCCTCACGTAATCAGATCACAATGCATCCAATTTACCTCTATCGCATTTGTGTTCTCATTGCCTTCAACGAAACTATTACCCGCAATGCGAATTGAGAGAAAATCAATTCCTCAGTCTACCAGTTAATAGAATCGAAGGATTTAATTACAATTAGTTACTGTAGATTAATATCACCATGTTTCATTTACCAAACCTGAATGATGTCGCCCTGTTACCGGTCATACGTTACCGGCCAATGATAAAATACGATCAACGTACCGACCTCACTCGCCGACGGTTTGTCAAACCTATGGTACCACCACGTTATCGTCGGTTTAGTCGCACTAAATTAACTGATAAACGATTCTCTAGTAGGGACTTACAATTGTATTTGAACTCATGAACACATGATTGTTGTGATATAATACAAACAGTTTAATAGTAATCAATTTTTGTTATGTTCACCCATAGTCATCATCTCAATGTGTCTGTTCTCAGTGTCATGTGTTCTCATAGTCTGTAACAAAGTGTTGTAAGAACTTGTCTTATTATACGATGTTAGTAGATGCGTGAATGATATTAGTATCATGAAATTATATTATCATGATTATCATTCTTGTTATCACTTGTAATTATCTCATGTTGTCTCATAGACTTTACCAAGTTGTAACCATAGTGTTATAAGAACTAGTCTTACCACACTTAGTTAGCTCAGGTGGTGAATGATATCATGAAATTATGTCTTCATCATACCATTCTTGTTAATTCCTGTTATTGTCAAAATGTTATCTCATGATTATCACATTGTTCATTCTTGTAAAAATAATACAATGTTATAAGATATAATCTTACAACTTGTATTACTCTATTGTGATGATGAAATCATGAAACTATAATATCATGATTCATCCTTGATATCTCAATTATTTTATGATCACCCAAGCATACATGCAATGATAAGTGATAATAAAGATAAGACCACATTATCTAAATCATAGTATATATGAAATGTTGTACTAAAACTTTTAAATAATTAAAAGGATTGGCATGTTTCTCAGCCGCGCAATTTAAAATCAGTAAGATTAGAAAAAGGGGCGTATGAACTCACCTTGTATTTGAAGTGGTTGACTAAGTAATAACAAGAAAATGCACGCGCTCACTGTTGTTCTTGAGGTTGTGTTCACGATCCTGTGTTGTATTCAAGTCGTTTGTAACTTATAAGTTTAAGTTATAAATTCATAAGTCATTCTTTGTTTGACTTCTGTAACAATTGTTAATTAACCGTTCTTGAATCCATATGAAGATATATTATGCTAAGACTTAGCCATTTAAGGTTAGACCTAGCATATTACATCTCCTTGGTTCATGGTCACTTGATTCAGCTCCATACATGTCTCAAAAGTTTGAAAGTTCCATATAGTCTCTAAGTATAAACTTAGGTTTATTGATATTAAAACTTTTCATGTTGACTTTGTAATAACTTAGAATAATTGTTATTTCTTGAACATCTTAGTATGTGAGTTAAGTGATAAATATTGCTACTTAACCCTTTATATGGAAAAGTTTTACATGCTATGAACTTGATTTAACAACCATTTCACCACCCTTGTAGTACAAACTAGTTATTTCCCTTAATCCCATGCATGTTCTCAAATGGAGTTGATTCCGAGTGTTGTTCACCAGATTTAGGGTGTTAAGCTATGTAGGACGAATAGAAATGCTTAGGCCGAATGAGGGTGATCCAGGCGAATGGACTTAGCCGGATGAGGGTTGCCCTCCGAATGGGTTGGGGTTTCTGAATGTGGGTGTGCACACGAATGAGGGTTCATTCGGCCATGGGACTCCTTCGATTGTCAGGTTCCTTTGGTCACAGAGCCCTTCGGCCCTATCCCTTTCGGTCTTTGGCCATTCGGCTGATCCAGTTTAAGCTGAAAGTCACACTCGGCCCTTGGCCTTTCGGCCGGTCAAGGTGGCCTCATTCGTCCACCGCGACTCAACCAGCTAGGCATCCAATTTTCGGTGGTGTTGGATGAAACCTAGAGCCACACAAGTCTCCATACCCTCATGGACTAGTTTAGGGTTGATTTCTAGGAGTTTGGGTGGTAGAAACCGGTTAACTTGTGGGGATCTAACCAAAGGGTGAAAACCCTAGAATTCCGAAGCTTTGAGGCTCATTTACCTTCAAATCTGTGATTTCCACTTCCGATCTGTTGTACTTTCGCGTAGAGGATGATGAGAGCTTCGATTTGGTACCTTATTTGCAAGATTTCATCAACAAATGAAGGAGATCTTCTTGATTTTAGGTTGAAGTCTTACAGAGAGGGAGGAACCCGGAAGAGAGAGAGTGAGAGAGTGGATGGTTGGGTGAAATAAATGAGGAGTAATTGCTTGAAAATGGGTTTTTATACCCCGTGTGTGTTCGGGTTCGTTTCAGTTGCTCGGTCTTCGTTTTCGTTACGTTTCCGGATCGTAAACGCGTATTTTACGAATTTAAATAATAATGGTTTTAGTTTAACATTTTGAAAGTGGTTATTCCTAGTAAATCTGTTAAATCCATTTTTCTTAATTTACTGTGTCGAAACGATTATTTTAAATGTTTCGTCATATCGCATCACCTTCGCGCGTATTCGTTCGAATCGTCACCCGATCGAACACGACGAGGGTTTTACTTTCTGATTTTTGTTTTCTACTTTTCAGTTGTCATTCGGAACGTTAAACTCACATATATCTTTGTGTGAATCGTCACCCACGCAAACACAATGTCAGTTCATTGTTCGTAAACGTAACAAAATTGTTATTTGATTTGTAATTCCTCACTGACGGACTCAACTAACTTGTCTCTTTCACCTTGTTATCATTCAGTTCACATTGTTTTCTCATTGAATTGTCAGCCATCTGGTTCCTGTTATTTGTGGATATCAGATCGCAACCGATATGTTTTTGTCATTTGCTTTCACACTATTGTTTCTCATGCGCTGGTGTATTTACTGTATTTAAGTTTTCATTTGAACACATACAACTGTTGTTTGTTTTCTAAGTCATGTTGTCACACAACTGTTTACACATTGTATTTACACATAGCAAATAGTGAAAGTACACGTACCTTACGGACTTGCCGGACAATCAGGTACTAGTTGTCCCACGAAATACTGGCGACAAGGCCGAAAGATACAGGTGACTATGGCTGGAATACTGGCGACTAAGGCCGAGATAATGGCGACTAGGCCGGAATTCTGGCGACTAAGGCCCAGTTGTATAGCATATGAATGCTATTTTTCAGAGGATCCCTCATAATAGTCTTCAAAAGTGAAATTGTCAGCCACTATAGCGTGTACTGGTCTCACAGTCTCCAACTATACCGGGATAATTCAGAGGATCCATTATCATTGCCCTTGAGAATGAAATTGTCAGCCACTTAAGCGAGTACTGGTCCCATTATCTTGAACATAATAGGATAAACGTGCGCTACTGGAGAGGGTGTATGAACCTTTGTTCGGTTGAGGGACAAAAGTCCCTAGAGTTTTGATTTTAGGTCAAAAGTTGCATTCAGACGAATAGTCTATGCGTTGGTCTTCTAAAAATTTTTATTTCAGGTCAAAACTTGCATGAGACGAGTAGTCTATGATCCAAGTGACAATCAAGTTTTGATTTTAGGTCCAAACTTGTATGAGACATATAGTCTCGTCTCTTCTCCAGCTATATCTGCAAAACACTAACACCTTTGTGAAGGTGGGCGTTAGTAATCCTAATGCCCCTCCTACATTCAAGTCAGTAACAGAATAATTAGGAATATATAAGAATATGCAAGAAAAAATATTCATAGGGATATTAAAAAATACCAGTATTAAGTTGAAGTGAATACCTTTTGTAGTTTCAAATAACAAACCTTATATATCGTATTCTTTAAGGTGAATATAATTCCATGACCTTGGAAGAGGTTCACCTTTCATATTGGTTAACTTATATGCCCCTTTCTAGCTTCAGACTCAATCCTATAAGGTCCTTCCCATTTTGGAGCAAGTTTCCCATCAGCTGGATTGGTAGTATTCTGGAATGCCGTCTTTAAAACCAAATCTCCAATTTGGAATCTTCGAACTCTAATATTCCTATGATTAGGCCATCTTTTGTTGACATGTTTCCATCCTAATTCTTGCGATATCCCTAAGTTCATCAATAGTATCGAGATCCTGAGATAGTGTCTCATTGTTGGATTCCAGAGTTTGTAAATATGATCCCGATGTGGGGATTACCATCTCAGTTGCGAGCATGGCTTTAAAACCAAATACTAATAAGAATGGTATTTGACCAGTCGCATTCTTTGTAGTTGTTCTATCTTCCAATATGAGAAATGGAAGTTCTTCAGCCTACTTTTCTTTCTTGGATCCTAACTTCTTCTTGAGATTGTTAATGATGATCTTATTGCTTGATTCTGCTGGACCATTGGCTGGAGGATGGACATGTGTAGAATTAATCATTTTTATGTCCCAGATTTCGCAAAAGATTGTAATCCTTTTACCAATAAATTGAGATCCATTATCACAAGTGATTTCTACGGGTATCCCGAATCTGGTCAGGGTATTTCTCTTTATGAATGAGATTACTTCTTTCTCTCCAACTTGTGCGAAGGCTTCAACCTCAATCCATTTTGAGAAGTAATCTGTCATAGCAAGCATAAACACATTTCCACTGGGTGCTTTGGGTAATTTACCTACTATATCCATTCCCCATTTCATGAACGACGATGATTAGACTATCAGATATAAAGGTTCAGCTAGTTCATAAAGAATATTACTATGTCTTTGACAAGCATCACATCTCTGGGAATAAGACATTGTATCTCTTCTAATGATTGGCCAAAAATATCTTGTTCTCAGGATCTTTGAGAATAATGCTCTGCACCTGATACGATTTCCACAATCTCATTCATGAATATCTCTCATTACTTCTAAACTTTCAGGTTTTTCCATATACCTTAGGTATGGACCTGCTACTGATTTTCTATATAAGATGTTATGGATGATTGTGTATTTGGATGCTTTAGTTTTAAAAGCTCTAGGATTTACTTCTTCATCAGGTATTTTTCCTGTTTGGAGATAATTTCTAATAGGGATAGTCCAGGATATTTCATGTGCTTCTGAATCCCGAACCTCAACATTCTTAGGCTCAAGAATCTGATTTGTATACTCGACGTCTATTACCGGACTTAAGATATGTAGGATAGGAATATTGATACCATTAGGAATCTTTAGGAATGAAGCAAGGTTTTGCTAATGCGTATGCTTCAGCATTCTATTCCCTTAGTACCTGAGTGATGTCAAAGATGTAAAAATATCCCGTTATATCCTTAACAATCTCTAAATATTTTGCCAATTTATCTCCTTAGCTGTATAGGAGCCACTAAATTGATTGGCTATCAACAAGGAATCGACAAATATATGGAAATTTCTTATATTCATATCCCTAGCTAATTGAAGTCCTGTTATTTTTTTCTTCATATTCCGCTTCATTATTAGACGCTTGAAATTCACAACTAATTGATTGTGGAATTATGTCCCCTTGTGGCGAATTTAGTATGATCCCTAGTCCTGTTCCTGTCACATTTGAGGCTCCATCTGTGAACATAATCCATTCATTAGTTGTAGATCATTACTAAAATCTGCCACAAAGTTCGCTAATGCTTGAGACTTAATTTTTGGTCCTCGGTTCATAAATGAAATCATAAGTGCTAAGTTTCACTGACCATTTTGCCATCCTTCTTGAGAGCTCCGGTTTTCTTAACACATATTTAATAGGATAATTTGTCTTAATGTGTATTCTATATGTCTCAAGTTAGTGCCTAAGCTTTGTTGAGGCCATGATTAAAGCTAAAATTAGCTTTTCAAGATGAGAATATATGGTCTCGGCATCTAATAGGCTCTTACTCACATAGTATACCGGATGTTGTGATCCTTGATGATCCTTAACTAACACAACACTTACAGTAGTTTGGGATACCACTAAGTACAATGATAGTGGTTCACCATCCTCTGGTCTCGTAGGCAACGGCGGTGAGGATAGGTACTCTTTCATATACTGAAGTGCCTTCTCATGCTCTTCATCCTATTGATACTACGTTTTCTTTTAAGGATATCATAGAATCCTTTAAATTTTTCTAAAGACCTTGAGATGATTCTATTGAGTGCAACTATCCTTCCAGTCAATCTCCGCACTTATTTTATGTTCTTAGGGGATTTAAGGTTTAAGATAGCTTGAATCTGTTCTAGGCTGGCCTCTATTCCTCTTCCGGTGACCATATATCCCAAGAAATTTTCTAAACTTACCCCAAAATGACACTTAGAGGAGTTGAGTTTCGTATTGTAATGACCTAGGATATCGAATGATTCCAGGAGATCCTTGAGATGATTTTCAGTAATCTTCGATTTGACTTCCATGTCATCAATATATATCTCCATCGTGTACCCCAATTTCTCTTTGAACATCATGTTGAAAAGTCTTTGATATGTAGCTCCAGCATTCTTCAAGCCAAATGGCATTGCCGTATAGCAATATATCCCTGTTGGTGTCATGAAGGCAGTATCTTCTTGGTCTGAGGGTTCCATTTGAATTTGTTGAAAGCCCGTTGACGCATAAATGTAAGTTAACATTTCGTGTCCTGCTGTTGCGTCCACCATAGAATCTATATGTGGTAATGGAAAGGGGTCCTTAGGACAACCTTTGTTAAGATCTGTGTAATCCACACAAACTCTCTACTTTCCATTCTTCTTTTGAACCACAACTACATTGGTTAGCCACCTTGGAAATTTCACTTCCCTAATCATCTTTTCTTTGAGGAGTTTCTCCACTTCCTCTTGGATGATTATATTTCTCTCGATGATGTGGAGCCCATCTAAAGACGAAGACTGACAAAGTCAACCAGAGACGAGCTAAAGACCTGGTTTTTGGTAATTTTCGTGTAAAGTGATTTTAGGGTACTTTAGATTTTCGAGTACTTGAACCATTTTCGTGTATAGGGTTTGCATACTCCTAGAATAGTATATATAAATGTATTTTGTATTGTTCTAGGGTTGGATTCCCGAGACGTACTCTCTAGACGTATTGAGGCACTGTTATTGTGATTCTATTATGGATTCCGCACATTATAGAGTCTTTTGATGTTGATTGGAGCCATAAAGCTCGAGTCTTGAAAAGATCTGGACCTACAAGTGGTATCAAAGCCTTTGTGCTCTTTTCTACATTAAGGTACAAGCTTTTTCGTGCAAGTTCGATACTTTCTTGATCTTCGCTTCACCATCTAGCTGCTATTGAAATTTGGGACTCTGAATCTTGAGAAATTTTTCTGCAGAAAATTTTCAAGTATTTTCAAGTTCAAAATTTCAAGAACAGTTTTTGAGTACAGTTGGGGAGTTCGAGTACACAGGTAGTTCGAGTACACTGGGATTTCAATTACACTGATATTTCGAGTTCAACTGGTTTGTTCGAGTATACTTTTAGTTTCGAGTACACTTGGGTTTCGAGTACATTTACAAGTTTCGAATACTTGATCTTCGAGTACTGAAATTCAAGTAGTTCAGGACCTACGATTACAGCTTGGACTTCGTGTATTGCTTGGGAATTCGAAATCTTGGGGATTTCGAGAACTTGGAGTTAAAATTTTTTCTGTTTGTCATGCCATCCAAAAATCTAACCAACATGTCCAACCTTCTGAACGTAGACAATGAAATTGGCACCGGAAGCAAGCCACCTATGCTCGTGTTAGGGGATAACTTCATGTTGGAAAAAAACGACTAGTGAGCAAAACCACTGAAGCCAGAACTAATGAATAAAACCGCGGATTGAACAAACGCGGATACTTCCCTTCTGAATACTTTCTCTTCCTACTGCAGAACTACTGAACTTCAGCATCGGAAGCTCAACAGCGGAAGATTCACCAAAAAGAACTTCCGCAGACCTTCTTTACTTCAGAAGACTATAGCTGAACTTGCTCCCTTTAGAAGACAATCAATGATTCGGAAGACAGTCTCTGATTAAACAATAACCACTGATTAATCAGCTTCCGATGAACTCCTTCCGAAAGAATAACCACTGAACTTCTAAACAACTGTCTCAACCTTGGAAGAACTGAAGACTTCTTAAGACTTCTGAAGACTCTTGGTTCCGTTGTTGTTGACTTTGTATTAGTTGTACTATTCTGATGATTCAGTGTCTGTAACAGTGTCAGCTATTTGTCTTATTACTTCTTGTCTTGTAACATTGAATGTTGAGTATTTAAGTCCCAACATTCCCTGAGAAAAATGAATTACTTTTCCCCAAAATTCCTTGTGTTTTTATTCTGTTTTCTCTCTTTCAAGCAAAAACTAAACAACCAAAAATAACTAAGTCTTAAACTTCAGAGAGAGCTACTACCAAAGCTTTGACCGTGTGTCTAAAGTCTTTGTTCCTAGTTAAATATCCTCTGCAAGTTTCAACAATTGGTATTAGAGCCTTGTCCTTAGTCTTGGTTTAACCATCAAGACTAAAACTCAAAGCTCTCCTTGATATCTTGTTGTTTAGTTTTCAACGTTCTGCTTCTTCTGTTTTATGATTTTCAAAATCTGCAAGTGCTTGGTTTTGAACTAAGTTGTGTTCAAAGACCACTCAAACAAACTACCTTGAGAACTCATCACTCTTTGATTTGCTCATAAACGTTTGTAAACCTATGGCAGAAAAATCTAGTTTAGACCCTCATAACACCGGCTCTGCCACTAAGCCACCAATCTTGGTGAGGCATCAATATAATATATGGCAGAGAAGCATGTTACACTTTTTATGCAACAATCATACTGGATGTTGGAAGTCTGTGATCTTTGGACCTCATAAACCAATTGTCTTGGACACAGAGACCGGAGACTCTGTCCCTTAGGACCCTCGGAACTATACCGAAGAAGATTTCCAAAAATTGGAGCTTGATGCCAAGGCACATGCTCAGTTGGCTATGGCCCTCCCGAATGAAATTTCTTATGGTCTTCTTCACCATGAGCCCGCTAAGGACTTGTGGAATGCTCTAAAAGAGCGGTTCGGAGGTACCGTTGATGTTGTGGCCAATACAAGGGAAATATTGGCTCAACAGTATTAGACTTTCTGCCAACTAAATAATGAGTCACTGACTCAGCAATTTGAAATGTTCACTTCTCTCTTAAGTGAACTAAAATTAGCTGGTCAAGTGTACCCCACTATTTCTGTTCTTTATTGCTTCTTGAGATCTCTTTATGATAAATAGGAAACTTATTCCACAGTCATGAGATCTTCGCCAGACTTCGGAAAACTCTCACTTACCCAACTCCATGGTAAGTTTCTCACTTTTGAGCAAGAAATTGACCAGAAAAGAAAATTAATAAAGTCTAATAAATCAATAGAAGAGTATGTTCAAGGGAACACTGCTCTTCTTAGTCATAACTCCGAGATCAATGATGAGCACATTGATATAACCACTGGCATCACCTATTCTCCTTCTTGTGATGACCATTCTCTCATTCCTGACCATATGTGTTTTATGATGGATGATCTCCATCAGATTCCAAGTGATGACTTGGAAGAAATGGATATCCTTCATCAACTTGCCTTCTTGAGCATGAGAACTAATAAGTTCTATAAGAGGACAGGAAGAAAATTTCCTGGTATCCATGGGAAAACCTGGATTGGTCTAAATAAGGAAAAAGTCCAATGCTACAGGTGTCATGGCATTGGACACTTTTCCAGGGAATGCAAAAATGCTCCCAATCCTAATTCTTCACCCTATGTGAGTTTTTCAAACACACACTCACACATTTCTGCAGCACCTTTTTCTTCTTCTTCTTCTTATTCACATTTTCAAAAGCATAACAACTCTCAGGAGACAGCTCATATTCTACAAAATTCTCCTTCTACCAATGTACAATATGTACAAGTTGCCAATGGCAGCGTGTACCAGCTCACTCATGCCCTACTTTAGATTCTTACACCATCTCCTCCTCAAATAAACACACTAGGCCCTGCTATCCAGTCTTCATCTTCCAGTCAACTAGCTCTTTTCACACAAGAGTATGTAGACTGGAGCAGCATGCCTGAAGATGTAGGCTATGCCCTCATCACAGCTAAGCCAACATAATATTCTCTAATGGCTGTTGGTTAAGACTCCACCCCTTCTGATCAACCAGAAGCAGACTCTTCTGGTGCGCAGAGACCTTCTTCAAACCAAAATCACCTATGGTGTGTGGACAGTGTAGGCTCTAGGTACATGACAAGATGCGGATCCATTTTAAATAATTTCATTCCAAAGAATGGAAGATCTGTTTCCTTTGGAAACAATGCAAAGGGTTGGATATTCAGGTAGTGGAAAGCTGCACTTCAAATATGTAAGCTTAGTTGAAAACCTCAAGTTTAATCTCTTGGGTGTTTCTCAATGAGCAGAAAAAAACTTTAGTTCATTTTTCACTAAGGACAACTGTAAAATTCTTTCTCCTGAAATAAATTCGAAAATAAAGATCTTAATTGATCAACATACTCTGCTAACAGCTAAGAGAAGTGGAAATGTCTATGTTGTAGACATGACCACTGATTCTCAAACATCTTCTACTACATGTTTGATAGCCAAAGCTTCATCTTCTGAAACTGCCCTTTGGCACAGAAGATTCAGTTACCTTAACCATCAAACTCTCCACCAGCTTTCTACCCTATCTTTAGTAAGAGGATTGCCTTGAAAAGAATTTCACTTTGAAGGTCAGTGTGAATCTTGCTTAAAGGGAAAGCAAGATAAATCATCACATAAGTCTATTAAGGAATCCAGATCAACTAATTGTCTCAATCTGCTTCATATGGATTTATTCGGTCCAATGAAGGTAGCCATCTTGGCCAGAAAGAGATACTGCTTAGTTGTTGTGGATGATTACTCAAGATTTTGCTGGACCTTCTTTCTCTTCAGTAAAGACAAGACTACTGATAAAATTAAAGCCCTTATCACTCAACTTGAAAGACAATTTGGTCTTCCTGTCAAGGTAATTAGAAGTGATAATGGTACAGAATTCAAGAATCTTGTTTTTGATGAATTCTGCATTTTCAAAGGAATCCTTAGACAATATAGTGTTCCTAGAACTCCTGCTCAAAATGGAGATGTGGAAAGAAAGAATAGGACACTTATTGAAGCTGCAAGAACCATGTTTACAGACTCATGATTACCTCTATCCTTCTGGACTGAGGCAGTAAATACCGCTTGTTATGTGTTAAACAGAGTTCACATTGTGAAAAGACATAACAAGACTGCTTATGAAGTCCTTCATAACATAAATCTCCTCATTTCCTTCTTCAAAGTTTTTGGGTGTCCATATTTCATTTTGAATACAATAGACTCTTTGTCCAAGTTTGCTGCTAAAGTTGACTCTGGATATTTTGTTGGAAAGTCTGAAACTTCTAAAGCTTACAGAGCTTTCAATCTCAGGATCAAAATTGTTGAGGAAACCATTGATGTTAAATTCAACGAATTAGCATCAACCTCCTCATTTCATTCTACTCCTGGCGACCTATTTGATCTTGAAAGCTTTACCTACACTTCTCCTACTTCTTCCTTATCTGCTTCTTCAGAGTCCTTCCAAACTTCTTAAGATCTATCATCTCTTTAAGAGTGTTCACTATCTCACTTCTTTACCTCTATCCCATCTCATCCAATAAATCCTCCTGAGCAGAATGAACAATCTACTCCCTTATACCCTGCACTGAATAATGTACCTGTAGATATCCCTGTACAAGCTCATGCTACCACATCTGAAAATTCTACCAATCCCATTGAAAATCCATCTTCTTCCAATGCTGCTTCTACAAATAATTGTTTGAACATCATTCCCTTCAATAGAAATCATCCACTAGAGCAGATCTTAGGTGATTTAAGTAAGGGTGTTCAAAATAGGAGCCAGATTTCAAACTTTTGCCTTCATGCAGCCTTCTTGTCCCAAATTGAGCCCTCCAAGTATTAGGAGGCTCTTCAAGATACTAATTGGGTAGAGGCTATGCAAGATGAACTATTATAGTTCAAAAGGCAAAATCTTTGTTAGTACAAGGGTATTGCCAAGAGGAAGGCATCGATTATGATGAAACCATGCCCCTGTGGCCAGGCCAAAAGCCATAATACTCTTCCTAGCATTTGCTATATCCCGCAACATAAAGGTATTTTAGATGGATATAAAAAGTGCGTTCCTGTATGGAACTATAAAGGTGGAAGCCTATGTATTTCAACCTCCAGGGTTTGATGATGTTCATCACCCTGATTGGGTGTATAGACTAGACAAAGCACTTTATGGTTTGAAACAGGCACCTAGAGCATGGTATGATACTCTCTCTCAATTTCTTCTTCTAAATAAATTTTCTAGGGGAACCATTGATAAGACCTTGTTCATCAAGAGGGTAGACAAGAAACTTTTGCTAGTTCAAATCTATGTCGATGACATCATTTTGGATCAACAAAACCTTCCTTGTGTGAACAATTTTCTAAATTAATGTCTTCTAAGTTTGAAATGAGTGCTTTAAGTGAACTAATAACATTTTTAGGACTCCAAGTCAAACAAACCCCTAATGGGACTCTCATTCATCAATCTAAATATGTAAAGGATATTCTGAATAAATTTGAAATGAATGACTGCAAAATAATTTTTACCCCCATGGCAACCGCACCTGGAACAAGTCTGGATGAAAATGATGAACCTGTAGATCAAACTCTCTACAGGTGCATGATTGGATCTTTGATGTATCTTACTGCATCAAGGCCAGACACCATGTATGCAACATGTGTCTGTGCAAGATACCAATCTGCCCCTAAACAATCCCATTTATCATTTGTGAAGAGGATATTTAGATACCTTAAAGGCACTCCTGTGCTAGGTATCTGGTATCCTGCTAATCAATCTTGCAAGCTTGTTGGTTTTTTAGACAGTGATTATGCTGGATGCTCGCTCACCAGGAAGTCTACTTCAGGAGGATGTCAGTTTTTTGCAAATTGCTTGGTTTCATGGCAAAGCAAAAAGTAAACCTCAGTGTCAAATTCAACTGCTGAAACCGAATACATTGCAGCAACTCATTGCACTACTCAAATCCTTTGGTTACAATACCAATTGTTGGATTTTGGAATAACGGAACTAAAAACACCACTCCTAATAGACATTGAAGCTGCCAAAAATATAATAAAAAATCCTGTCTATCACTCTAAAACCAAACACATAGAAATAAGGCATCACTTTACTAGAGACTGTTTTGAAAAGGGACTGATAGTCCCAGAACATGTATTCTACAATTGACCCAATATCAGACATATTTACCAAACCTTTGGACTCTTCAACCTTTTCTAAGTTGTTGCCAAGTTAGGTATGATAAATATAAGTTAATAAATAAATATACTTATAAGATGTTTCTTGAACCTTTAAATTAATATATATAAAAGGGTAATTCTCAAAAATTGTCCTAACAACGGATAATTAGAAAAACCATTGATAAAACTACCTTGGTTTTTCTCAGTGGTTGTCCTAAAACAAGGATAGGTTCAGTGGTTAAACTAACCACTGTTTTATATCTTTCCGCGATTATAACCATCCGTTGTTACATTTCAAACACTCCGTGGTTTCTACTCCTTCCGAGGTCTCCATTTCTTCCGAGGTGTTAACCTTATAACTTATCCATGGTTAAGACTCTTCCGAGGATAAGGTTCTTCCGAGGTTAAAATCTCTTCCGTGGTTAAAATTTTCTTCTCTCTATTGTTATCAAATTCTTGATAATTACTCATGATTTGACCGTCACTAATCATTCTACAAGATTAGACCCCCTACAATTAATTGAATTGACACTCATTACTTGTTCTCACGGGTCAATAATATCTTCTCATTTAACCATCTTACCCCTCTCACCTCTAATGACCACTGATCTTATTTATATCAGTGATTATCTTCTTCAGTTCTTCACTAATCCTTGCAAAGCCTCTTGATCTTCTTTTGATCAAGAAAACTCTTCTTTCAAATTCAAAACTTTAGAATGCTGCTTATGGCGAAAGACAATCGCTTGTTAGGCATGTCGCCTAGCATGACGCACTTACACTAATTCCGTCTGAGCTTGATGCTCATGATGATAGGGTAACAACATCAGACCATGTTTCATTCCTAACAAAGCTTTGTCTGTACATCAGGGTGTGCATGAACGTACTCATTTGTCTTTTGTCTTTCTCTCTCTTGCTCACAGGTTTTTCCAATGGGTAAAAACCCTAAGGTAAAACTTTTAGTAAGTTATAAGTAATGGAGGTTTTCTTTATAGAAACCCCACTCATCTGCAACGGTTACATTTCTCTTTCTTTACTTCTCGGAGCCTATCTTGTTAATTTTTCTGAGTACCCTCACTATGACGAGGTCGTCATTATTATGGTAAACTCCTTCGTTCATACTGCTCTTACTGTCGACCCTCTTATCTCAGAAGTTGCTCTAAATCAGTTTTGCGCAAACACTGCCTTGGTGTCGAAGGATGACTCTGTTGAAAGCATCACTTCGGTGGTCGCTGGTCAACAGGTCTCCATCATCCCCTCAAAAATAAAGTGTTGCCCAAAATCTAAGCAATACTGAGGCACGTACCGCTGTTCCTCTAAAACATCTTCATAATGTTTTTTTTCAGTGTGATTATCAGGGAGACCTAAAGAACAGAACATTGTACAAATCCTATTTCTACCCTAAGTACAAGTTTCTTTATCACACCATTTACAATGTCTTTATCAAAAGATGACTAGTTGGGGAGAAATGCCGTATGACAAGCAATATGTCATGTACGCTATTCTGTCTAACAAAAAGGTCAAATTGTCTCAAATAATTTTTGACCATTTGGTGCATCATCAAAAGAGTCCCAAATTTTTGCCGTACCCTAGGTTTGTAATGGCTTGTCTTTTTGCTGATCTTAATAATGTTTGTCATATTTTTCACATCCCCAAATTCCCATTTGTGGCGTCAGTCCATGTGGGTGTGACGTGGCAAGAATCACAGCTCATGGTCATATAGAACGACCCTATATGCGTTTCAAAATACAGTGTTTGACTTCAATACAAGCAAACAGTTTTATAGATAAGCAGCGGAAATGTAAGTTGTTTTAACATGCAGCAGAAAAATAAGATGTTAGACATTACATGGTTTTAAAGTACAAAACATAAATCTAAATTGTTTGTTCGAAAGACAATATTAAATGCAATCGGATCCTATGCTCAGTCCCCTAATTGCATTCCTTGTTCTATGTGCTTGTCAGTTACCTGAGAATACAAGTTTAAGAGAAAGTGTCAACACAATGGTTGGTGAGTTCACAGGTTTTGATATACATAGATAATAAGAAAAACATGTGTCATGTTGTTTATCATATGTTAGTCCCGAGCCCTAGGCTCCAAGTGTCAGTGCGTCACTACCGAACTAGACATGTGTCATAGCAAGTTAGGTCAAAGTTTCACGTGTCCCGACCTCCAGTCAGTATTGTGCCACGTGGGGTTAGTCACACCCAAACGGATCCATTCAAACTTACCACGTTGTTCGTACATTAACGGTAAGACTTTGTGAGAGCTTGTTACGATTGCAACACTTAATGTTTGTCTAATAAACCAGCATACACATAGAAATGTTTGTATAGCAGTAATGCTTGACTCGATTCAACTAGTATTCTCCGCTATTTGAAAAGCTTGTAAAAAGTTAAAAAGGGGCCGTAAACTCACCTTAGAAGTGATCGATAAATCGATCACTTCTACCTATATCGTATACCATATGTAAGTTTGTGTAAGTGACCGTGCTCGTGTTCGTGTTAGTGCTCGTGTTTGTGCTCAACAACCCTCGGTTGTTCATTTTTGTCCGTGTCGGTCCACATTGACCGTGCTTGACTGTGTTCGACCGTGTTTGACCGTGTCAAGTCAACGACCCGTTGGTGAATCGTGTGTCGGTTGTGAATCGTGTAACATTCGTGTTAGTGCTCGTCGTATACAAAATGCGCAAATCGCGTTCATGGACAACTTACTATTTATAGTAAGTTTCCACTTATAACAGTTCACAACACATATCGATTTTAAGGTTCTAGCATGCTCGTTAAGTCCTACGTGATCATGTTAACAGATAGCACTTTGTTAAATGAAATCAAATAAGCATACGAGTCACGATTGTGTACTAAAGTTTCCTAAAATGGAAAGTTTCTAGATTTAGCAAGTTCATCATCGGAAACCATCTAACTTAGCATGAAATAGTCATGTTAAATCATATTAAGTCACTTAGCATGCTCAAAACATACATAGTATTTCTGATTCGATATTTCGCATAATAAAGTTACTAAGAATAGTAAGTATGACAATAATCATCCAAATGATCCTCCCAAGCATTTCTAATTCATTTTTATATGACATAACATCATGTTATACCATTTAACCTCATCCAAACTAATCAATCTAGGCCAAATCATCATCTATCAAGATTTAGGCCACCAAAGCTACTAAAAATAGTAACTTGGCCAAATATGACCACAATCATGTCCCAACTCATTTCTTGCACATAATATCATCATATTAACATTCCAATAGTAAATCCATATACAAGCATGTTCATATTTCATCCCATAACAACAAAATGTAACTAAAAAGTTACTATAAATAGAAAGTTCACCAAAATCCTCATTTTTAGCCATTTTAGCAAGATCTAATCATGAAATAAGTTCCTAACATCATCTATAAACACATCTAAATATCCAAAATCATCCCACAAGCCATGGATCATACATGCATGTGGGTTTTTCACTTGATCATGACCAATTCATGTATTGTACACATACACATACTCATAGATCGTCAAGACATGTTACAAAATCATTCAAGATCATTAATAATCAAACTTATATGAACAAACCCAGATTAAAATTTCATGCATGTGCCTTATATGAGCTTGCATGTGTGCAAAAAGACATGCATGTGAGTGTAGTGGTGTGGAAAATGATTTTTAGTCATAGAACTACCTCAAGGGACTCAAGGATGTGAGATTGATGATAGTTTCAGTCCTTCAAGCTCCTGGTGTGTCAAGATGGTGTAGCTACAATGTTCGAATGATGGTGTGAGTGCTCTAGCAATCTTCCCCCAACTTCTCTCAAGCTTCCTCAAGGTTTCCAAGCTTCAATAAGGTCTCTAATGGCTTCTAAGAGGGAGTTGCAGGTGAATTGGAGAAGAAGAAGTCGGATGGTGGAGTGTAGAACCGAAGAAAATGAGTGAAATGGTAGAATAGGCATCATTGTCTTGGTTAAATAAAGATTTTGTCGACTAGACAGCGTCGCGTACCGCCGAGGGGGTCCAAGATCCTCTCAGCGTACTGGCGATGGATTTCGTGATTCAAATCCCCCGCCCATCCATCGCGTACCGCCATGGACTTCCTTGTCGGCCATCGCGTACCGTGACGGGTCCCAGAGGAGCCCAATAGGCCCAATTTCATTTGTTTGATCCGTTCGGTGCCGTTTTCACGTATACAAACTATAGTTCGGCCTTGTTTGAACTTCCAAGTTCAATGTTTGAGTGTTTCGTGAGGTTTCGAGTGTTTTGTTACACGATGTGCTAAACGTTCACCAACGTTCGTGTTTTCTTAGACACGTGTGTGCGTGTTGCAATAATTCACGAATTATCATGTATGTGTCAGTGTTTGTGCCGTCATACCACGTGTCACACTAAATTAAACTAATTCTAGTGTCACGTGCACAAATATCATTTAAATAATCATTTAAACAAATAGAATGCTGACTTGGAATTTATGGGGTGTCACATCATCCCCTGGTTAGAAAGAATTTCGTCCAGAAATTCAGCTTGTGTTGCCAGTGTTTGTCTGTTCCGCGAACAAGTGTGGGTATTTCTGTTTCATTTGATCTTCACGCTCCCTCGTGAATTTTGGTCCGCATCGCGAATTTTATTGCACTTTTACAATCGATGTTTTGCTGAGCTTGAGCCTCTTGATTTTCTGGTCCATAATCTCCACCGGTTCCTCAACGAAGTTTAATTGTTCGTCGATCTGTATCTCTTCAAGAGGAATAACAAGTGTTTCATCGAGATGTGAAATACGTTGTGTTCACTGCCCAGCTCGTTTGGCAGGTTTAGCTCGTAGGCCACGCGGCCTATTCATTTGGTGGTCTCAATAGGTCCGATGTAACGAGGGTTCAACTTACCTCGTTTGCCAAACCGAATAACTCCCTTCCATGGTGAGACCTTGAGTAACACTCTGTCTCCCACCTGGAATTCCAACGGTTTGCGGCGTTTGTCAGCGTAGCTTTTCTGTCGGTCTCGAGCTGTTGCCATTCGTTTGCGTATATGCACGATTTTCTCAGTCGTTTCGTGCACAAACTCGGGGCCAGTCAGTTGGCTTTCTCCAAATTCCGCCCAGCAGATGGGTGATAGACACTTACGTTCGTAAAGTGCCTCGAATGGTGTAGCTTGTATGCTAGTGTGGTAGTTGTTGTTGTATGAGAACTCAACTAACGGCAGATGAGTCTCCTAGCTTCTGCCAAAATCAATGACACATGCGCGAAGCATATCTTCCAGTGTTTGTATGGTACGCTTGCTCTGCCCATCAGTCTGTGGATGGTAAGCGGTACTCATGTCCAATCTCATGCCCAGTGCCTTGTGCAAGGACTTCCAGAAGTGCGACGTGAATCGACTGTCGTGGTTAGAGATGATTGAGATTGGCACTCCATGTCGAGTGACCACTTCCTTCAGATAAATCCGAGTGTGTTTATCCGGTTTGTCCATCTCCTTGATGGGTAGAAAGTGTGCAGACTTCGTTAGTCGGTCTACGATAACCCAGATGGTATCGCAACCACTTGCCGTCTTAGGCAGTTTGGTGATGAAGTCCATGAAAATTTGTTCTCATTTCCACATCAGTATCTCGGGTTGTTAAAGTAGACCTGATGGTTTTTGGTACTCAACCTTGACCTTTGAGCATGTTAAGAACTTACCTAAGTAAGTCGCTATTTCAGCTTTCATGTTCGGCCACCAGTAGGTCGTCTTCAGGTCGTGGTACATTTTGTCAGATCCTGGATGTATCGAATATTGGCTCTTGTGTGCTTCATCCATAACCACATTCCTTAGTCCTCCGTGGTGTGGAATCCAAATCCGATCCATGACATAGTATGCTCCGTCGACTTTTACCTCCATATGTTTGTCCATGCCACGCAAGGATTCCTGGGTGAGGTTTTCGACCTTCAGAGCTTCCTGTTGAGCGTTCTGGATCTGTTGGGGCAACTCAGAATGAATTGTGAGTTGTAGCGCACGCACGCGTTTTGTTGTTTCCTTCCGGCTCAACGCGTCGGCCACTACGTTTGCTTTACCCGGATGGTATTTGATAGCACAATCATAATCGCTAATAAGCTCAACCCATCTTTGTTGTCTCATGTTCAGTTCCTTCTGGTCGAAGATATGTTGTAAGCTCTTATGATCGGTAAAGATTGTACACTTTGTGCCGTATAGGTAGTGCGCCAAATCTTCAGGGCGTACACCACGGCTCCCAACTCTAGGTCATGAGTCGTGTGGTTCTTCTCATGCATCTTCAGCTGTCGTGATGCGTGGGCTATAACCTTCTCGCGTTGCATCAGCACGCTATCGAGTCCTTGTTTTGAGGCGTCGCAATACACCACAAAGTCATCACATCCTTCCGGCAAAGATAGGATTGGTGCAGTGCATAGTTTCTGCTTCAACAAGTTGAAAGCTGCTTCTTGTTTCTCTCTCCAATCGAACTTCCTGTCTTATGAGTTAAGGATGTCAGTGATTGTGCGATCCTTGAAAATCCTTCAATGAATCGTCGGTAGTACCCTGCCAAGCCTAGGAATTGTCACACCTCAGTTGGAGTCCTTGGTGCTTCCCAGTTCTTGATGGCTTCGATCTTGGCTGGGTCTACGTGTATTCCATTCTCATTAACCATATGTCCAAGGAATTGGACTTCGCAAATCCAGAAATCACACTTGGAAAACTTCGCGTACAGCTGCTCGTTCTTTAGTAATTCCAAGACAAGCCTTAGGTGTTCAGCATGTTCCTCCTGATTCTTAGAGTAGATCAGGATGTCGTCAATGAACACTATCACGAATTTGTCAAGATAACGCTTGCACACTCTATTAATGAAATCGGTGAATACGGCTGGTGCATTGGTCAGCCCGAAGGGCATAACTAAGAATTCGTAGTGTCCGTATCGAGTTCTATAGGCAGTCTTAGGAATATCGTTGTCCTGTATCCTCAGTTGATGGTAACCCAATCTTAAATCGCTCTTTGAATAGTAGCTTGATCCTTGCAACTGATCAAACAGATCGTCTATTCGCGGTAATGGGTATCTATTCTTGATCGTCAGTTTATTCAGTTCCCTGTAGTCAATACACATACGGAATGATTTGTCTTTCTTCTTCATGAACAAGACCGGTGCTCCCAGGGTGAGAAGCTCGGTCTGATAAATCCTTTGTCTAACAGTTCTTGCAACTGGTTAGACAACTCTTGCATCTCAGTCGGTGCTAGTCGGTATGGAGCTTTAGCAATTGGTGCTGCTCCGGGAGCGAGGTCTACTGGAACTCAATTTGTCGTTTCGGTGGTAGTCCAGGTAAGTCCTCGGGAAATACTTTGGTAACGAGAAGAGACAATTGGTTGATAGAGGTAACATCTCGAGAGATACTAAGAAAACCGATCGAAGTTATACATCTGGTTCTATCCAAACCATAACCATCGATTTGATCAATAAATGACACACAGACAAAGATGGTACTCTAACATCATTTGTGTACCCGTTGTCTGTGTAAGACCGAGTTGACAACATTACGTCATCGGGAACCTTGAGATCTCGCGTGTACATTCAGTACATCTTTACCGAACCACAAACCGACAACTACAATCGACAACTCACATGATACTGACGGAGTACATACCAATGGATATAAGGTCATAACAACATTTTTCTGATGTACGTCTCAGTACAACATTGAATTATGAGAGCTTACATCACATCGGTTGTCTCTCAGGACATTCAAAAGGAAATGAGGGCCCGATAACACATTTCAAATTTTGGGACGAAATTCCTTCAACAGGGGGAGACTGTGACAACCGGTATAGGAGCTGCCATGAGTCTGAAATCCAAAGGTGTACACAACCATAGTGCAGGATATTTTGTTACGAGAGTGACGATAACGATAACAAACAACAATCAAAATACAAGGATTATTCCTAAAATAGTTAGGAAAATCGATTGAATCACACAAACATGAATCAGAAGAAAAGACAAACACCTTGTGAGGGAAAACAATGAACAAAACCTGAATGGATAACATTTGGAGTATCTATCCAACGAGATATCGGCATGGGTGAAGATGCATGTCGATAATTTGTTAGATTTGATATAATAAATGATATCTTTACAGTACAAAACAATGTCAGCTGTTAAATCTAACACGACTTTTATATGGGTGACGATTCATACAGATGTCAGCATGAGTCTTTTAACGCTCATATAAAATAATAACAATCTTAATAAAATTTCACGAAAACAATTTAATAAAGAATCAAAATTTTAACACACACAACCATTTGTACAAATGGACCCTCATTCGTACGAATAGGTTTAATTCGGTGAAGCTTTATAGCCACAATCATTCGTCCGAATCGGAGCCATTCGTACGAATGACTCATTCGTGCGACATCAAAGACATAAAAGCAACACTTCCGTTTTTCAAACCCATTTTTCACCCAACTCTCTCAACAGAACCCCACTCTCGGCCACTCGATTTTTCGACCATTTTCACGTTAAATTGGACCATTTCACCATCCAAATCATGTGTATTTCAACCCCAACACCTCCATTTCAAGATCTCAACCATTTTCATCCCATTTCGGTCAAATACGAGCTCAATAGTTATTATTAGCACCGATCCTTTGCACCAAAACACTCCAAAACGTGTTACTATAAATTTCGACCATAGAAACACCAAACACAACCACTGATTTCAAAAATGGCGTTCTTGGTGAATTTTCAGACGAATGAGCCAAAACGAAGTGCTCATTCATGCGAATGAGAAGCCTCATTCGTCTAGAAAAATCTCCCGAATGAGCTGCTGGACGAATGGGCAATCACACGAATGACATGGATTCATTTGTATGAAACAACCATACGAAAAGAGATATATTCGCATGAACGGAACACCAGAATGAGAGTATGCATTCACATCATTCCATTCATGTGAATGAAGGCCATTCGCACGAGCAGGTCATTCGTTCCAAGAACAACCCAAAAATGGCTAATTGTTGAATGTCCTATCTTACACCATTCGTATTGATAGAACCGAAAATTAGACCAAATTTTACATCTAATCAAGATATAACGAAATAAAAACACATTATCCAAAATCACATGAAAACACAGAACACACAACCATCCAACAACTAACTAACTAAATTATAACACATGATTCAAACCGAGAGAACATACCGAGTGAGTGCATCGACGACCCATAAACCCCAGGTGAGTTCATAGACCCCTTTTTCTTTAACTTATTTCCTTCCAAATCATTTGGGGCTAAAACCATGAACACTCCTATTCGAATGATCAACGAATAAGAGTTATTTTCAAATAACTTCAATAAAAGGATCAACTCTCAACCTCTTATTCGAATGTTATTTGAATAAGTGCATTTTCAATTATTTTTACTGAGTGTTCATCGCTCCTCTCAACTTTTCCAACTCAACAAAAACATACGAGTTTCGAGGGTTCAAACACACATCAGCGAGGAAATGTCCATTGATCACAATAGTTCACGGCTTTGTGCCCAACCAAGAGGTGAACGGACACGATCCGGGGAATAGTGTAGTGCACAATCGAAAACTATCATTTTCATGGGAACCCCCATCAAACAAACAATATACTTGCTTGTTATCTGTCTAGGGTAATTCACTAGAGCATGTGTCCACACAACAAACACATCAAGAATTCGTTGAGGAATTATCAAGTAAGCCCCTTCATAGAGTCATTTACCATTAGTTGACGCGGGTCAACCAATGGTAACGTAGATGGTACCATAGGTCTAACCAACCTCCAGTGCCGAGGCTGGTACGTTACACGCATACAACGTTAAAAAACAACTCGGATTAGTTCCATGGGAACTAATCAACAAGGGCATATCAGTTAGGTTTGGTAAATTATCACCTTGGTGCTATTATGGACATACCACATAATCAAAAACATGAGTCTTCAAACCAAACAAATGTTCAAGACCTGGCGTTGAACGATTTACAAACGAGTACATACCAAACAATGCTATCCTACAAGAAACGGGCGTAACCTATGTGATTTTCAAGCAAAAAAAACCTGTCACCTATATCAGGAGACAGAGCATACGCTTCTTTTTCAAAACATTTCTATTTCCCAATCAGCTGTTGTGTCGTGTCGAATAGAGGTACGTAAGAGACCAGGCCTGATTTCCGTTAGGGACATCCTTTTGGATTACCGAAGGGATGGTGGGTTGGCGGCCTAGCTTTGGCTCTACGTATGCCCTATATATAAACTACCTTTGATAATTTGGGATGGTGTCAGTAATGATTTTCAAGCTAATGTACTTGTCTGATTCATTCGTTTTTTCAACACCATTCACACACCACTTTCAAAATTGTTGTGAATGGAAAGATTTTCACTAAACCTTTTAGAAAACCTAATATTTTCAAAACATGCGTGAACTCACCAACCTAGTGGTGACCGATTTTACATGTTCTCAGATGAAGAACAGGTGAAAGCAGGATGACTTTTAGATGGAGAAAGATAGGATCCCTTAGCACAGCCTACAACTCCTGCATGGAATCTCATCAGGCTATATTGGCTACAATATTCAAAAATTGCACATGTGCAAGAAAATCCTTGTGGGACATCTAGTCCACATTCCAGATGTCCAAGTCAACTTGTAAGATAATTAAATTATTTAATAGTTGTAATTTAATATTCTTTTATTATTGTATTTTAGTATTCCCATATTATTAAGTGCAATGTAACTATCTGATCACTACGATTACAATCACGCCTCGGGACCTTTCCGCCAGACGGGTCTCCGATCTGGCCTGCCGGGCCGAGGTGTGACAATTTGAGACCAAAACGAGCGACTATGGAGCAAAATTAAACAAGTTATGAAGGAAATATAGTTCACGAGCTTTCTAGTTTCGAGAACTTCTGATTTCGTGAACTTCGGTCTTCGTGAACTTATATTTCGTGATCCCTGGTTCGTGAACTTCATTAAGTTCATGAACTTGCTATAGTTCATGAAGTTAATGATTTTCGTGAACTTGTTTTAACTTTTGATTTTGATTTTTTGATTTTTAAGTTATTTTTATTTTAATCTCAACTAACATAGTATGTTTACTTTTCAGATGGCTTCAGAACTACGTTTTGTGCTGGATCACAACATGACAACCTTTCTTGGTGATCCTGCCAAGAAGCACAACATGTTCACAACGAAGGTGCACGGACTCATACTTTTGCCTGTCAACTTCGATGTTGTGATTCTGTGGTCATTACTAACCAGATTGTTCGAGTTTCTTCAACGACTTTTGGAACTCTATGACTGAGGATACAGACGCCAATAGGAATGTATGCCTGATTGGAAAAGTGCAAGGTCAACCTGTGGTCATTACCAACCAGATCGTTCGAGAGTACCTGCAGGTCGGTGATAAGACATCGGATCCATTTGAGCATCACAATTAACTCATCGACAACACTCTTCTCTGGATGAGATACGAGGGTCATTACTCACCGACTGAGAAGAAACTATTACATCCATACTGGAGATATCTTGCACACGTGGTTACTCAGTGCCTCTTCGGGAGGAAAGGAGGTTATGACGTGCTGAATCAAACAATGAGTTCCTGTACAGTTCCCATTTCCCTGGTAGTTGATTTCAACTTCTCACACATGATCTTCCTGGATATGTACGATAATATCAAGGGCAAGAGGAAGCAGAGGTTTCTGCCTTTTCCCAGGTTCATACAGATTATCATCAACAAGAGACACTAGGACCTCGTCCCTACTGTTGGCATGTTGCAGCTGAAAAGGATGAATCATGACATTTTCTCTTACATTGTCTTGAACAAGAGGGGTTAGAAGCTGCTTATAGGCGTAAGGTCTTTGGAGAAATTTGGGAGATTGTTTTATGGTCTGGAGGACGAGATTGCTAATCATACTACTCCTACAGCATTTGTAGCTGAGGAGCATGACTAGGCTCCTGGAGCCACTTCTGCACAGGAAGCTGAGATAGTGAAAGCCACCTCTTCAGATTGCTTAGGTACCGAGACTGAGCTTATAAGTAAGCTAGTTGTTGTTTCTCCACCACATGTGTAACATTTGTGCATATAGTCATGTAGTTGTAAACAGTGTTAGAACAGTGTCTGTTCAGTTTCAGTTCAATCAATGTGTTTCAGTATGTTCAAAATGTGTGCTTGTGTGTTACAGGATCTTAGTAATCAGAAAACAAGTATGTATTATTTAATTACAGTCGATTTCACTAGGCAAGAACAGTAACTTGTTATATCGAAACAGTGGTGGGCAGCGAGAGTGAGCCCTATACATATACTGCGTTCGGTGTAACAGGTTAGTGTTAGTGCGTAGTGTCGAGACGAATATTATGACATTTAATTAATTCAACAAAAATCGTAATCTGTAAGCGAGACTGAGTATAGTTATGGGTGACGATCCATAATAATACGAATGTTGAACTTATAATTACGATTAAACGACTTTAAATATTTTAATACGATCGGAAAACGTACGCGATTGCGGGTATACACGTAAATTGTGAATGTTTAACGATCCGACAACACACGAAGAGTAAAAATAATTATATTAATTATTTTATATTTTTACAATTTTGAAACTCATCATTTTAATGAGTTTAACAACTCTTTTTAATTAAAACCGCGTAAAATACGCGTTACGTTCCGGAAACGCGAACCGAGCGACCGAAACGAACCCGAACACTACCCGGACTATAAAAGCCCTAAAGAAGGCCATTTCCTTCATTTATTATCAGCCAAACCCTCTCTCTCTCTATAAATTTCGCAAACCCTCTCTCTCTCTCTAGAAAACCGAGCTTCAAACGCGCGTATCTACTTCGTTTCTCGACGGAATTCGGTGTTCTTGGTGTCCACGCGAAGCTCTCAACATTGTCTACACGAAAGTACAAGATTTACGCAGATTTGCCCAGCCAATCTCGAGGTAATGAAGCTTGAAAGATCACGAAATTAGGGTTTTCATTTGTGAGTTCGTGAATTACACACATAACCGGTTTATCTACACTAATCTTTGAGTTTCGACTGCATAGTAACCTTTTGTGATGTTAGATCGACCTAGCTACAGACCTAGAACCAGTTGGATGTATTGATGATGGCGCAGGTAACAGGTTCGTGAGAACCAGGAGGAAACGAACCACGAAGGTTTCTGGCCGAACCCTTGTGAACATGGTGAACCTCAGCGAACCCTGCATGGTTCGTTGGGTACCAGACGAACCCAGACAGTCCTAGCGAACCTGTTTCCAGCCTTCATGCACCCACGAACTTTTCTTGTTGCTGCGAACCATTGATGATCATGGACGAACCCTTGCATTCGCGAACCAGCAACATGCAGCGAACCCTAGTAACCTATGACGAACCCTTTCTGTAGAACACTTCACGAACCCTGTATGGTTCGTGGCATGATCAACCGAACCCCTTTGATGCTCCTAGTCAACGAACCTTCGGGTGTCCCACGAACCTTAGTATAGACACGAACCATGGGGATGTGACCGAACCCTTGTTGATGATTATTATCAGCGAACCCTAAGGGGGTCACGAGCCCTTTGTCGAACCAGCTATTTCACGAACCATCATGCATGGCCGAACCACCCAATAAGCCGAACCTTGTCATGTTGTTAGCCGAACCATGGCCCATTAAATTGAAGGGTTCGCTGCCAAGGTGATGGACCGAAGCCTAACATCCAAGAACTTCACTTTGCTCGGCCCAATTCAAAACATAATCGGCCCAACTTGATGCTACAAGGCCCAATATGGTCTTTGGCATTCTACACGGTCCATAAACAAGTGGGTTGGCCCAACACTATATCCAATTGGCCAGATCGTTAACCTAAGTGGCTATGGTTTTGGTTTAAGGACCATCATGGCTTCATGGGCTTAAGGCCCAATGTGTGGCCTTGATTATGATGATTGTGAAGTGATCATAAATGGGTTTAAATTGCAACTTATCTTAATCACATGATCAAGTCACAATCATAACGACTTAAAACAATTGGAACATTCTTTCATTATTAACGTAAATCAATGGTTATCGAATTCTCAAACATTTATCATTTGTGCACAAGAAGTGTACACAAAAGAACATTTCACATTAGTTTCTTGAACCCATGATCAATCAATTTATCCAAGACATAACTTTCAAGTGTTAATCAAGAGAACACAAGTCAATCAATGAATCAAGTTATACAATTATAAATCCTATATCTTATGTATGATTACAATGTTATAGGAGACAATTAGAAGTCCTGTTTGCTATTTGCTATCTGTTTAAGTTCAGAGTCTACTGCAGACAGGTGAGAACTTTAGCCCCTCTTTTACTGTTTTATAACTGTTTTGGGGTGGAACACGTGATCAAAACCGCTATTTCAATCTTGTTTCATTGCACAGTTTATGTGCATTCATAAACATTACAGGTTTATCTTATGAATCCAAGTGATTCTTCAACTGTTTAAGGAAATTGTCAACTGTTTTAAAGGAATTATTTACTATTAAACCCTTATTACTAAAAAGGATTTTATAATGTTTTCTTGAAATGTTTTATAACAGTTTTACTCAAATGTTCTTTTAAAGGATTTTACAAACCCTTTTGTTATAAACCTTGTTATTACACAAGGTCATCACATCATGGTATTCAAAACAAGTGGTTCACAACATGGTATCCAAATCAAGTGGTTCAAAACATGGTATTCAAATTCATTGGTTCAAAACATGGTATTCAAGTCAAGTTGTTCACATCATGGTATTCAAATCAAGAGATTCATTTCATGTTACATAAACAAAGGATTCAACTCGTGGAGTTAAATCCAGGTTTTCAATAAGACATTAACACATCCGGTTAAAGTAAGATTCAGAAAACATGGTGTCCATTGTTGTAAACAAACTTATAAACCCATCAAGTATCATATTCATTAGCGTTAGTACTGGGTGATCACAACAAGGGAAAGCGGACACATTGTTTCTTATCCAGGATGGAGTTAGCTTTTAAATTTGTTTTAAAAGCTAACTGCAGGTCTGGTGTCATTGTTTTCTTATCCAGGATGGAGTTGGCTTTTAAATTTGCTTTTAAAAGCCAACTGCAGGTCTGGTGTCATATGGTTATCAAAACTGCTGACGTATTATCTAACTCCAAACGTGGTTTGGGACTTGATATTATCGGCTGTCGTGCGAACAGTGATTGGACTGTTTACACTCATTTTCTTACTTGATGTTAGTTTGGGTTGCAGCTCATCCGTGTGAATCTTATGATGCTTTAACTTACCTATGTCTTATATCATATACTCATGTTTACAAATGCTTAAACCTATTGTTCTCACCAACTACGTCTGTAGTTGACAGTTACTTTTCACGTGTTTCAGGTAATCAGGTTTAAGGCATTCTCAGAGACAACTAAGGAGACCATACTAAGATAGAACAAGATGAAGAAACATGCTAGGATGGATTAGAAACACACTAAATCCTAAATGTTTAATTGTCTTGTTTGGAGTCTTATTTTGTAAACTATATTTTGGGTCTGTAGTTGTCTTACTTTTGGTAGATAGATTGTCTGTAACAAATCAACTGTCTCAACATTATGAAATGTAGTAATCCATTGTGGTTGTTCTTATTCAATACTTGTGCATGATTCAACTGATCATACGTCACCGCGCCGTGGATTCCGCACGCGGCGCAGGGGTGTGACAGGTTGGTATCAGAGCCAAGGTTGTAGAGAACTAGGAAAAACCCAATGTTTAATGACCTAGACTATAACCTAAGCTACCCAATAGGACTAAGTGCTATAGGCTTGAGGATACTTAGGATCTAAGTAACTTAAGTAAGCATTAAGTCTACATTAAGCTTGAAAGATCTTAGGACATTTTTCTAAGATTAGACATCGAGTCAAAGAATTTGAACCGGAATTCTATAATTTTAGAAACCGGATTAAATTCTCACACATATGCATTTAAGGATTTCAGAGGCAAGGATCTATATTCTTAGTATCCTTGATCTGAAATTCTCACACAGAGATCATTATAGAAATTCAGAGGCAAAGATCTGTATTATCAGTATCTTTGATATGAATTTCTTGTCATATTCATTATGGGATTTTGAGGCAAAGATCTATTAATTTAGTATCTTTGATCTAAGATCCTTGTCATATTCATTATAGGATTCAAAGGTCAAGATCTATTAATTTAGAACTTGGATTTGAGATCCTTGTCATATTCATTATAGGATTCAAAGGTCAAGATCTATTAATTTAGAACTTGGATTTGAGATCCTTGTCATATTCATTATAGGATTCAAAGGTCAAGATCTATTAACTTAGAACTTGGATTTCAGATCCTTGTCATATCACTATAGGAATTCAAAGGTTGAGGTCTATTAATTTAGAACTTAGATTTGAAATCCTTGTCATTGTTATCATTATCATGGATTCATTATCATAAGAACTTTATGACTTAGAATCTGTGTAACAGTATTCTTTAGTTGAAGTTCTCACAGGAAATCATTATGCTCAGTACTGTAAGTATTGGGAAACTAGGTTGATTAACCTAGGACACATATACATAAACCTAAGGTCTTAGTTTCTAGTAAATTAAGGACCATGGTTTACACAATCATAAACAGAATCAAGGAACAAGAGAAATCATGAGACAATCATAATCAATCAACAGTTGGAATCTTAGCCCCAAATATAGACGACGGATTAACGCTGACGTGTTGAGGTAAGTGGTGGGTCGGTGAGAGCTTACCCTATATATAAGCTTATTTCAGTATGTTAGGGGGAATCCGGCGTTTGTATTTGGAGTGAGGATTCGGGATCAACTGGACACATGGAACATTAGTCAAAACACATGGGATACAATCATTTGGGAAACAATCATTGGTGAATCAAATCATAATGAAATTCAAACTTGGATGAACCAGACATTATGGTGAATCAACCAAGTTGTGAACATATCATAAATGTAAACCTTAAGTGAAATTCTTAAGTGATTACATCATTAGTACTTACTGGCATAAGTTAACAGGAAAGTGTAGAGCACACGTATGATTTAGTTCTACATGTTAACAACTGTTAGTAGGTGCACGCATAACATAATCATAGTTCAGTCATGGAATCAATCATAGTTCAAGTTGATCAAAGATCATGGGATTCTTAATCAATGGAAAACACATGGAAATCAGTACAAACGTGTTGCCAAATGCTAGCAAGGGCATGATCGTGGTATACCGAAACGGTGGTGGGCAGCGAGAGTGAGCCCTATATATAAGCTATTTTCGGTATATCGGGAAAGTGTCAGTGTGTAGGTTTGGTGGAGAGATCATGAGACATCGTACATATTCACATGATAAGTATACAAATAAGTTGATAACTTATACGTGTACTGGATCATATTACAATTGAATGATAATACTAGTAGTATGGATATATTACTGTGCTTATCATGAAAATTCAATTGTATTCATTCTCATTACTGACCCGCTTGTGGCTTCTATTCGTAGAATGCCTCCTCGACGAGACCCAAATGCTGGGGGTTCGACAAGCGGTAATGATGATGAAATTAACAGGATTGCTCGAGCTATCGCTGTTCATATGAGGGATGTGATCCCGGGTATGGTCACTGATATTACCCAGAATCTTCGGGGAAGTACCGGTGATTCTGCACACAACTCCAATGCCACAAACGCTGGAACTGCTAACTTTACTTTCAAGCAGTTCAACGATGCTAAGCCTCCTAAGTACTCTGGTACCGAAGGAGCTACCGGCCTACTGCAATAGCTGGAAAGCATTGAAGACATTCTCGACTTCACTGGATGTCCAGAGAATCTGAAGGTCAAGATGGCCTCAAGCGCTTTTCACAAAGGCGCGCTCACCTGGTGGAATTCTGAGAAGAACACCAGAGGACGTGAAGTCGCTCTAGCTTTACCATGGGACGGATTCAAGAACTTACTTGTGGAAAAGTTTTGTCCACGTCATGAACTGAAGAAACTGGAGGTAGAGATGTGGAATCTGGTGCAGGATAGTGGTGAAAACGCGAAGTATACAACTCGGTTCCATGAATTGTGTATCCTCGTACCTCACTTGGTTACTCCTCTACCCCGCAGGATAGAGAAATACATTGAAGGGTTGCCCTTGGTTGTCAGAGGAACTGTCATGGGTAATAACCCTACTACTCTGGAGGCGGCAATCCAACTTGGTGCTACTCTTACTGAGGAGTATGTGAAATCTGGTGTGCTCACCCGAAAGGGATTCAAGAGAGCACATATTGAGGAAGGCAAGAAGCCTGAACAGCACCATCATAAGAAGAAGAAACATAAGACGATCAAGAACTTTGCAGCCCTGACTGCAGTTACTCCCACTTATGCCACACCCATTACTGCTATGCCACAATCTTCCACAGTCAGAAAGCCTTATACTGGTCCATTGCCACTCTGCACCAAATGCCAATACCATCATCTACCCACTATTGCATGCAGAAAGTGTCTCAAGTGTGGGCGTATGGGACACTTGGCGGCTACATGCCGATCTGCTCATCTTGCTGTTACAACAACTGCTACCACTACTGCTACAGGTGGAAGAGCCTGTTATAATTGTGGAGCAGAGGGACACTTCAGAAACCAGTGTCCAAAACTCAACAACAATACTGCTGCTGCTCGTGCTTTTGTGATTGGAACTGCTGAAGCACGTGAAGAGCCGGCAGTCATCACGGGTACATTTCTTATCAATGATCACTATGTTCCTATCATATTTGATACTGGTGCTGATAAAAGTTTTATCTCTGCTCATACTGCTTCTTTGCTTAATATGCAACTATCCACACTTACTGCTCCCTATACTGTAGAAGTAGCGAATGGTAAGACTATAGTTGTATATTCCATCATTAATGCTTGTGAGCTAAGACTAAATGACCATCTCTTTTCCATCGATCTTATTCCTATGACCCTCGGAAGCTTTGAAGTAGTGGTAGGAATGGATTGGTTATCTAAGAATAATGCTGAAATCGTATGCTCGGAGAAACTTATTCGAATTCCCCTACCGTCCGGTGAAACGATGATAGTCTACGGTGAGAAACCCTGCCGCGAATTGAAGATTGTATCGTGCATCAAGGCGAGGAAGTATCTGAAGAAGAAATATTATGCATTCTTAGCTCACGTGGTGGAAAAGAAACCTGACAAGAAAGCAGTTGGAGACGTACCGGTTATCAAAGACTATCCAGACGTATTTCCAGAAGACTTGCCTGGACTACCACCAGTCCGACAAGTGGAGTTTAGAATTGATCTCGTCCCTGGAGCAAACCCAGTGGCGAAGTCACCGTATCGATTAGCACCATCTGAGATGCAGGAACTGTCTAGTCAGCTTCAGGAACTTTTAGACAAAGGTTTTATAAGACCGAGTTTCTCTCCATGGGGAGCTCCGGTTCTCTTTGTCAAAAAGAAAGACGGTTCATTTCGCATGTGCATAGACTATCGTGAGCTGAACAAGTTGACAATCAAGAATAGATATCCTCTGCCAGGATCGATGATCTGTTTGATCAATTACAGGGAGCAACTTGCTTCTCTAAGATTGACTTACGATCTGGGTATCATCAGTTAAGAGTAAATGATGAGGATATACCAAAGACGGCATTTAGGACTCGATATGGACACTATGAGTTTGTGGTTATGCCATTTGGGCTGACCAATGCACCCGCAGTGTTCATGGACTTGATGAATCAAGTCTGCAGGCCTTACTTGGATCAGTTTGTTATCGTCTTTATTGATGATATACTGATTTATTCCAAGTCAGAACGAGAACATGAGGATCATTTGAAGAAAGTCTTGGAACTACTAAGAAAGGAACAACTTTATGCTAAATTCTCAAAGTGTGAATTTTGGCTAAAGGAGGTTCACTTCTTAGGACATGTCATAAACAAAGATGGAATTCATGTAGATCCAGCCAAGATTGAGGCGATTAAGAACTGGACTACTCCATCTACTCCAACAGAGATTCGTTCATTTCTGGGTCTGGCAGGTTATTATAGAAGATTCATTGCAAACTTCTCTAAGATAGCTATGCCACTCACTACATTGACTCAGAAAAGTCAAGCTTTTATATGGGGACAGAAACAAGAAGATGCATTTCAACTTCTCAAACAGAAGTTATGCAATTCTCCTATCCTTAGTCTTCCAGAAGGCAGTGATGATTTCATTGTCTACTGTGATGCTTCAAACCTTGGTCTCGGTTGTGTACTTATGCAACGGGACAAGGTCATTGCTTATGCTTCAAGACAACTTAAGGTTCACGAGAAGAATTACACTACTCATGACCTTGAGTTAGGGGCTGTGGTCTTTGCATTGAAGATTTGGAGACACTACCTGTATGGTACTAAATGTGTTATCTATACAGACCACAAGAGCCTTCAACACATTCTCAATCAGAAAGAACTCAACATGAGACAACGACGTTGGGTTGAGCTTCTAACTGATTACGACTGCGAGATTCGTTACCATCCGGGTAAAGCCAATGTGGTGGCGGATGCTCTTAGTCGCAAGGAACCAGTCAAACCAATTCGTGTTAGAGCCATGGAGATCAACACACAGCCAAACTTGAAAGACTTGATTCGTATTGCACAACAACAAGTAGTAACAGATAATCAACTCAAGACAGACTTGGATTGTGGTATTGAGAAGAAACTAGAACCTCGAGCTGATGGGTTGTTATATCTCAACGGCCGCATTTGGATTCCAAAGTCTGAAGAATTGCGCACACTCATCTGTGATGAGGCTCATAAGTCGCGATACTCAGTTCATCCTGGAGCCGACAAGATGTATCAGGACTTGAGGACATCTTACTGGTGGCCGGGAATGAAGAAAGACATAGCACTGTACGTGGGAAAATGTCTTACGTGTTCAAAGGTCAAAGCAGAACATCAAAAGCCTTCGGGACTTCTGCAGCAACCTGAAATTCCTCAATGGAAATGGGAGCAAATTTCCATGGATTTCATAACAAAGTTGCCGAGAACTCCGAGAGGTTTCGATTCGATTTGGGTGATCGTTGATCGACTCACCAAATCTGCTCATTTTCTCCCAATCCGAGAGGATTACAAGATGGAGAAGTTATCCACATTGTACATCAACGAAATCATTGCACGTCATGGTACTCCAACATCAATCATATCTGATCGTGATAGTCGCTTCACTTCTCGCTTTTGGCAATCATTGCAAAAGGCTTTGGGAACGCGTGTTAATCTTAGCACGGCGTATCATCCCCAAACCGACGGCCAAAGTGAGAGGACTATCCAAACACTTGAGGACATGCTCCGTTCTTGTGTCATTGACTTCGGTGGAAGTTGGGACACTCATCTCCCACTCATTGAGTTTTCATATAACAATAGCTATCATACGAGCATTCAATGTGCACCATTCGAAGCTCTATATGGTAGAAAGTGCCGATCACCGGTCTGTTGGACCGAGATTGGTGACTCACAGGTCGTAGGACCAGAACTCATTCAGGAAACATCAGACAAAATCACAATCATTCAGTCACGGCTTAAGGCCGCACGAGATCGGCAGAAGAGTTATGCTGATCGACGTCGGAAACCGCTTGAGTTCCAAGTCGGTGACCGAGTCTTACTCAAAGTTTCTCCCTGGAAAGGCGTTGTCCGATTCGGGAAGAAAGGGAAACTTGCACCAAGGTACGTTGGACCTTTTGAGATCCTGGAACGGATTGGTCCCGTAGCCTACAAACTCAAACTTCCAGTGGAGCTAAGCAATGTTCATGATACTTTTCATGTATCAAATCTTAAGAAATGCTTGGCGGATCATGATGTTCAGATTCCACTGGAAGACATACAGATTCAGAACAACATGCAATTCATGAACGTCCAGTTGAGATCATGGATCATGGGGTCAAGAAACTTAAACGCAGCCGTATCCCGATCGTGAAAGTGCGATGGGAGGGCAAACGCGGTGCTGAGTTCACCTGGGAACGTGAAGACCAGATGAAGCTTAAGTACCCTCATCTTTTTACAGTATCTTCGGCTAGTTAATTTCGGGACGAAATTCCCTTAACTAGGGGAGACTGTAACATTTGTGCATATAGTCATGTAGTTGTAAACAGTGTTAGAACAGTGTCTGTTCAGTTTCAGTTCAATCAATGTGTTTCAGTATGTTCAAAATGTGTGCTTGTGTGTTACAGGATCTTAGTAATCAGAAAACAAGTATGTATTATTATTTACAGTCGATTTCACTAGGCAAGAACAGTAACTTGTTATATCGAAACAGTGGTGGGCAGCGAGAGTGAGCCCTATACATATACTGCGTTCGGTGTAACAGGTTAGTGTTAGTGCGTAGTGTCGAGACGAATATTATGACAATTAATTAATTCAACAAAAATCGTAATCTGTAAGCGAGACTGAGTATAGTTATGGGTGACGATCCATAATAATACGAATGTTGAACTTATAATTACGATTAAACGACTTTAAATATTTAATACGATCGGAAAACGTACGCGATTGCGGGTATACACGAATTGAAAATTGAATGTTAAGACACGACGAACATGTTTAGAAAAATAATTACTATTGATTTTTTTTACTTTTTAAAAAATAATCATTTTAAGAGTTTAGACTTCATTATTTTTAATTTCGTTACGTTTAAAATACGGAACTTCACGATTAAAATACCAAACCAAGTGTTAAACAAGTCCTTTTCATCTTTAATTTTCATTAATCTCGTCGTCTGAAACCTCTTTAAAACCCGTTAAACGTCTTGCCAGCCTTACGGGTATACACGTAATTGTGAATGTTTAACGATCCGACAACACACGAAGAGTTAAAAATAATTATATTAATTATTTATATTTTTACAATTTTGAAACTCATCATTTTAATGAGTTTAACAACTCTTTTAATTAAAACGGCGTAAAAACGCGTTACGTTCCGGAAAACGCGAACCGAGCGACCGAACGAACCCGAACACTACCCGGACTATAAAAGCCCTAAAGAAGCCATTTCCTTCATTATTATCAGCCAAACCCTCTCTCTCTCTATAAAATTCGCAAACCCTCTCTCTCTCTAGAAAACCGAGCTTCAAACGCGCGTATCTACTTTCGTTTCTCGACGGAATTCCGTGTTCTTGGTGTCCACGCGAAGCTCTCAACATTGTCTACACGAAAGTACAGATTACGCAGATTTGTCCAGCCAATCTCGAGGTAATGAAGCTTGAAAGATCACCGAAATTAGGGTTTTCATTTGTGAGTTCGTGAATTACACACATAACCGGTTTATCTACACTAATCTTTGAGTTTCGACTGCATAGTAACCTTTTGTGATGTTAGATCGACCTAGCTACAGACCTAGAACCAGTTGGATGTATTGATGATGGCGCAGGGTAACAGGTTCGTGAGAACCAGGAGGAAACGAACCACGAAGGTTTCTGGCCGAACCCTTGTGAACATGGTGAACCTCAGCGAACCCTGCATGGTTCGTTGGGTACCAGACGAACCCAGACAGTCCTAGCGAACCTGTTTCCAGCCTTCATGCATCCACGAACTTTTCTTGTTGCTGCGAACCATTGATGATCATGGACGAACCCTTGCATTCGCGAACCAGCAACATGCAGCGAACCCTAGTAACCTATGACGAACCCTTTCTGTAGAACACTTCACGAACCCTGTATGGTTCGTGGCATGATCAACCGAACCCCTTTGATGCTCCTAGTCAACGAACCTTCGGGTGTCCCACGAACCTTAGTATAGACACGAACCATGGGGATGTGACCGAACCCTTGTTGATGATTATTATCAGCGAACCCTAAGGGGGTCACGAGCCCTTGTCGAACCAGCTATTTCACGAACCATCATGGCATGGCCGAACCACCCAATAAGCCGAACCTTGTCATGTTGTTAGCCGAACCATGGCCCATTAAATTGAAGGGTTCGCTGCCAAGGTGATGGACCGAAGCGCCTAACATCCAAGAACTTCACTTTGCTCGGCCCAATTCAAAACATAATCGGCCCAACTTGATGCTACAAGGCCCAATATGGTCTTGGCATTCTACACGGTCCATAAACAAGTGGGTTGGCCAACACTATATCCAATTGGCCAGATCGTTAACCTAAGTGGCTATGGTTTTGGTTTAAGGACCATCATGGCTTCATGGGCTTAAGGCCCAATGTGTGGCCTTGATTATGTATGATTGTGAAGTGATCATAAATGGGTTTAAATTGCAACTTATCTTAATCACATGATCAAGTCACAATCATAACGACTTAAAACAATTGGAACATTCTTTTTCATTATTAACGTGTAAATCAATGGTTATCGAATTCTCAAACATTTATCATTTGTGCACAAGAAGTGTACACAAAAGAACATTTCACATTAGTTTCTTGAACCCATGATCAATCAATTTATCCAAGACATAACTTTCAAGTGTTACATCAAGAGAACACAAGTCAATCAATGAATCAAGTTATACAATTATAAATCCTATATCTTATGTATGATTACAATGTTATAGGAGACAATTAGAAGTCCTGTTTGCTACTTGCTAACTGTTTAGTTCAGAGTCTACTGCAGACAGGTGAGAACTTTAGCCCCTCTTTTACTGTTTTATAACTGTTTTGGGGTGGAACACGTGATCAAAACCGCTATTTCAATCTTGTTTCATTGCACAGTTTATGTGCATTCATAAACATTACAGGTTTATCTTATGAATCCAAGTGATTCTTCAACTGTTTAAGGAAATTGTCAACTGTTTTAAAGGAATTATTTACTATTAAACCCTTATTACTAAAAAGGATTTTATAATGTTTCTTGAAATGTTTTATAACAGTTTTACTCAAATGTTCTTTTAAAGGATTTTACAAACCCTTTTGTTATAAACCTTGTTATTACACAAGTCATCACATCATGGTATTCAAACAAGTGGTTCACAACATGGTATCCAAATCAAGTGGTTCAAAACATGGTATTCAAATTCATTGGTTCAAAACATGGTATTCAAGTCAAGTTGTTCACATCATGGTATTCAAATCAAGAGATTCATTTCATGTTACATAAACAAAGGATTCAACTCGTGGAGTTAAATCCAGTTTTCAATAAGACATTAACACATCCGGTTAAAGTAAGATTCAGAAAACATGGTGTCCATTGTGTAAACAAACTTATAAACCCATCAAGTATCATATTCATTAGCGTTAGTACTGGGTGATCACAACAAGGGAAGCGGACACATTGTTTCTTATCCAGGATGGAGTTAGCTTTTAATTTGTTTTAAAAGCTAACTGCAGGTCTGGTGTCATTGTTTTCTTATCCAGGATGGAGTTGGCTTTTAAATTTGCTTTTAAGCCAACTGCAGGTCTGGTGTCATATGGTTATCAAAACTGCTGACGTATTATCTAACTCCAAACGTGGTTTGGGACTTGATATTATCGGCTGTCGTGCGAACAGTGATTGGACTGTTTACACTCATTTTCTTACTTGATGTAGTTTGGGTTGCAGCTCATCCGTGTGAATCTTATGATGCTTTAACTTACCTATGTCTTATATCATATACTCATGTTTACAAATGCTTAAACCTATTGTTCTCACCAACTACGTCTGTAGTTGACAGTTACTTTTCACGTGTTTCAGGTAATCAGGTTTAAGGCATTCTCAGAGACAACTAAGGAGACCATACTAAGATAGAACAAGATGAAGAAACATGCTAGGATGGATTAGAAACACACTAAATCCTAAATGTTTAATTGTCTTGTTTGGAGTCTTATTTTGTAAACTATATTTTGGGTCTGTAGTTGTCTTACTTTTGGTAGATAGATTGTCTGTAACAAATCAACTGTCTAAACATTATGAAATGTAGTAATCCATTGTGGTTGTTCTTATTCAATACTTGTGCATGATTCAACTGATCATACGTCACCGCGCCGTGGATTCCGCACGCGGCGCAGGGGTGTGACAACATGCTCGGGCCACCTCAGATGAATGGGATGCTGACTATGTCCCTTCACCCGAGTAAACTTGAAGAAAAAAGAGACTGCAGATGGTGTCGAAGAGGCCCAGGGACCACGCCTGAAGAAAAGAAGAGGGTTCCGAAGACACATATTCTCAGGTCGTGCAAAACCTCCACCTCAAACCACTCAATCACCACATATCACCCAAACCACCCAAGCCATCCAAACCACCCAAACAGCAATGCCACCCGAACACCACAACCACCAAACACCACATAACACCCAACCTCAAATTCAAAGCTACCAAACCACCATCAACCTCAACCCAAACAAACCTCACCACATAGTATCCTTCACCATTTACTTTGCAAACCTCATCCCCACTAAAGCCAAGGTTGACAAAGGAAAAGCTCCTATGGACACTCCCATCTCCCTTTGAGACCCACATTTGTGCCTGTTAATTTGGATTGGACTGCAGAAAAGAGTCTTTTCGTTTAGGGCACAAGAATTTGAACAAAGACTATGTTGATTAACACTCTTAGGGAAGGAGTGGTCAAAATTAAGAGCTATCAACAGGCAATGAAAGATATCAGCTTTTTGAAGAAAGAGAATGCGAGTGAGGAGAGATATTGATGCTCTTTACAGCGAGCTAAGCCGTCTGATGAGGAAAAGAAAGATAATAGTGAAAAGACAGACGATGAAGATGAAAAGAAGATGAGAAGAAAAAGAATGATGAAGAGGAGAAAGATTAAAGAAAGATGATGACAATGATGGTGATGACAAAGAGAGATCAAGGAAAGAAACATGACAAGCACGAGATGATATGGTGGTGTTGATAAAGGAAATCCCTCCTCCATCAAACCCAAAGACGACTATGATTATTATTTTTTGATGACCTTCAGAAGCACTTACATTCTAGGGGTGGGAGAGGATTGATGAATGAAGGATCAAGGACAGTGGTTAAGGATATCACGAACCCATTTGTGATCATGAGCGTCGAGAGATTTCCGGATCACCTCAGGAAGCATCTCAGGAAGAAGAGCCATAGAACATCATAATAGGGAACATCTCCACTGAACCCAATATAAAACTATTGTATGCTAACAATACGTCGACGCTCAGGGAAAGGATGTAACCAATCTCGACATTGTCATAGATAGTTTGTTTGATAAGAGACGGGATTGGACACAAGCTCCTGTAGAAGTCCAAAGGACTGGATTTCTCCAGGACCTGATGATGATGTGGAGATCCATAGTTTAAATACGCTGTTGATGCTAGCTCCAAAAGACTTATTTGCTGTCCGCAACGACATATCCAGAGTCGTTGCTGGAGTATGACTAGGAGAAGCAGTTGTATCTATTGAAGAAATTTAATGGCAGCTTCAGTACTTCAAACGTCGACATAACTTCTTCTCTTTTTCCAAAGATGATCTGAGGAGCATCAACATGTTATATTCAAGAATCTCTCCGAGACAATCAGGCCGAAGGTTTGCAAGTTTCTTAAGACCAATGTGAAAAGGTTTCTGACATAAGTCAGCTAAAGGGAGAAGGTTCACTCCCAATGCATTTGGATCCTATCATAAAGCAACCTTTTGTCTACACCAATATCCATTGCCCAACACAGAGAATGCAGTCCCGGTTCAACATAAGGGTGGAGATAACTCGCACAAGGATTCCAGTTTGGTATTTGGAGTGAAGTGTGTGAAGTTAAAAATTTAGAGCGGTTATGGCGGGATTCCAATGAAATTTATTTAGACCTATAGCCTGCTTAAGTTTGGGAAAGATGACATGATTGGTGCTGCACAACAAACCCCATACGCATATGGTGGATATGACAAGGAAGAAAACTTTACAAAGGTGGTTGGCATTGGCTATGACTCATAAGTTATATGATGGAGCCGGTCCTATCTTTCTACACCATTATCGATTGACTCCATCAATCAAGGGGGTTTTGTAGAGCCAACGAAGACAGCAAAAACTAACAAAATCAACTCAGGACAAGATGAAAGACAAAGTTTTGATATTTTCATGTACTTTAATTTTGTGTTATTCTTTTATTTTCGTGTACTTTGATTTCGTGTACATAGGAAAAGGCTTTGTACTCAGAACCGTATAAAAAAGACGTACAGATACTTGTCTAGAGTTAAAAACTAAGTATAGCAATTCTAGACGTATTGAAGCTACATTGTAAAGTTCACGACTTTTTAGAGACATTACTTTTCTATCTTATTTCTAAACTTCTATATTGGATTCCATGCTCCATAGAAGATATTTCGTATTGATTTCAAGGATAAAAACTGGATCTTAATCAAGTTTGGGACCTACAATATCGATGGGTATGTGGTGAAAAAGGTTGATCTTGGAATGGTCATAAACTATATCGATACCTACGAACATGGACCTGAGATGGTCGATATGTAATATGTGATGAAGTCCAAGTAATATGAGTCAAGGCTTGGAGGAAAATTTATAAGTTCGAAGGCGATTTGTTCGATGGTAAGGGGAGCCATCGATATGATAGTATCCAATGGCCACATTGTCTGCCCCAGGGAACTTCAGTTCGGCATTATCAGTTTGACACCCCATATCGGTTCTAGACTCACAATATTAACACCTTGATTGAGTCCATGTTATTGTCACGGAAGAATCTTAACATTAACATGTTCAAAAAGGCATCTAGTATCGATCACCCAACAAACCTTGTTAATATTATAGTATCAATGGGCTTCTTAAGGAGCTAATCAAACTTTTGATCGATTACTAATGACTTAATAAGTATCTTAAATATTTATGTGAATTAAACTAATCACTAACACAATGATAACGATGGATAAGCCTAAGGGTTGGATTAATTGTGGTCCAAGGTTTTTTAATCAACCTATTGGTTATGGTTGAGATTAAATCAACTTTAGGTTATCTTGGGAAGATTGTTGTAAACAAATTATTTGATAAACATAGGAAATAAAGGACTTTTATAAAATCTAATGGAATCAAAGTAACCTATTAGACATGACATTAGTTATGTATGGGTTATAAGTCACATGTATTTTTGTAGATGTTTGGATCGACTAATGGAAGTCTAAACATTCAATCTATGCGGAATCTAGATTAAATCATATGAATCAAGTTATAAAATCCTTATGCTAAAACATCATGTTCATTGATAACAAATCAGATTACAAGAAAACGAAAAATAAGAACACAAAGTGTTAAACAATCCACACAATAATCCCACACATATTTCTCTCTCTGTTATGTCACCCCACTTCAAAAGGCAACAAACCTACCAAATATATTACAAAAAAAACAAACGAAACCTAGCCGAACAACAGGATCGCCAGATGACATAAGGTTCGCTGGACGAACCTTAAAATACAAAACATTAGGTTGGCCGAACTTACAACTCTTGCCTAGGTTCTGGGCCAGGCGAACCTATCAAAAACCTTAAGTTAAAAAAAAACATTACATACTTTTGAAGCAACCTATTAAAAAGGACTGTTGGTTTGGTGATCTTGATCTACAACCAAATTAGGACCGAATATACGAAGCTCTACGAACTACTAACTACGTGCGGAATCCATAGCAAGTATGTAAAATAACAAAGAACACATGCAATTCCATAAACACTCTTGTATATATCAACAAATGATTACAAGAACAAAAGATTCTCACACAGAGAATTTCCTCACAACTCTGATCAAAGTTCTACTGAAAATACAAATAAAACATCTATTTATACTAACAGTACCAGCGAACCTTCAATCAATAAGGTTTGCTAGCCGAACCCTAAGGTTCGGTGAACGAACCCTTAGGGTTCGTTAGACAAACCTTACTCACGAACCATAGGTTCGCCGAACCCTACACCTTCTATAGTTCGGCTGATTGTTAAGGTTCGTGGGCCAAACCAACCTTAACAAAGAGCAGCGAACCCTTTACAAATATAAATAAAACTATCTTTTGAATAGCAAACAATTACAAAATATGTACTAACAAACTCCCCCTAAATGTTTGCTATCAAAATCTTTTAATCTTTATCTTCTGCTTTGTCTTGAACTTCACTTGATTCTTCAACAATTTCAGTCACCACATTATCCACCGCTCTAATTACAACAGAACGTGGAATCTTTGCTAATCTTTCAGCTTCAATCTTTGCATCTCGTTCATCTCTTTCCTTCTGCACTTGCATCAATTCAGTGTAAAGATAATTCACATCATTCCAATTGCAACCAGAATGTATTTTCAAAGTGAAACACATTTGTGCAATGGTTTGATATTGAATAGCCATATCTTTATAACTGACTCCATACTCATGCCATCCTTCTTCAGCATAAATCTGAGCTGAATCCAACAAAGCAATATCATCTCTTGAACAATTGACAATCCATATAGGATCAAACAATCTTATAACTCTCCAATCATTGTCTTGCTTCAGAACAATTACACACTCAGAAGTCTGTTCATCATAAAACCAGAACTTGAAATAAGGATTCCAATTCTGTTCAACCTTTCTGAGTCTTGGTCTTTTGTAAACAACTGGCTTCAAATAATTCTTGAATCTTTCTCTATATTGAGGAGATAACAAACTCCATCCATGCCTTGCCTCTTTCTTTAACAAGTTTTCAAAAATCTCATTATGTCGAGTCTGAATAGGCTTGATCATCCTTAACTGTGAAAGTCTTCTACACTCATAAACTGGTAATGTCATTAAATCAATTGCTTTTCCAAAGTATTGACATCCATCAGTCCTCTTCACCACATAGCATCCTTTGTCAGCTAAACTTCCAGAAATATAATGAAAATAACCATAACTAATGATCTTTCCATTCATCTTAGACTTAGAACCAATCTTGAACTTCTTAACTTGTTTAGACAAGTTTTCTGGATCCTTATCTTCAAAAACCTCTCTCATAATCTTGAAAGAATGTAAATGAGCAATTATGTACTTTCTTTCATCTTCAAAATCTTGCCAATAATCCCAATTAGTCTTTTCTCGAACTGGATTCAATGTAGAACTTGACATACTCCCAGCTATAAAAATTTTCTTCAAAGAATCCAAAGCTAACAATTCTTCATCAATAATATCTTTATCATAATCAGACATATCATCATCAACATCCTTCTCAAAATCAAATATCAAATCATCATCATCATCATTATCAAACACACTTTGATATTCCTGAATTGAGTAATCCCCAACAATTTCTCCTTCTTCAATTTCTTGATCAATTTGAACTTCAATGATCTTTCGCTGTAAATCAACATCAGAATGCATTTTAAATAAATCAAGAAAAGTAGGCAAAGAGTAATCAACAACAGTCTTGTCAGTTTCCATTTCAACCAAATCATCAGAATCACTTTCAGTACAATCCCTGACTCTATCATCCGAAACTGCACTAATAGGAGCTGCATCAGTAACATTCTTTGAATGATCATAAACAATCAAAGCTCCAGTCATAGCATTTAAACCACCAACATTTCCAGCAACTCCACCAGCACCACCATCTGCTTCATCATCTCCATGATAATCAAAATCATCTAAATGTTCATCCACATCTGTATCTCCATAATCAACTTTTTCTTCATCTTCATCTTCTTTCTTCTCTTCTTCATCATCAATGTTCACAACTTCTTTATCAATTCCAGAACTTGATGCTTCTGATTTCGTCACTTTCTTTTCTAAATCTTCAATCTTAGATCTCAATTCCGAATTTTCATGTTGCAATCCAACAATATCCTCAAATTGTAACTTTACCAAAAACTCTAACTCAGAAATTTTGTCTTTCATTGCTTTCTTTTCAGCAGCCTCCTCTTCTTTCCATTTAAACATTAATTCCATCTGAGTTTTTAATTCATCCAATCCAGAAGAACCAACATCTTGTTCCTTTTCCTTTTGCAAACTTTCAACTTCTTTAGTCAACAAAGATATTCTTCTTTTGAGATCAGAATCATCATAATCTGTAAAATGAATATCACCTAAATCATCAAGTCCAGAAAATAAGTCATCTCTAGGAATTGATTCCTGAGGCATAGAAGATCCTGGGAAAGAAGTAGTCACAGTAGTTGTCTCCACAAAAGAAGGCACAAAAGAAGCTACATTCACAAACTCTGGAGTTTGTGAAGTAGATATATGAATATCAGAAGATGAAATAACAGTAGCAACCACTGGTGAAACAGAAACAGCAGCAATCACTGGTGAAACAGAAGCAGAGACTGAAGTAACAACTGATGAAGACACACTGGTCTTAGTAGCCTTAGTCTTTCTCTTCTCATAAGGCCCTCTCTTGGCCATTCTTTTTAATTTCTTAGGCCTTGAACTCTCAGGCTCTTCAACAACAAAATTAGGATCATCTTTTTGTTCTTTTTCTTCAGCATCTTTTTCAACAAACTTTCTCTTTCTTCTTTTCACCATTTGATTTCCTTCTTGAACCATCTCAAATTCTGACTCAGTATCAGAAGATTCACTTCATCAACATCAGCAATAACATCTTCAGTTTGCTTTTCAGAATCATCAACCTCTAAAGGCTCTTGTGAACTTGGCTCTTGTGAAGTTTGAACTTGTGGAGTAGATTGAGAAGTTTGACCAGATGATTTCTTTGATTGTCTTGGAGGTGGTGGAGGTGGAACATCAGTATCATCTCTAATCACATCTTCAGTGTCAGAATCCGACTCTGCATGCCTCCATGCATCACCTTCAGGAGCAACATAGTTTGCCCTGGCACAGTGAGCAATCAAGTTTTTCTCTAAAACAGCATCTCCAGTCCTTTGATAAACTTTAACTTGACCCAAGCTAATGTCATTCATATGCTTTAGCTTCAACAAATCTCCAGCTTCCCTAGGCAATTGCCCCTCAGGCATCCTCTCATCAATCAGCATCTGTATGAATCTAGGATACATGTAGAATCTATCCTTAACCTTGGTGATGTTGTCACACATATATCTGAATATCATCCCAGAAAAATTGAACGGTTTGTTCAATATGAGAGCAACCATGGCAGATCGCATCAAATCCCTCATCTCATCAAATGTGCCTTTCCTCATGCTAAGGCAATGCAGCAACACATGTGCTAGAAACTTGTACTGCAGAGGAAGCTTACCCTTCTTCACTGAAATGGAGTTATAAACTCCAAAGTATCTAATACGTAGAAAACAACCTTTGATACAACTCTCAGGAATGAGAGTCATACCCTCTGGTTCACCTCCAAAATGTAACACTCTTCTGATATCAGCTTCAGTGATACGAATTGCTTGTCCAAGCACATTCGCATCAATAGTATATACATCATCTACAGTAATCACTCTTGCAGAACTCCAGAAACTCTGAATATGTGAACGATAAATCTGAACTGAACTTGATATGGCATGATATACCCTTGATCTTCTCAAAAACTCAATCATCGGTCTGAACTCTTTACCATTCTTGGTAGTGGGATCCAGATATGCACAAATGTTGTGTTTATCGCCAAACACTAAGTTCGCCATGTCTACAAATAAAAGAAACAAAATTAGAAACAAAAATTAAACAAAATATTAAAAATAAAACTAAAAAAAATTCTAAGTAATAAAATGCAGCGAACCCTATATACTATGGCGAACCTTATAACTAAACGAACCCTATTTGTTCTGGCGAACTATTCCCTAAACGAACCCTTAATAATCTGACGAACTATGCTTTGAACGAACCTTAAATGAATTGGCGAACTATTCAATGAACGAACCCTAATGAAATTCAAAGGTTCGCCACGAACCTTCAAGAATTCAGCGAACCCTGATAGTTCGGCGAACCTAAGGTTCGTTCAGCAAACCTGTTAACACCAAAATTTTACCAAACACAAAAATCTCGAATTTCTTGAAAAAATTCACACACCTAGGTTCGAACCTAACCGATGAATGATTTTAATGAAAACAATTTCTTCAATTTCCAATTTTTATCAAGTTAAAATCAAATTTACAGTCACGATTTTCAAATTTCTAAAAACACTCAAATCTCTCAAATTACTCGGTCAAATTCCAAGATTTATACCTAAAAATGTTCACGATATGATTCTGATTCTAATGATGTAAACGAAAAACTCTGGGGGGTCCAAGATCAAAATTCGAAAAATACTTCTGGAGGGTTCGTCGTCTGCAATCAAAATGAAAGTGACGAACTATTTCCACGAACCCTGTATTTATATCTTACGAACCCTTTAAGCGAACTATATTCACGAACCCTCTCAACGAACTATTTCAGCGAACTATATCAACGAACCCTCTCAGCGAACCATCTCAGTGAACCAATTCAGCGAACCAACTCAGCGAACCTCTGTGAACTACTTCACGAACCTTATCAACGAACCCATTCAACAACCTTGTCAACGAACCCAACCAACGAACCTTTTCAAAATTTGATTTTTCTTTTTAATTCAAAACAAAATTCATGTTTAATTGTCCAAGGTCAAACAAATAATCAAAAATTATCAATTTAACATCAGATTCTAAAAAAATAAAATCTTTTTGTATTTTTAATTTTTTAGAACAAAACAAACTACAAATTAACAAAACTAATTCAACTAAAATTAAAATCTTTTTGTTTGAGAAAGATTCAAAACATGAGATCATATTATTTTACAATTTTCAATACATCTGTTTATATTATTTAAAATATTAAATTTCAAATCACAAAACTAAGATGATTGTTAGTATACTTATCCTCTTAAATTTATTACTTAATCAAAAATCAGTTTAAAACACAATTTTGAAAACATTTTATAATACTCCATTAACTTGAACACATCCCCGATTTGTGAATAATTAAACCAACATAAATGTTCTTAAAATTTTAAAATATCAATTTTAACTAATTTGATCATGCAAAAATAAAGCAGAATTTCTTTTCTGAAAATAACAAAATAAAAACAATTTGAACTTGTTCAAATTCATAGAATCAAGGTTGATACTTTCGTATGCTCAAATGATCCTGAAAATGAACTAAACAATAATTTAAGTTTAAGATTTAACAATCAGATCGATATTCCCATATACACATAGATTGTCCAAATCTTAAACAAAACCAAGAAAACAAATTTGAATTGTTTAAAACTATAACATTCAGGTCGATACGTAAGTATACACAAAGAATGTTTCAGTTTTAAACTAAAATAAAAGAAAAACAAAATTTTAATTTCTTTTGAAAATGAAACACATGATCAAACTAGTATTTTGACTTTTTATTTAAAAACATTTTGTCAGAAAATTACCACTCTTTCAGGACAAAACTAAGTACTGCATTCTAAGCACCTGTTTCTTATAAAACATAATCAAAATTTATTTAAACTTTTCTTAACTAAGTAATAAACCTACCAACACATCATTCTTAGTACTTGTAATTACTTTTATAATTTTAATAACACAAACAGACATATTTCCAAATGCAAATAATGTACTATCATTTCTCACTTTATTGAATCAAATTCTCAGATTTTTATTTTTTAATGTTTTTGTGTTTTCTATAATACTTCTCCCCCTAAAAACTAAAACATAAAAAATTAAAGAAAAATCTGATGTTAATTCAATAAAGTTGATTACGAAGGAATTTGATGTTTTATTACCTCTCCCATGACCCTGATCCCATTTAATTTGAGTAAATACTCAAAGCGTTGTTTATCAAAGGCCTTGGTTAAGAGGTCTGCCCGTTGCTCGTTTGTGTGTATCTTCACAACATCAATCAGTTTCTTTTCATAACAATCTCTTATGAAATGAAACCGAATGTCAATATGTTTTGAGCGTGAATGATACACTGGGTTTTTAGTAATCGCAATCGCAGCCTCGTTGTCGACATGAATCGGGGTAGTTAAGAAATTAATTCCATAGTCTCGCATCTGTTGTTGTATCCACAATACTTGGGAACAACAACTGGCAGCAGCTACATATTCAGCTTCACATGTCGATGTAGCAACTGAAGTCTGTTTCTTACACTGCCATGAGACTAACCTCTCCCCCAAAAATTGAGCACCACCAGTAGTTGATTTGGAGTCAGTCTTACATCCTCCATAATCTGAATCACTGTAAGCATGAAAGGAGTAGTTATCATCCTTAGGATACCACAGACCGGTGTCTGGAGTACCCTTCAGATAACGTAAAATCCTCTTGACTGCAATCAGATGAGAAACCTTAGGTTTTGATTGATATCGAGCACAGATACTTGTAGCGAATACAATATCTGGTCGAGATGCAGTCAAATACATTAAGCTCCCAATCATTCCACGATACAATGTAGCATCGATTAACTCCCCCTTAATATCCGGCTCAATCCCGTGATTGGGCTGGATGGGCGTGGAAATAGGTTTACAATCAAGCATGCTAAAACGCTTCAGCACATCTTGAATATATTTGGTCTGATGGATAAAAATACCATCATCAGACTGATCTATTTGTAAACCCAAAAAGAACTTAATGTCAGACATTGCACTCATCTCGAACTTCTCAATCATCACCTGTTTAAATTCTAAACACATCTGCTCATCGGTAGATCCAAAGATGATGTCATCCACATAGATCTGAACAAGGAGAATATCCTTGCCCTTTTCCCGATAAAACAGAGTTTTATCTATCTGACCCCTATTGAACCCGTGTTCAATAAGGTGAGTCGAGAGAGTCTCATACCAAGCTCGAGGAGCTTGATGAAGACCGTACAGTGCTTTGTCGAGGATATAGACCTGATCCCGGTGGATAGGATCCTCAAAGCCCGGTGGCTGACAAACATACACTGTCTCCTTTAAAGAACCATAGAGGAATGCAGACTTAACATCCAGTTGAAAAACTTTAAACTTCCTGTGAGCAGCAAAAGATAAGAACAATCTTATTGCTTCAAGCCTTGCCACTGGTGCAAAAACCTCATCATAGTCAATTCCCTCTATTTGTCTGAACCCTTGAACAACCAAACGTGCCTTATTTCGCACAATCACTCCTCTATCATCGCGCTTACACTTCAACACCCACCTGGTGCCAATCTTCTTTTCACCTTTTGGTAAATCTACCAAATGCCAAACTCCAAGTTTCTGAAACTGATTGAGCTCCTCTTGCATAGCCTCCACCCAGGCAGGCTCACGCAGAGCTTCAGTTACAGATTTAGGCTCAATCTGAGAAACGAATGCAGAATGCATCCATAACTCTTGAGTCCCATGATTGCGTTCCAGCTCAACATACAAGCTATCCTCCGATACAACTTGTCTTCTCGTTCTCACTCCATCAGACGGATTACCTATGATCTGCTCTACAGGGTGATTTACATGAACTCTTGTCACTGGCACTCGCGGAATTCCAACTCATGATCAAGATTTGTGATATTCTGATTTTCTTCTTGATCTTGAGAAAGTGCATCTTCAAAAACTTCCTGATCATCCTCCGATGACCAATCAACATTCAACTTTCAGAAGTGCCTTCCTCAGTTGGACCAACTTCTTCAGAAGATTGAGAAACTCCTTGACAGTCAGAATTTTGAAGATCATATAACAACTGCAAAGAAATCTCATCATCAGTACAATTAGGAGACAAATTGAACGACTCAAAAAGCTTATCATAATCGAAAAGCCAATTTGGACCTTTGCCCTCAGGTATAGGTGTATGTCGTTGAACATCCACGTTATACCAGAGTTCCACAACACCCGTGCGTTTGTTAAACACCCGTTTGTTTGGTAGGCTGTAGCCAAGAAAGAAACCTTCTTCAACTTTAGAATTGAATTTAGCATCTTTCTTTAGCATGGTACATGGAGCCCCAAAAGGTTCCAAGTGTTCCAAATTAGGTTTACGATTTTGAAGAAGCTCATAACATGTTTTATTGTATCGTTTAACAATCAAAACTCGATTGAGAGTGAAACAGGCAGTCGCTACGGCTTCATTCCAAAATGTAATGGGCAGCTTTGAATCAGCAAGCATTGTCCTAGCAGACTCAATCAAAGTACGATTCTTCCTCTCAGCAACACCGTTCATTTGCGGTTCATACGGTGCGCTAAACTGCTGCTGAATCCCTTTAGAATCACAAAATGCTTCCATGTTCTGATTCTTGAATTCTGTCCCATTGTCTGATCGAACCCGCCTAACCCTCAATTTATACAAAGTCTCCAACCTGTTCACAAGCAAAACAAAATTTTCATAAGTTTCAGATTTAAATTTCAAGAACATCACCCATGAAAACCTAGAAAAATCATCGGTCACTACAAAACAATATGATTCACCTCCAATACTTTTCACATTAATCGGACCAAACAAATCCATATGAAGAAGTTCTAGAGGTTTATCAATAGAAAACACAGTTTTAGACTTATGTGACCTCCTTTTCTGTTTGCCTTTCTTACACGACACACACACATCAGGTAATTTGAAATGTTTAACCGGTACACCATCAACTAAGTGATTGTGTACAAGATGATTCATCTTTCTGATGTGGATATGACCCATTCTCCTATGCCAGGACCGAGTATCCTGCTCTGTCGCCTTCGACACCAAACAAGTTTCAACTTTGTTAACTGTCTCCGCCTTTGCCATATCTAAAACATACAAATCCTTGCATCTATCAGCAGTCATTAAAATCCAGTCTTCAGGAATTTGAATCCCTTGCTTGAGCACATAACATTTCTTCTCATCAAACAACACTTTATATCCTTTGTCACTTATCTGAGACACACTCAACAAATTATTAGTTAACTCTTTGCAGTAATTCACATTATCAAAAGACACTTTACCATTGGTTAAACTACCCTTCCCGGTAATTTGACCACCTTTATCACCTGCAAAGTTAACATAACAACCGTTCATCTCCTGAAAATCTTTTAACAAACTGATCTCTCCCGTCATGTGCCTGGAGCATCCACTATCAACAATCCATCGACTATTGATATGGCCCGTGAATGCTACCTGCACCATAAATTAAAAAAATTGATCAGTACCAAAAGGGATGACTCCCGCCTTTTCGGCGTTGAGTCTCCCCGAACAGCCTCCTGCCGTTCAATCTTGATGAATTACTTGAAGACCCTTCTTCCAAGTATTCATCATTTCTCTCATCAAATCTATCACCTGACCTGTATCTGGATTTCCAACAAGAATTTGAACTCAAATTTTGTTTTGAAAAATTTTTATGAGAAAAATGATCATAAAATTCATCATCAGAAAATGATGATCTGTTTAAAACCATTTTACCTTTTTGATTTTTATCAAAAACTTGTTTTTTATGAACATTTTCTTCTTTTACCCAGATACACTCAGGATCAAATTTCCTGAGAATTCTCATCTCATCTTCACTAGGCTTTACCCTCCTAGGAATTCTATCCGAATGAATCACCCGACTGTCAATAGAAGAAGTTTTCTTCTTGACCTTATGATTTGGACAATTAACAGAAATATGACCTTTTCCTCCACAAGTAAAACACTGTCGTGTTTCTCGTGGAGTAAAAGTATGAAATCTGTTACAATTATCCATATCACATTCAGCAATTAAATGTCCCAATTTCCCACATCTGTAGCATTTTCTTGATGAAACTTTCTTTGGTTTTTCATCAGACCCCTTAGATGAATCCAAAGACTTGGATGCTACAGATGAAGATAAGATCTTTTGGTTCAAACCATTTGATTTTATCTGAACACTCTTTTGAGAAATCCTTGGTTTTCCATTGTTTCCAATCCCACTCTGTTTAACCTTTGAAATCTTTTTGACAAACTTTTTATCTCCTTTTTCAGAAATACCCTTTTGTTTGTTAAAAGAACTGCTGGACTCTCCTTTTTGTGTTGTTAAAGACTCAACAAACACAATTGGCTTAACATTAGAAGTAGTCTTGACTTTTAGGTGTGATTTTGAAACAGACTTGTTTTTAGTTCCAGAATTCCCAACATTCTTTATTTCAGATTTTGATTTCTGAAAAACTTGATTCTTCTTATCCACAGACTTGTCCTTTTGATGACCAATCATTCTTAGAATATCATCTGAATATTCTAAATCAGTGATGTCTTCAATGATAGGAGCATCATTGTCAACAACATCACTCTCATGATCAGATCCACTCATCTTTAATGAAATAGGATCAACTTCTAAATCAGGCTCAAGTTGTGGTCTAGGCACAAAACTAGAAGGAGGTGGAACAGCATGAAAACCAATTCCAGAGCTATCACGTGAATTTTGCAAAGCCGCAAAATAATCAATGACATATGCGGAATTCTGATAGTTTTCAAGCTTGGCTTTGTTTAAATCAGCTTCAGCTTTTGCTTCTGCCAATTCCACTTTTAACTTCTGAACTGAGTCTAAATGTACAGAGACTGCATAATTGTTTTGCAAAACCTTGATTTTCAAGTCTTCATTTTCTTTGCTAAGATCTATTATCTTCTTATCAAATGCCTTTTCTTTAGAAATCAACTTTTTGTTTGCCTCTGTGCATTCCCTCAGATCAGAAGTTAACTGAGAATTCATTTCTTTAAGTCTATCTATCATCTCATACAAATCACTTTGTACCTCAGTCATTTCCTCAATTTTCTCTTTTCCTTTGCTAGATTCTTCTTCTAAAGAAGCCATGAACGCACCCATAAGGTCATCATACTTGACACCCCAGTCATAGCCTTCATCTGCTTGACTCACAAGTGCTTTAGAAGTTGATTCTTCAGTCTTTTCTTTCTTTTTCTGATTCTCTTCTCTTGGTTTGAAAGGATTCAGATTTCCCTGCTTTTTGGGATTCTTGCACTCCCTTGCAAAATGACCATGTTCCCCACAGTTATAACACTGTGTAGATTTTGGATTGAATCCAAACTTTGTGTTCCGGTCAAAAGTAAACTTCTTCCCTGTTTTCTTCTCATATCTGTTAATTCTGCGAATAACACTCGCCAGCGCCCACTGAGTATCTATCAGCTCCATCTCATCCTCATCTATCTGAGCATAGTCTTCAAAAGTTAAATTGGCATTTCCAATTCTTCCAGCTACTTGCTCATCATATGCACTCACTACACATGATAAAATAGACATGTGATCTTTTACTGCTTCAACTGTTACTTTTCCCAAATTTGAAGTATTCAGCTGTACTGGTGGTGAAGTTGATTCAGACTTTTTCTCATTGATCGGACAATGTGAACTAGAACTTGAAGATACAGAAGAACTCTGAGAAGTTTCAGAAGTTCTAGACACAAATGCAGTCTGTATTTTTGCAGATGCAGCAGGAGGTGTAGCTACTGAACCACCATATAATGAAGGATCTTGAGTAACATTTACTCTCCTTGCTTTACGCTTATCTTTCATTTCTTGTTCTTCTAGTTTCTGAATGAATTCTACCAAAGTCAGTCCAGGTAAATTCTCTCTCAATATCAGCACCAAAGAATTCCACTTATCTGGCAATGCATCAGCTAAACAGTCTATCTTCTCATCCTCAGTATACTCAATGCCATACTTCCTTACTTCAGTCAATAAATGTCTGTATCTGGTAATCAAGGCATCTAGAGTTTCATTTCCGATGATGTTGAAATTTTCAAACTCTTTTCTGATGTCAGTGGCTTTCATTTTCTTCAGATTTGTATTTCCTTCAACTCTGGCCTTCAATGCATTCCACAGACTATATGCAGTCTTGTGTTCATCAAACTGATGTAAAATTTGATTTGGAATAGCTTGACTCAATAGCCAGTAAGCTTTCTTTTCTGAATCATACTTCTTTCTTTCATCTACATCAAGTCTTTCCAAAAGTTGATACAAATCAGTGCCAACCACTCTGGGTCTCTCATACGGAGATAAAATTCTCTCCCACAAATTTGTATCTGTTCCATTGAGATGAGTTTCAAAACGTCCTTTCCAATTATCATAATCGGATAAATCTAGTAGCTTTGGAACTTTATTTGTGCTTCCCACTTCAGTTTCACTAATTAAAATACTTTGAAGTTTCGTGTTCTGACTTGCCATTGCCGCGTACATCTCAGACATTTTTTAAAAAATTTTATCAGCGAACCCTTGTCAAATTTACTCTTGCCGAACCCTCAACAAATCCTCAGACGAACCTTTAGATAAAATTCTGTCTCAGCCGAACCTTCAGCCGAACCTTAGCCGAACCTATGGACTAAATTTTCCTTCAGCCGAACCTTTGAGCAGCAAAGCTTTGAACAACGAACCTTGTGAGTCACGAACCCTTGAGAAACGAACCTTTGAGAAACGAACCTTTGGACAAACGAACCAAAGACTTAACAAACCCTTGTATCAAGCGAACCCTTAGACGAACTTTTGCCGAACTATCTCACAAACTAGGCGAACTATTTGAACGAACCTTGCCGAGCCTTCAGCGAACTATTGCCGAACCCTTGCCGAACTATCAAACGAGCCTTCTGGAAAACCAGAATAACAGCGAACCCTTTGTTTACAGCAACTCAAGGTTCGTGAAACGAACCTGTAACAAAAATTTGAAATTTTTGAGCGGGAAATCTCTCAAATCTTCAACAAATCCTTCCAAAACTCTACCAAAATACTTCCAAAACTTTAATTGTTGCAATTCAACAACAATTGACAAGAAAAACAGCCTCAAACACCAAGAAAATCAATCAAGAAGAAATAGAATGTAGCCATTGATGATCTTCATCTCTTCAACACTTCAATTGCATGAAATCTTTGAAATTATTGTGTAGAACTTCACCAAACTCTCTGATACCACTGTTGGTTTGGTGATCTTGATCTACAACCAAATTAGGACCGAATATACGAAGCTCTACGAACTACTAACTACGTGCGGAATCCATAGCTAGTATGTAAAATAACAAAGAACACATGCAATTCCATAAACACTCTTGTATATATCAACAAATGATTACAAGAACAAAAGATTCTCACACAGAGAATTTCCTCACAACTCTGATCAAAGTTCTACTGAAAATACAAATAAAACATCTATTTATACTAACAGTACCAGCGAACCTTCAATCAATAAGGTTTGCTAGCCGAACCCTAAGGTTCGGTGAACGAACCCTTAGGGTTCGTTAGACAAACCTTACTCACGAACCATAGGTTCGCCGAACCCTACACCTTCTATAGTTCGGCTGATTGTTAAGGTTCGTGGGCCAAACCAACCTTAACAAAGAGCAGCGAACCCTTTACAAATATAAATAAAACTATCTTTTGAATAGCAAACAATTACAAAATATGTACTAACATGACCTAACAATTTTTTACCATACACTAATCCTTAAGTATATTCTAAACTTATGTTGAACATGATATAATTCTTGTTACAATAAACTAAGGTTAAACTTAAGTGGTTTGAGGATAGTTGGAATAACCAAGTATAACCCATAAAAATAACCATAAACTAAACATTTAATCATAAGCATAAGGAGCACATAGAATAGAATTACAACCACACCAACATAATCATAATTCTATCAATTACAACACAGGAGCTTGAATACAACCAAAGTACAACAACAAGTGAGGGCATTGGTAATCAATCATAGCTTAGTGAACAAACAACCAAGGTGAGGACATAGCTCCACTTTTAAATTGTTTATAACTGTTTTGGGGTAAAGCATGTGATCAAATACTTTCATCAACTCATTGATACAACCTTATCAAGAAGGTTTTACAGATTTCTTTCACAATAAAAAGTTTTATAAATGTTTACAATTAAATGTATCTTATTCTATATGTTTTTTTCTTAAAAACTTATTTCAATTATACTTCTCAATTTGTAAACTTTGGAACATCAGATGAATAGTTTTGCTAACAGCTCAACAATTGTATTCAACCTTTCAACCTTTGATCAAACATTTTAACATTCGTTCAACATTGTAATAGTTCAAATATCATAATATGTAGTCATGGTGTTCATTATTGTAAAAAAGCTTATACACAACAAGTATCATACATTCAATCATTCATTTTTGATCATATTCTTTATAACGTAAGTGCTGGGTGATCACAGCAAGGGAAAGCGGACACGTTTGGTTACGCCAAGGCTGCAGTTAGCATTTTATTTTTTTTAAACTAACAGCAGATTGGACGCGTTACGTCAATATGGATTTGCTGCCAATTAAGTTTACCAGCATAGGTCATATTGGCCGCGTTACGGCAACATGGAGTTGTTGTTGGCTGGTTTCAACAGCATGGGCCATGTTGGATGCTTTGTGCTAACTACGGATATAACTCCAAATGTAATTTTGGACTTGATCATAAGTTGGTATTATGTTATGGACAGTTGTAGACTTATCACATTCATTCTTTATACTTGACGATAGTTTGGGTTACAAATATCTATGTTGCATTTATATTATATCTTATTCATATGGTTTAAAACTTCATAGTTTTAGATTTTCATTACTAAACCTATTGTTCTCACTAACTATTCGTAGTTGTAACATGTGTACAGTAATCACGTGTACGAACGATACTTGTAATACTAAATTGTAATTATGAGTTCGTTTGTAAAATCATTTTGAGTATACATTGTACATAGGTAAACAAGAATTGCATTCACAATAGTTAAGACATGGGATTTTCTCATTTAACAAGAACATCCGATGTCTGACAACAAAATTTGTAAGTAACATAATCCAAAATAACCCAATTATGAAACGTAAATGTTGTGAGGAAACAAGTTCAAAACAATAAGGGATAACATTAGTAAATATTAAATTAACAGTGTATTCGTGTGAATGACGATTCGTGCGAATATATCTGTGGGTTTAATATTTTAAATGATATCTTATAATTAGAAAACCAAAACAGAATGTAAAACAATCGTAGTATTCGTACGGGTGACGATTCATATGAATACGCGCGAAGGTTCTACGTTCTGACGTAACAGTAAAATAAAAAATTTCGAAAATAAAATAATAAAATAATTCGCTTAAAATCTCGTCACTTTCTCTCTCTACTCTCTCTAGAAAACTCACAACCGATCTTCCTCGTTTGTCAACGGATTTGCGAGTTCTTGGTGTCTACATAATCTCATGAGGTGTACATTGAGGAAGTACAAAGGATTTGAGCTAAAAACATGAAGATTGATCCAGGTTTGAGCTCCAACTTTCAGGATTTTAGGGTTTTCATAAACCCGGAAGACCTTCGAACTTGAAACCCGGAAGATCAGCCTCCAAGGGTGACCAAATCAACGTCGATCAATATTATCAAGTTCGAAGCGTGCATGGTCGACATTGAGCACCCACTGACACATAAGTATCAATGGGGGCTCATGCTAAGCCAAACAAACTTCTCATCGATTCTGGTCATCACAAGAGTCTGCTAACTCTTGAATTTTACCAGCATAGTTACAATTAACATGATCCAAGTGGATTGGGTTGGAGAAACATCTATAAGATCGGGTTTAAGGTGGCTTAATGAGGCTGGAAACGCAGCCATCAATATTATACATATCGATGGACATCTTTTGCTCCCCCCGCCCTTGAAACCACCGATATTGATAATCTAGACACACCCATGGTTCATCAAACTGTCAATACCAAATTTACAACTTAATACAAGGATCTTAAGCGATAAATGAACTAGAATCAATCAGGAACAATTGGTTAATCGGCCATGGAAACTCAAAGGGGTTGGGCAAGGGATGAGAAACCCTTAGCCAATTCTAAGTGATCATAATTGGTTTTATACAACCTAAACTTTGTTCAAATGGATTTTAACTTATGTTATTACAACTAGGACCTAACACATCAACTTGAATCTAAGAAATATGAACACGTGGTTTAAATAATGTAATTAAAACTTTTATTACACTATGCATGATGATCACATGCATACTCTAATGTGTGGTAATGTTTTCCAAAACTTATCATAAGCTAAGGTTTCTAAACATTTAAACAAAGTAAGTAATAGACTTTATTAACTTTAATACAATGAGCTATTGACTAAGCTTATGTTGTCTAATAAAAAACAAGTGATCTAATATACTCAAACAATGGAATTGAACAACGTAGGCTACTTGGGCAATAATGAACACGTACTTTTAAATGCATGAATCATGTTAGCACAACTAGGTATTTGTGTACAATCAAACTTTCAACAGCAAGCGAGAGCATCAATAATCAAACACAAGTTCATTTCACATCACATTCAATCAACATGAGTATATAGCCCCTATTTTCTACATAGAAATCTTTTGGGGTGGAACATGTGAATAACTGTTTTAGAACTTAAATTCTTAAACGGTTTTCATATTATAAACGTATGTTTCACATATGTTGGTTAAAGCCAAATTCTTTTAAATTACACTCTGGATCTAAGGCACTTAGTCATGCTTTGTCACGGCACATGACCTAATCCATTGTAATGCTTTTGTACAAGTTGTTTTCATATTTATAATAAAATTTGTAACAAGGATACATTTTTGTAAACAAACTTATTGACATCTAGTATGCCTTATTCACACTATTCTTAGATTTCAGAATTGGAGTTCACGCAATCTTTATCACTAGGACCTCTAGGTTTGGAATCACGACTCTTAGATTCCAGACTAGAAGTTCATGCAGTCGTTAATCATTAGTACTGGGTGATCACAACAAGGGAAAGCGAGTTCTATACCAAGGTCAGGGTTAGCTTTAATTGTTTTATTGCTAATGGTGAATTGGTGTAGTATTAGCAATATGGATTCACTGTCAATTAACTTTAATAGCTTAGGTCATACTTGAGACATGCTTAGAAGCACAGAGTTGGTATTAATTCATTTTATTACCATGGCCATGTTGGTTTTATAGTCAGTCTATGCCTAGCTCCAAACGTAGTTTGGGACTTGGATTTAAGTTGACACTTGGATATACATGACGATAGTTTGTGTTACAATAGCATGTTACTATTTTTACATTATTTACATTTACATTCTATATACAATCTATGTTGTACATGGTTCACTGGTTTCAATCAGGTTTTCTTCTAGATGCATTTATGTAAGTACATTTGGTTAAATCTTTGAACTTATATATTTTGTGTCACACCTCGAGCCGGCGGGCAGGATCGTGTGTCCCGTCGGGCGGAAAGGTCTCGGGGCGCGATATCGGAGATGATAATCTTGATGATCAGATTGGTTACATTGCACATGATATATAATGAGAAAATTCTAAATAAAATAGAATTACAAAGTTAAATTACATCAGTTTTGTTCATAATTTAACAATGTAAATCTACTATCAACAACATAATTCTTCTATCTTGTATCTACACAAGATATGCAAAATAATCTGTATAATGATGTTCAAAAATATGCAAGTCCAAAATACTAGGTCCTCTGTCTGGCATCCTAGTCCAAAAGCAATAACTTCTAACTCAGACCTATTCGTTACCTGAGAAGTCATGCAAAAAGATCAAGTCAACACATGGTTGGTGAGTTCATATAGTTTTGTTTTAAAAATGAATTTGAATAGACTTGTTCAAATGAGAACCTTAACCTCACCATTAACCACCTATACCATCCAGTACGGTATGCTTATATATAAGGCATATGTAGGGTCAAGCTTACCGCCAGCCCAGCCACCGTCCCACAACATACCAAACCACATGATATATTGTTCCTGGTGATAATTAAGTGTTTCATCCCATACCTTTGATTCACAATGTTTGAACAACCTGTAAATCTGTTAACGTTGATCACCCGAAATGAGAACCTTAACCTCACCATTAACCACCTATACCATCCAGTTCAATATGCTTATATATAGGGCATATGTAGGGTCAAGCTTACCGCTAGCCCAACCACTGTCCCACCACATACCGAACCGCATAACATATTGTTGTTAATGATAATTAAGCGTTTCAATCCACACCATCGACCTATTAGATTTCGAGTTCCACAAATTGAAATTCTACCGATTTCTTGAGTTCATCACGCATTCATGATCAACTATAGTATTTGTAGAAACATGATATTAAATGCTTAAATAAATAAATAAATAAATAAATAAACATTTAATACAACTAAGACATGATTTTTGGGCCTTATTTGACTCAATCAATTAGTCCTAGTTGTTGGTGGTGTCCAGCTTGTATCATCTCACATGTGGCCCATATCAGGCTTGGCCTAAATGAGTCTACTTGTATGTGTCAGGACTTTCCTGATGTGCCCATATTAGCTTGACCTTCAGGTCTACTGTACATGTCGGGACTTTAGGATATCCTTTGATCTTTGTTCACCTTTGTTCTCTTGAATTCGTTTGACTGTTTGAATTATGCCCATATAGCATGACTATAAAAGTCTACTATTTATGCCGGGACTTTTCGTGTGTTAACACGTGGTCTTGACCTGCATACAACTGACATCCACCTTAAATTGTTCGGTATTGATTTCATTAGTTCTTTGATTCACACACGGATATGATTTCTTTGATTTTGATCTCTAGACTTCCTAGTACACAACACTGAGTTTAGACTCTTTGGATTTGATCATTTTTTTCCTGAACACACACTGACTTTAGACTCTTTGGATTTGATCATTTGTTTTCTTGAACACACATTGAATTTAGACTCTTTGAATTTAGTGCTTTGATAAATAGTTCTTTGGCTTTAAAATCATTGTGTTACTCATAAAGAGTAATTAATTCATTAAATAAACCGGTAATTAGATTACCTTGACAGGAGTCTAGGATACAATTAGGCATATAACATATATGAATTAAAAGCATTTACGTAAAATATATTTCAAGAAAATAATTTACACATGCTTCTCAGCCCCGCGTTTGTAAAACAAAAATGTTTAGAAAAGGGGCAATGAACTCACCTGTATTGCTATGTAATGATTCACAACAAAATGCGCGCTCGTTACTTGTAGATTAAGTATCTTCAGTACCTGAGTTGTTTTAGGAGAATTCGAATTCTATAAGTATTTATAATTGACGTATCTAGGGTTTCGGTCTCGGTGTGCAACTATGTGTCCTAGATGTTACTAATGTGTTGCTATAATTTTCTTTAACTATTCTAAGTGTATTACACTTTCATAAACCCTTATCCCGTAGATAATGACTATTAAACCTTAGTTATGTAAGGTTTATGTTAATTACATTCTTGACTCTTTTAAGTTTACATCCTTAATAAAACTCATTTTAAGTTAATTCCTTAAGTTAGAAATCATTTCATTTATTTTCGAACATTTTAATTAAGAATCTTATAAATCATTTTCCTTTATTAAAAGATAAATCATTTTAAGAAATTATAAGTTAACTTGTTAGACTTAGATTAATCTCATTCGATTAACTCTAATTCCGTTGCTAGATCCTTGTTTTCCATGGTTCTTTGATCGTTCTTCTGTACAACTTAACATAGAAAGTTCAATTGAACTATCTAACTTAGTTGTATGTTTGCATGACATCTCTAAGTATGGGGTGTTAACAATGTGGTCAACACCTATATACTTAGATGTTTTCTTGATTCATAATTACTCCTCAACTCGTTTTCCTTTTGTTCTTGGTAAAACTCAACACTTGACCCATTATATATGTATACAAGTTCGTAAAGATTTTATTGTTGTAAAAACTAAATAGTTTTGAAACACCGAGTTGATGATTATACACATAACCACAAGGTTTATTGTGAAATGTCACCAACTTCTTCTAAGGTTTTCTTCATGTATTTACAGGTACTAATTCTCACAGAACATTAGTTTATGTGTTAACAAGTTTAAAGAAAATTTGTGTTTGTCCCTTTTTATTATTGAAAATGAATCACTCCATTATACATGCAACTCCATAAACCCTAATAGATTTTTCCCCATGCATGCATGTACTATGAGAAAGACTTTAGTCATTCCCATGCAGTTCCATTTGTGTGGTACCCTTTCCCGAATGACCCGATCATACAAAGCATGTTATGCGAATGGGGATGCTAGGCCGAAGCAAATTGGTAGTGCAAATAGTAACCATGCTAATGGGTTGAACCATGCGAATCAGTTAGATCCATGCGAATGTGGCCGCATGCGAAGGGACATAGTCAACCGAATGTGGCTCTTCATACGAATAAATGGGTTTCGTTCGAATGGTGCTTGACCGAAGGAAGAGGCATCAAGCGAATGAGATCATTTGGCCAAGGGTCATTCGGTCGTGTGGCTAACTCATACGGCCTGTGGCCATTCGACCAGTCCGAAGATAGTGCCATTCGGCTGTTCGAACTCCAACAGGTGCAGCCCCCTATGGTCGGGCTTTAGGACCAAATGATGAAACATCACATGTTCCTACATCATCCTAGTGTGTTTTCGTGCAAGTCCAATGGGTTTTAGGGTGGTTTAAACCGGTTATAGGTGGTGTTCGAACAAAGGGTTTTGAAAACCCTAAAACCGAAACTTACAACTCGATTTTACCTCAATTTGGATGTTCCTTGGTTCAGATTGCTTGTACTTTCAAGATCTACAAGTTATCGTGGTCGTTTTGACACCAAGATGGCTCGATTTGATGAAGAAACGAAGGATCTAGAGCTTGTCGTTCTACAGAGAGGAAATTTAGAGAGAGAGAGTGACGATATTGGGGTTGATGGCTGGTAGGTGGGGGAATTAAATGGCACTCAATCCCTCATTAAAGGCTTTCAAACACTCGGGTATTTTCAGGCTCGTTCGGTCTCGCTCGGTTTCGCGTAGAATAATCGGTTTTCGTTCGTTTTCGTAACAAAACGTTACGGTTTAAAAATAGAATTTATTAAATTAAATTAGGTGGTAATTCCTAGTAAATTAACTAATATCTTCTGTTTATTTTAAAATTTTGAAATTATTAAATTTATCAGTTTAAATCGAATCGTACAGCCGTCGCGCGTATTCGTTCGGATCGTCACCCGTACGAACACGACGATAACCACACTTTTCGATTTATTTTCTAATTATTAGACATCATTCAGAACGTTAAACTTTCCGATATATTCGAACAGATAGTCACCTATACGAATAATCCGTCAATTTAGCATTCACATAACGACATCCGTTGTTATCTTGTTCTGTTAAACCTCACATACGTTTATACATAATAATGTCCTAACTAACAATCACGTGATGGTTCTGTGTCGTCAGATAAATTTCTGACTGTTGAACCATTGTTTTGAATTGTGTTTCTGAAATGAATGCGTAATAGTATTGTGTCAAACATAAAATGATAATGATATACATGTAGCACACATAGTTTGTACCTGAATTACTGCGTAGATCATTGTTCTGGTTATGGTTCCAGCACTGATGTTACAGTCTCCCCTTGTTAGAGAATTTTCGTCCTGAAATTTAAGAATCGTTATCAGGTATGGCTTCCTCTATAAACAGATGGGGATACATGAACTTCATGTGATCCTCGCGTTCCCAAGTAAACTCGGGTCCGCGCTTTGAATTCCATCGAACCTTGACAATTGGAATACGGCTTCGCTTGAGTTTTTTAACTTCGCGATCCATAATCTCTAAAGGTTCTTCAATAAAATGCAATTGTTCTTCTACTTGAATTTCTTCGATTGGTATGACGAGTGATTCGTCAACAAGGCATTTCTTTAAGTTTGAGACGTGAAACACGTCATGCACACCACTGAGTTCATCTGGTAATCTCAGTCTATACGCCACAGGACCAATACGTTCAATAATTTACAACGGTCCCACGTAGCGTGGTGCTAATTTGCCTTTCTTTCTGAAACGAACTAAACCTTTCCATGGGGATACCTTTAACATGACACGGTTTCCCACTTGATATTCCAACGACTTGCGCCGTTTGTCGGCATAGCTCTTTTGTCTGATTCTGGTTGCTTGTAACCTTTTGTTGAATCTGGACAATCTTGTCGGTAGTTTCCCGAATAAGCTCTGGCCCAGTTATACGGTTATCTCCTACTTCAGTCCAACAAATCGGTGATCGACATTTTCGACCATACAAAGCCTCGAATGGTGCGCATCCGATGCTACTATGGTAACTGTTGTTATAGGAGAATTCGATCAGTGGCAAATGAGAGTCCCAATTTCCACCGAAATCCGAAACACCTGTTTTCAACATGTCCTTTAGGGTCTGTATCGTACGTTCGCTCTGATTGTCCGTTTGAGGATGGTAAGTTGTACTCAGATTTAAGTGTGTCCCTTAAGATTTTTGCAATGATTGCCAGAACCTTGATGTGAATCTGCTGTCTTTATCCGAGATAATAGACAATGGTACACCATGAAGTACCACTATCTCGTTGATATACAGTCTCTCCAGTTTTTCCATCGTGGAAGTCTCACGCATTGGCAAGAAGTGAGCAGATTTGGTTAATCGATCGATGATAACCCAAATTGTATCATGACCATTGGAAGTGCGGGTTAGCTTGGTAATGAAATCCATAGCTATTTGTTCCCACTTCCAGAATTTCAGGACGTTCCAGTAATCCTGACGGTTTTTGGTCTTCCGCCTTTACTTTCGCACACGTAAGGCATCGGCCGACGTACTCGACTATGTTTTTCTTCATTCCCGGCCACCAATAAAATCCCCGTAAGTCTTGGTACATTTTATCAGCGCCTGGATGCACCAAATACTTGGTCTTGTGTGCTTCATCAAAGATAATTTTTCTCAATTCCTCTATCGCCGGAATCCATACGCGATCCTGGTAGTAGATAACTCCATCTGGTTTCGTTTCAAACTGTCCCTCTGTTCCACAATCAAGTTCTTTCTTCAGATTTCTTCGTTCTACTGATTCCTGTTGTGCCTGAATAATCTTGTCACGTAGACTTGTCTGCACAGTTATCCCCGTTGCTCTGACGCGCAAGGTTTTGACCCGTTCCTTCCGGCTTAAAGCATCTACTACAACATTTGCCTTACCCGGATGATACTTAATCACACAGTCGTAATCATTCAGAAGCTCAACCCAACGTCGTTGTCTCATGTTGAGTTCCTTCTGATCAAAGATATGCTGTAGACTCTTGTGATCAGTAAATATGGTGCACTTATTGCCATATAAATAATGTCTCCAGATCTTCAATGCGAATACTACAGCTCCCAGTTCTAGATCATGAGTAGTGTAGTTCTTCTCATGAATCCTTAATTGTCTTGATGCGTACGCAATAACATTGTCTCGTTGCATTAACACACAACCGAGTCCCTGATGGGAGGCCTCACAGTACACTACAAAGTCATCGCAGCCTTCTGGGAGAGATAAGATTGGAGCATCACATAACTTTTGCTTCAACGTCTGGAAAGCATCTTCTTGTTTCTGCTCCTAAACAAACGGTTCGCTTTTCTGAGTTAACTTGTTGAGAGGCAAAGCTATCATAGAAAAGTTTGAGATAAACCTTCTATAATAACCCGCCAGTCCCAGAAAAGACCGTATCTCCGTCGGTGTCCTCGGAGTATCCTAGTTCTTAATCGCTTCGATCTTGGCAGGATCTACATGTATTCCTTTGTTGTTGACTAAGTGACCCAAAAACTGAACTTCCCTTAGACAAAATTCACACTTAGAGAATTTAGCATAGAGTTGCTCTTCCTTCAACAACTCCAAGATCTTCCTGAGATGTTGTTCATGTTTTGTTATGCTCTTGGAATAAATCAGTATGTCATCAATAAAGACAATGACAAACTGATCCAGATACGGCTTACACACTCTGTTCATGAGTTCCATAAACACTGCAGGTGCATTTGTCAATCCGAAAGGCATCACCATAAACTCGTAATGCCTATATCTGCTTCGGAACACCGTCTTTGGTATGTCTTCGTCTTGAACTCTGAGTTGATGATATCCGGACCGTAAATCAATCTTTGAGAAGTATTGTGCTCCTTGTAGTTGGTCAAACAAATCTTCAATCCTTGGTAATGGATACCGATTCTTAATGGTTAATTTGTTCAGCTCTCTGTAGTCTATCTACATCCGAAAAGATCCATCCTTCTTCTTCACGAACAATACCGGAGCTCCCCAAGGTGATTAGCTCGGTCTGATGAAACCTTTATCAAGTAGCTCCTGTAGTTGATTTGATAATTCCTGCATCTCTGGAGGTGCTAACCTATAAGGAGATTTAGCAACAGTTGTTGCTCCAGGAACTAAGTCAATACGGAACTCCACTGGTCGTGCGGGTGGCAAACCTGGTATATCTTCAGGAAATACTTCTGGATATTCTTTTACTACCGGCACGTCTTGAATCTTGATCATGTCTTCCTCTTTCTCCACCACATGAGTTAGAAAAGCTACGCACTGCTTCTGTAAACACTTACGCGCCTTTATGCAAGATATGATTTTGACACTTCGTTTTGCTTGATCCCCTCGAACTTCCAATACTTATCATCCGTCAATGGAATTTGAAGAAGTTTTTCAGAACAGATGACTTCCACTCTATTGAGAGATAACCAATCCATCCCGAAAATGATGTCGAAACTACCCAACTCCATCGGTATCAAATCGATGGTGAATGTATGACCATTAAGTGTTAATGGGCAGTTTCTATATACTGTACTAACTGTGATTTGTTTCCCGTTTGCTACTTCTATAATGTAAGGGGAATCTAAAAGTTCCTCAACTTGGCATGCAAAGTCGGTCGAGATAAAACTCAGATCCGCACCAGTGTCAAACAGAATAGATGCATAAAATTCATGTAAGAGAAATGTACCAGTGACCACATTCGGGTCTTGGCGAGCAGCTGGAGCTCCTATTGCAAAAGCTCTTCCACGTGGTGCTTGAACTGCTGGTGGTGCTTTTTTTGGGCAGTTCTTTGAAAAGTGGCCAATTTCACCACAGTTATAGCATCCACCATTGTTTTGGTTCTGGTTGTTGGGTGGGGGGAGAGCTAAATCAGCATTGTTGACTGCTTGGTTTGGTTTCATCTTGCATTGTTGGACCCAATGGCCCTTTCTTCCACATCTCGTGCAGTGACGGCAAGATTGATAGCAACATGATGATACTGGCATTAAGTACACAGAGGATGCGGGCCAGTGTATGGTTTCTTGTGATGGTTTTGAGGTGCAACGGCTACTTGGTTGAGCGGAGTTGCCATTGTGTAGTTCTTGATAACCTTCTGCTTCTTCTTGGGATGATGATGGGGTTTCTTAGATGACTCTTCTGAAATAACTAGACCCTGTATGCAGGCGGGGAGTCCACCTACATACCTGTCAATTCTCTTCTCTAGAGTTGGTACCATGTCTGGCACCAATGCTACCAACTCATGACAGCGAGTAGTATACCCCAAGTGATCTGCCCCTTTCATCACATGGTTTGACAGCTCGGTCTGCATCCTTTGCAGCTCATTCTTAGGGAAGAATTCGCTCCTCAGTAAAGTCTTGAAATCTTCCCATGACATCGACATGACTTCTTCTCTTCCTCTAGCTTGAATCTATGAGTGCCACCAAGTTAATGCTCGCTTGCTGAATGATCCAGCAGAGTAACGAACCTTGTGATGCTCTAGAAAACTGCAGAGGTCCAGAGTAGTCTCAATCTTCTCTATCCATTGATTAATCCAACAGCTCCCTCAGTATCGCTGAAACTAGGCGGCTTACATCCCACAAATGACTTGTAGGAGTAGTTAGAAGCACTACCAGTATTCCCACTGGCTTCTCCCAATGAATTTCCAGAGTTGTTGCTGTCGTTTCGAATACGGTTGATCATATCCGGTATCACCCCTTTCAGCTGGTTAGTCAGCTGACTGCTCAGTAGGGTTGCCAAGGCAACCATAGCAGGATCCGGATTCAGATTCGCGTTCGGGTCAACAGGTGGAGTGTATGGGAGAGGAGGAGGTGGACGAGGAGGGGGCGGTGGTAGTGGAGGCATAAGAGGAGGTGGTCTTCTCGGTGGTATTCTGATCACAACCAATAGAATATCGGTTAGTGCAATGATTGAATGTAGAAGACACAATGCAATTAAAATCCTAAGTCTTATGTTCTCTACATGAAGGGTCCCTAAGTTATAGTCTATGCCAAACCGTTTAAATAAATGACCTATATTTCTCTATAATCATGGCTCTGATACCAATCTATCACACCCGAGCCGGCTGGCCGGATCGTGTCCCGTCGGGCGGAAAGGTCTCAGGGAGCGATATCGGAGATGATAATCATGATGATCAGATTGTTTACATTGCACATGATATATAATTAGAAAATGCTAAATAAAATAAAATTACAAAGTTAAATTACATCAGTTTTGTTCATAATTTAACAATGTAAATCTACTATCAACATCATAATTCTTCTATCTTGTACCTGCACAAGATATGCAAAATGATCTGTATAATGATGTTCAAAAATATGCAAGTCCAAAATACTAGGTCCTCTATCTGGCATCCTAGTCCAAAAACAATAACTTCTAACTAAACCATGTTCGTCACCTGAGAAGTCACGCAAAAAGATCAAGTCAACACATGGTTGGTGAGTTCAAATAGTTTTGTTTTAAAAGTGAATTTGAATAAAGCTGTTTGAATGACAACCTTAACCACACCATTAACCACCTATACCATCCAGTTCAATATGCTTATATATAGGGCATATGTAGGGTCAAGCTTACTGCCAGCCCAGCCACCGTCCCGCCACATACCAAACCACATGATATATTGTTCCTGGTGATAATTAACCGTTTCATCCCATACCTTTGATTCAGAATGTGTGAATAACCTGAAAATCTGTTAACATTGATCACCCGAAATGACAAATTTAACCTCATTAACAACCACCTATGCTATCCAATCAAGTATGCTTATATATAGGGCATATGTAGGGTCAAGCTTACCGCCAGCCCAGCCACCGTCCCACCACTTACCGAACCGCATAACATATTGTTGTTAATGATAATTAAGCGTTTCATTCCACACCATCGACATATTAGATTTTGAGTTACACAAATTGAAATTCTACCGATTTCTTGAGTTCATCACGCATTCATGATCAACTATAGTATTTGTAGAAACATGATATTAAATGCTTAATTAAATAAATAAATAACCATTTAATACAACTAAGACATGATGTTTGGGCCTTATTTGACTTAAGGACTAGCCCACTTAGTAGAGGCATTACCTTTTAGAAAGGAGGTCTTGGGTTCAAATCCAAGCAGGGGTGGAATATTGGGTGTAGTGTATGAGTAGGATAGTTTGGCTGTTCAAAAAAAAATTAGTCCTAGTTGTTGGTGGTGTCCAGCTCGCATCGTCTCACACGTGGCCCATATCAGCCTTGACCCAAATGAGTCTAGATGTATGTGTCGAGACTTTCATGATGTGCCCATATCAGCTTAACCTTCAGGTCTATTGTACATGTCGAGACTTTAGGATATCCTTTGATCTTTGTTCAGCTCTGTTCTCTTGAATTCGTTTGATTTTTTGATTTATGCCCATATAGCATGACTATAAAAGTCTACTATTTATGCCAAGACTTTCCGTGTGTTAACACGTGGTCTTGATCTGCATACAACTGACATCCACCTTGAGTTGTTCGTTATTGATTTCATTAGTTCTTTGATTCACACATGTATATGATTTCTTTGATTTTGATCTTTAGACTTCCTTGAACACAGCACTGAGTTTAGACTCTTGGGATTTGATCATTTGGGTTATTGAACACACACTGAATTTAGACTCTTTGGATTTGATCATTTGTTTTCTTGAACACACACCGAATTTAGATTCTTTGAATTAGTGCTTTGATAAATAGTTCTTTGGCTTTAAAATCATTGTCTTACTCATAAATAATAATTAATTAATTAAATAAACCGGTAAATAGATTACCTAGACAGGAGTCTAGGAAACAATTAGGCATATAACATATATGAAGTTAAAGCATTTACGTAAAATATATCAAGAAAATAATTTATGCATGCTTCTAAGCCCCGCGTTTGTAAATCAAAAATGTTTAGAAAAGGGGCAATGAACTCACCTGTATTGCTATGTAATTATTCACAAAAATGTGCGCTCGTTACTTGTAGATTAAGTATCTTCTGTACCTGAGTTGTTTTAGGAGAATTCGAATACTATAAGTATTTATAGTTGACGTTTCTTGGGTTTTGGTCTCGGTGTGCAACTATGTGTCCTAGGTGTTACTATTGTGTTGCTATACTTTTCTCTAACTATTCTAAGTGTATTACCCTTTCATAAGCCCTTATCCCGTAGATAATGACTATTAAACCTTAGTTAAGTAAGGTTTACGTTAATTACATTCTTGAATCTTTTAAGTTTACATCCTTAATAAAACTCATTTTAAGTTAATTCCTGAAGTTAGAAATCATTTCATCTATTTTCGAACATTTTAATTAAGAATCTTATAAATCATTTTCCTTCATTAAAACATAAATCATTTTAAGAAATTATAAGTAAACTTGTTATACTTAGATTAATCTTATTCGATTAACTCTAAGTCAGTTGCTAGATCCATGTTTTCCATGGTTCTTTGATCGTTCTTGTGTACAACTTAACTTGAAAAGTTCAATTCAACTATCTAACTTAGTTGTATGTTTGCATGACATCTCTATGTATGGGGTGTTAACAATGTGGTCATCACCAGTATACTTAGATGTTTTCTTGATTCATAAATACTCCTCAACTCGTTTTCCTTTTGTTCTTGGTAAAACTCAACACTTGTGGTGAACACCAATATACTTATATGTTTACAAGTTCGTAAAAATTTTATTGTTGTAAAAACTTAATAGTTTTGAAACACCGAGTTGATGATTATACACATAACCCTAGGTTTATTGTGAAATGTCACCAACTTCTTCTAAGGTTTTCTTCATGTATTTACAAGTACTAATTCTCATAGAACATTAGTTTATGTGTTAACATACAAAGCATGTTTTGCGAATGGGGATGCTAGGCCGAAGCAAATTGGTCGTGCGAATAGTAACCATGCTAATGGGTTGAACCATGAGAATTAGTTAGATCCATGCGAATGTGGCTGCATGCGAAGGGACATAGTCGACCGAATGTGGCTCTTCATACGAATAAATGGGTTTCGTGCGAATAGGGTTCCATGCGAATGGTGCTTGACTGAAGAAAGAGGCATCAAGCGAATGAGATCATTCGCCTAGGGGTCATTCGGTCGTGTGGCTAACTCATACGGCCTGTGGCCATTCGGCCAGGCCGAAGATAGTCCCATTCGGCTGTTCGAACTCCAGCAGGTGCAGCCCCCTATGGTCGGGCTTTAGGACCAAATCATGAAACATCACATGTTCCTACATCATCCTAGTGTGTTTTCGTGCAACTCCTATGCGCTTTAGGGTGGTTGAAACCGGTTATATGTGGGGTTCGAGCAAAGGGTTTTGAAAACCCTAAAACCGCAACTTACAACTCAATTTTACCTCGATTTGGATGTTTCTTGGTTCATATTGCTTGTACTTTCAAGATCTACAAGTTATCGTGGTCGTTTTAACACCAAGATGGCTTGATTTGGTGAAGAAACGAAGGATCTAAAGCTTGTGGTTCTAGACTGGAAATTTAGAGAGAGAGTGACGATTTTGGGGGTGATGGCTGATAGGTGGGGGAATGAAATGGCATTCAATGCCTCATTAAAGGCTTTCAAAAACTCGGGTATGTTCGGGCTCGTTCGGTCTCGCTGGGTTTCGCGTAGAATCGTCGGTTTTCGTTCGTTTTCGTAACAAAACGTGACGGTTTTAGAAATAGAATTTATTAAATTAAATTAGGTGGTAATTCCTAGTAAATGTTTATTTAAAATTTTTGAAATTATTAAATTTATCAGTTTAAATCGAATCGCACAGTCTTCGCGTATATCCGTTCGGATCGTCACCCGTACGAACACGACGATAACCACACTTTTCGATATGATTTTCTAATTACTAGACATCATTCAGAACGTTATACTTTCAGATATATTCATACAGATCATCACCTATACGAATAATCCGTCAATTTAGCATTCACATAACGATATCCGTTGTTATCTTGTTCTGTTAAACCTCACATACGTTTACACATAATAATGTCCTAACTAACAATCACGTGATGGTTCTGTGTCGTCAGATAAATTTCTGACTGTTGAACCATTGTTTTGAATCGTGTTTCTGAAATGAATGAGTAATAGTATTGTGTCAAACATAAAATGGTAATGATATGCATATAGCAAACATACTTTGTACCTGAATTACTGTGTAGATCACTGTTCCGGTTACGGTTCCGGCACTGATGTTACATTTTGATATCTTTAAATCTTTATACTTTTTAAATCTTTAAACCTATGTATCTCTCCAACTACTAGTAGTTGACAGATTACTTTTCACATGTTTCAGGTGATCAGAGGTAGGTACAAGACCAAGAACAACTAAGGCGACCTAATTAAGACAGAACAAAATCAAGAAACAAAATACGATGGATTAGAAACTCATTTAATTCTTGTTGTTTAATTATCTTGATTGTGCTTTTTTTGTAAACAATATTTTGAGGTCGGTTAGTTGTTATTATTTCGGTAGATAGATTTGAACTGTAATCAACTAATAACATTATGAAACTTAGTAATGCATTGTGTTTGTTCTTCGCTAATCTTGGTAATGATTCAATCGATTAGTCGTCACCGCGCCATGGATTCTGCAGTCAGCACGATGTGTGATAGTAGCTTACAGTTACTTTTCACATGTTTCAGGGAAGCAAGGATAGGTACAATATGGACAAGTAAGGTGGCCTATTAAGATAGATCAAGATCATGAAACAAGCTAGTAGGGATTAGAAACACCCTTAGTCCTTTTTATTTAATTATATTTTCTGGTCTTTTGTGTAAACAATATTTTTGAGGACGATTAGTTGTACACTTTTGGTAGTTCAAAAGCCTTATAATCAAACCATATTAAACATTATGACACATAGTAAAGATCTTGGTTTTTCTTTCAATACTTGGTCATGGTTCAATCAATCTGTCGTCAACGTCCCGTGGATTCCGCACGCGGCGCAGGGTGTGGCACATAGCTACCTGGCATGAGCCATAGCATGAAGCTCTAGTCTCTGATAATCATCCTCATTATAGTTACGAGGATCTTTTGTAATTGAGTTGCCGGTTTCTGGGTCCAAGACAATAGGTTTGTGTGGTCTGATCATGACTGACCTCCAACACCTAGCTTGGTTGTTGGACAAAACGTGAATCATCCTCCGCTGCCATATGTTGTATGCATGTCTAACCAGTATAGGAGGTTTTGTGGCAGAACCATTTTTATGAGAAACAATAAGAGAAGATCAACAGATGACTGATATCTCTGGTTTGTTTGCTGGAATGGTTTTGAATAATAAGTTCAATTCAAAACCAAACACATTCAACAGAGTGTGAAAAAGTTAATGCAAAGACGTGAAGTAAATTTTTTTGAAAACCAGAGTCTAAGCAATTGAATGTCGAACTGAGCTCTGATTTTCAGACTTGATGGTTAAACCAAGAATTGAAGAACAAGGATCTGATACCAATTGTTGGACCAGGAGGTTCTTTACCAAGTATATTTCACTTTAGACTCTTAGTTAAAAGACTAGGTATATACTCCCTCTTAAGTCAAACACACGGTTATCTCAATAGTTTGTTAAGTTAGCTAAAACAATAATAACAGAGAAATAACACAAGCAATAATTGGGAAATTCAATTCCTAAAGAGCAGGGAATGTCAGGATATTAATACCCAAACAGTCAATGTGACAAGACAAAATCAATAAGACAAACTGCTAACAAGCAATGATACAAACAAAATAGTACAACAACTGATTGAAAGTCAACAACAACGGAAACTTAAGTCTTCAATTCTTCTTTAGTCTTTAGCTTCTCTGTGGTTGTAAGCAGTTGTTGTGTGATCAGTGTTCAAACTGCAGTTGGTGATCCGCGGTTGTTGTTCTTGATTCAGCAGTTGCCTTCCAAAACAAAGATTATTCGTGGTTGCGCTCCAAGGTTGAAATACAGTGGTTGAGGTCAATTTTCCGCAGTTGTTCTCTTGCGAATGTTCCGCGGTTGTATTTCAGTTGTTCTTCACACAGTGGTTGGAGAGTATGGTTAAGACTAATTTGTCCTTATTTTTCCAACAATATCGATGCCACCCTAAGCTTGATCGGTACTACCAGTTCAGTTCAATCCAAGGAGTTTGGGATAGGTTTAGGTCGAGATTATAATGACTAAGATTTCTAAGGAAGCATCCCAAGTTTTGATCGATGGTGGTAATCTTGATATGGTGAACTTGATCTTCCTTTGTTCTTGGTTGAACCTATACGCCATCGATACTACCAGGGTACATCGATACCAATCCATGAATTCTATCTAAGTGTTTTAAACATCAAATCCATGTTACTTAATCATTTTGGGCTGATTACGGATGGGTTGAAGGTGATAGTTTAGGTAAGGGAAGCGTTTGGGTTTCCATGGGTTGTTCGTACTTATGATCATCAAAAATCTAAGTTAGGCCATAAAATTCAATAGAGTTAAAGGGTCAAAGAACCAAGAATGGATATAATCATAGACTAAGTCAAGTAATTTTTACAAGAAAATTAGACAAAGAATCGGGTTAGGCTTAATGGAGGGTACCATTTCTTAAGCTTATACAACTTATGATTTTCATAATTTAAGAATATTATTTTATTAAAATGTTTTAACCAATATCATGTGGTTAAAGTTTCTAAAAGGAAACAATAACATACTTTTGAAAAGGTGATATTAATAAAACAAAAGGAGTTTTAAAAAACAAACTTAACCTTCCTTTATAACAAAAAGACTTATGTTATGCATAAGTCTTAAAAGTAATAAATTGTCTTTTAATAACCTAAACACATATTCTTTTCAAATAAGTTGAGTTTCAATGATTATGGATAATAGTCCAAGATATTAGGTGTAATATGAATTACGTAGACAAAGATAGTAAAATACAAAACTTAGGGTAAGTTAACTAGTCGAACACTTAGTCTTAAACACAACAATAAAATAATACAATACTAACAATATAAAACAAAACTTAACGAAAACAGGTGCTGAAGTTACTCAAAACACAATCAATGAGCATGCGTATTCTTGAGTTGATTCAAACACACAACAACACAAAGGTGAGTTCATAATCTCTTTTCAACAGTTTTGTTTTATAAAGTGCGGGGCTGAGAAGCATGTTTAATGTTTACAAATATGGTTTCATCTCTCATAAATCATTTATTATCATGATGATATACTTGACTACAATGTTTTTATGCTTATGCATTGAAATGCTTATGATTACTTATACAAACTCTTGCTTTCACATACATACTTATACATACACTTTTATACATATACTTTCTCATACATACACTTTCACATATAATACTCTTACAATACCCATACATACACATACATACACTTAAAAACTCATACGAAATCAAACACGTACAAGTGGTTGGTATGCCCAGGATGGGGCATACGCAGATGGGATCCGGGTTAGTAAGCATGTACATGTGCACATGGTACCAGAAGTCTCAATACTCATTACTCACGAGGACTACGTAAGGTAGACTGATTGGAAACTAAGCGTTGACATGGTGTCAACCCCAACTAGTCATTCAGTGACCTTCGTTGTCAACTCTCAATGTTTTGTAACGAGTTACCTCAGATGAGTATGATTCCTTCCAGATGTGAATATGTGTCCTCAGATGGGTATCCACTAACTATGCACTGTGGTTGAAATTTTCAACCGAGTTACTTTGGTTGGTACTCTTAATCATCGAGCGTGACTCAGGAGCCACTCTTTCAGATTTTCAGTCACCTACGGTTGTGAACTCAAACTAGGTTTTCGAAATCTTATGAAATGGAATTAGATAACCATAAAACTTCTCAAATCTATTAATAGACTTGATGTTTGGAATGGAAATACTACACATACAATGCTTGGTTTTACACAGCAAGATTGGAATGATGAATGATGAGAGTGAAACTCCAATTTCCATTAAAGGCAAAGACGTGTCATGTCAAGCATGTGGTGGGCTGGCGGTTGGGCTTGACCCTATGTATACCCTATGTATGCCCTATATATAAGCAATCTTGACATGATGGGACATTGTTGGTAGTGAGGTTTAAGGTGGAGTCTCTGAAGGATTTCAGAAAAGACTATACTTACAAAACTTTTACAACGATTTTCAATACTAAACTATATGAACTCACCAACCATGTGTTGACTTTTTTTTACATGTTTTATTAGGTGACAAAGCAGGCTTAAGATTAGGAGCTCAGGCTACTTACTAGGATGCCCAGTCGATGGACCAAGTACTTTTAGATGTGCATAACCTTTATCTAACACATGTGAATGTTTTTGATATGTTGTCAGTTACAAGATAGAAGAACTCATGAATCTTTTAATAGCTTTACATTGTTAAATTATTGAACATGACAAATGTAATTTAACTTTGTAATCCTATTTTAATGTTATTATTATTTAATTATTCTTAAATGTTGTGCAATGTATACCATCTGATCATTCCGATTATCACACGATATCGTACCCCAGTACTATTCTGCCTGACGGGAGAGTCGATCTATCCCACTGGCTCGGGGTGTGACATATTGGTATCAAAGCTAACGTTATAGAGAATATAGGTCATTTACATAGAACGGTTTGACCTATACTATAACTTAGGAGCCATTCATGTAGATAACTTAGGAAATTGGAACTTATATGCATGTGTCTTCATATACTTTGTGTTTTCCTGTCCTTTAGTTTTTCGTGTGCATAAATTTCGTGTACTCTTAGACAAGTATATATAGACGTAGAGTGTACATGTCTAGGTTAGAATCGCGAGGTAGAGCTTCTAGACGCATTGAAGTCACCTTATTAAAGGTCACGTTTTTATCAATATAAATTCACCTTTCTATCATTTATTCTGAATTCCGCACAGTATAGAAGACATTTGATGCTGATATTATGTTAAAGTTCGAGTCTTGACCAGCTAGGGACTTATGTGACAACTAGTACCTAACCGGCCGGCAAGTCCGTACGGTGTGTGTACTATCAACAGTATCTATGTGTAAATACATGTGTGTAAACAGTACTTGTATTAACAGAATTCTAAATACAAGAAACAGTTGTACGTATTTTCGTGTAAACTTAAATACTGTAAATACAACATACATTTGAAACATTTGTTGTGTGTATTTAAGTGAAAACCTAAGTACAGTTAACACAACAGATCATGAGAAACAACGGTGTTCAAGCGAATAACAATAACAAATCGGTTGCGATCTGATATCCATAGATGATAGGAATCAGATGGCCGACAATTCAATGTGAAAGCAATGTGATAACAGGATGTTTAGTTGAGTCCGACAGTGAGGAAATACAATTCACAGTTTAATTACAGTGTCGTTTCAGAATAACAAACTGACAGTGTGTTTGCGTGGCTGACGATTCACACAAACATATCTGTGAGTTTAATGTTCTGAAATGATGAATGAAAAGTAGAAAACAAAAGTCGGAAATCAATTCCATCGTCGTGTTCGTTCGAGTGACGATTGGAACGAACACACACGATGGTGACGCGATTTGACGAAACGAAAACGAAAAACACGACACGAACGACTTTAATTTAATAAAACAAAAAAAATAACATTTTACAATTTTGAAACTCATCAAAATAATTAAATTAACTAATCTTTTATTTAAAACAAGTAAATTACGCGTTACGTTCCGGAAACGCGACGAAAACGCGAACCGAGCAACCGAAACGAACCCGAATACCCCGAGGGTATATAAACACCAAATGAGGGTGTTCTTCCTCATTTAATGCAACCCATCCTCTCTCTTGAAGCCATTCACGAACCTTTTCTCACACTAGGAGAATCACTCTTGAAATCCTCATAACTCACTCATTTCTCAACAAAATCTGGCGTTCTGGGTGTCCACGCGTAGCTCTTGATGTCCACGCGTAGCACTTGATGTCTACACTATCGAGAGACATCCTGTTACTTAACACTACCACGAAAACACCCTACATCAGTTGGTCATCGATGAAGATGATGTTGAAGGGTTACAGGTTCGCAGGGGAAAGCTGGGTAACATGTGGCCGAACCATCTGGGAGTCAAAAGGGGCGAACCGTTGGGGCTCGCGAACCATGCACACCCAGGCAAGCCTCGGTTAGTCAGGGCTGAAGCCGAACCTTTGTGAATCTCAGCCGAACACACCTGGTGCCACCGAACCATCTGTGAAGTGCCGAACCCCTGAGTGCTTACGAACCCAGCCGAACCTCCTCATCAACGAACCCTCATGCTGTCCAACAAACCCAATCCCGGCGAACCCTGCCTATAACCGAACCTTTTCCGACAAACCTTACATGGTTGCCGAACCCTGCCTCACTCCGGCGAACCCATGCATAACACCATGACCGAACCTTCGACCCCTACGAACCCTCAGGCATGACCGAACCTTCGGGCTAACCATCATCTCAGACGAACCTTGCATGGCCAACATATGTCAGCCGAACCCTCGTTGCATGTTTAGCCGAACCTGTGCTCACCAGATTACTACCAAACCTAGAACATACGAGGTTCGCTGCTATGTGGGTGATACACCACCTTCGGCCGAGTTTATGGTTGGTCCAATACGTGTAGCAAGCCCATGACTCTATTCGGCCCACAAGTTTTATGCAGCCCATGAGGTTTTCCAGCTGGCCTAGTTAAACCCTTCGGCCCACAATTGTTCTCGGCCCATGAAAGAAAACTATTAAACTAAGGCCCATATTACATTTGGCTCAATTGATTTCGGGTCAAAATGTAACGATATAAATAACATATTAAGACTATAATTATTGGGTAATTTTACGAATCAAGTGTGATCATGATAATAAGACCAACTTTAAATTATAAACCTAAGTCATATGTATGACTTGGATTTAGTTACAAAACTTCATTAAGGAAATTCAAGTGATAACTTACAATTTCGATCACATAACGAACTTAAATTAGTGAAGTCAAATGTTAGAGAATCAACGAACTATAAACAGGGGCCGAATCATTACCGAGACTCACAAGTGTAAGCCAACTTCAGGGCTAACACCTACACGCGCACAAAACCCTACAACTTATACTTATAAGTTACAAAAACATGCAATCAATACAGGATCGTGAAAACTACTACAAGAACAACAAAGAGCGCGTGCATTCTTTCTTTTAAGCTAAGACAACTACTACTGACGCAAGGTGAGTTCATATGCCCCTTTTCTTTAATCTTAACTGATTTTAAACTCTCGGGGCTGAGAAACATGCTTACTTTTATCTATTTAAAAGTTTTGCTTAACATATTGCTATTACATTGATTTTAGGTAATAATAAATTGCTTATTATCGCTTGTCTTTGTATGCATGCTTGTATGATCATGATATGACAGGGATAATCAGATAAATAAGATAATATATCTTATTAGTTCATCAACACATTAGAATAACATAGTTGTAAGATTTTATCTTATAACACTTGGTTATTCTTACATAAACAAACATTGGAATAAGCACAGGCAAGCATACGAATGTTATAAAGATACTATGTATCTTTGTAATAACATTCGACACAAGAGTTAAGTAAGTGTAATAGGACAAGTCCTTTTAACACTTAGCTTTACAACTCAACACCTATTACAAGAGAACATTCAACAAGGAATGATAGTCATGATAATGTAACTTCATGATAACTACATCTTTATTCACCCAATAATTAACATAACGTAATAAGACAAGTTCTTATTTAACCTTGTTAATAACATGGAGAACATATGACATTGAAAAAAATAACACGGATGAACACAATTACAATTAGTTACTATTGACCTGTTGTATTATATCACTTCAATCATGTGCCATTTATACAAGTTGATCATGTAAGCCCCTATAATTCGCTAACCAGTTAGTTTGCGTGACTAAACCGACGATAGCATAATGGTACCATAGGTTTGACAAACCTCTAGCTTGTAGGGCTGGAATGTTGATCGTATAGATTCAGTGGCCGGTAACGTATGACCGGTGACAGGGCGACTTCAAGTCATGTTCTGGAAAGCGACGCATGGTGATATTAATCTGCAGTGAAAAGTATTTAATCCATCGTTGCTTGTTGTATAGTAGACTGAGTAATTTATATTCTCATGTCATATTAGTAGTAACTGCTTCGATGAGGTCTATGGGTACACAAAGTGGTAGAGGTAAATCGGATGCATTGAAATATGATTACGTGAGGATTTCAATGGATTCCTTTTAGGCTCTACGCACTATAAGTTGAGAACAAATTACAATTGGTTAACTAACACTCTTAATATTTAAAAGTGAATAATAGTTAACCCCAAAATTATAGAATAATACAAGGAACAGATTGATAAATCTAATATCCTTAACACATATAATAGTTATTTAAACTTCGGTTTGATAACTAAAACCCCATCATTACATTATTCTATACATGATATCACAGGTGATCAAGAATGAGATGAACATGTGGATTTGGGAAAACCCGATCCGTCCACGCCTGCTCGGAGTGTGACAGATTGGTATCATAGCCATGGTTATAGAGAAATATAGGTCATATTTCTTAAACGGTTTGACCTAGACTATAACCTAGGGACCCTCATGTAGAGATCATATGACATACGATTCTATTTGCATGTGTCTTCTGCATCTGATCACTGCACTAACCGATTCTTTTCGGTTATGATCAGAATGCTGCCGAGAAGACCACCACCTGTTATACTGCCACCACCACCATAGGACTCTGCTCCTCATTCTTCTACACCAACACCGCCTGACTCTCCTACACAACCACCTCCTCCTCCGCCACCACCTGTTCATCAGTTGGATCCGGCGACAATAGCACTGGCCACTCTGCTGACCAGTCAACTAAGGGAGGTGATTCCTGAGATGATGAACAGGATCAACACCAACAACAGCAATAACGTTGCCAACTCATCTGGAGAGGGCAGCGGTAACAACCGCCAGCAACAGGATTATGCCTACAAGAATTTTGTAGGTTGCAAGCCACCTAGCTTCAGTGGCAGTGAAGGAGCCGTTGGATTGATTCAGTAGCTCGAGAAGATGGAGACTACCCTTGACATTAGTGGCTGTCCTGAACAGAACAAGGTCAAGTATGCTGCGGGATCATTTCACAAGAGCGCGCTAACTTGGTGGAACGCTCAATTTCAAATCAGAGGTCGAGATGAGGCCCAGGCTATGCCTTGGGATGACTTTAAAGCTATGTTGCGGGCAGAGTTTTGCCCAAGAAATGAACTGAAGAAGGTTGAGACTGAATTACTCAACCTAGTTATGATTGGCTCTGCGCATCTGGCCTACACCACCCATTTTCACGAGCTTGCTACATTGGCACTGTATGTGGTGCCAACACTGGAGAAGAGGATTGAACGGTATGTCGGTGGACTGCCGTCTTGCATTCAGGGCCATGTGATTTCTGCCCACCCTACTACCATGGAACTGGCTGTTACACTGTCAGCATCTCTGACAGATATGATGGTTGCTTCCGGGTATTTCAAGAAAGAGGCTTACGCAGCCAAAGCTGGAACTTCAAAAAAGTCGGATAAAAGACCGGCGAAGAAACAAAAGGTGGTTAGAAACTTCGCTGCGACCACCCAGACACCGATGGTCAACCAACCACCACCACTACAGATCAGAAAGCCCTATACTGGCACTGCACCTTTGTGCAATTCATGACAGTATCATCATGAACCAAACACTTAGTGCAAGCAATGCACAAACTGTGGAAAGTTTGGTCACTGGGCCAACCGCTGCAGGAGCACGGGAGCTCCGAACAGAAACAACAATGCAGCTACTGCTGCTGCTACTGATCACAGGTCTTGCTACAACTGTGGCGAGCCTGGACACTTTTCTCGGGATTGTCCCAAGAGAAATCAACAAAGGGCTCATGCACCAAGAGGACGAGCCTTTCAACATGACCCGAACGTAATCACGGGTACATTTCTCTTATATGACTTCTATGCATCCATATTATTTGACACTGGTGCGGATCAGAGTTTCATCTCATCCGATTTTGCATGCCATCTTAATTATGTTAAGGAATTGTTAGACTCCCCTTACACTATTGAGATAGAAAACGGCAAACAGATCATAGTAGACACAATACTTAGGAATTACCCACTAACACTTGGCCATCACACATTTTCCATCGACTTGATACCGATGGAGTTGGGTAGTTTCGACATCATCATCGGAATGGATTGGCTATCTCTTAATCGAGTTGAGTTCATCTGTTCCGAGAAACTACTACGCATTCCCGTGGAGAACAATGAGATCTAGGAGATTCGTGGAGACCAAGCGAAACGCAGTGTCAAAATAATATCGTGCATGATGGCTCGTAAGTACTTACGAAAAACAATGCGTTGCATTCCTAGCTCACGTGATCGAGAAAGACAAGAAAGCGATCAAGATTCAAGATGTATCAGTTCTGAAAGACTATGCGGACGTGTTTCCGGATGATTTACCGGGACTGCCACCCGAGAGATCGGTGCAGTTTCAAATCAATTTGATTCCGGGAGCAACTCCTGTAGCTAAGTCTCCTTATAGACTTGCACCTTCAGAAATGCTGGAGTTGTCCAATCAATTACAAGAGCTACTCGACAAAGGGTTCATCCGACCGAGCTTTTTCCCCGTGGGGAGCTCCGGTTCTTTTTGTGAAAAAGAAGGATAGAACTTTCAGGATGTGTATCGATTACAGAGAACTCAACAAACTGACCATCAAGAATCGGTACCCGTTACCGAGGATTGATGATTTGTTTGATCAGTTACAGGGAGCACAGTACTTTTCAAAGATAGACCTGAGATCAGGCTATCATCAGCTCCAGATTCAAGAGGAGGACATACCAAAGACGGCCTTTCGTACCCGATATCGTCACTACGAGTTCATGGTGATGCCATTCGGATTGACGAACGCACCGACAATGTTCATGGATTTGATGTACCAGGTGTGCAAGCTGTACTTAGATCAGTTTGTTATCATCTTTATTGATGATATACTGATTTATTCAAAGAACGAGAAGGAACATGAGCAACATCTCAAAACAGTTTTGGAACTTCTGAAGGAAGAACGACTCTATGCCAAATTCTCCAAGTGTGAATTCTGGTTAAGAGAAGTTCAGTTCTTGGGTCACGTGATTAACAGTAATGGTATTCGTGTGGATCCTGCCAAGATTGAAGCAATCAAGAACTGGGATGTGCCTACAACACCGACAGAGATCCGATCATTTTTGGGATTGGCAGGTTATTACAGGAGGTTCATTTCGAATTTCTCTAACATAGCGTTTTGGCTCTCACCAAGCTCACACAGAAGTCTGAACCTTTTGTGTGGACTCAGAAACAATAGGAGGCATTACAGACACTAAAACAAAGATTGTGCAATGCTCCAATCTTAACACTCCCAGAAGGCAATGATGACTTTGTAGTTTACTGTGATGCTTCCCATCAGGGACTCGGATGTGTTTTGATGCAACGAGAGAAAGTCATTGCTTATGCCTCACGACAGCTGAAGATACATGAGAAGAATTACACGACACACGATCTCGAACTGGGAGCTGTTGTATTTGCTTTAAAGATTTGGAGACATTACCTGTATGGTACCAAATGCACTATCTTCACAGATCACAAGAGTTTACAACACATATTCGATCAGAAGGAGCTTAACATGAGACAGAGACGTTGGGTTGAGCTCCTAAACGATTACGATTGTGTGATCAAATACCATTCGAGCAAAGCAAATGTTATTGCAGATGCTTTGAGCCAGAAGGAAAGAGTCAAACCCTTACGCGTTCGCGCGATGGGAATGACCGTGCAAACAAGTTTGAGAGATCACATTCTACAAGCACAACAAGAGACAGTGGCAAGAGACAATCTGAAACACGAGCTCGATTGTGGAGCCGAGAAACATTTCAAGACTAAACAAGATGGAGTTATCTATTATCTGGATCGTGTTTGGATTCCAGCAGTAGATGAACTTCGAACACTCATACTTGACGAGGCACACAAAACACGTTATTCAGTTCACCCTGGAGCCGATAAGATGTACCAAGATCTTAGGTCATTTTATTGGTGGCCGGGAATGAAGAAAGATGTTGCCACTTATGTTGGCAAATGCATCACATGTGCCAAAGTCAAAGCAAAACACCAGAAACCTTCGGGTTTGCTGGAACAACCAGAGATTCCACAATGGAAGTGGGAACAAATAGCTATGGATTTCATTACCAAGCTACCCCGCACTTCCAGCGGACACAATTCGATTTGGGTCATCATTGATAGATTGACCAAGTCCGCACACTTCTTGCCGATCTGAGAGACATACAAGATGGATAAACTAGCGAAACTATACATTAATGAAATAGTAGTGAGGCACGGGGTGCCATTGTCTATTATTTCAGACCGGGACAGTCGATTTACTTCGCGGTTCTGGCAATCATTGCAACAATCCTTAGGGACAAGTGTTAACTTGAGCACCGCTTATCATCCACAAACGGATGGACAAAGTGAGCACACCATTCAAACCCTAGAGGATATGTTGAGGACATGCATCCTAGACTTCGGAGGAAGTTGGGACACACACTTACCACTCATTGAGTTCTCCTACAACAATAGCTACCACAGCAGCATCGGATGTGCTCCTTTTGAAGCACTTTATGTTAGAAAATGTCGGTCTCCAATTTGTTGGACCGAAGTGGGAGATAACAGAATCACTAGGCCCGAGCTTATTCAGGAAACTACTAATAAAATAGCCCAGATACAACAGCGATTACAAGCAACACGTAGCCGCCAAAAGAGTTACGCAGACAAACGGCGCAAGCCTTTGGAATTCGATGTGGGTGACCGAGTCATGTTGAAAGGGTCCCCATGGAAAGGCGTAGTTCGGTTTGGGGCTAAAGGCAAGCTAGAACCTAGGTATGTCGGACCGTTTGAGATTACTCAACGTATAGGTCCTGTGGCATACAAACTCAGACTCCCTGATGAGCTCAGCGGAGTACACGATGTGTTTCATGTATCAAATCTCAAGAGGTGCTTAGCAGACGAAACATTGATCATACCATTGGAAGAGATACAAGTAGATGAGCAACTACATTTCATCGAAGAACCTGTAGAGATTATGGAACGTGAAGTTAAGAAACTGAAACGAAGCCGTATCCCTATCGTAAAGGTTCAATGGAACTCCAAGCATGGACCAGAATTTACCTGGGAGCGTGAGGACAACATGAAGACTAAGTATCCCCACCTATTTGAGACGTAAAGCCCGACCTTTATGCTTAAATTTCAGGACGAAATTTCTTAACAAGGGGAGACTGTGACAACTAGTAACTGATCGGCCGGCAAGTTCGTACGGTGTGTGTACTATCAACAGTATCTATGTGTAAATACATGTGTGTAAACAGTACTAGTATTAACAGAATTCTAAATACAAGAAACAGTTGTACCTATTTTCATGTAAACTTAAATACTGTAAGTACAACATACATTTGAAACATTTGTTGTGTGTATTTATGTGAAAACCTAAGTACAGTTAACACAACAGATCATGAGAAACAACGGTGTTCAAGCGAATAACAATAACAACTCGGTTGCGATCTGATATCCATAGATGACAGGAATCAGATGGCCGACAATTCAATGTGAAAACAATGTGAGAACAGGATGTTTAGTTGAGTCCGACAGTGAGGAAATACAATTCACAGTTTAATTACAGTGTCGTTTCAGAATAACAAACTGACAGTGTGTTTGCGTGGGTGACGATTCACACAAACATATATGTGAGATTAACGTTCTGAAATGATTACTGAAAAGTAGAAAAAAAAAGTCAGAAAGCAAATCCATCGTCGTGTTCGTTCGAGTGACGATTCAAACGAATACGCGCGATGGTGACGCGATTTGACGAAACGAATAAGAAAACACGACACGAACGACTTTAATTTAATAAAATAAAATAAATAACATTTTACAATTTTGAAACTTATCAAAATAATTAAATTAACTAATCTTTTATTTAAAACAAATAAATTACGTGTTACGTTCCGGAAACGCGACGAAAACGCTAACCGAGCAATATAAACGAACCCGAATACCCCGAGGGTATATAAACACCAAATGAGGGTGTTCTTCCTCATTTAATGCAGCCCATAATCTCTCTTGAAGCCATTCACGAACCTTTTCTCACACTAGGAGAATCACTCTTCAAATCCTCATAACTCACTCATTTTCAACGAAATCAGGCGTTCTTGGTGTCCACGCGTAGCTCTTGATGTCCTCTACATGAAAGTAGAACAGATCTGAAGGTTTATCCACTGAATTTCGAGGTATGATGCTGTAAAAATCCACGAATATAAGGTTTTCTAGGCTTGGTTCGACCCACACACACACACTTAACCGGCCTAAACTCTACTACCCATGTTCTACACCTTCGAGAGACATCCTGTTACTTAACACTACCACGAAAACACCCTACATCAGTTGGTCATCGATGAAGATGATGTTGAAGGGTTACAGGTTCACGAGGGAAAGCTGGGTAACATGTGGCCGAACCATCTGGGAGCCATAGGGGCGAACCCTTGGGGCTCGCGAACCATGCACACCCAGGCAAGCCTCGGTTAGTCAGGGCTGAAGCCAAACCTTCGCGAATCTCAGCCGAACACACCTGGTGCCACCGAACCCTCTGCGAAGTGCCGAACCCCTGAGTGCTTACGAACCCAGCCGAACCTCCTCATCAACGAACCCTCATGCTGTCCAACAAACCCAATCCCGGCGAACCCTGCCTATAACCGAACCTTTTCCGACGAACCTAACATGGTTGCCGAACCCTGCCTCACTCCGTCGAACCCATGCATAACTCCATGACCGAACCTTCGACCCCTACGAACCCTCAGGCACGACCGAACCTTCGGGCTAACCATCATCTCAGACGAACCTTGCATGGCCAACATATGTCAGCCGAACCCTCGTTGCATGCTTAGCCGAACCTGTGCTCACCAGATTACCACCAAACCTAGAACATACGAGGTTTGCTACTATGTGGGTGATACACCCCCTTCGGCAGAGTTCATGGTTGGCCCAATACGTGTAGCAAGCTCATGACTCTATTCGGCCCACAAGTTTTATGCAGCCCATGAGGTTTTCCAGCCGGCCCAGTTAAACCCTTCGGCCCACAATTGTTCTCAGCACAACCCTTGACTTTGGCCCATATCTATAAGTCTTGGCCCAAAACTGAAAACATCATAGGCCCACATTGTATGATTCGGCCCATGAAAGAAAACTATTAAACTAAGGCCCATATTACATTTGGCTCAATTGATTTCGGGTCAAAATGTAACGACATAAATAACATATTAAGACTATAATTATTGGGTAATTATACGAATCAAGTGTGATCAAGATAATAAGACCAACTTTAAATTATAAACCTAAGTCATATGTATGACTTGGATTTAGTTACAAAACTTCATTAAGGAAATTCAAGTGATAACTTACAATTTCGATCACATAACGAACTTAAGTTAGTGAAGTCAAATGTTAGAGAATCAACAAACTATAAACAAGGGCCGAATCATTACCGAGACTCACAAGTGTAAGCCAACTTCAGGGCTAACACCTACACGCGCACAAAACCCTACAACTTATACTTATGAGTTACAACAACATGCAATCAATACAGGAACGTGAAAACTACTACAAGAACAACAAAGAGCGCGTGCATTCTTTCTTTTAAGCTAAGACAACCACTTCTAACGCAAGGTGAGTTCATATGCCCTTTTCTTTAATCTTAACTGATTTTAAACTCTCGGGGCTGAGAAACATGCTTACTTTTATCTATTTAAAAGTTTTGCTTAACATATTGCTATTACATTGATTTTAGGTAATAATAAATTGCTTATTATCGCTTATCATTGTATGCATGCTTGTATGATCATGATATGACAGGGATAATTAGATGAATAAGATAATATATCTTATTAGTTCATCAACACATTAGAATAACATAGTTGTAAGATTTATCTTATAACACTTGGTTATTCTTACATAAACAAACATTGGAATAAGCACAGGCAAGCATACGAATGTTATAAAGATACTATGTATCTTTGTAATAACATTCGACACAAGAGTTAAGTAAGTGTAATAGGACAAGTCCTTTCAACACTTTGCTTTACAACTCAACACCTATTACAAGAGAACATTCAACAAGGAATGATAGTCATGATAATGTAACTTCATGATAACTACATCATTCACCCAATAATTAACATTACATAATAAGACAAGTTCTTATTTAACCTTGTTAGTAACACGGAGAACATATGACATTGAGAACAATAACACGGATGAACACAATTACAATTAGTTACTATTGACCTGTTGTATTATATCACTTCAATCATGTGCCATTTATACAAGTTGATCATGTAAGCCCCTATAATTCGCTGACCAGTTAGTTTGACGTGACTAAACCGACGATAGCATAGTGGTACCATAGGTTTGACAAACCTCTAGCTTGTAGGGCTTGAATGTTGATCGTATTGATTCATTGGCCGGTAACGTATGACCGGTGACAGGGCGACTTAAAGTCAGGTTCTGGAAAGCGACGCATGGTGATATTAATCTGCAGTGAAAAGTAATTAATCCATCGTTGCTTGTTGTCTAGTAGACTGAGTAATTTATATTATCATGTCATATTACTAGTAACTGCTTCGATGAGGTCTATGGGTACACAAAGTGGTAGAGGTAAATCGGATGCATTGAAATCAGATTACGTGAGGATTTCAATGGATTCCTTTTAGGCTCTATGCACTATAAGTTGAGAACAAATTACAATTGGTTAACTAACACTCTTAATATTTAAAAGTGAATAACTGTGAACCCCACAATTATAGAATAATGCAAGGAACAGATTGATAAATCTAATATGCTTAACACATATAATATTTATTTAAACTTCGGTTTGATAACTACAACTCCATCATTACATTATTCTATACATGATATCACAGGTGATCAAGAATGAGATGAACATGTGGATTTGGGAAAGTAAATCAATAGTTGTATTGCAAGTAGTGTGTAGTTCTAGTAGTGATGTGGTGGGATGTTGGCTAGGGCTTAGTTCCCATACATATGCCCTATATATAAGCATCACTACTAGGATGATATAATATTTGTAAATATAACTAATGAGAAGCCATTGGGTGAACAGGTGAACACACAACTTACAAGAAACATAACATACATTGTGATTGTGCATGTGAATGAATCAAGGTTTTCAATTAACATACTTATGAACTCACCAACCTAGTGTTGACTTTGTTTAAATGCATGTTTTCTCAGGTGACGAACAGGTGTAGTCACCATGATTACAGGAACATAGCTAGTGGACTTTTATAAGACGTAGCTACTTTTGTGATTGCATACTTTCGGATAACAAGAACATGAATCATCTTTTGTATATATTGTACAGATACAAGATATAGTCTCATTGATTCTTTTGATAGATTTACTTGGTTAAATTATGAACGATACATTGTAATTCAATCTTGTAATTCTATATCATGGATGTGTTAGCATTTCTCATTTATTTATCATGTTCTATGTAAACAATCTGATCATTTGATTATCACTCATGATATCACGCCCCGGGAACCTTCCGCCCGACGGGAAAACCGGATCCGTTCCCGCCGGCTCGGGGTGTGACAACTTACAAGCGGTATCAGAGCTTTGGAGCTCTTTTCAGCATCAAGGTAACAAATTATCATATCAAGTTCTCAAATTTATTGTTCATTTCTACATTGGGAAACTACTTTATGAATTTGAAGTTCAAAATCTTGAAGACATTTCATTTGGATTTCTTTAAGTATTTTCGTGAGCTCTAGATTCAGGTACTTCACATTCGTAAACTTTACTATTTGTGATCTTGGTCTTCCTAACTATCATCTTTGTATACTATTGGCTTTGTATACTTCAGCATCAGTTACTTTTAGTTTTTCAACTTCAAGCTTCGGTTACTCAGACAGCTTCGTGTACATGGAGATCATGTACTTCATAACGTTTGTGTACTTTGTTTTTAATAGTTCAAACTACTCTCAAAGGTAGGGCATTTCCCATTTTTATACAAACTTCTGTACCAGAAACAATGGTATCTCCAATTATAGCCTCCGTGGGATGTAAAATATATATCTTCTCACCATCCCTATAGTGTATAAGACAAATGTATGCATTTCTATTTGGGTCGTATTCTATGGTTACGATTCTACCATATATGTCTTTTTCATTCTGTCGAAAATGTATTTTACAGTATAGACGCTTATGACCTCTCCCTCTATGCCCTGCGGTACTGATTCCTCTGGCATTACGACCTTTACCACAATGATGTTGTCCATAGATTAAATTATTTCGTGGATTGGATTTGACTTGACTGTCTACGGTTCCATTTTCGCACATGTCAAACATCGACTAACATATTCGGCGATATCTTTCTTCATTCCCGGCCACCAATAAAATCCTCGCAGATTTTGGTACATTTTATCGGCACCCACGTGTACCGAATATCGGGTCTTATGCGCTTCCTCAAAAATGAGTTTCCTCAGCTCATCTACCGCATGGATCCACACACGATCCTAACAGCAGATAACTCCATCCGATTTCATTTCGAACTGTCGCTCTGCCCCACAATCGAGTTCTTTCTTCAGGTTACCTCGTTTCACTGATTCCCATTGTGCTAGAACAGCTCTGTCATGTAGATTTGTCTGCACAATCATTCCCATTGCTCTTACGCGCAAATGTTTGACTCGTTCCTTCCGGTTCAAAGCATCTGGCACGACATTTTCTTTGCCCTGATGATACTCAATCATACAGTCATAATCGTTTAGAAATTCAACCCAAGGGCGTTGTCGCATGTTGAGTTCCTTCTGATCAAAGAGATGTTGTAGACTCTTGTGATCAGTGAATATGGTACACTTAGTGCCATACAAATAATGTCTCCAAGTTATCAAAGCGAGGACTACCGCTCCTGGCTCTAAATCATGTGTGGTGTAATTCTTCTTGTGTATCTTCAAATGTCTTGATGCTTACACTGTAACTATGTCCCGCTATATTAAGACACAACCGAGTCCCTGATAGGAAGCATCACAATATACTACAAAGTCATCTGCACCTACTAGGAGAGATAAAATTGGAGCGTCACATAATTTCTGCTTCAAGGTTTGGAAAGCATTTTCCTGTTTTTGCACCCAAACAAACGGTTTACCTTTCTGAGTTAATTTGGTGAGTGGCAAGGCTATCTTGGAAAAGTTCGAGATAAACCTTCTATAATAACCCGCCAATCCCACAAAAGACCATATCTCCGTCAGTGTCGTTGAAGTATCCTCTTTCTTTATTGCCTCGATCTTGGCAGTGTCTATATGAATTCATTCGCTATTAATGACATGACCTAAGAAGTGAGCTTCTCTTAGCCAAAATACGCATTTTGAGAACTTGTCATAGAGTTGCTCGTTCTTAAATAGTTCCTAGATCTTCCTAAGATGTTGTTCATGTTCTGGTTCATTCTTTGAATAAATTAGTATATCATCAATGAAGACAATGAAGACAATATCGTCACTCTGAAAAGCATTACTATAAATTTATAAAGTACGTACCTTGTTCAGAAAGCCATCTTCAGTATATTATCATCTTGAATCTTCAACTGATGGCATCTGGACCACAAGTCGAAATCTTAAAAGTGTTGCGCTCCTTGTACTTGGTCAAACAAAACACCAATTCTCGGCAATGGATACCGATTCTTGATTGTCAGTTTATTCAGCTCTCTGTTCTCTATTCACATCCGAAAAGATCCATCCTTCTTTTTCACGAACAAAACCGGAGCTCCCCACGGTGAGTACCTCAGGCGGATGAAACCTTTATCCAACAATTCCTGCAACTGATTTGACAATTCATGCATCTTAGATGGTGCAAACCTATACAGAAATTTAGCAACAGGAGTCGCTCTAGGAACTATGTCGATGCAAAACTCTACCGGTTAGGCCGGTGGTAATCCTGGTAGATCGTCAGGAAAGGCTTCCATAAACACTTACGCGCCTTTATGCGTGTTATGATTTTGTCACTCCATGTCGCTTGATCCCCTCGAACTTCCAACTCTTGGTTATTCTCCATTGGTATCCGAAGTAGCTTTTCGGAACAGACAATCTTAGCCCGATTAATGCATAACAAGTCCATTCTTGTGACGATGTCGAAACTACCCAATTGCATCGGTATCAAGTCGATGGTAAAAGTTTGATCATTCATTACTAATGGGCAGTTCCTAAAAATCGTGTGTATTGTTACTTGTTTACCGTCAGCTACTTCTAGAGTATAAGGGGAGTTTAAAAGTTCCTCACTATGACTTAGTTTGCGTGCGAAGTCGAACGAGATAAAACTCTGGTCCGCACCAGTGTCCAATAAAACAGAAGCATAAAAGTCATGTAAGAGAAACGTACAAGTGACCACATTCGGGTCTTGAAGAGCAGCTGGAGCTCCTAGTGTGAAAGCTCTTCCACGCGGTGCTTGAACTGTCGGCTGCATCCTCTTTGGGCAGTTCGTTGGGTGGTGGTCAATTTCGCCACAGTTATAGCATCTGCCATTGTTTGGATTCGGAATGTTGGGTGGAGGGACAACTAAAGCAGCATTATTCACTACTTGAGCAGGTGCCATTCTACAGTTCAAGACACTATGTTCCTTTCTTCCACATCTCGTGCAATGTTTGCAGGGAGTGTTAGCAGCGAGATGATATTGGCATTTGGCACACGAAGGAAACGTGCCAGTGTATGGTTTCCTGTTGGGGTTTTGTGGGACTGATGTTGCTTGGTTGAGTGGGACGACAATCGCGTAGTTGTTGATGACTTTTTGTTTCTTCGTAGAATGGTGGTTAGGCTTCTTTGATGATTCTTCCTTGCTCTTGCTTATGTCAGCTTCTTTCTTCAGAGTTCCAGAAGCTATCATTACGTTAGTAAGTTTTCCATACAAGCTGATAGCTGACTCCAAATTGACAGGGCTTGCTGCAATAACCAAGCTCTGTATACAGGCAAGTAATCCACCTACATACATGTCAATCAGTTTCTCTAGGGTTGGTACCATGTCTGGAACCAACGCTACCAACTCATGATAGCGCGTAGTATAACCCATGTGATCAACTCCTTTAATCACATGGTTTGACAACTTAGTTTCCATCCTTTGTAGCTCGTTCTTAGGTGGTTGTCTTCTTGGAGGCATTCTGATCACAACCGAAAAGGCATCGGTTAGTGCAATGATCGAATGTAGAAGACAACATGCAAGTAAGTTCCTAGTACCTAATTTCTCTACATGAAGAGTCCCTAGGTTATAGTGTAGGCCAAACCGTATGAACATAATGACCATTGTTTCTCTATAACCATGGCTATGATACAAATCTGTCACACCCCGAGCCGTCGGGCTGGATCGACTTTCCCGTCGGGCGGAATGGTCCCGAGTTGCGATATTCGGTGATAATCAAAATGATCAGATTGTTTGCATTTCACATGATATGAAATGAGAAAAAATTAAATGAAATAGAATTACAAAGTTAGATTACATCAGTATCGTTTCATAATTTAACAATGTAAATCTACCAACAACATCATAAATTATCTATCTTGTATCTGCACAAGATATGCAAAATAATCTGTATCATGATGTTAAAAAATATGCACATCCAAGATACTAGGTCCTCTATCTGGGTGTGACAACCAGTACCAGACCGTCCGGCAAGCCCGTACGGTGTGTGTACTTTCACCATTTACTGTGTGTAAATACAGTGCGTAAACAGTCATGTGATAACAGAACTCAGAGAACAAACCACAGTTGTATGTGTTTAAGTGAAAACTTAAATACAGTAAATACAACAACTCAAGAGAAACATCAGTGTACAAACAAATGACAAGAACATATCGGTTGCGATCGGATATCCATAGATGACAGGAATTCGATGGCCGACAAATCAGTACGAAAACAATGTGAAAATAGGAAGTTTAGTTGAGTCCGACAGTGAGAAAACACAATTCAAATCATATTGCAGTGTCGTTTCAGAATAATACACTAACATCGTGTTTGTGTGGGTGACGATTCACACAAACATATCTGTGAGTTTAATGTTCTGAACAACAACTAATAAGTTGAAAAACAAACCAGAAAGTGAAACGAACGATCGTGTTCGTACAGTTAGCGCTCTGTACGAAAACGCGCGTAAGTGACGTTTTCTGACGAAACGGAAACGAAAACACGACACGAACGAAAATAATTTAATAAAATAAAATAAATAACATTTTACAATTTTGAAACTCATCAAAATAATTAAAATAACCTTTCTTCTATTTATAACATTTAAAATACGCGTAAAGTTCCGGATACGCGACAAAAACGCAAACCGAGCAACCGAAACAAACCCGAACACCACACGGAGTATAAAAACTCTAAAATGAGAGTTTTCTCTCATTTCTATCATCCACACTCTCTCTCTACCTTCAATTTCCGGCCATCACCTTCTCACTACCATTATCCACCTTCAAACAAGCATAACTCTCTCATTTCTCAACGAAAATCGGGGATTCTTGAACCCATGCGTAGCTCTTGATGTCCTCTACCTAAAAGTACAACAGATCTGAGCTTTTGTCCAGCAAAATTTGAGGTATGAGCAAGGGAAAGTCACGGAATTTAGGGTTTTCTATGGTTTATCCACACACATCTAGCTGACCCTCACTTTTCTTTTTCCTTGGAACACAACACTCTTGAGAACCTACCTGCACATTACACGACCAGGGGTGTAGCTTTACAACTGATCGAGACTCGATGATGGTGCTAGGTAGTTACAGGTTCGCCAAGGAAGGGCTGGCCGAACCCATGCTGAGCAGGGACAAACCTTCCCTATTGTAACAAACCTACATCACCGAGACACCCTCTGGCGAACCTGGCATCATCTCGCGAACCCTCTTAGTTATCTGCGAACCTTATTGCAGGCGAACCTGCATGGTTCCTGAGCAACGAACCCTAGTGATGAACCCACGAACCTTCTGGTCATTGCCGAACCTGTTGATGGCTGCGAACCCCCATGTTCCAGAACCCTACATATCAGCCTTTAGCCGAACCTTGCTCCACTTGCGAACCCTTTTGCCGAACCATGGATTTGTCGGCGAACCTGCTGCCATGCACACCCATCAGCCGAACCCATGGGAGATACAAAGGTTCGCTGAATAAGTTGACGCAGCCACTTCCCATCTCAATTGTGAGATACACCTGCTGCCAAATAACTTTTAGTCAGCCCAAACCTTCGGCCCAACCTCAACACCCCGGCCCACCATGGCCCGTACTCACGGATGAGCTTTATTGGGCCCAATTTCGTAGTGACTAATGTAGTCAAATAAACGTATTCAGCTCATGTGAATTGGTTGAGGCCCAAAGACAAACGATTGGGTCAAGATTTATTGGTTTGGCCCATATCCATATAGTTTGGCCCACTAAAGCCCAACCAGCCCAATGCTCTCCTAGAATTGACCCAGATGACACCAACTCGGCCCAATCATGTGCTATACGATCCATGTGATAACCGGAAGTTAACATTTTATTAAACAAATATTAGAGGATACAATGGCATGCGATCTTAACAACTAATACAAAAGCGATGGATTTTGAGCTTAATATGGTTCATAGACACAAAACATTACGGGGTACAAACTTATTACATAATTATGTAATTTGCATGAAGTAACGGATTTAAAATGAAAAGAAAATTAATTAACTTATGGTGAAGTGTCAAGGGTCTAGAACAAAGTTAAGTAAACTTAAAACATCAAAACAAGTAATAGAAGGAGTATAGCACTCGAATCGAGGCCGAGTGAAGATTGAGACTTGCAAGTGTTAACCATCTTTAGGACTAACACAAACACACACACACAAACACATATGTCAAGGGTTATACTTATAAAGTACACACAACGTGAAATCGATATAGGAACGTGAATACACAACAAGAACAATCATAGAGCGCGTGCATTCTCCTTTTAAGCTAAGTCAGCTCTACTACAACCAGGTGAGTTCATATGCCCCTTTTCTAATCTTTTCTGATTTCAAAGCTCGGGCTGAGAAACATGCTAAACTTTTATTTATTTAAAAGTTTTCATTAACATATTGCTTATATAATGATTTAGATAATAATTGCTTATCTTTATTATCGTTTATCATTACATGCTTGCTTGTTTGATGTTATCATACCTGAAATAGCTAGAATGCTACATGCTAACCTAATTATGATACACTAACACCATAGAATAATGTACGTTGCTAAGAATATATCTTACAACTGTGCATTATTCTTACACGACAGGACAACAGGGAAACCAAGGGATAACATGCCAATAACAATTTCAGATAACAAGAATGATAATCATGATAATATAACTTCATGATAGCAAGATCATTCACACATTACTAACATTGTGTATAAGACAAGTTCTTATAACACTCCATTCAAGTTAGTAAGAACACTCAACAACGAGATAACAGTTGAGACAGTTACTTGTGATATCGAGGAGGATATCGCATGCGCACACTTTTGGGATGGCATTTCCACACATACTACCACTATCTATTAAGACTCTATTTAGAGCACATCTTATAACCGTCATAGGATGCCGGTTACACAACCATAGATTAGTTGGGTAAACCACAAACATGAATCACCTGGGATTGGGGTAATTTAATGAAACCACACCGGGCACGAGAGGTGCTATCATTCTAATTGATAACATTCATAAATTTAGGGAACGTATTCATGCCAATAGATATTGTGGGAGGATATCTTACACGCCGGGCTGGTCATTAATGACAGCTACTGAGATTATCACGTCTCAAACTAGGAATCATGGGTAGAACACTTTACACGCCGGGGTGGACAGGGGTGACAGCTACTGGGACTATTATGTCCCTACCTAGGTATCGAGTATGATATCTTACACACCGGACTGGTTAGTACTGACAGTCACAGAGACTACTAGGTCTCGCTCTAGATATCGAGTATGATATCTTACACGCCGGGATAATACGAAAGGAAGAGCTAACAGAGACAATTATGTCTCTTTATTCAATTGTTTGGGTATTCTACATGCCGGGCTAATCGGTGATGATTAGCTACAGAAACTATTAAGTTTCGTTCTAGATATCGAGTATGATATCTTACATGCCGGGCTAATCCGTAAGGAATAGCTAGCAGAGATTTTTATGTCTCTTTATTCAATTATTGGTTTAACTTTCATGCCGGGCTTTTCCGTAAGGAATGGCTAACAGAGATAATTACGTCTCTTTGTTTTCATTACTTGGATAAATCATACCGGGAAATACATGGGTGAAAGGAAATGGGTATCCATCGTTGTTTTATAGGTAGTGTTGAGTGCAGTTGAGCATGTGGTGGGATGGCGTTTGGGCTTGACCCTTTCGTATGCCCTATATATAAGCATGCTTGACTGGATGAGACACTATCTGTAAATATAACCACGGAGAGGACATTGTGTGAAACATGGGATTCAATTAACAATATAACTTGTGTGAAACGCTGTGAACAGAATTGACAAGAATTCAATGGTTTTCAATTACTAAACTTATGAACTCACCAACCTAGTGTTGACTTTGTTTAAATGCATGATTTCTCAGGTGACGAACATGTTTAGTCACCATGATTACAGGGACATAGCTAGTGGACTTTTAGAAGACCTAGCTAGTTTTGTGATTGCTTACTTTTTGCTAACAAGAACACGAATCATCTTTTGTGTATCTTGTGCAGACACAAGATATAGTCTCATTGATTCTTTTGATAGATTTACTTGGTTAAATTATGAACGATACATTGTAATTTAATCTTGTAATTCTATATCATTGATGTGTTAGCATTTCTCATTTATTATCATGTGCTATATAAACAATCTGATGATTTGATTATCACTCAAGATATCGCGCCCCGGGAACCTTCCGCCCGACGGGAAAACCCGATCCGTTCCCGCCGGCCCAGGGTGTGACACTGGGCTTCCTAGTAATAACACGAACTTCCTTGCTAAACCTGTTCGTCACTTGAGAAGTCATGCAAAAATCAAGTCAACACATGGTTGGTGAGTTCAAATAGTTTTGTTATTGAAAAAATGAATTTCAACAAACCTGACCAATGACAACCTTAACCTCACTAACAACCACCTATAATATCCAGTCAAGTATGCTTATATATAGGGCATATGTAGGGTAAAGCACAGCCGCCAACCCACCACATACTAAACGACATAGAATATTGTTGTTAATGACAATTAAGCGTTTCACTCTCACACACTGAATTGACAACCTCGAATACTCTGTAAATGATAACACGGAACACACAAAATGATAACCTTAACCTCACTAACAACCATTTATGCTATCCAGCGAAGTATGCTTATATATAGGGCATACGTAGGGTCAAGTCCAGCCGCCAGCCCACCACATACTGAACCACATAAAATATTGTTGTTAATGATAATTAAGCGTTTCATTCTCTACCATTGTCACACCCCCTGCGCCGCGTGCGGAATCCACGGCGCGGTGACGATCGATGGTTGAATCATGAACAAGTATTGAATAAGAACAACCACAATGCATTACTAAGTTTCATAAAGATTAGAACATTGTTTAGTTACAGACAATCTATCTATGTTACCAAAAGAACGACAAATACAGACCCAAAAATAATGTTTACAAAATAAGACTCAAACAAGGCAACTCCGTGTTGACGTAACCCGGTTGACGTAACCAGGTCAATATGACGTATGCTGGTAAACTAAATTAGTAGCAATTTCATATTCCCGTAATGTAACCAATTCTGCAATTAGCTTTTAAAACAAATTTAAAAGCTAATTCCAGCTTTGGTGTAACCGAATGTGTCCGCTTTCCCTTGTTGTGATCACCTAGTACTAACGCTATGAGATGTGTAACTTAATGTGTGTATAAGTTTGTTCACAACGATGAACACCATGCTTTTGAATACTTTGATTTTAAACATTTGATTGAATGCCTTATTTGATACGATTACGAAATTAATAATTTTCATTGTCTTTGATGAGTTTCAAAATTGTAAAATGTAAAATTAATTATCTAACTTATTTTTACATTTCGTTCGTTATCCGACCGTTAAACGATTTACAATTACGTGTATACCCGAAATCGCGTACGTTCTTCAGTCGTATTATTTATTTATTGCCGTTTACTCATAATTATAAGTTCAACATTCGTATCTTTATGAATCGTCACCCATAACTATACTCAGTCTCGCTTACGCACTACGAATTTATTTTATTAGTTTGTTTGTCATAATATTCGTCATAACACTACACACTAACACTATCCCATTACACCGAACGCAGTATAGGTATAGGGCATACCCAGAGTCCAGCTAACTGCCTTATCTACGCCAGCCCACCACTGTTTCGATATAATACGATATTGTTCTTTCCTAGGGTAATCGACAATAAATAAATAAATAATACATACTTGTTCCTAATTAAATAAGATCCTATATCACACTAACACAATCATGAACACTTGCATCACATTGTAAATACTGAATCAATTACACATTTTACTAACACTGTTTATGACTACTATGACTATATGCACAGATGTTACAGTCTCCCCTAGTTAAGGGTACTTAAGCTTCATCTGGTCTTCACGTTCCCAGGTGAACTCAGCACCACGTTTGCCCTCCCATCGTACCTTTACCATCGAGATACGGCTACGTTTAAGTTTCTTGACTCCATGATCCATGATTTCGACTGGACGTTCTATGAATTGCGTGTTGTTCTGAACTTGAATGTCTTCCAATGGAATCTGAACATCATGATCCGCCAAGCATTTTTTAAGATTTGATACATGAAACGTATCGTGAACATTGCTTAGCTCCACTGGAAGTTTGAGTTTGTAGGCTACGGGACCAATCCTTTCCAGGATCTCAAAAGGTCCAACGTACCTTGGTGCAAGTTTCCCTTTCTTCCCGAATCGGACAACCCCTTTGTAGGGAGAAACCTTGAGTAAGACTCGGTCACCAACGTGAAACTCAAGTGGTTTCCGACGTCGATTGGCATAACTCTTTTGTCGATCTCTTGCGGCCTTAAGCCTTGATTGAATGATTGTGATTTTGTCGGTTGTTTCTTGAATGAGTTCAGGCCCTTTGACCTATGAGTCACCAACCTCGGTCCAACAGACCGGTGATCGGCACTTTCTACCATATAAAGCTTCGAATGGTGCACATTGAATGCTTGTATGGTAACTATTGTTGTACGAAAACTCGATGAGTATCCCAACTCCCACCAAAGTCTATCACACAAGAACGAAGCATGTCCTCGAGTGTTTGGATAGTCCTTACGCTTTGACCGTCGGTTTGAGGATGATATGCCGTGCTAAGATTAACACGGGTTCCCAAAGCCTTTTGCAATGATTGCCAAAAACGAGAAGTAAATCGACTATCACGATCAGAAATGATTGATGTTGGAGTACCATGACGAGCGATGATTTCGTTGATGTACAATGTGGATAACTTCTCCATCTTGTAATCCTCTCGGATTGGGAGAAAATGAGCGGATTTGGTGAGTCGATCAACGATCACCCAAATCGAATCATAACCTCGCGGAGTTCTCGGCAACATGGTTATGAAATCCATGGAAATTTGTTCCCATTTCCATTGAGGAATTTCAGGTTGCTGCAGAAGTCCCGAAGGCTTTTGATGTTCTGCTTTGACTTTGGAACATGTTAGACATTTCCCCACATATAATGCTATGTCTTTCTTCATTCCCGGCCACCAGTAAGATGCCCGCAAGTCTTGGTACATCTTATCTGCTCCAGGATGAACTGAGTATCGCGACTTATGAGCCTCATCATAGATGAGTGTGCGCAATTCTTCTGACTTTGGAATCCAGATGCGGCCGTTGAGGTATAACAACCCATCAGATCGAGGTTCTAGTTTCTTCTTAATTCCGCAGTCTAAGTCTGTTTTCAGCTGATTGTCTATCACCACTTGTTGTTGTGCAATACGAATCAAGTCCTTCAAGTTTGGCTGGGTGTTGATCTCCATGGCTCTTACACGAATTGTTTTGACTGGTTCCTTACGACTAAGAGCATCCGCCACCACATTGGCTTTACCCGGGTGGTAACGAATCTCACAGTCATAATCAGTTAGAAGCTCAACCCAACGCCGTTGTCTCATGTTGAGTTCTTTCTGATTGAGAATGTGTTGCAGGCTCTTATGGTCCGTATAGATGACACATTTAGTACCATAAAGGTAGTGCCTCCAGATCTTCAATGCAAAGACCACAGCCCCTAACTCAAGGTCATGAGTAGTATAATTCTTCTCGTGAACCTTAAGCTGTCTTGAAGCATATGCAATTACCTTGTCCCGTTGCATAAGTACACAACCGAGACCAAGGTTTTAAGCATCGCGGTAGAAAATGAAATCATCACTGCCTTCTGGAAGGCTAAGGATAGGGGAGTTGCATAACTTCTGTTTAAGAAGTTGAAATGCATCTTCTTGTTTCTGCCCCCATATAAAAGCTTGAATTTTCTGAGTCAGAGTGGTAAGTGGCAAGGCGATCTTTGAAAAGTTCGCGATGAACCTTCTGTAGTAACCTGCTAGACCCAGAAATGAACGAATCTCTGTTGGAGTAGATGGGGTAGTCCAGTTCTTAATCGCTTCAATCTTTGCTGGATCTACGTGTATCTCATCTCTTTTGATAACATGACCTAAAAAATGAACTTCCTTTAGCCAAAACTCACATTTAGAGAATTTGGCGTACAGCTGTTCAGTTCTTAGCAGTTCTAAGACTTTCCTCAAATGATCCTCATGTTCTTGCTACGTCTTGGAATAAATCAGTATATCATCAATGAAGACGATAACAAATTGATCTAAGTACGGCCTACAGACTCGATTCATTAAGTCCATGAACACTGCCGGTGCATTGGTCAGTCCAAATGGCATAACCACTAACTCGTAGTGTCCATATCGAGTCCTAAACGCAGTCTTTGGTATATCCTCATCATTTACTCGTAACTGATGATACTCGGATCGTAGATCAATTTTAGAAAAGCAAGTCGCTCCCTATAATTGATCAAACAAATCGTCGATCCTAGGTAGAGGATATCTGTTCTTAACTGTCAACTTGTTTAACTCACGATAATCGATGCACTTATGAAATGAACCATCCTTCTTCTTGACAAAGAGAACCGGAGCTCTCCAAGGAGAGAAACTCAGTCTTACGAAAACTTTGTCTAGAAGCTCTTGGAGTTGACTAGACAGTTCTTGCATCTTAGACGGTGCTAATCGATATGGTGACTTCGCCACTGGGTTTGCTCCAGGGACGAGATCGATTCTAAACTCCACTTGCCTGATCGGTGGTAGTCCAGGAAAGTCTTCTGGGAATACGTCCGGATAATCTCTGATGACCGGAACGTCTCCAACTGCTTTCTTCTCAGGTTTCTTCTCTACCACGTGAGCCAGGAACGCAAAGTATTGCTTCTTCAGGTACTTCCTAGCCTTGATACATGACACAATCTTCAATCCGCGGCAGGGTTTGTCGCCGTAAACTCTCATCGTTTCGCTGGACAGTAGAGGAATTCGAATAAGTTTCTCCGAGCATACGATTTCGGCGTGGTTCTTGGATAGCCAGTCCATTCCTACTACGACTTCGAAACTCCTGAGTGTCATAGGAATAAGATCGATGAGGAAAAGATGATCGTTTAATCTAATATGGTCTTACCATCCGCTACTTCTACGGTGTAAGTAGCATCAAGTATAGATGGTTGTTTATTAAACAGGGAAGCAGTATTAGCAGAGACAAAACTTTTATCAGCACCAGTGTCAAATATGATAGAAACGTAGTGATCATAAATGAGAAATGTACCCGTGATGACTGCCGGTTCTTTGCGTGCTTCGGCAGTTCCAATAACAAAGGCACGAGCAGTTGCATTTGTAGCAGCATTGATAAGTTTCGGGCACTGGTTCCTGAAGTGTCCCTCTGCTCCACAGTTATAACAAGCCCTTCCACCAGTAGTAGTAGGATTAGCGGTGGTAGTTGTAGCAGCAGCTAGATGAGCAGATCGACATGTTGCAGCCAAGTGTCCAAATCTTCCACACTTGAGACATTTTCTGCATGGAATAGTGGGTAGGTGATGGTATTGGCATTTGGTGCAAAGTGGGAACGGACCAGTATAAGGCTTTTTGGCCGTAGCTGGTTGTGGCATAGCAGTTACAGGAGTGGCTTGTACAGGTGTTGCTGCAGTCAAGGCTGCATAGTTCTTGATCATCCTTTGTTTCTGCTTCTTCTTCTTGGGTTGATTCTGTTCAGGCTTCTTGACTTCATCCGTTCGTGGCCGTTTGTATCCCTTTCGGGTAAGTACGCCAGCCTTGACATACTCTTCAGTGAGGGTGGCACTCAGATGAATGGCCGTTTCCAGGGTAGTGGGGTTGCTCCCCATAACTGTTCCCCTGATGACTAGGGGTAATCCTTCGATGTACTTCTCTATCCTGCGGGATAGAGGAGTAACCAGGTGTGGCACCAAAATACATAACTCATGGAAACGAGTTGTATATTTGGCGCTTTCGCCACTGTCTTGGACTAAGTTCCTCATTTCAACCTCGAGTTTCTTCAGTTTGTGACGTGGAAAAAACTGTTCCACGAGTACCTTCTTGAAATCATCCCACGGTAATGCCCAAGCAACTTCCCGTCCTCTGGTATTCTTCTCAGAATTCCATCAGGTGAGTGCGCCCTTATGAAAAGCGCTTGAAGCCATCTTGACCTTAAGATTTTCTGGACATCCAGTGAAGTCTAGGATATCCTCAATGCTTTCCAGCCACTGCAGTAGGCCGGTAGCTCCCTCAGTACCAGCGTACTTAGGAGGCTTAGCATCATTGAACTGCTTATAGGTGAAGGTAGCAGTTCCGGCGTTGTTCGCATTTGAGTTGTGTGCTGAATCACTGGTACTTCCCGAAGGTTCTGGGTGATATCTGTGACCATACCTGGAATGACATCCCTCATATGCAATGAGATAGCCCGGGTAATTTTGTTGAACTCATCATCATTGACACTTGTTGAACCCTCGCCGTTGGGATCACGTCGAGGAGGCATTCTAGGAATAGAAGCCACAAGTGGGTCAGTAATGAGAAAGGATACAATTGAATTTACATGATGAAATTAGTAATACGTTCATACTACTGATATTATCATTCAATTGTAATATGTACAAGAATACAAAGTCGGTTAACATAAAATTAGTTAACCTTTAGCATGCTTCCCATATGATTGTATTTGATGTCTCATGATTTCCCTCCCCCAAATCTACACACTAACACTTTTCCAGTATACCGAACATAGCTTATATATAGGGCATACGAAAGGGTCAAGCAACCTGCCAGCCCAGTCGCCAGCCCACCACCGCTTCGATATACTACGATCATGCCCTTGCTATCATTTGGTAATACGGTTGTACTGATTTCCGAGTATGTTCCATTGATTAAGAATTCCATGATCTTTGATCACTGAACTATGATTGAATCTATGATTGAATTATGGTTGAATTATGTGTGCACTTACTAACAATTGTTAACATGTAGAACTAAATCATACGTGTGCTCTACATTTGTCCCGTTAACCTATGTTAGTAAGTACTAAACTTGTAATCACTTAAGACTACACATAATGATTGTTCACCTGATTGATTCACATACAATGATTGATTCACATATGGTTGATTAACACAATGGTTGTATCTTATTTGTTTGACTAATGTTCAATGATTCTAGTTGCTCCCGGATCTTTACATCAAATACGAATGCCGAATTCCCCCTGTCATACTGAAGATAGCTTATATATAGGGCTTACGTAGGGTCAAGCAAACTGCCTGCCCAGCCGACATCCCACCACCACTTCAGTATGCTAGAGCTTGGCCGCCATTTGTATCTGAAGCTAGGATCCCAACTCTTGATTGATTATGATTGATTCATGATTGTCTCTTGTACTATGAATATGATTATGATTGTGTAAACCGTTGTTCCTGATTTACTTGAAGTCAAGACCTTAGGTTTTTGTATATGTTTCCTAGGTTAATTAACCTAGGTTCCCAATACTTACAATATTGAGCATAATGATCTCCTTGTGTGAACTTCAACTAAAGAATGCTGTTACACAGACTCTAAGGTATGAAGTCCTAATGATGATAAATACCTGATAATGATAACATGATGAGAATTTCAGATCAAAGATACTAAGAATACAGATCTTTGCCTCTGAAATCCTATGATGAACTCTGATTGAGAATTTCAGATCAAAGATACTAAGAATACAGATCTTTGCCTCTGAAATCCTATGATGAACTCTGATTGAGAATTTCAGATCAAAGATACTAAGAATACAGATCTTTGCCTCTGAAATCCTTTAATGCATTTGTATTGAGAAATTTAGTTCGGTTTCTAAGATTATAGAATTTCTATTGGGTAGCTTAGGTTATAGTCTAGATCATTAATTATTGGGTTTTTCCTAGTTCTCTACAACGTTGGCTCTGATACCAACCTGTCACACCCCCTGCGCCGCGTGCGGAATCCACGGCGCGGTGACGATCGATGGTTGAATCATGCACAAGTATTGAATAAGAACAACGACAATGCATTACTAAGTTTCATAAAGATTAGACCATTGTTTAGTTACAGACAATCTATCTATGTTACCAAAAGAATGACAACTACAGACCCAAAAATAATGTTTACAAAATAAGACTCAAACAAGACAATTAAACAATCAGGATTAAGTGTGTTTCTAAATTCATCCTAGCTTGTTTCTTCATCTTGTTCTATCTTAAAATGGTCTCCTTAGTTGTCCTTTAGAAAGTTTTAAACCTGATTACCTGAAACACGTGAAAAGTAACTGTCAACTACAAAAGTAGCTGGTGAGAACAACAGGTTTAACATTTGTAAATATGAATCTGCAATGTAAGGCATATGTATAAAACTGTAATTGAAAATGCATGGATGGTTGCAACCCAAACTAACATCAAGTATGTATAATGTGTCCAAACAGTCATCATACTGTTTGCTAGAAACCAACATATAATCAAGTCCCAAACTACGTTTGGAGTCAGAAAATTAGCCAGCAAACGCATCAACACGAGCTGTACTAACGAGATTACTCAGAAGGCAACTCCGTGTTGACGTAACCCGGTCAATATGACGTATGCTGGAAAACTAAATTAGTAGCAATTTCATATTACCGTAATGCAACCAATTCTGCAATTAGCTTTTAAAACAAATTTAAAAGCTAATTCCAGCTTTGGTGTAACCGAATGTGTCCGCTTTCCCTTGTTGTGATCACCTAGTACTAACGCTATGAGATGTGTAACTTAATGTGTGTATAAGTTTGTTCACAACGATGAACACCATGCTTTTGAATACTTTGATTTGAAACCTTTGATTGAATGCCTTATTTGATTTACCATGATTTGAAACCCTTGCTTGATTAACATGATTTGAAATCCTTTGATTGAATATCACTATGAAAACCATTGGTTGAAAACCTTGTATTGAAACCCTTGATTGAATACTAAAGATAGTCTCCTTGCGTTAACAAGGTTTATAACATATTATTTTTATCGAAAGCACAAGTTTATAGTAAAAGAGTTTATAAATCTCATTATTTAAAAGTGTTTAGCGTTTATAAAAGCATTTGTGAAAAGTTGATATAAAACAGTTTAAAGAACCTTTATAAAACCTTTTTAGTAGAAAAAGTTTAACAGTTGATAAAGATCCTTTAAAATAGTTGATAAATTCGTTGAATTTGTACAATGAACTTGTAATGCTTGTAAAGTAACATAAATCCTGTATAATGAAATATGATTGTAATAAGAGTATTTGATCACGTGTTCCACCCCAAAACAGTTATAAAACAGTAAAAGAGGGGCTAAAGTTCTCACCTGTCAGCAGTTGACTCTGAACCAGACAAATAGCAAGTAGCAAACAACAAGACTTCTATATGGTTTCTATATCATTGTAATCATACATATCTTATAAGATTTATGATATTGTATTCTTTGATTGATGAATTGATTGTATGGACTTTGATTTGATGATTGACTTATGTTAAGCGATTGACTTAAGAAAATATTGTGTCATGTTATTTTATGCACAACTTGTACACATAAAAGTGACATGTGTTTATGAATGTGATAACTCTTGTTTAACTTGCAATTGAGTGATAGGTTAAAATCCTCTACGCCTTTGTGTTTATGACTTGATCACATAATTGGGTTAAGTTAAACTTAAACCAATCACGATCCCCTCATAACAACTTTAAGTTGTATTAGGCGTTGACCACTCTTAACCATCCCATTATTCAAAGTGAGCCATATAATTTAGATGACCCAATTCAAAGTTTTTGGGCCAAGTTCAATTGAGGTGGGCCGAACAAAAGGGGCATTGGGCTGATGAATCCATGTGGGCTGCATGCACTCGAATGGGCCTGAAGAAGTGTTACTGGGCCAAGTAGAATCGGTGGTTCCTACAAATGGTGGACCAGCTAAGTAGGCTTGGCTGAAGATGGTGTATCACCCACATAGCAGCGAACCTTTTGGGTTTTATGACACTAGGTTCGGAGATAATATGATGAGCACAGGTTCGGCAATTAATGTTGGCGAACCCTAGGTTCAGCTGAGGACTTGGCATAGGTTCGCCATGCATGGGGTGAGGTCTGCGAGCAAGGTTCGGCTAGAGAAGCATCCAGGTTCGGCTCTGTAGGGTTCGTGAGACACTAGAGGGTTCGCCGGTGTGACAACCAGAAAATTTTTGCTTCACAAACACTCTTGCTTCTCAAACACCACCAACAACAACCAAATTTCAGGACGAAATTTCTTTCAACAAGGGGATGATGTGACACCCGGCAATTTCAGGTAAATTGCAACTCTTACTTTCTTTACATTTCACATTCATACTTGTTGCATTTCATTTAATTATGTTTAATTAGATGAGTTGAACACAAACGACTACGAAACGATAGTTCGAGGAACTATCGAATCGTACATTGCATTGCACATTGGTTTTGGAAACCAAGTGTGGCAAACACAACACTAACACAAGACAATAATTCGAGGAGTTATTGAATTGTGCATTACACGTTGATTAGGATGAATCAAGCGTGCAAACACTTCGTTACACACGAACACAAACTATCAAAGATAATTCGAGGAATTATCGAAACACACACGAGTCTCACGAGCGTTGGTGATCAATCAAACTTATGTGCTACTTTGTGATTATATGTTAAACATGTATTAGATGTTTAGAATAAGCGTTAGAAATCGAATACGAGCGAAATCGAATCATCGAAATCGAAAAACAAGGAAGCGGACTCGTCGCGGTACGCGATGGTCCCTCGGCGAAAGGCTTCGCGGTATGCGGCGCAAACCGGGAGTCGAGACTCCCGAATCCCATGGCGGTACGCGGTAAAATATTTTGATCGGCCTCCGCGGTACGCGAAGGCCATGCAGATCGAAAATTTTATAAAAACCCAACCCAGTTCATTTGTTAGATTTCTTTCACTTACCATCGACTTTCCCCTCTCAAATCCGATCAAGAACCACTGAAAACAAGCTTTCAAACCTTCTGGAACCATTGGTGGAGCTATCCCTTGTATTTGTGAACCATTGGAGCTCTTGGAAACTTGGAGAAGAAGATAAGGAGCTTAGAACGACCATCAACCACTAGACCTTCATTCCCAGCCACTGTTTCCACGGGATTTTGCATCCTAAGGTAGTTTTAAACGTTTTCATAGTGTTAGATCGTACATGCAAGGGCTAAAAACCCACATGCAACTCCGTTTAGTTATCGTGCTCGAATGCGTTGGTGATTTGTTGTTTAGATATCATAGAAGTACTGATTTAGTGTTTAGATGTGTTAGATTTGAGTTTGGTTTAGTTATTGGTTGATTTGATGAAGTTTTGGTACACTTGCCATAAAAGGAAACTTTTATGTTGCAAGTCTTGGATTTGTAATGATCTAGACATGTTAGACATGTCTAGATATTGTTAAATGTATATTGAGTGTTTAGAAACAAATTGTGATAATTGATTTTGTCAAAATCATGGTTTTATAGAAACTTACTAAAAATGGAAACTTTATAAAATCAAAAGAGGGCTTTTGATGTTTTAAAGGCTTTTGATGAACTTTGATTGTTGAAATATGTTTAGAATTGATTTCTAAGCATATTGGAAACCTTGATTTGTGAAAATGAGTTTTAAACGGATACTTTCCAAATAAGGAAACTTTATTTGGGCAAAACGGCATAAATGGTGATTTATGCGCAAACGACATGTTTTAAGAGTTTAAACGTGTTTTATAAACATCTTGGAAGTCATTAGTTTTATGAAATGGGATTTCATAACCACACTTTCCTAAATTGGAAACTTTCTAAAAATAGTAGCGTATGTGATTAGAGTCATAGGATGCATTTTGGTGTCTATGTGCATCAAGGCACATAAACACAACAATCGTGTCACCAACGATTCGTCGAGTCTCACTAATTAACCCACACACACTCGGTTGAGCACACCGACACTGGGAGTTGTATGGATTACAACACACCCCAAAACACATACTCACACCTATATGGTTATAGGTGCATACTAGCAGGTGCTAGCTCTCGCAGACGCGAACACACACATCGGGACTGCTGTAACAGGTGAGTTCACGGCCCCTTTTTACATTTTCTACCTTTGGGGGAGAAAACATTGCATACAAACTACTTTTGAACAACTTACACATTTTTGGTTTCTTTTGTACATGCTAATATCGTATATGCATATGTGTGGCATTCATCCACAAACTGATAAGTCCTCATTAAACACACCTCGAACCGTTAGTAGCGCGTCGTGCTCAGCGTGGTAATTCTGAATAGTACTATTTGGGCCTGACAAGCTCCACTGTTGTGAGCCGTATGGCCACCCCGACTGGAGGTCGGAACAGTGCATAATCGACCAAACAACATTTAACATATCTTGGATGGATATGGCGGGAGGCAGCATGTTAGCTTCGGTTGCGAACCCGCATATGATATAACACATATTGACTAGCTATCAATTGATATTGCATTGTATTGAAAAGTAGACCTGCCACACTTACTTTAAACATTTTGATGTTTACTGCTGATTACAAACTTGTGCTCTCACCAACCTTTGTGTTGACTCTTTACTCGCATGTTTTCTCAGGTAACTAAGGCACGCGCACAAGGACTAGGATGCTAGGATGGAGTCCATGCATCTACTGTAGTGTCTTAGGCCATTTGATAATATTTAAACATTGATCGTGTTACTTTTGTATTATCAAACCATCTTTAATCGCTTCCGTAAACATTAAACTTGTGTTGTTTTGAAAACTGTTTTATGTTAATGCTTCCGCTACCTATGAATGTTAAACTGTTTTGTTAACTTATATTTTACTTCCACAACTCTGATTTTACAAACTGTTTTATCCAAGTTATTGGACGTATGTATGAAACCAGACATATAGGTCTCGCATGTTGTGTGACCGGAGACTGCGATCCTGACAATCTGACGCCGCTCACGCCCCGGAAGGGACGGGATTTCTCGGGGTGCGACAGATTGGTATCAGAGCCAGGTTATTGCGAATTAGGTTTGCATTTAGTGAACTTAGTTTATAACCACTAGTCTCCACACAACACTTAGTGCTTAGTATTGCGATACTTGCACACATGTCACATCTTTTATGCGTTACGTTCATCACCGCACGTGACTGCCCATGATGGGGAGAATCGAAAGCTCTATACATTCTTTACAGTGTCTACCGCACACACTACATTAGTCATTAGCCATACACTAACACTTATTCTCGCTATGAAGATCATGGCTGGAAGACGTGGAGGACGCAGGAATGCGGGCGGACGTGGAAACATCAACCTGACTCAAGCAGAGTTGAACGCCCTCATCAACGAACGGGTTGAGGAGGTACTTGCTGCACGGGAAGCTGCCCGTAACCAAAACCTACTGAACCAAGGTGATGAATCCTTTTCATATTCACCTCGTTTGCCCGATACTTAACCCAACTCTACTCTTTGCATATCTCAGGAGCCAATCCTAACCCACCCCTCTGCACGTTCAAGATGTTCCTGGATTGCAAACCCCACTCCTTCAGCGGTACAGAGGGTGCCGTTGGACTATTGCGTTGGATTGAGAAGGCGGAATCAGCTTTCGCCATGAGCAACTGCAGGAACGAGGACAGGGTCAAGTTCGCTGCAGGGACATTCGAGGGAGCTGCCCTCACTTGGTGGAATGCCAACGTTCAGAACCTAGGGCTTGATGCAGCCAATGCTCTACCTTGGGATAACTTTAAGCAAATGTTGAACCGCGAATACTGCCCTCGTGGGGAGGTGCAGAAACTTGAGACTGAGTTTTGGAACCACAAGATGGTTGGTTCCGAGGTCGAGGCTTACACGGCTCGATCTTATGAGTTAGCAAATCTGTGCCTAGAAATGGCAACCCCACCCTTCAAACATATAGAGAAGTACATTGATGGACTGCCACCTCAAATTCAGGGCATGGTGCTCTCTGCTGACCGCATAACTATGCAACAAGCCGTGCGACTTACCCACAAACTCACTGATTCGGCTGTTGCACAAGGACTCCTGCCACCTCGTGGTGCTGTGAACACAACTAACGACAAGGGCAAACGAAAATGGGATGACGCCCTGAATAAACCAACCACTCACCAACCACCACCACAACAGCGCAAGTTTGGATCGACCGAAGCTTATGCCCCACCCATCCCAGCTATCCAAAACCAAGGGGGCTATGCAGGAAAACAACCCAAATGTCACAAGTGCAACTTCCATCATGCACAGGGTCAGTGTGGCCGTTTCCAATGCCAGCACTGCGGAAAAGGGGGACATGCAGCCAAAGACTGCAGGGGTGAGCTAATGACAAAGACCCCACAACCACAACAACAGCAACAACTTGAAGCACCAAAGGGCTGCTTCGAATGTGGAAAACCAGGGCACTTCAAGAAGGACTGCCCGCACCTGAAAACAACAACAACCAACCGAACAACAATGGGAACAATGGCACGAGGGGGCGAGCCTTCGTGATTGGGGCCAAGGAGGCCAGAAGGGATCCCAACCTTGCAACCGGTACGTATCTCTTGAACGATAATTATGCTTCTGTATTGTTGATACTGGAGCTGAGAAAAGCTTTATATCTAAGGATTTTAGTGAGATGCTTGCCATTACCCCAACACCCTTAGAAGTTGAGTATACAGTAGAGCTAGCTGATGGTAAATTAATTGTGACTAAGCATATTCTGAAAGAATGTACATTAGAGCTAGCAGGCCATAAATTTAAGATTGACCTCATGCCAGTTACACTAGGCAGTTTTGATGTCGTAGTGGGCATGGATTGGTTATCTGAAAACCAAGCTGAAATCATTTGCCACGACAAGGTTGTACGCATACCTCTCCCTGGCGGAGAAACTCTAGATATCAAGGGCGAAAGGAGTGACACTCCTCTGAACATCATCTCGTTCATGAAAGCTCACAAATGCTTACGAAAGGGATACACAACCATTCTAGAACTTATCACCGACAAGACTTAAGAGGAGAAAAGAATAGAAGACATCCCAGTTGTATGCGACTATCCTGACGTATTCCCTGAGGATCTACCAGGACTACCACCACCTCGACAAGTGGAGTTCCGCATAGACCTTGTGCCGGGAGCAGCGCCTATTGCACGGGCACCATATCGACTTGCACCTTCGGAGATGCAGGAACTGTCCAATCAACTGCAAGAGCTGTTGGACAAGGATTTCATTAGACCAAGCTTCTCACCCTGGGGAGCTCCAGTCTTGTTCGTAAAGAAGAAGGATGGAACTTTCCGTATGTGCATTGACTATCAGGAATTGAACAAAGTAACAATCAAGAACCGTTACCCATTATCTCGCATCGACGATCTGTTCGATCAACTGCAAGGATCAAGTTACTACTCTAAGATCGATCTGCGATCTGGGTACCATCAGTTGAGGATTAAGGAGGAAGATATCCCCAAAACTGCATTTCGCACTCGGTATGGCCATTACGAGTTTTTGGTTATGCCGTTTGGGCTGACAAACGCACCCGCAGTATTCATGGATCTCATGAATAGAGTGTGCAAACCATACCTCGACAAGTTTATCATTGTCTTTATAGATGATATTCTTATCTACTCCAAAACCCAAGAAGAACACAAAGAGCATCTTCAATTGGCTCTTGAACTGTTACGGAAAGAGAAGTTGTACGCTAAACTCTCAAAGTGCGACTTCTGGATTCGAGAAGTCCAATTTTTGGGACACGTTGTTAATGAACAAGGGATTCATGTTGATAAATCTAAGATAGAGGCAATCAAGAACTGGGAAGCACCAAAGACCCCAACTGAGGTGCGACAATTCCTAGGGTTGGCCGGTTATTATCGAAGATTTATTGAAGGATTTTCAAAGATAGCACAACCCCTTACAGCCTTAACCCATAAGGACAAGAAATATCTCTGGACTGGCAAACAAGAAGCTGCATTCCAACTTCTCAAGCAGAAGCTATGTAGTGCACCTATCCTATCACTTCCTGATGGAACGGATGATTTCGTAGTATATTGTGATGCCTCGATACAAGGACTCGGCTGTGTGCTGATGCAGCGGGAAAAGGTGATCGCATATGCTTCTCGGCAACTGAAAGTCCACGAGAAGAACTACACCACCCACGATTTGGAACTTGGAGCCGTGGTGTTTGCACTCAAGATCTGGAGACACTACCTGTATGGTACAAAGTGTACGATATACATTGATCACAAGAGCCTCTAGCATATATTCGAGCAGAAGGAGCTGAACATGCGACAACGTCGCTAGCTCGAGCTTCTTAACGACTATGAGTGTGCTATCAAGTATCATCCGGGGAAGGCCAATGTGGTGGCCGATGCTCTAAGCCGGAAAAACACTTCAAAACCCAAGAGGGTGCGAGCTTTACAGCTCACAATCCTTCCCAATCTCCCTGAACAGATACGTAATGCCCAGGTGGAGGCACTTAAACCAGAAAACTTAGCGACTGAATCACTAAGGGGAATGGAACAACAACTTACGGAAAAAGCCGACGGCTTACAGTATTTCATGGAACGCGTCTGGGTTCCACATCACGGGAACCTACGAGACCTTGTGATGGACGAGGCTCACAAATCCCGATATTCCATTCACCCTGGATCTGATAAGATGTATCATGATCTGAAGATACTTTATTGGTGGCCACATATGAAAGCCTACATCGCTACTTACGTAGGCAAATGTTTGACTTGTGCCAAAGTCAAGATCGAGTACCAGAAACCCTCTGGATTACTCACACAACCTGAGATCCCCATGTGGAAATGGGAACAGATATCCATGGATTTCATCACCAAATTACCCCGTACTCCTAGTGGATGTGACACTATCTGGGTAATTGTGGACCGACTGACTAAGTCAGCACATTTCCTTGCGATCAAGGAGAATGACAAAATGGAAAGGCTAGCCATAATCTATGTCAAGGAAGTAGTCTCGCGACATGGAGTGCCGATCTCCATTATTTCAGATCGAGACGCCAGATTCACTTCTAACTTCTGGAGATCATTACAAAAGTCACTTGGCACACGGTTGGATATGAGTACAGCATACCACCCACAAACTGATGGCCAGAGTGAACGCACAATACAAACCCTTGAAGATATGCTACGAGCGTGCGTAGTAGACTTTGGTAACAGCTGGGAAACTCACCTGTCGTTGGTGGAGTTCTCCTACAACAACAGCTACCACACCAGCATCAAGGCAGCGCCTTTTGAGGCAATCTACGGCAGGAAATGCCGATCACCGATTTGTTGGGTGGAAGTGGGCGACAACCAACTTACTGGCCCAGAACTCATGCATTAAACGACCGAGAAAATCGTGCAAATCAGAAACTGCATGGCAGCAGCTCGAGATCGTCAAAAGAGCTATGCCGACAAACGCCGAAAGCCTCTGGAATTTCAGGTAGGAGATAAAGTCCTTCTGAAAGTTTCACCATGGAAAGGCGTCATTCGTTTTGGTAAACGAGGCAAACTGAACCCACGGTATATTGGACCATTCGAGATCCTGAAAAGGATTGGTCCAGTGGCATACCAACTCAACTTACCAGCCGAACTCGACGGAGTTCACAATGTATTTCACGTCTCGAATCTGAAGAAATGTTTATCAGATGAGACACTTGTAGTTCCACTGGATGAGATCCAGGTGGATGAACAACTACGGTTCGTGGAAGAGCCGGTAGAGATCATGGACCGTGAGGTCAAACAACTCAAACAGAGTAAGATTCCTATTGTTAAAGTTCGATGGAACTCGAAACGCGGACCTGAATTCACGTGGGAACGTGAGGATCAGATGATGCGCAAATATCCCCATCTCTTCAAGCAAACAACGTCGAACGCCGACACCAACAAATAAATTTCGGGACGAAATTCCTCTCAACAAGGGGATGATGTGACAACCAGAAAATTTTTGCTTCACAAACACTCTTGCTTCTCAAACACCACCAACAACAACCAAATTTCGGGACGAAATTTCTTTCAACAAGGGGATGATGTGACACCCGGCAATTTCAGGTAAATTGCAACTCTTACTTTCTTTACATTTCACATTCATAGTTGTTGCATTTCATTTAATTATGTTTAATTAGATGAGTTGAACACAAACGACTACGAAACGATAGTTCGAGGAACTATCGAATCGTACATTGCATTGCACATTTGTTTTGGAAACCAAGTGTGGCAAACACAACACTAAAACAAGACAATAATTCGAGGAGTTATTGAATTATGCATTACACGTTGATTAGGATTAATCAAGCGTGCAAACACTTCGTTACACACGAACACAAACTATCAAAGATAATTCGAGGAATTATCGAAACACACACGAGTCTCACGAGCGTTGGTGATCAATCAAACTTATGTGCTACTTTGTGATTATATGTTAAACATGTATTAGATGTTTAGAATAAGTGTTAGAAATCGAATACGAGCGAAATCGAATCATCGAAATCGAAAAACAAGGAAGCGGACTCGTCGCGGTACGCGATGGTCCCTCGGCGAAAGGCTTCGCGGTACGCGGCGCAAACCGGGAGTCGTGACTCCCGAATCCCATCGCGGTACGCGGTAAAATATTTTGATCGGCCTCCGCGGTACGCGAAGGCCATGCAGATCGAAAATTTTATAAAAACCCAACCCAGTTCATTTGTTAGATTTCTTTCACTTACCATCGACTTTCCCCTCTCAAATCCGATCAAGAACCACTGAAAACAAGCTTTCAAACCTTCTGGAACCATTGGTGGAGCTATCCCTTGTATTTGTGAACCATTGGAGCTCTTGGAAACTTGGAGAAGAAGATAAGGAGCTTAGAACGACCATCAACCACTAGACCTTCATTCCCAGCCACTGTTTCCACGGGATTTTGCATCCTAAGGTAGTTTTAAACGTTTTCCTAGTGTTAGATAGTACATGCAAGGGCTAAAAACCCACATGCAACTCCGTTTAGTTATCGTGCTCGAATGCGTTGGTGATTTGTTGTTTAGATATCGTAGAAGTACTGATTTAGTGTTTAGATGTGTTAGATTTGAGTTTGGTTTAGTTATTGGTTGATTTGATGAAGTTTTGGTACACTTGCCATAAAAGGAAACTTTTATGTTGCAAGTCTTGGATTTGTAATGATCTAGACATGTTAGACATGTCTAGATATTGTTAAATGTATATTGAGTGTTTAGAAACACATTGGGATAATTGATTTTGTCAAAATCATGGTTTTATAGAAACTTACTAAAAATGGAAACTTTATAAAATCAAAAGAGGGCTTTTGATGAACTTTGATTGTTGAAATATGTTTAGAATTGATTTCTAAGCATATTGGAAACCTTGATTTGTGAAAATGAGTTTTAAACGGATACTTTCCAAATAAGGAAACTTTATTAGGGCAAAACGGCATAAATGGTGATTTATGCGCAAACGACATGTTTTAAGAGTTTAAACGTGTTTTATAAACATCTTGGAAGTCATTAGTTTTATGAAATGGGATTTCATAACCACACTTTCCTAAACTGGAAACTTTCTAAAAATAGTAGCGTATGTGATTAGAGTCATAGGATGCATTTTGGTGTCTATGTGCATCAAGGCACATAAACACAACAATCGTGTCACCAACGATTCGTCGAGTCTCACTAATTAACCCACACACACTCGGTTGAGCACACCGACACTGGGAGTTGTATGGATTACAACACACCACAAAACACATACTCACACCTATATGGTTATAGGTGCATACTAGCAGGTGCTAGCTCTCGCAGACGCGAACACACATACACATCGGGACTGCTGTAACAGGTGAGTTCACGGCCCGTTTTTACATTTTCTACCTTTGGGGGAGAAAACATTGCATACAAACTACTTTTGAACAACTTACAAATTTTTGGTTTCTTTTGTACATGCTAATATCGTATATGCATATGTGTGGCATTCATCCACAAACTGATAAGTCCTCATTAAACACACCTCGAACCGTTAGTAGCGCGTGGCGCTTAGCGTGGTAATTCTGAATAGTACTATTTGGGCCTGACAAGCCCCACTGCTGCGAGCCGTATGGCCACCCCGACTGGAGGTCGGAACAGTGCATAATTGACCAAACAACATTTGCCATATCTTGGATGGATATGGCGGGAGGCAGCATGTTAGCTTCGGTTGCGAACCCGCATATGATATAACACATATTGACTAGCTATCAATTGATATTGCATTGTATTGAAAAGTATACCTGCGACACTTACTTTAAACATTTTGATGTTTACTGCTGATTACAAACCTGTGCTCTCACCAACCTTTGTGTTGACTCTTTACTCGCATGTTTTCTCAGGTAACTAAGGCACGCGCACAAGGACTAGGATGCTAGGATGGAGTCCATGCATCTACTGTAGTGTCTTAGGCCATTTGATAATATTTAAACATTGATCGTGTTACTTTGGTATTATCAAACCATCTTTAATCGCTTCCGCAAACATTAAACTTGTGTTGTTTTGAAAACTGTTTTAAGTTAATGCTTCCGCTACCTATGAATGTTAAATTGTTTTGTTAACTTATATTTTACTTCCGCAACTCTTATTTTACAAACTGTTTTATCCAAGTTATTGGACGTATGTATGAAACCAGACATATAGGTCTTGCATGTTGTGTGACCGGAGACTGCGATCCTGACAATCTGACGCCGCTCGCGCCCCGGAAGGGACGGGATTTCTCGGGGTGCGACAGCCGGTTGAGGGGAAGGTTCGTCTGGCGAGTGAAGGTTCAGTGACATCCCGAAGGTTCGTGCATGGCTAAGGGTTCGGCCGCATGGAGGTTCGCCTATATACCAAGGGTTCGGCCACCTTAGCGTGTTCGGCCAAAGCTGCACTCGCGAACCCTGGTGCGAGCATCATCACCTCCATCGAACCATTAGTTCCGGACCACGATCTGAGTTATTCTCACGTTAGGGAGGATTGCTATGGGTGCGAGACCCGAAGGATGGTGCAAATGACCGGCTAGATCTCAGATTCGAACAACACACATAGAAAAACCCTATTTTCCAGATTTTTCATTCGATCATACCTTGTTTTTGGCCAGATGAAAGCTCAGATCAGCTGTACTTCTAGGTAGAGGAGGTCAAGAGCTTCATGTAGGTTCAAGAATCATCCATTTTCGTGGAGTAATGAAGAAGATATGGAGCTTTTAGTGGGATTTTCTAGTGAGAGGGTGAAGTGACGAAAATTCTAGAGAGAGAGAGGTGTGTGGGCTGCAATAAGTGAAGAGAATGAAGGGAATTAAGGGCTTTTATGTCCCGGTTGATTCTCCGCGTGTTCGGTCTTGCTCGGTGTCGGTTTCGCGTGTTTTTACGCGCGTATCGATACGATTACGAAATTAATAATTTTCATTGTCTTTGATGAGTTTCAAAATTGTAAAATGTAAAATAAATTATTTTACTTATTTTTACATTTCGTTCGTAATCTGACCAACGATTTACAATTACGTGTATACCCGAAATAGCGTACGTTCTTCGGTCGTATTATTTATTTATTGCCGTTTACTCGTAATTATAAGTTCAACATTCGTATCTTTATGGATCGTCACCCATAACTATACTTAGTCTCGCTTACGCACTACGATTTTGTTTTATTAGTTTGTTTGTCATAATATTCGTCATAACACTACGCACTAACACTATCCCATTACACCGAACGCATTATATGTATAGGGCATACCCAGGGTCCAGCTAACCGCCTTATCTACGCCAGCCCACCACTGTTTCGATATAATACGATATTGTTCTTGCCTAGCGTAATAGACAGTAAATAAATAAATAATACATACTTGTTCCTAATTAAATAATATCCTATATCACACAAACACAATCATGAACACTTGCATCACATTGTAAATACTGAATCAATTACACATTGTACTAACACTGTTTATGACTACTATGACTATATGTACAGATGTTACAACCATCAACACCCTAGTTTGGTTAGATTCGTCAAAAATGTGGAAGTTCAATTGATTCCTTAATCTCATCACACACACACAACAACACCATGGAAAATGAGGAAAATGTGGAAATAGTTAATTAAAATGCTTAAATAAATGAATAGATAAACATTTAATTAACAACTAAGCCCTAATGATTGGGCCTTGGCCAACTCGAATAGACTAGTATAGAAATCAAAGGTTCTTAGTAGTTAGGGCATTCTGTAAATATCATCAAACAGGTGACCTACAAATCAAACGGTCTAGCTAGGACTTCATGAAATGTAGGGTTTTGGTTTGTTCTTATTTCGTCTAGATTCGTCCCTTGTTTCGTTTGGTTTCGTTCAGACATGTTATCTTTGACATTTCCCAGACTTTCCCCTGAAATTGATTTTTTGATTCGTACTAGATTCGGTGAAAAATGTACTTGTTTCGTTGAACAATGAATACTACATTCGTTGAACAAATGTACACTTGATTCGTGCATCATTGAACACTTGTTTCATTGAACATTGAATACTTATTTCATCAAAATGATTCTTTGATTCCTTGAACTTGAACACTTGTTTCATTGAAATTGTTTCGTTTGATTCGTTGAAAATAGATTCGTTGAAAATATATCTGTTGAAAATAGACTCCTTGAAAATGTTTGTTTGATTCGTCAAAATGTTTAATCGAACATGAAATAATCATCCACTTATTATATATAAGTAGATAATCCTTTGTAAAACCTGCATAATATATACCTAGACATGATCTAATATAAAATTTAAACAAACAAACATATAGAATTTAAAAGCATTTAAGTAAAATATAATCCAAGGAAAATAATTTACGCATGCTTCTCAGCCCCGCATTTATAAAACAAAACATTTAAAAACGGGGCAATGAAGTCGCCTGTGTTGTAGTTCTTATGATTCAACCAAGAAAATATATGCGTGCTCGTGCTTTGTAAGCTATGTGTCTTTAACACCTAAGTTGATTTATTATGATTTGGATACTACAAGTATTTATAGTCGACGTATTTAGGGTTTTTGTCTCGGTGTGCAACTATGTGTCCTATGATCTTACTAATCTGTTACTATGATTTCTCCAAGTATTCTAAGCTACGTACCCACTTTGCACCCCTAATTAATTGAGATTCAACCTTATTTACATAAGTTTTATGATAATAAAAGACATGTCCATCATCATTTATAAAATCTTATTTGAGTTTCAAAAATTTAATTTTAGAAAAATCCTTTTAATAAAACAATTTATGATGATTCTGTTAAAATTATGGTTACACGTTATAAGTCTTTTCATTTTAATAAAATACAAGTTATTTTTATGAATAATACAAGTTATAAATGTTAGAACTTAAGTTAATTAACCAAATTAATTTCAAGTCCTTCGATAGTTCTTTGCTTCCCACATTGATTCTTGTTCACTTTTGAATTGGATATAAACTATCTTATCCATTTGAAAAACTCAATTGAATACTACCTTGATGAAAAATCTAAGTGTTGGGCGTTGGTGATCATAAGATTCACAACCCATACTTGGTTTGATTCCTTGAGTCCCCGTTGATCTTTTCTTGTGTTCTTTAGTTATTTTGTAACCCATGGTTACTTCCCATGTCATGAACTTGATGTAACTAACTAAACAAACTTAATATATTAGTTTAAAAAACCTTAAGTTGATCTTGGTGTCATTAGGGTTTTCGATTAACACATAGTTAATCGCTCTTGAACAATCTTTGATATTAACCTTTTAACCTACGGTTTCACTTGACAACTCCCAAGTATAATAGTCCCATCTGATTCTTAAAACATTTTTTTACATGTTAAAAGAGTTTAGAATGTATTGGTGTTAATAAAAACTTAGTATCGATGGATTAGAAAACTAGTTATCTTAGAAACCCTAATGTTTTCCCCTCACAATACCTATGTGTTCAAACAGCTCTCACGATCTCATTTCCGAGTGTTTTAGGCTGGTTGCAAGTCTATTATAATTGGGTTACATTCTAGTACTAATATCGACATAACATGGCTAGTATCGACTGCCCCGATGTCCAGTAATATCGATGGAACACAGAACTCCCTGTCAATATTCTATGTTCAATAGTCCCAAGTTTGTTGACCACTTGACCATCGATACTAATAGTATCGATTCTGGTTGTTTCCCAGAACTTTGGAGACCATCGACCTTAGCAATCCCAAAGCAATCCCATCGATTTGGGCCTGTCGATATTGACAATATCGACTCATGAAGATTGCTAAAATCCAGGTCATCAATATTATCAACTCCTTGGTGTTCTTACAACCATATTGGGATTCCCAGGTTCTAACTCGATTCTAGACACACCTAACTTCAATCTTACAAGTTGCTTAGCTTCCTAACCCATTTTTGTGCAAAATCTATGGGTTTTAAGGGTAGAAATCCGACTGTGATGTTCAGCTACCCGGTTTAAGAGAGAGTGTATGATCTACACGCTGATCCACAGCTCGATTTCTTTGTATTTTCAAGATATACACGTTGTTATGGTAGTTTTGACACCAAATTCGTCCGATTTGTTGAAGAATTGAGTGACAAAAGATAGTTTTTTATTGAGAGAAAAGGTAGAGCGAGAATGTGACGGTTTAAGAGAGAGTGTATGAGGTTTGTGTTTGTATTGAATTAAATTTAATTTCATTTTAACATTTTTAACGTTCGGCTGTGTTCGGGTTCGTTCGGTTTCGCTCGGTTTCGCGTAAACGCGTCGTTTTAGAATTTCTCGTAACGAAAGGTAACAATATTTAAAACTAGAGTTTTCTAAATTATTTTAGGTGTTAATTCCTAGTAAAATGTCTAAATATTCTTTATTTATTTTTAAATTCCAAAAATGTTTAATTTAACTATTTCGTCGAATCGTACGGTTTTTGCGCCTATTTGTACAGATCGTCACCGTACGAACACGACAATAACTGTACTTTCCGATTTGATTTTCTAATTATTAGACATCATTCAAAACGTTAAACTCACAGATATATTCGTGCGAATCGTCACCCAGACGAATATCCCGTCAATTTAATTTTGACATAATGATGTCCGTAATTGTTTTGTTCTATACATTCTCGCATATGTTTATACATAATAGATCCTAACAAGCATGCGCATAATAGTTTCATGTTGCCAGATATGATTTTGACTGTAATGAGCATGGTTTCACAACATGTTTGTGTAATAGATTCGTAATAATTTCGTATTGAACATCATGTAACAAGTAATACACCGTTTCGTACCTGAACTACTGTACAATCTCCTGTTCCGAACTACTGTTCAGACACTGATGTTACATCAGCCATGCAACCGAAAGGGTGAGAAGCCAACGATATTATTAATATCGATGGGCCTCTCTTGAACCTTCGGCGATCGACACTATCAAGTTCGACCCACACCCACCCCATGGGCTGTCGATATTAGCCCATGTCATTCAGCAAATCAATTATCATGCGATCAATTAAGCCTATGGGGTTGAAAAGGGTGGGTTAACCATAATTCGGTCCTAAATGACTATGAATTGCTTTATTCTAGTTAAGTTAACTTAACTTGATGGTAGTGCCAGATAGTCAAGGCTTAAAACTCATAAGCATTTCAAGAAAATCATGTGAATAAGAGTTAACAAAGTTATAAACACATGTTACATTTATGCATGACAAGCTTTGTTCAAAAATGTAATATGACGCATACTTTTTCAAAAGTCAACCATTATTCAAATGATTCAATCATGCTTTTCAAGTGAATACAACTATCTTAAACATAAGAACAAGTTTATACAAAGGATAGTTCATTAACAAGTTAACACAATTCGATCAATTAATCAAAGTCTATAACATCATAAATGAATCTTATATAATATGTATGATTAGAATGATATAGGAATCATTTAGGGGTCTTGTCGATTTGCTACTTGTATAGGAACAGAGTCTAGTACTGTTAGATGAGAACATTAGCCCCTCTTTTCCTGTTTTACAACTGTTTTGGGATGAAAATGTGATCAAACGTTTTCAATGGTACAAATTTTCAAATACAAATTCCATTACTCTTTTGCAACAATCAATGGTTAAATCTTTATGCTATAGGATTTTATAAGTTATTAAAATCTTTTATGCTAAACGGTTATATAAATTATTTTACATAAATTTGTTTTATAAACTGTTAAACTCCTTTGAAAGAATAAGTTTTTATAAGTTTCTAAAATGTAACTTGTGTTTCTAAATAAATATTTTTGTTCAAACCTTGTATTTATACAGGGCCTTTCTATTAAAACATTCAAATCAAAGACTAAGGTATTCAATCATGTTTTCATTCAAGGGTTTTAATTCAAGGTATTCAATCAACGGTTTTCAAAACAAGGTATTCAATCAATGGTTTTCAAAACAAGGTATTCAACCAATGGTTTTCAATCAAGGTATTCAAACATTTAAATCATTTATTCAATCTTAAAAACTAATAGTCATGGTGTTCATCAATGTGAACAAGCTTATACACATCAAGATTCTTTCATTCATTCAATCTTGTTCTTAACATTTTAATGCTAGTATTGGGTGATCACAACAACGGAATGCAGGATACCTTTGGTTACGCCAAGGCTGTGGTTAGTGTTTAAATATGTTTTAAACCCTATCTGCAGAATGGATGCGTTACAGTAATATGGATTTCCTACTAATTAAGTTTACTAGCATAGGTCGTATTGACTGGTTTACGTCAACACAGAGTTGTCTTTTGAGTAAACTCATTAGCACAGCTCATGTTGAGTGCATTTGATGACTACTGATCTAATTGAAAATGTAATTTGGGACTTGATTATTTGTTAGCTTTTCTTAGAAAATAGTCATTTGACTGTTTTTGCAAACGTTATTCTTACTTGATGATAGTTTGTGTTACAATTATCCATGACTTGTTTATAGAATGCTTTATTCATATGTTTTACAAATGCAGATTCTTATTTAAAAATGTAAACCCTATTGTTCTCACCAACTACTTGTAGTGACAGTTACTTTTCACGTGTTTCAGATAAACAGGTTTAGAGCATTTCATGGACAACTAAGGAGACCATAGTTAAGATATAACAAGATCAAGAAACAAGCTAGGACAGATTAGAAACTCACTTAATCCTCATAGTTTAATTACCTTGTCTGTGTCTTATTTTGTAACATTATTTTTGGGTCTATTAGTTGTCATTATTTTGGTAGATAGTTAGAAAGCCGTAACTAAACAATGTCAAACATTATGAAACTTACTAATGCATTGTGGTTGTTCTTTCAATACTTGTGCATGAATTAACCATAGATCGTCCCCGCGCCGTGGGTTTCGCAAGCGGGGCAGGGGGTGTGACAGTTTGGTATCAGATCCCATGTTGTAGAGAATTAGGAAAAACCCAAAATTTAACGACCTAGACTAAAACCTAAGCTACCCCATAGGACGAATTGCTATAGGCTTGAGGATACTTAGGATCTACGTAAACTTAAGTAAACATGAAGTCTACACTAAGCTTGGAAGATCTTAGGGATAAAATTTTCAAAGGTTAGTATTAAAGTCATGGAATTTGGAGTCGGTATTCTATAACCTTACAATCCGAACTAAATTCCACAATGTCTATTTATCAAAGGATTTCAGAGGCAACGATCTGTATTCTTAGTATCTTTGATCTGAAATTCTCATCATGCTATCATCATTAGGACTTCATAATTAGGAATGTGTGTATCAGAGTTCTTTGATTGAAGTTCAAACCAGGAAATCATAATACTCAACACCATAGGTATTGAGAACCTAGGATAATTATCCTAGGACACATAAACATGAAAGCTTAAGGTCTTGATTTCATATAAATCAAAACCACTGTTTTCACAATCATAATCATATTCATAGATCAAGAAACAATTATGATACAACCATAAACAATCATGAGTTGGGATCCTAGCTTTAAATACTAATGGTGTCCTAGCTCTGGCATACTGAAGTGGTGGTTGTCACTCCCCCTGCGCCGCGTGCGGAATCCACGGCGCGGTGACGATCAATGGTTGAATCATGCACAAGTATTGAATAAGAACAACCACAATGCATTACTAAGTTTCATAAAGTTTAGACAATTGTTTAGTTACAGACATTCTATCTATCTACCAAAAGAATGACAACAACATACCCAAAAATATTGTTTACAAAATAAGACTCAGACAAGATAATTAAACAATCAGGATTATGTGAGTTTCTAATCCATGGTAGCTTGTTTCTTCATCTTGTTCTATCTTAACTATTGTCTCCATAGTTAATCCTTGTGAAGCTCTAAACCTGATTACCTGAAACACGTGAAAAGTAACTGTCAACTACAAAAGTAGTTGGTGAGAACAATAGGTTTAACATTTGTAAAGATGAATCTGCATTGTAAAACATTTGTATAAAAACAGTGAATGAAAATAACATGGATAGTTGCAACCCAAACTAATATCAAGTAAGAATAACATGTGCAAACAGTCTAATGACTGTTTACTAGAAAAGCCAACATATAATCAAGTCCCAAACTACGTTTGGAGTCAGAAAAAGTAGTCAGCAAACGCATTCAACCCGAGATGTACTAATGAGTTTACTCAGAAGACAAACTCCGTGTTGACGTACCCGGTCAATATGACCTATGCTTGTAAAGTTAATTAGCAACAAATCCATATTACCGTAACGCATCCAATATACAGTTAGTTTTTAAAACAAATTTAAAACGATAACTGCAGCCTTGGCGTAACCATAAAGTGTCTCGCTTTCCCTTGTTGTGATCACCCAGTACTAATGTTATAAGACTAAGAATAAGATTGAATAAGTTTCTTGATGTGTGTATAAGTTTATTCACAACGATGAACACCATGCTTTTATGTTTTTAAGATTGAATCCTGTGATTGAAAACCTTTGGTTGAATACCCACGATTGATTTTCATGGCATTGAAATCCTTTGATTGAATTCCACTATGAAAACCCTTAAATGAATACCTTATTTGCAAACCTTGATTTAATCCGGTGATAGAAGACCCTTGTATAAGTACAAGGTTTGAACGAAAACATTTAATAAACATTTATTTAAAAACACGGTTTATAGTTTAAAAGCTTGTAAGAGTTTGTAAAACTTAATCTTTCAAAGTGTTTAACATTTATAAAACATTTTATGTAAAACAGGTTGTAAAATAATTTATGAAACTCTTTTATAAAACCTTTTAGCAAAATGTGTTTAAAAGTTGTAAAGACATTAGAAGTAAAGAGTAAACCATTGATTGTTGTAAAAGATTAGTGGATACTGTATTTGATAAGTTGTAATACAAAAGATGTTTGGTCGCGTGTTCCACCCCAAAACAGTTATAAAACAGTAAAAGAAAAGGGGCTAATGTTCTCACCTGATAGTAGTAGACTTTGAACCTGAACAAGTAGCAAGCAAAAATACTTCTAATTGATTCCTATAGCATTGTAATCATACATATAATATAAGTTTTATGATCGTATGGACTTTGATTGATTGATTAACTTATGTGGCTTGGTTGACTTATGTTGACTTGTTAATGATTACTTCTTGAATAACTTGTTCTCATGTTTAGAAAAATGTTATATGAACTTAAATGACATGATTGAATCGTTTGAATAACACTTGATCTATGAATAGAATGTGTCATGTTATTTTGTACATATATTTGCTATGCCTAATAAATAACATATGTTTATGAATATGATAATCCCTTGGTTCCATGTATTCTTTGAAAAATGTTTATGTGTTTAAGCTTTTGTGATCATGTCATAATCTTATTCCCAAATTAAGTGAGACTTAATTAGGATAAAACCAATCCATAATCACTAGAATCAATTTAGGGCTATAATATCCTTATTGATCCCTTTAAGCTTACTTAAATCAATTGGTCACTTGTTTATGGTTAGCCTTGATTTGTTTCAATTTCATAAGACTTTAAGGAGAATTAGAAATTAGTATCGACAGGATTTACTCAAGAATTGGGGGTCTAGATTTGCAATATCGACATTCAAAGCTTAAAGAGTTCCATCGATATTGTCTAAATCGATGGACCCTTCATCCTTTTGATATAATGCTCTTGTACAACCCTGCATCTAGACTATTGGATCACAACTCCTAGAACTACATGCTGGCGATAAATCGTGAATAATTTAAGCGATTAATCCGATGTTTGAGCCTGTTCTACTCTATTCAGCCCCATAACCGATAGTAGCTAACACACCATCAATATTAATACTAACTTTGGCTGTTACCATCGACACTATGCAACTCTTATTGGCCGAATCTCGATGTATTCAACCTTTCACAGCATGAAAAATCCTTATTCAAGTTCTGCCAAAGATTTTTGAGTCATGAAATCGAAGGTTAACAGTGTCTAGCATCGATGATAGACCAGCACAACGTAGTCATTACCCCATAGATATTAGTAACATCGATGGGTGCCAATATCGACAGACTCTAATCAGCTAAGCTAGTGTCGATGGTGATGAACCTCCAGACCCATGGAGATCATCCATTTGGACAAAACAGGTCGTGTAAAGGGCCTCCATACACGTCGAGGCTACCCTTTGGACCCTCCTTAGATGATACCATCGATACTACTCATTGGAACTGAGATCTTGCATCTACACTAGCCCCATTGGGTTGTAGCTCATATTCCACCCCTCAAATCCCTTTAATAACCATATTCCAAGACTTTCCAAGTGTTCTTGGGGTCTGGTTACTGAGTTACAAGGGCTGAATCATGATTTCAAGATGAAGAAGATGATGAATAGTAACATACCTTCAGCGCAATAACTTCTCTCTAGGATTCCGGCCAGAATACTTTGAATCAGCTACGATCCCTTGTACTTCCAGCTTCCTCTCGTCGAGACGATCGTTTTGATATATTATATGCACGATTTGGATAAGAAACGAAGAAGTTATGATCGAATTTGTGGGTGGATTCTAGGGAGAAACGTGGTATACGGGTTTGAAGAGAGAGAGAGGGACGAGGGCTGCATTTTTGAGGGAAAATGGGGATGAAATAAGGCTTTTATGACCCGGTTGGTTACCCATGTTTTCGGTCTTGCTCGGTGTCGGTTTCGCCTATTTTTACGCGTGCGTTTTTACGATTACGACATTAAATATTTTAAAGTCAAAAATAATTTTCTTGAATTGTTTTTGATGAGTTTCAAAATTGAAAAACATAAAATAAAATATTTTACTAATTTTGACTTTGCGTTCATAGTCAGACCGTTAAACGAATATAATTACGTGTATACCCGTAATTACGTACGTTTTTGGTCGTTTTTGCGTATTTATTGATGTTTACTCGTAATTATAAGTTCGACATTAATATTATTACGAATCGTCACCCATAATAATACTCTGTCTCGCTTACGCATTACGATTTGTTTATTTGATTTGGTTTTCATAATATTCGTCATAACACTACGCACTAACACTATCCTAATACACCGAACTCAGTATATGTATACGTCATACGTAGAGTCCAACTACCTTCCTTGTCAGTCGCCAGCCCACCACCGTTTCGATATAATACAATACTGTTCTTTCCTAGAGTATTCGACTGTAAATAAATAATATATACTTGTTTAAGACTACACAAAATCCCATAACACACAAACACAAACATGAACACATAAATCACATTGACATATTGGATATGAATACACATTGTTTTATCACTGTTTACGACTACCATGGCTAAATGTACATATGTTACAGTGGTGGGCTGGCGGCTGGGTTGGTAGTTAGCTTGACCCTACGTATGCCCTAGATATAAACTAACTTGATTATCACAGGGGGAATTCGGTATGAGTATTTGAAGTAAAGATTCGGGATCAACTGGAATCATTTGAACATTAGTCAACCCTATGAGATACAACCATGTGTGAAACAACCATTTTGTGAATCAACCATATGTGAATCAATCGATGTGTAAATCAATCATAGATGAAGTATTTGTATGTGAAACAATCAAGGTGTTAATCAACCATAAGTGAAACAAGCATTATGTGAATCAACCTTATGAACAATCTTTATGTGTAAATCTTAAGTGATTACATGTTTAGTACTTACTAACATAGGTTACGAGGACAAGTGTAGAGCACACATATAACTTAGTTCTACATGTTAAAAATTGTTAGTATGTGCACCTAGAAGTTCAACCATAATTCAACCATAGTTTAATCATAGTTCAGTTGATCAAGATCACTTGGATTCTTTATCAATGGGACATACTTGTACAATCATGTTACCAAATGCTCGCAAGGGCATGATTGTGGTATATCGAAGCGGTGGTGGGCTGGCGGCTGGGCTGGCAGTTTGCTTGACCCTATGTATGCCCTATATTTAAGCTATCTTCGGTGTACTAGGAAAGTGTCAGTGTGTAGGTTTAGTGAAGTAAACTTATGAAACATCGTACACAATTACATGAGAAGTATACTAACAAGTTAACTATTATATGTTAACTGCCTATATGTGTACTTGCTCATATTACAATTGAATGATAATATTAGTAGTATGGATATATTACTAACTTTATCTTGTAAATTCAATTGTATAACTTCACGTTACTGACTCGTTTGTGGGTTTCTCCTCTTAGAATGCCTCCTCGACGTAGTACTAATGCCGAGGGTTCGACGAACAGAAACAATGAAGAAATCAACAAGATCACCTGACCTCTCTATCCATATGAGAGAGGTGAGTCCGAGGATGGTCACTTACATCACCAACAACCTTCGGGGATGTGGTGGTGGTGAATCAGCAACAAACAACTGAAACGCTAGTAACACTGGAACTACTACCTTCACTTTCAAGCAGTTTAATGATGCTGAACCCCCTATGTATGCGGGTACTGAGGGAGCCACCGGCCTACTGCAATGGCTGGAAAGCATCGAGAATATCCATGTCTTCACCGGATGTCCTAAAATCTTAAGGTCAAGATGGCCTCAAAGGCTTTTCACAAAGGCGCTCTCACCTAGTGGAACGCTGAGAAGAAAACCAGAGGACGGGAGGTTGCTTTGGCCTTACCATGGGAAGATTTCAAGAAACTACTTGTGGAGCAGTTTTGTCCATACCATGAACTCAAGAAGCTGGAGGCTGAAATGTGGAGTTTGGCCCAAGATAGTAGTGAGAATGCGAAGTACACAACTCGTTTGCATGAGTTGGGTATTTTGGTTCCACATCTGGTTACTCCTTTATCCCGCAAGATATAGAAGTACATCAAAGTATTGCCCCTAGTCATTAGGGGAAATGTTTTGGGAAGTAACCCCACTACTTTGGAGGCGGCTATTCACTTGAGTGCCACTCTAACCGAAGAGTATGTCAAAGTTGGCCTACTTACTCGAAAGGGGTACGAGTGGGCACAGACCGAGGAGAGCAAGAAACTTGAGCAACACCAGCCAAAGAAGAAGAACCATAAGACAATCAAGAATTATGCTGCCATGACTATTGCAGCGCGTATCCAAGCCACTCCCATTACTATTGTTCCACAACCAGCTACGGCCAAAAGCCTTACACTAGACCATACCCATTGTGCACAAAGTGCCAATATCATCATCTTCCTACATTTCCTGGTAGGAAATGTCTCAACAATGGAAGGTTTGGACACTTGGCAGCATCATGCCGTGCCACTCATCTTGCTACTACCACTGCCCGTGCCATTGTCATCGAAACTACCGAGGCATGCGACGAGCCGACAGTCATCACAGGTACATTTCTCATCAACAATCATTATGTTTCAATATTGTTTGATACTGGTGCAGACAAAATTTTTGTGTCTGCTGCCATTGCATCTTTATTTGATAAAGAACCGTCAATACTTACTACACCTTACACGGTCGAAGTATCTGATGCTAGGAACATACTTGTGAATTATGTACTTTGTGGTTGCAAACTCATGTTGAATGATCATTCGTTCCCCGTCGATCTCATTCCAATGACACTTGGAAGTTTTGAAGTGGTCATTGGAATGGATTGGTTATCTAAACATAACGTCAAAATCATCTGTTCGGAGAAATTACATTGAATTCCCCTACCGTCTGGCGAAACTATGCGAGTTTACGTCGAGAAACCATGTCGCGGGTTGAATATCATGTTGTGCATCAAGGTGTAGAAGTGCCCGAAGAAGCAATATTGTGCCTTCTTGGCACATGTAGTGGAGAAGAAGGCGGAGAAGCAGAAGTTGAAAGACATACCAGTTATCAGAGACTACCAGAGGTGTTTCCAGAAGACTTTTGTTGGAAAATAAGGACTGATGAGCAAAACCACTGAAGCCAGACACTTGAATAAAATCACGGAATGACAAGTTGTGGATGCTTCTCTTCTGATTAAAGAATTGCTTCAGCATCAGAAGACCAACAGCGGAAGCTTCGCCAAAAAGAACTGCCGCTGAACTTACCTACCTCATAAGACACTAGCTGATCATGACATCTTCGGAAGACACCCATTGCATCGGAAGAAGTCAAATGACTCGGAAGACAAAATCCTCTTCCAAAATAACTGATTATTTAATCAGCTTCCGATGATCATCTTCCGAAAGAATAACCGCTGAACCCCAGTACAAAAACTTTAACCTCGGAAGACCTGAAGACTCTTGTTTCCGTTGTTGTTGACTTTGTATTTGTACTAGTCTGTTGTTTCAGTGTCTGTAACAATGTCAGCTACTTTTTTTTATTATTTCTTGTCTTCTATCTTGGAATGTTTGGGTATTTAAGTCCCAACATTCTCTTAATAAAATGAATTACTTCCCCCAAAATTCCTTGTGCTTTTTACGTGTTCTCTTCTCTCTTTCTAAGCAAGAAAACTAAACAACGAAAACAACCTTGTGCAAAAACTTTAAAGGGAGTTAAAACCAACGCTTTGACTAAGTGTCTAAAGCCTTGTTCCTGGTAAAACATCTACTCCTCGAGGTTTCTATAGTTCAAAAATTGGTATCAGAGCCTTGTCCTTAGTCTTTGTTTAACCATCAAGACTAAAACTCAAAGCTCTCACTGATATCTTGTTGTTTTAGTTTTTTGCGTTCTGTATATTCTGTCTTTTGATTTTCTTTAAATCTGTATGAGTTTGGTTTTTGAGCTAAACTGTGTTCATAAATCATTCTAACAAATCACTTTGATAACTCATCACTCGTTGATTTGCTCATAACTGTTTGTGAACCAATTGCAGAAAAATTCACCCTAGACCCCCATAACACCGGTTATGCCACAAAGCCACCAATCTTGGTTAGGCACCAATATAACATTTGGCAGAGGCGGATGTTACACTTCTTGTCCAATAATCATACAGGATGTTGGAAAATCTGTCATGTTCGGACCGTATAAACCAATGGTCCTGGACACGGAGAGTGGAGAAAATGTCCCGAAAGATCCTTGGAATTATACCGAAGAAGATTACCAGAAGTTGGAGCTTGATGCAAAGGCACATGCTCAACTGGCTATGGCCCTTCCTAATGAAATATACTTCGGTATTCTTCACCATAAGTCTGCTAAAGACTTGTGGGATGCTCTAAAAGAGCAATTCGGTGGTACCGAATATGTTGTGGCTAATACCAGGGAGATATTGGCTCAACAATACGAGACATTCTCCCAACTAAATAATGAGTCACTGACTCAGCAGTTTGAACGATTCACTTCTCTCTTAAGTGAATTAAAACTAGCTGGTCAAGTGTAACCCCTATCTCTGTTCTGAATCGCTTCTTAAGATCTCTACTTGAAAAATGGGAAACTTATTCCATTTTCATGAGATCCTCTCCAGACTTTGGCAAACTCTCGCTTACCCAACTTCATGGTAAGTTGCTCACCTTTGAGTGAGAGATTGACCAGAAAAGAAAACTAATAAAGTTTGGTAAATCAACTGAAGAGTATGTTCAAGGGAACACAACTCTTCTAAGTCATAACTCTGAGACAAATGATCAGGGTTATGATAAATACATAGACATAACCACTGGCATCACTTCTTCATCTTGTGATGACCACTCTCCTATTTATGATCATTTGTACTTTATCATGGATGATCTCCATCTAGTTCTATGTGATGACTTGGAAGAGATAGACATTCTTCACCAACTTGCACTCTTGAGCATAAGGACAAATAAGTTCTACAAGAGGACTAGAAGGAAATTTCCTGTTATTCATGGGAAAACCAGGTTCGGCCTAAATAAGGCTAACGTCCAATGCTATAGATGTCATGGCACTGGACACTTGGCCAGGGAATGCAAAAACGTTCCCAACTCAAATTCTTCACCGTATGTGACCTTCCCTAACTCACAATCACATACTTCTTCAGCACCTTTTTCTTCTTCTTCTTCCTAATTATTTGTGACAACTAGTACCGAACCGTACGATAAGTCCGTACGGTGTGTGTACTTTCACTATTTACTGTGCGTAAATACAATACATAAACAGTTGTGTGACAACAGAACTCAGAAAACAAATCACAGTTGTATGTGTTTAAGTGAAAACTTAAATACAGTAAATACAACAACTCAAGAGAAACAACAGTGTACAAAGGATAACGAAAACAAATCGGTTGCGATCTGATATCCATAGATGACAGGAATCAGATGGCCGACAAATCAGTTTGAAAACAACATGATAGCAGGATGTCTAGTTGAGTCCGACAGTGAGGAAACACAATTCAAATCATATTTCGGAGTCGTTTTAGAATATTAAACTGACAGCGTGTTTGCGTGGGTGACGATTCACACAAACATATCTGTGAGTTTAACGTTCTGAACGATGACTGATAATTAGAAAATCAAATCAGAAAGTGAAACATACGGTCGTGTTCGTACAGTTAGCGCTCTGTACGAAAACGCGCGTAAGTGACGCGATCTGACGAAACGAAAACGAAACACGACACGAACGACTTTAATTTAATAAAAATAAAATAAATAATATTTTACAATTTTGAAACTCATCAAATAACTAAAATAAACTTCCTTTTATTTATAATATTTAAATTACGCGTAAAATCCGGATACGCGACGAAGTTACGAACCGAGCCACAAAAACGAACCCGAACACCACGCGGGATATAAAAACTCTAAAATGAGAGTTTCCTTTCATTTCTTCTTCACCTACACCTCCTCTCTCTCTCTTTTCCGGCCAAGCACCTCCATCACCATTTCTCACCTTAAATCCTTCATATCTCACTCGTTTGTGGGTCAAATCGCGCGTTCTTGGTGTCCACGCGTAGCTCTCGACCTCCTCTACATGAAAGTACAACAGATCGGAGAAGAAAGTCACTCAAAAACGAGGTATGATGCCACAAAGAGATCTGAAATTAGGGTTTTATACCCATGTACGACCCAATCTAGTAAAACTGCTTAAAAAAACTCTACCACTCGCATTAAATATCCTCGGAAACCTTCTCTGGCATGCTCACGATGTAAAGACAACCCTCGAATCCTAAATTTTCGATGGGAGATGATGATGGTTGCAGGTGCGGGCTCGTGAGATCATGGAGGCAAACCTGGGGTTTGGGGTTCGTCAAGCTTAGCAGCCGGACCTTCATCAACTGTAAGCCGAACCCTTATCATTTTCCGACGAACCTGCATGTGTTCGTGAGCAGCGAATCTTCTGCCTTGTGATGTCCGAACGCCTGAAACCGAACCTAGTCATGCAGACGAACCACCATATGAACACTGCCATGGCCGAACCCTTCTAGCACATGCAACAAACCTTCGAGTCCCACGAACCCAGCTCCGGCGAACCAGTGATGCTCACGAACCCATGTAATCAAACGAACCTTCAAGCTGATTCAGATTGGAGCCGAACCTGTGCCGATGAAGTTTTCATTTAACCGAACCCTGACCCCAACGAACCCAAGGATTCGCTGGAAACCACACCCATCCATTCTACCCGTTTATCCCACACAGTGCCTTAATCGACCTGTTACCCCATTTTTTTTTGTTGTTACACGTTGGCCATTTTCCAGCCTAACTAAATCAATTGGGCCAAATTGTTGGTTACGGCCCACCACTCTATGATGCGGCCCACCACTCTATGATGCTAAGCAGATCAATCGATACATGTACATATGGTTGGCCCAAATAATTGATGTGTGGCCCATATGGATAATTCGATCCATGTAGTACTCAGTCCAATTAACTTAGGCCCATTGCCGACCCATGTAACCACTTCGGCCCAAAGGACTATTCGGCCCAATATGTTGGCTCAACTCCACTTATTTAGCCCAAGGATAATCGGCCCACAATTAGCATTACTAGGCCCATGTGAACTCCATAAGGCCCAACACATGATCCGGCCCAACAATGGGTAATTGGCCCATGAATTTAATTGGGTTACAATCTTGGATCAACCACAAAACAAGCTGCCCAAGTGATTATGTGGTCCAAAGGCCCAACTACATTTGGTCTAATCAATAGCCGGCCCACTTAACACATCGCTTGTAAACAATGTTTAGAAATCAAATTTATATTAATACTATACATGGGTTACTTAAAATCATTATAACACAAAATTATAGTGAATGCTAATTTAAGGAATTCTTAAAGTCATAATAGCAAGTATACAGGCGATCAAAAGAAATTAAATCATTTCCATGTGACAACATCTTTTGTTATGACAACATTAAAATGTGGAGTTTGAACCGTAACCCTAAACTAGTCTTGAGTTTATGCAATAAATCTTATATCAACACAACATAAAGTCATGACTTAATAACAACATAAGTGGTTAAGTGGGAACACAACCTTTTGATTAGTAAACGAGACCAAATGAAGGCTAAGGCCGAGACTCACAAGTGATAGTCAACATTGGGCTAACACATGGGTATACACCAAAATAACTACAGTTCATAATTATAATTTGAATACGACATTGAATCAATACAGGATCTTGAAAAATCACTACAAACACAATCAAGGAGTGCGTGCAATTCTTCTTTTAAGCTAAGTCAACCACTTCAAACCTAAGGTGAGTTCATATGCCCCTTTCTTTTAATCTTTACTGATTTCAAAGCTCGGGGCTGAGAAACATGCTAAACTTTTATTTACTTAAAAGTTTTCATTATTATATTGCTTATTTTGTGATTTAGATAATAATTGTTTATCGTTATTATCATTTATCATTACATGCTTGATTGATTGATTTTATCATACCCGAAATAGCTAGGATGTTACATGCTATTTTAGGATCAAGATCCATTAACACCATAGAATAATATAAGTTGTTAAGAACATATCTTACAACTGTTTATTTATTCTTACACGATAGGATAACGGGGGAAAACCATGGGATAGTATGCCAATAACAATTACTAATGACATGAATGATCATCATGATAAGGTAATTTCATGATAATAGGATCATTCACACAGTACTAACATCGTGTATAAGACTTGTTCTTATGACACTTTGTTAAGATCACTAGAACACGCAAACTGGGGATAACAGTTGAAACATTCACTTGTGATATCGAGGAGGATATTACAGGCACACGCTTTTGGGATGGCGTGTCACACACATACCATCATTACTTACTAAGACTCAATTTATAGCACATTCCCTAACCGTCAGAGTGCGTCGGTTATACAATGGTAGATCAGTTGGGTAAATCATTAAAACTAGTAACCGGGACTTGGGGAAATCAAATGAAATCACACCATGCACGAGAGGTGCTATTCATCATATAGATAACACTCATAAAAGTTAGGAAACATGTTCATTCCAATAGATATCGTGGGAGGATATCTTACATACCGGGCTGTTCAGAAATGACAGCTACTGAGACTATTATGTCTCTAACTAGAAATCAGGAGTTGGACATTTTACAAGCCGGGCTGAACAGGGGGAAACAGCTACTGGAACTATTATGTTCCTATCTAGATATCGAGTATGATATCTTACACACCGGACTGGTTAGTACTGACAGTTACAGAAACTACTAAGTTTCACTCTAGATATCGAGTATGATATCTTACATGCCGGGCTAATCCGTAAGGAATGGCTAACAGAGACTATTATGTTTCTTTATTCAATAGTTGGGTTTACTACATGTCGGACTAATCAGTAATGATTAGTTACAGAAACCGTTAGGTTTCGTTCTAGATATCGAGTATGATATCTTACATGCCGGGCTAATCCGTAAGGAATAGCTAACAGAAACGATTTCGTTTCTTGATTGTTCAGTGGATTATTTTACATGCCGGACTAATCAGGAATGATTAGTTACAGAAACCGTTAGGTTTCGTTCTAGATATCGAGTATGATATTTTACATGCCGGGCTAATCCGTAAGGAATAGCTAACAGAAACAACTTTGTTTCTTATTTGTTCATTGGGTTATATTACATGCCGGGCTAATCCGTAAGGATTAGCTAACAGAGATTATGTCTCTTTATTCAATTATGGGTTTATTTTACATACCGTCTAATTCGTAAGGATTAGTTAACAGAGATGATTTCATCTCTTACTTTGTTCACTGAGTTATTTTACATGTCGGCTATTCTGTAAGGAATGGTCAACAGAGACGGTTACGTCTCTTTTATTTTTACTTAGTGGATAAACATACCGGGAAAATCATGGGTGAAAGGAAATGGGTATCCATCGTTGTATTACAGGTAGTGTTGAGTGCAGTTAAGCATGTGGTGGGGTGGCGTCTGGGCTTGACCCTTTCGTATGCCCCTATATATAAGCATGCTTGACTGGATGAGACATTATCTGTACATCCAACCATGGAGAGGACATTGAGTGAAACATGGGGGTTAATCATCAATTCAATTTGTGTGATACACTATGAACATGACTGTTATAAATTCAATGGTTTCCAAATACTAAACTTATGGACTCACCAACCTAGTGTTGACTTTGTTTAAATGCATGTTTTCTCAGGTGACGGACAGGTCTAGTTAACCAGCATCAGTTATTAAGCTAGAGGACTTTTAGAAGACCTAGCTTACTTTTGGATGCATACATTTTGATGGCATTGTGAATCCATTTTGCCTATCTTGTATAGTTACAAGATAGAAACTACACGATTCTTTTGAGTAGAGTTACTTAGTTAAATTATGAACATGATACGTGTAATTTAACTTTGTAATTCTACGTATTAAATGTCATGATTAGCATTTCTCATTATTTATCATGTGCCATGTAAACAATCTGATCATTTCGATTATCACTCAAGATATCGCGCCCCGGGAACCTTCCGCCCGACGGGAAAACCCGATCCGTTCCCGCCGGCCCGGGGTGTGACAGATTGGTATCAGAGCCATGGTTATAGAGAAATATAGGTCATATTACTTAAACGGTTTGGCCTAGACTATAACCTAGGGACCTCATGTAGTGAACATACAACATAGGATTCTATTTGCATATGTCTTCTGCTTCTGATCACTGCACTAACCGATTTCCTTTCGGTTATGATCAGAATGCCGCCGAGAAGACAGCCACCACTACTACCGTTGACTCAAGGTTCAGCTCCGCACTCGTCAACACCGACACCGCCTGACTCTCCTACACAACCACCTCCACCTCCTCCTCCTCCACACTCGCCACCACCTGGCTCAAGCAATGTTCAGATACTAGATCCTGCTACTATAGCACTGGCTACACTGCTGACAAGCCAACTGAAGGAGGTGATTCCCGAGATGATGAACAAAATCAACAGTAACAACAGTAACAACGCTGCCAACTCAACTGGAGAAGGCAGTGGTAACACACGGCAGAGTCAAGACTACTCCTACAAGAATTTTGTAGGATGCAAGCCACCAACATTCAGTGGCACTGAGGGAGCCGTCGGCTTGATCCAATGGATCGAGAAGATGGAAACAACTCTCGACATTAGCGGTTGTCCTGATCAACACCGCGTGAGGTATGCTGCGGGATCGTTTGAGAAACGAGCACTAACCTGGTGGAATGCCCAGGTTCAAACCCGAGGAAGAGATGAGGCATTGGCGATGCCTTGGGAGGATTTCAAAACCTTGCTGAGGGGCGAGTTTTGCCCGAGGAATGAACTCAAGAAGGTTGAGACTGAACTGCTCAACCATGTGATGATTGGTGCTGAACATCTGGCTTTCACCACCAGATTTCATGAACTGGCAACATTGGCACCGGATATTGTGCCAACACTCGAAAAGAGGATTGAACGGTACGTCGGTGGACTACCTCCATGCATTCGGGGGCATGTGATTGCCGCCCACCCAACTACACTAGAGATGGCTGTTACACTATCAGCTTCATTGACTGATGTAATGGTTGCCTCTGGTGCACTCAAGAAGGGATCTGGAACTACTGAAGATCCGGAACAACCCTCCAACAAGAAACGAAAGGTCGTTAAGAATTTCGCAACGACCACCACTACCAAACAAGCTGTGCTCAATCAACCACCGCAGAATCGTGGATCTTATTCTGGCACGGCTCCATTCTGCAATAAGTGCAACTATCATCATCAAGCTGGCACAGGGTGCAGACAATGCACTTATTGTGGGAAAATGGGGCACTGGGTCAAGTTCTGTAAAGAACAAAAGACCCAACACAGGGCAAACCAAGCAGTGGCACAGACCGCTGCACACCTTGATCGCATTTCCTGTTACACCTGCGGGGAACCAGGACATTATGCGAAAGACTGTCCCAAGAGGGTGCTGCCGAGAGGACAAGCACCGAGGGGACGTGCATACAGGGTAGGAGCAGCAGCAACCGACCAAAACACTGACACCAACACCGGTACGCTTTCCATTTCAATCTTTGCAGTGTATTAATTTATGCTAGCATATATTATAATTGCCCCTTTAGAGTTAGTTAGAACTTACTCGCAATAGGAGGCAACACTTGGATATCTCTTACACTAAATGACATGAACTTAGTGTTCACCTACCTTAGTGAACAAACACACACCATATAATTCAAAGTGATGGACACGAGTGGTGTCAATATCATCATCGGAACGGATGCTTTGTCCCTGATGGGGATGGGGTCATCTAATCCGATAAGACCTTTTCATGTCATTACAATGAACGACAGAGATACATTTATAAATCTTAATAATGGGTCTGTCAATGTTGTCTTATTAGACGATATACGAATCCATCCTAACAAGGGGAGAAACGAGAGGTTTCTCCTAGCAAGAATAACATGCGAGCATAAGAATCATAGTGCACGTCATAGATCATGAAATTATGCAACATCATGAGATACAACCATAGGAGTGTATACAAATAGCTATGGCACGCGATGCCAAGCTACCTTACACTTCCAGTGGACTTGATGTTCCAGAATTGATTGGAACAATGGAATCAAGTCTGCTCATTTCATAACCACACACAAAATCCTAGGCTCCCTAAGGAAGACTAGATCACATATGAACAATGTTCTCACAAGGAACATAAACATTTCGGATAGTACGGTCGATAGACTGAAAACGAATCCGTATCACATCGAACAGGCTCGGGAAACACCAAACACAACTTCGTATGAGCATGAGAACATTAGAAACGCATGATATCAAAGCATCTCCACCTATACAAAGAAGAAGTAGTACCCGACAATGATATTTAAATTTCGGGACGAAATTTCTTTAACAAGGGGAGACTGTGACAACTAGTACCGAACCGTACGATAAGTCCGTACGGTGTGTGTACTTTCACTATTTACTGTGCGTAAATACAATACATAAACAGTTGTGTGACAACAGAACTCAGAAAACAAATCACAGTTGTATGTGTTTAAGTGAAAACTTAAATACAGTAAATACAACAACTCAAGAGAAACAACAGTGTACAAAGGATAACGAAAACAAATCGGTTGCGATCTGATATCCATAGATGACAGGAATCAGATGGCCGACAAATCAGTTTGAAAACAACATGATAGCAGGATGTCTAGTTGAGTCCGACAGTGAGGAAACACAATTCAAATCATATTTCGGAGTCGTTTTAGAATATTAAACTGACAGCGTGTTTGCGTGGGTGACGATTCACACAAACATATCTGTGAGTTTAACGTTCTGAACGATGACTGATAATTAGAAAATCAAATCAGAAAGTGAAACATACGGTCGTGTTCGTACAGTTAGCGCTCTGTACGAAAACGCGCGTAAGTGACGCGATCTGACGAAACGAAAACGAAACACGACACGAACGACTTTAATTTAATAAAAATAAAATAAATAATATTTTACAATTTTGAAACTCATCAAATAACTAAAATAAACTTCCTTTTATTTATAATATTTAAATTACGCGTAAAATCCGGATACGCGACGAAGTTACGAACCGAGCCACAAAAACGAACCCGAACACCACGCGGGATATAAAAACTCTAAAATGAGAGTTTCCTTTCATTTCTTCTTCACCTACACCTCCTCTCTCTCTCTTTTCCGGCCAAGCACCTCCATCACCATTTCTCACCTTAAATCCTTCATATCTCACTCGTTTGTGGGTCAAATCGCGCGTTCTTGGTGTCCACGCGTAGCTCTCGACCTCCTCTACATGAAAGTACAACAGATCGGAGAAGAAAGTCACTCAAAAACGAGGTATGATGCCACAAAGAGATCTGAAATTAGGGTTTTATACCCATGTACGACCCAATCTAGTAAAACTGCTTAAAAAAACTCTACCACTCGCATTAAATATCCTCGGAAACCTTCTCTGGCATGCTCACGATGTAAAGACAACCCTCGAATCCTAAATTTTCGATGGGAGATGATGATGGTTGCAGGTGCGGGCTCGTGAGATCATGGAGGCAAACCTGGGGTTTGGGGTTCGTCAAGCTTAGCAGCCGGACCTTCATCAACTGTAAGCCGAACCCTTATCATTTTCCGACGAACCTGCATGTGTTCGTGAGCAGCGAATCTTCTGCCTTGTGATGTCCGAACGCCTGAAACCGAACCTAGTCATGCAGACGAACCACCATATGAACACTGCCATGGCCGAACCCTTCTAGCACATGCAACAAACCTTCGAGTCCCACGAACCCAGCTCCGGCGAACCAGTGATGCTCACGAACCCATGTAATCAAACGAACCTTCAAGCTGATTCAGATTGGAGCCGAACCTGTGCCGATGAAGTTTTCATTTAACCGAACCCTGACCCCAACGAACCCAAGGATTCGCTGGAAACCACACCCATCCATTCTACCCGTTTATCCCACACAGTGCCTTAATCGACCTGTTACCCCATTTTTTTTTGTTGTTACACGTTGGCCATTTTCCAGCCTAACTAAATCAATTGGGCCAAATTGTTGGTTACGGCCCACCACTCTATGATGCGGCCCACCACTCTATGATGCTAAGCAGATCAATCGATACATGTACATATGGTTGGCCCAAATAATTGATGTGTGGCCCATATGGATAATTCGATCCATGTAGTACTCAGTCCAATTAACTTAGGCCCATTGCCGACCCATGTAACCACTTCGGCCCAAAGGACTATTCGGCCCAATATGTTGGCTCAACTCCACTTATTTAGCCCAAGGATAATCGGCCCACAATTAGCATTACTAGGCCCATGTGAACTCCATAAGGCCCAACACATGATCCGGCCCAACAATGGGTAATTGGCCCATGAATTTAATTGGGTTACAATCTTGGATCAACCACAAAACAAGCTGCCCAAGTGATTATGTGGTCCAAAGGCCCAACTACATTTGGTCTAATCAATAGCCGGCCCACTTAACACATCGCTTGTAAACAATGTTTAGAAATCAAATTTATATTAATACTATACATGGGTTACTTAAAATCATTATAACACAAAATTATAGTGAATGCTAATTTAAGGAATTCTTAAAGTCATAATAGCAAGTATACAGGCGATCAAAAGAAATTAAATCATTTCCATGTGACAACATCTTTTGTTATGACAACATTAAAATGTGGAGTTTGAACCGTAACCCTAAACTAGTCTTGAGTTTATGCAATAAATCTTATATCAACACAACATAAAGTCATGACTTAATAACAACATAAGTGGTTAAGTGGGAACACAACCTTTTGATTAGTAAACGAGACCAAATGAAGGCTAAGGCCGAGACTCACAAGTGATAGTCAACATTGGGCTAACACATGGGTATACACCAAAATAACTACAGTTCATAATTATAATTTGAATACGACATTGAATCAATACAGGATCTTGAAAAATCACTACAAACACAATCAAGGAGTGCGTGCAATTCTTCTTTTAAGCTAAGTCAACCACTTCAAACCTAAGGTGAGTTCATATGCCCCTTTTCTTTTAATCTTTACTGATTTCAAAGCTCGGGGCTGAGAAACATGCTAAACTTTTATTTACTTAAAAGTTTTCATTATTATATTGCTTATTTTGTGATTTAGATAATAATTGTTTATCGTTATTATCATTTATCATTACATGCTTGATTGATTGATTTTATCATACCCGAAATAGCTAGGATGTTACATGCTATTTTAGGATCAAGATCCATTAACACCATAGAATAATATAAGTTGTTAAGAACATATCTTACAACTGTTTATTTATTCTTACACGATAGGATAACGGGGGAAAACCATGGGATAGTATGCCAATAACAATTACTAATGACATGAATGATCATCATGATAAGGTAATTTCATGATAATAGGATCATTCACACAGTACTAACATCGTGTATAAGACTTGTTCTTATGACACTTTGTTAAGATCACTAGAACACGCAAACTGGGGATAACAGTTGAAACATTCACTTGTGATATCGAGGAGGATATTACAGGCACACGCTTTTGGGATGGCGTGTCACACACATACCATCATTACTTACTAAGACTCAATTTATAGCACATTCCCTAACCGTCAGAGTGCGTCGGTTATACAATGGTAGATCAGTTGGGTAAATCATTAAAACTAGTAACCGGGACTTGGGGAAATCAAATGAAATCACACCATGCACGAGAGGTGCTATTCATCATATAGATAACACTCATAAAAGTTAGGAAACATGTTCATTCCAATAGATATCGTGGGAGGATATCTTACATACCGGGCTGTTCAGAAATGACAGCTACTGAGACTATTATGTCTCTAACTAGAAATCAGGAGTTGGACATTTTACAAGCCGGGCTGAACAGGGGGAAACAGCTACTGGAACTATTATGTTCCTATCTAGATATCGAGTATGATATCTTACACACCGGACTGGTTAGTACTGACAGTTACAGAAACTACTAAGTTTCACTCTAGATATCGAGTATGATATCTTACATGCCGGGCTAATCCGTAAGGAATGGCTAACAGAGACTATTATGTTTCTTTATTCAATAGTTGGGTTTACTACATGTCGGACTAATCAGTAATGATTAGTTACAGAAACCGTTAGGTTTCGTTCTAGATATCGAGTATGATATCTTACATGCCGGGCTAATCCGTAAGGAATAGCTAACAGAAACGATTTCGTTTCTTGATTGTTCAGTGGATTATTTTACATGCCGGACTAATCAGGAATGATTAGTTACAGAAACCGTTAGGTTTCGTTCTAGATATCGAGTATGATATTTTACATGCCGGGCTAATCCGTAAGGAATAGCTAACAGAAACAACTTTGTTTCTTATTTGTTCATTGGGTTATATTACATGCCGGGCTAATCCGTAAGGATTAGCTAACAGAGATTATGTCTCTTTATTCAATTATGGGTTTATTTTACATACCGTCTAATTCGTAAGGATTAGTTAACAGAGATGATTTCATCTCTTACTTTGTTCACTGAGTTATTTTACATGTCGGCTATTCTGTAAGGAATGGTCAACAGAGACGGTTACGTCTCTTTTATTTTTACTTAGTGGATAAACATACCGGGAAAATCATGGGTGAAAGGAAATGGGTATCCATCGTTGTATTACAGGTAGTGTTGAGTGCAGTTAAGCATGTGGTGGGGTGGCGTCTGGGCTTGACCCTTTCGTATGCCCCTATATATAAGCATGCTTGACTGGATGAGACATTATCTGTACATCCAACCATGGAGAGGACATTGAGTGAAACATGGGGGTTAATCATCAATTCAATTTGTGTGATACACTATGAACATGACTGTTATAAATTCAATGGTTTCCAAATACTAAACTTATGGACTCACCAACCTAGTGTTGACTTTGTTTAAATGCATGTTTTCTCAGGTGACGGACAGGTCTAGTTAACCAGCATCAGTTATTAAGCTAGAGGACTTTTAGAAGACCTAGCTTACTTTTGGATGCATACATTTTGATGGCATTGTGAATCCATTTTGCCTATCTTGTATAGTTACAAGATAGAAACTACACGATTCTTTTGAGTAGAGTTACTTAGTTAAATTATGAACATGATACGTGTAATTTAACTTTGTAATTCTACGTATTAAATGTCATGATTAGCATTTCTCATTATTTATCATGTGCCATGTAAACAATCTGATCATTTCGATTATCACTCAAGATATCGCGCCCCGGGAACCTTCCGCCCGACGGGAAAACCCGATCCGTTCCCGCCGGCCCGGGGTGTGACATTATTCAGAAGGCACAACAATTCTCAGGAGTCAGCACACATTGTACAGACCCCTCCTCCTACCAATGTACAATTTGTACAAGTTGCCAATGGTATAATGTATCAAATTGCTCCTGCACCTTTTCAAATTGTTGCATCATCCCCTTCTCAAATAAGTGTACCAGGCCCCGTTGTCCAGTCCCTTCTTCTAGACAACCGGCTCTTTTCACTCAAGAGTATGTAGACTAGAGCAGCCTGCCTGAAGATGTAGGCTATGCCCTCATCACCTCTGAACCAATAGATTTCGCTCTCAAGGCTATTGGTGACGACTCTTCTCCTTCTGAACAACTTGCTCCAGACACTCCTGATATGCATGTATCTTCTTCTACTATAGAAAAACTATGTACCGATGCGTGCATAGAGGCTTTTGCAAAAATAAAGAAAGCCAACATGTTGCTTCAACAACAAAATCAGGAGTTGGAGCAACTGCTATATAATAAAAATTCTGAAATAGAAAAATTAATAAAGAATAAAGACAGACAAATCTCTATCCGAATGATTGAAAAATCCAACCTACAAGCTCTATTTGACTTGCAAAATGAAAAATATGCAACTTGTAGAGATGAACTGCCTCAGACCAAGGTCAGCTGTGACAAGTGGGTTGAATCCTGCAAAGGGTTCAAAATGCTTTTAAGTAAGCAAGTTCACAGTCACTCCCTGAGCCGGCGGGTTGGATTGATTTCCCCGTCGGGCGGAAGGTTCTCGGGGCGCGATATCGTGAGTGATAATCGGAATGATCAGGTTGTTTACATTGCACATGATATATAAATAAGAAACTACTAAATGAAAATAGAATTACAAAGTTAAATTACATCAGTCTAGTTCATAATTTAACAATGTAAATATACTATCAACATCATAATCTTCAATCTTGTATCTGCACAAGATATACAAAATAAATCTGTAAATGATGTTTCAAAAATATGTAGGTCAAAAAAGCTAGGTCCGCTAACTGGTATCCTAGTCCAAAGAAATAACTCCTTAGTTGACCTGTTCGTCACCTGAGAAGTCATGCAAAAATAAAGTCAACACATGGTTGGTGAGTTCATATAGTTTTATAAAAATGATTTTTGAATAACCTGAATGACAACCTTAACCTCACCATTAACCACCTATACCATCCAGTTCAGTATGCTTATATATAGGGCATATGTAGGGTCGAACTTACCGCCCGCCCAGCCATCGTCCCACCATATACTAAACCACATGATATATTGTTCCCGGTGATAATTAAGCGCTTCATCCCACTTCTTTGATTCCATAACCTTTGATTCTTAGCATTTGATTACCCTGAAAATGTTTACCTTGATCCCCCGAAATGACAACCTTAACCTCATCAACAACCACCTACGTTATCCAATCAAATATGCTTATATATAGGGCATATGTAGGGGACAAGCCCCAGCCACCGTCCCACCACATACCGGACTACTTAGCATATTGTTGTTATTGATAATTAAGCGTTTCACTCCATTCACCTTTGATTTAGACTTTGATTTCCACAAATAGATTCAACTTTGATCTCTTGAGTTCACCATGTATCCATGATTACCCCAAAGTATTTGTAGAAATGTAATATTAAATGTGTAATTAAATTAATAACTAAACATTTAAATACAAATAAGACATGATGATTGGGCCTGATTTGACTCAATCAATTAGACTTAGTTGTTGGTGTTTGCCCAAGTTGTACCCTCTCACACGTGGCCCATATCAGGCATGACTCACAAGGAGTCTACCTGTGTGTGCCGGGACTTTAATGATGCCCATATTAGCTTGACCCACTGGTCTACTGTACATACCGGGACTTTACGGATATCCTTTGATTCTTGATCGTCTGTGATTCTCTTGATTTCGTTTGATAGTTCACGTTATTGCCCATATAGCTTGACTACAAGAGTCTACTATTTATGCCAGGACTTTATGTGTGTTACACGTGGTCTTGATTTCTATACAACTGACATCCACCTTAACTCAAGCATTAATGATTTCATTAGATTTTAATGATTTCATTATTTCAATGATTCACACACAATTCTGATTTCCTTGATTTCCTTGAGTCTCTTGATTTTGATCTTTAGAATTCCATGATTTCACAATGATTATAGATTTATGAGTAGGATCCTTAGTTTATTGATCACACACTGGATTTGATTTCCATTTCTTTTGATCTTTAGCTTTTGTTCTTTTGAATTCCACTGTGAATTTAGATTCTTGAATTTGAGCTTGATGGACTAAGGGTTTGTTTAGAGTTTTAGAATTAAGGTATTACTCATAAGAGTATTTTAATTAACTTGATAGTTCAATCTGTTTAACAATTACCTAGACAGGAGTGTAGGAGTATAACAAACATATATATAAAGCGTATAATAAGTAAAGCATTTACGTAAAAAAATTTATATAAAAATAGTTTAAGCATGCTTCTCAGCCCCGCGTTTGAAAACAAAAATGTTAAAAAAAAAGGGCAATGAACTCACCTGTGTTGCTCCGTAATATACTACCACAAAATGCGTGCTCACTATTGTAGACTATGTATCCTTAGTTCCTGAGTTGTTTTAAAAGGATTTGAATACGATAAGTATACGTATTAATCGTCGTATCTAAGGTTTGGTCTCGGTGTGCAACTAAGTGTCCTACGTTGCTAAAGTGATTCTAAGATTTAATCTAGCTAATATAACCTAATTACCCATTTGTAACCCGTACCCCAACAGTTAACTATAACATGTCTAAATTAACATGTTTTTAAATTTAATTCACCTTAACTAAAATGTTAATAAAAAAATCATTTATTTTAATTCAAATAAGTTCATAAAGCATTTTCTTGTGTTAATATATCATTAACTTGAACTAAGTTAACATTTAACATATGATGAGCTTAGGATAAGCCCATTGGGCCCACCTTGGCCCAATGGGTGCTAGCTTTTGATCACCAGTGTACTCCTTATCAACATATTGGGTCAACTAAATAAATGTCAACTCCTCATGTTGAATTGTTAGAGTGTTTTAAGAAAGCCCATTCCCATTAAAATTCCAACTCATATTTCTTTAGCCCCTTCTCAATTCATACCTCATATTGTTCACCCATGTTAGCTCCTAAAAATGAAACATTGATTTTAATTTTATGTAAGGAACCCTAATTGATATTCCATGAACACACACCAAATTATTCTATTCATGCATGTGTACCCGAGCTCCCATGCACTCCATACCCTCGCATCACTATTTTCATTAAAGACTTAGTTCGATGCATATTGGACCAGCGAACCTATGCATAACATGAATAGGTTCGGCCCAGTTTAGGTTCAGTGACCCAAGGTTCGTCCATGGGTTCGCTACATCTCTGGGTTTTTATGATTCAAGGTTCGGCTAGATCAACAAAGGTCTTAGATTCGCTGCCAACTTCATGTCCAAAGAGTACGATTATTGACCTAAGTGTTATGATAGGAAAGTAAGTTCGCGGCCCATGGAAGTTTTAAACATGAGGTTCAGCTGAATCCAAGGAGACCTCCTAGGTTCGCTGCCCCTCTACATATCCAGTGGCTTCTAGGGTCGTACGTCTAAGGTTTGTGGCTCTATGATTCAGCCACAAAAAAGGGAGGTTCGACAGGTTGGGTTCGTGATGCTCAGGTTCGCCCAAGGTTCCAGGGTCTTGTGGGTTCGGCTAAGGGAAACCCTAGGTTCGGTCTCTTTAGAAGGTTCGGCCTATATGGGTTCGGTGCTTGCAAGGTTCGTGGTCACTAGCTTTGGTTGTCACAGGTACGTCCCCCCTAAGGTTCGGCTAGGGTTCCAGGTTCGTGGCATAGAAGATTTGGCCATCAAGTGGAAGGTTCGGCTGGCCATGGGTTTCGTGGCATAGAAGATGTACAGACTAGACAACGCACTTTATGGTCTGAAACAGGAATCCAGAGCATGGTATGATACTCTTTCTCAATTTCTTCTTCCTAATAAATTTTCTCGGGGAACCATTGATAAGACTTTGTTCATCAAGAAGGTAGACAAAGAACTTTTGCTTGTCCAAATTTATGTAGATGACATCATTTTTGGATCAACAAAACCTTCCTTGTGTGAACAATTTTTTAAATTAATGTCTTCTAATTTTGAAATGAGTGCTTTAAGTGAACTAAAAACATTTTTAAGACTCCAAGTAAAACAAACCCCTAATGGGACTTTCATTCATCAATCTAAATATGTAAAGGATCTTTTAAATAAATTTGGTATGAATGATTGCAAAATCATTTCTACCCCCATGGCTAGAAGTCAAGGAATAAGTCCAAATGAAAATGGTGAACCTGTAGATTTGCATGATTGGATCTTTGATGTATCTTACTGCATCTATGCGAGACATCATGTAGGCAACATGTTTCTGTGCAAGATACCAATCAGCCCACAAACAATCGCATATGTCATTTGTGAAGAGGATACTCAGATATCTTAAAGGCACTCCTGTGCTAGGTATCGGGTATCTTGCTAATCAAACTTGTAAGCTTGTCGGTTTTTCAGACAGTGATTATGCTGGATGCTCGCTCACAAGAAAGTCTACTTCGGGAGGATGTCAGTTCTTTGCCAATTGCTTAATGTCATGACAAAGCAAAAAGCAAATGTCGATGTCAAATTCAACTGCTGAAGCTGAGTACATTGAAGCAGCCCATTACACTGCCCAAATCCTTTGGTTGCCATACCAACTGCTGGATTTTGAATAACTGAACTCAAAACACCTCTCCTAATAGACAGCGAAGCTGCCAAAAATATAATAAAGAATCATGTCTACCATTCAAAAACCAAACTCATAGAAATAAGGCATCACTTCATTAGAGACTGTTTTGAAAAGGGACTGATTGTCCCTGAACATGTCTCTACAAGTGACCAAATAGCAGATATATATACCAAACCCTTTCACACTTCAACTTTTTCTAAGTTTGTGGCCAAATTGGGGATGATAAATATGAGCTAATAAACATGGTTAAGAATGTGTTTCTTAAACCTTTAAATAAATACATAAAAGGATAATCTTCAATTATTATCCTAACAACATATATTTGATAAACCGCTGATGAAGCGACCTTGGTCCCTCTCAGTGGTTATCCCATAACACAAATAGGTTCACTGGTTATTATAACCATTGTTTCATATCTATCCACGGTTAATACTTCTGTTGTTACACTTTTAACCTTCCGTGGTTTATTTCCCTTCCGATGTCTTCTTTTTCGTCAGAGACTTTTAACCTCTTTACTTATCCATAGTTACTTTCCTTGCGAGGATAAGGTTCTTCCGATGTTAAAAATATCCTTCGTGGTTAAATTTTCTTCTCAATAGTTAACTAATTCTTGTGACTTACGTCTGATTTGACGGTCACTAATTGCTCTACAGGAACAATTAATTGAATTGACCCTCATTAATTGTGCTCATGGCTCGATAATATCCCTACATTTTACCTTTTTACCCTTCTCTTCTCTACTGACCACTGACATTATTTATATCAGTGGTTACCCTCTTAAGTCCTTCAGTTCTTTCACAATAAATCAACGAAGTTGCTTGATCTTCCTTTGATCAAGTAAACTCTTCGTTCAACTTTGAATCTGTTGAATGCTGCTCATGGCGAAGGACAAGTGCTTGTCAAGCATGTCGCCTGGCACAATGCAATTACACTGATTTTGTCAGAGCTTGATGCTCATGATGATGGTGTAACGGCATCGGACCAGGCTTCATGCCTTACAAAGCTTTGTTTGTACTTCAGGGTGTGCATGAACGTGCTTATTTGTCGTTTGTTCTTCTCTCTCATGATAACAGGTTTGTTCAATGGGTAAAAACCCTAAGGTAAAGCTTTTGATATGTTATAAGTAGTGGCAGTTTTTATTTTTGAAACCGCCTTTGTGTGTGAACGGTTAAACTTCCTCATATCTTTTTCTCTAAAGCAGAGTCTTTGTGTTCATAACTGCTCGGTGTTCATCGTCGCAAAAGAAAAATGGCCTTAAAAATCTAGCCGATCCATAACCTTGGAGCTTACATTGTCAAATCTTCTGAGTACCCTCACTACAACGAAGCAATCGACACTTTGGTAAACTCCTTCGTTCATATTGCTCTCATTCTAAACCCTCATATTTCTGAAGTTGCTCTAAACCAGTTTTGGGCAAACTCATCCTTGGTGATAAAGGATGACTCTATTGAAAGCATCGCTACGATGGTCGCTGGTCAACAAGTCACCATCACCCCCAAAAAAATAAGTGTTGCCCTAAATCTAAACGACACTGAGGCTCCCACCACTGTTTCTTTAAAATTTCTCCATAATGCTTTTGTTCAGTGTGATTATCACGGTGACCTGAAAAACAGGACCTTGTACAAAGCTTTTTTCTACCCTAAGTACGAGTTCCTGTATCACACCATTTTACAGTGTCTGTCTCAAAAGTCGACGAGTTGGGGAGAAATTCCATATGACATGCAATATGTCATGTATGCAGTTATGTCCAACGAAAAGTTCAACTTGTCTCAAATAATTTTTGACCATCTAGTACATCACCAGAAAAGTCCCAAGTTTATGCTATATCCTAGGTTTGTAATGGCCTGTCTCTTTGCTGACCTTAATAAGGTTTGTCACATTGCTCCTCTTACCACTATCAAGGGCATTGACAAGCAGGTGTTCACTAGATTGAACACTGATTCAAGACAAATGGATGACACTGAGGAAACACCCATCCTCGGTGAACCCACATCCACCTCCTCTTCCAACCTATAAAGGTACCGGCCAAAAGAAAAGCCTCTACCAAAGCCTCTACACCTAAGAAGCCCAAAAAGACTGTTCAGGAAGATGAGATCCCAGAACATGTCTCTGACCCCACTGGGCAATTGAATACATCTGTTCCATCTTCACAGATGAATCAAGCATCTCTACCCCATCTAGCTCCTCATCAATCCTCTCAACAGGATGATGTACTTCAAAGGGAACCCTCTATGACCACTGAAATGTCACTTGACACTCAGATGGAAGTCCACTCTCCCAAGGATATCTCTGTTTCTTCTCCACATATGGCCCTTAACTCTCCTACCCATGTTCTCCATGAGATTGATTCTGTGTTTGAGCAACTTCGTTCTCCTCCCTCTTATCCAACAGAGGAACAACCACATCAAACCTTCGCTCAAACTCATCAATCTCCTACCCATGGAGGAGAGGATGAGATCAGGATGTCAAGTCCATCTAGACATCTATATCATATATCTGGAGCATCCATTTCACATGAGAATCCAATGGGCTCTCATTTGAATGGATCAGGCAATAAGACTCCTGATATGGCAACAGCCCATGTAGTTCTTGAAACTGAGGATGGAAATCCCCGGAACGAAGAAAAAGGGGTCCATGACATTCTTGAGATGGACTCAAGTCATGATAAAACTGACTCATTAGTCAGGGATTCGGATGATATCCGTAACAGGATGGACGAATCAGATCTTAAAATAAAGGAATTGACGGATTCTTTTGCTCACATTCAGGCTGATGTGACTAAGCTTACTGAGCTTGTCTCAACAGTCTTGAGTAACCAAGCCCTGCAACCCAAATCCATCCCCATACAGGCACCTTCACTTGAAGGTACTTTCAACACTCCACCTACTTCCACTGCCCCCAACCTCTCACCTCAGGTTTTTCAAGAAGTGTTAAACCCACTTCTTACTGCCCAACTGACTACCCTGCTTCAAACCTTTACCTAACAATTCGTCACCACTCAAAAGATCCAACTGGATCTGATGAAAATTTCAGTAGATACCAAAGTCTGCTGCCCAAGCTGCCAAAAGGGCAGAAGACAAGATTGAGCAAAGAAGGATGAAGCAAATAAGGTTGCAAAATCATGAGGCACTCCTCAAAGCAGTACTAGATCAACAGTTCCAAACTGAAGCTGCTAAGGCTAGCTCATATCAGAAGCAAAGGGAAGCTGAAGCTCAAATAAACACTGGAACATCTGGAGTATCCAGAAAACCCAAACATTCTAAATCAGCTCCCGCTGAGAAAATAAGGCCCACAACCACTGTCCCATCTTCTTTTGCCTCAACCACTCAGGACATACCAATTGCAATTGGTTCCGTCCAATCTGAACACAACCCCATCCTTCCTAAACATGTCTCTCCCACCATATCTATCCCCTCTTCACCCATACACACAAATAAAGAAAGCTCACCCACTCTTTCTCCAAATTCTGCTTCTCAAACCCTCCTAGAACTATCTTCCCAAACCTCCCTTCCTACCACTCTCGATGCCTCCAAAATTGGCCAAAAACCAGTACCAATAATCACTCAGTCTTTCTCAAGAAGACAAAAGGGTGTGGTCAGAAAAACCAAATCACTCAATAACATATCTCATAAACCTCCAACCCATGCTCAAGAACCCACCTCAGACTTAAATGATGGTCAGCCCATTGCCTCTCTTGTTTCAAGAAAGAGAAGGCTCGTATTGGCCGATGATGATGAGTCTGATCATCCAAACACCACCACAGCTCCCTCACCAATAAAATCAGCAGATGCTGAGAAACCATAAACCTTTCCAATAAAGGAATCCTACTCACCTGTTAGGACCTTCCCTTCCGATGAAGACCTTCGGAAGATAAAGAATAAAGAAACGGAGAAGGAAAACTTGATTCTGGCTGGTATAGAAGCCACTTGTCTCTCAGGAAATGAACTGGTAAGGACCTATCAAGAACAAATAGACAGATTGGATCAGTAGCAAGATAAAGCCTATCAGGTTGAGAGGGAGCAGCTGATCAAGTACTTGTTGGATTAAGGGAAGTAGAAGGTTGAAAACTTTAGCAACTGGGATATTACCAGCCTCATAAATAAAGTTGAAGTTTTATCCAAAAGAATAAAAGCTGAAGTCAAGAAGAAAAAGACCATCGAGTAGAGGAAAAGAATAAAGCACATCCTCATTCAAAATCAATGGGGACCAAAGAACACAATAACAAGATGGAGAGCTGATGTTCTGTTTGATGAATGGACAAAGTTCAAAAGAGAGAACAAAGATCACCCTGAGCTTTGGAAAGAAGTCACTTCTCCTTCTCCTTCTCCTTCTCTACTGACTCAGCTCAAGGACGCCAACCCAAGCACAATGCTTGATCATTTGCTAAATGCATCTATGGGAAGCCTAGGTGTTGGGTCTGCAAAATCTCCATCTGCTGTCAAATTCAGACCCTGGGTTGATGCTAATAAGGAAATCATTCCTGATCTTCTAATGAACTATGAGCCTCATCAGCATGATGTAGTAAAGAAGGTACTTGATTCAAATGATTAGGTGATAAGGAGAGAAATAATACAGTGGCTAGCTGGAGCTCCTCTTCCTTTGGGTTTACCCTCTAAATCCCTACCTCCTCAGATCAAAAACTCCAGAATAAGAATAAATAGATGGTTCTATGACTCTGTCTCCAAGAACATGGACATTGAAAGAAAAAACGGCTCAAGAACCTTCTTCTCAAACTAGGATGAGATTCTCACCCTACTAACTGATGATCTGAAGGAACTACAGCACAAGACTCTGGAAAATGCTGATACAGAGTATGAAGTTCGGAACTATGTTCAAACTCTTTGGAATAAAATTGGTCTGGCTTTAAAACAAAATAAATAGGTTTTGGCTTCGTCAGTCCAGAGGGAGATTGTTGAAAAATAAGGACTGATGAGCAAAACCATTGAAACCAGACACTTAAATAAAACCGTGGAATGACAAGCCGCGGATGCTTCTTTTCCGATTAAAGAATTGCTTCAGCATCGGAAGACCAACAGCGGAAGCTTTGCCAAAAAGAACTGTCGCTAAACTTACCTACCTCAGAAGACACTAGCTGATCATGACATTTTCGAATGACAACCATTGCATTGGAAAAAGTCATATGACTCGGAAGACAATCTCCTCTTCCGAAATAACTGATTATTTAATCAGCTTCCGATGATCATCTTCCGAAAGAATAACCAATAAACCCTATTACAACTACTTCAACCTCAGAAGACCTGAAGACTCTTGTTTCTGTTGTTGTTGACTTTGTATGTGTACTAGTCTGTTGTTTCAGTGTCTGTAACCATGTTAGCTATTTGTCTTATTATTTCTTGTCTTGTATCTCAGAATGTTTGGGTATTTAAGTCCCAACATTCTCTGAATAAAATAAATTACTTCCCCCAAAATTCCTTGTGCTTTCTGTCTGTTTTCTTCTCTCTTTCTAAGCAAGAAAACTAAACAACGAAAATAACCTTGTGCAAAAACTTTAGAGGGAGCTAAGACCAAAGCTTTGACTAAGTGTCTAAAGCCTTGTTCCTGGTAAAACAACTACTCCTCGAGGTTTCTTTAGCTCAACAACTTTCCTAGACTACCACCAGTCCGACAAGAGTAGTTTGAATCGATCTCATCCATGGAGTGAACCTAGTGGCGAAGTCACCATATCAATTAGCACCGTCTGAGATGCAGGAACTGTCTAGCCAGCTTCAGGAACTTCTAGACGAAGGGTTCATCCGACCGAGCTATTCACCAAGGGGAGCTCCGGTTTTCTTTGTCAAGAAGAAAGGCGGTTTGTTTCGTATGTGCATCAACTACTGAGAGCTGAATAAGTTGACAATCAAGAATAGATATCCTCTACCCATAATCGATGATTTGTTTGATCAGTTACAGGGAACAACTTGTTTCTCTAAGATTGATTTACTATACTGGTATCATCAGTTCAGAGTAAACAATGAGGATATTCCAAAAACGGAATTTAGGTCTCGTTATGGACACTATGAGTTTGTGGTTATGCCATTTGGGCTGACCAATGCACCAGCAATGTTCATGGACTAGATGAATCGAGTATATAGGTCGTACTTAGATCAGTTTCTTATCGTCTTCATTAATGATATACTGATTTATTCTAAGACAGAGCAGGAACATGAGGATCATTTAAGGATGTTCTTAGAACCACTAAGAACTGAACAGATGTATGCCAAATTCTCTAAATGTGAATTTTGGCTAAAGGAAGTTCATTTCTTAGGTCATCTTATCAATAGAGATGGGATACATGTAGATCCAGCGAGGATTGAAGAGATTAAGAACTGGACTACCCCATCTACACCAACACAGATTCGTTCATTTCTGTGTTTGGCAGGTTATTACCGAAGGTTCATTGCAACCTTTTTAAAGATTGCCTTGCCACTTACCAGTTTGACCCAGAAAAGTCAAGCATTCATATGAGGGCAGAAACAAGACTATGTATTTCAGCTTCTTAAGCAGAAGTTATGCAACTCCCCTATCCTTAGTCTTCCAAAAGGAAATGATGATTTCATTGTCTACTGTGGTGCTTGGAACCTTGGATTCGGATGTGTACTTATGCAAAGAGACAAGGTGATTGCGTATGCCTCAAGACAGCTTAAAGTTCATGAGAATAATTATACTACTAATGATCTTGAGTTAGGGGTTGTGGTCTTTGCATTAAAGATTTTGAGACACTACCTTTATGGTACTAAATGTGTCATATACACAGACGAGAAGAACCTGCAACACATTCTCAATCAGAAAGAGCTCAACAAGAGACAGAGGCATTGGGTTGAGCTTTTTATTGATTATCACTGTGAGATTCGTTACCATCTGTCACACCCCTGCACCACGTGCAGAATCCACGGCGCGGTGATGACTGATCGATTGATCGGTTGAATCAATGCACAATATTAATGATGAACAACCAAAAGAATACAACTAACCGACCTCAAAAATATTGTTTACAAAATAAAAATAGACATATAAACAACAAGGATTTAAATGAGTTTCTAATCCATCCTAGCTTGTTGCTTTATCTTGTTCTATCTTAAACTAGGTCGCCTTAGTTGTCCATATCCTGTGCCTACCTTTGATCACCTGAAACTTGTTAAGAAATTTTGTCAACTACAACTAGTAGTTGGTGAGATACATAGGTTTAAATATGTAAAGAATATAGTTTATGAATATCAAAATATAAGTGTAAAAGATAATCATTCGCAAACCTATCATTTACCTGCATAAATCCTAAATTCAAACAACCAATGAATCATGTACAAATAACTACTGTATATAAAACGTATATGTACAAAATGTAAAAGAAGTAACATGCTAATGTAACACAAACTATCATTAAGTATATCCTAGTGTCATCTTAAATCCAAGTCCCAAACTACGTCTGGAGTTAGTCAAAGACTAACTAATAACAGCAAAGCCCATAGTAATAAAATAAATTAAAACAAACCCTTTGTCAATGAAAATGTATCCAATATGATCTAGGCTGTTAAAGTTAATCAACAGCTAACTCATATTGCTAAGTCTGCACCAATCCATCTTTGGCTAAAGCCAACCCTAACCTTAGTGTAGAAACTATTTTCCCTTGTTGTGATCACCTAGTACAAACGATAAACAATTTCGTGAACTCAATTTTAGAGGTTAAGTTAATAACTTCTAACCCTTGAGTCTTGATATGAACAATTGCGTGAACTTCAAGTTTAAAATCCGAGGATGGTGATTTCAGCCCTTGAAGTTCTGATTATAAGCATACATGATGTGAACAAGGTTGTTTACAAATGTACGTCCATGTTCCATGCTACGTAGTTTATTTGATAATTGAAAACCAACTTGTACAAAAGAATGAACTGGATTAGGTCGTATGCCATGACAATTCATGACTAGGTGCCTTATATCCAATGTTTTTGTTAAAATGTGTTAAAGTTTACCAACATAATCCAAACATAAAATATGAGTAGTGAAAACCATTTAGAAAGTAAGTTTGAAAATAGTATTCACATATTCCACTCCAAAAGATTTCAAAGCAGAAAATAAGGGCTATGCACTCACCTTGATTGGGTGAACGAGATGTGAGAAGAACGGATGATTGATAGACGATGCTCTCACTTTTTTTTGTTGATGTGTTCAAATCCCTATTTGTATTAACATTGATTCATGCATTGGTAAGCTCATGTTCATTTCTTGCTTAGAATCCTAGATTATTTAGACTTATTTGTTTAAACATCGGTAAGCTCATGTTCATTTCTTGCTTAGAATCCTAGGTTATTTAGACTTATTTGTTTAAACATGTGTTTTAGTGGCTTGGTCTTTGTAACCATCCTAACTTAGTCCTTACCCTTTACGTTAACATAATAAACTTTATTTTTTATTTTGTTTTCAATGTTTAAAACCTTAGTTTGAACTCATTGGTATCTCATGAAGGCATAACTTATTGTACCATGCATAAGATTCATGCACGGTAACTTATAAGTTATATTCATGATACTACAAATGAAATATTCATAATGTACTCATTAAATTTATTAGTTTATCCTCAATGGTCTTAACTTGGCGTAGAATGCATGTAGGACTAAGCTTGGATAGTTTCATGATCAAGGAAACCCTTGTGCATAGGATCTACTAAGGAAAACCTCACATCCAACCCTTATGCATTAGGGCGGGTTAGTACTTGATCATTGGTGGGCACCAACTCCAGGATCAGGCGCGTTTCGCTGAACGCGTTCTCTCAGCCTCCTCGACATCGACAAGGGATACGATGTTCCGAATCCTCTAACGGTCCTCCTCTGTCAGCTCCTGTTCTGCGGGGCGTTTCCCCGAGTTCCTCCCTTCGTCATTGTTGTCGGCCATCCTGAAATCTTAAATTAGTAAGTAACAGATAATAGTAACATATTATTGTGCAGTGTCTAACTGTAGTGTCTAATGTTGAGAAATAGCTATAGTCTAAGTTTACAGTTTACTATATACAAACCTAGTTTTCTATAACCTGGCTCTGATACCTATCTGTCACACCCCCAAATTCCCACATGTGGAGTCAGTCCACATGGGTGTGACGTGGCCAGAGTCGTAGCTCATGGTCATATAGAACAACTCTATATGTGTTTTCAAAATACGTTGTTTGACATGAAAACAACCAATCAGTTTAAGAATTAAGCAGCAGAATAATATATGTTTCATAATGCAGCGGAAAATAAGATGTTAGACATTACATTGCTTAAAATACATAACGTAAATAATAATTGTTCGATAAAATGACACGACATGAAATATGCATATCCGAAGCTCAAATCCTTAGGTGTGTTTCCTGAATCCATATGCCCGTCAGTTACATGAGAATACAAGTTTAAGAAAAAGTGTCAACACAATGGTTGGTGAGTTAACAGGTTTTGATATACATAGATAGTAAGAAAACATGTGACATGCTGTTTATTAAAATGTTAGTCCCGAGCCCTAGGCTCCAAGTGTCAGTGCGTCACTACAGAACTAGACTTGTTAGTCCTTGCCTACGCTATGTCTCGTAATAACATAGCAAGATAGGTCGAAATTTCACGTGTCCCGACCTCCTGTCAGTATTGTGTCATGTGGGGTTCGTCACACCCAAATAGATCTATTCAAACTCACCTCGTTGTTTGTACATTAACGGTAAGACTTTGTGAGGGCTTGTTACGATTACAACACTTAACGTCTGTCTAATAAACCAACATACACATAAAATGTTGGTACAGTAGTAATGTTTGACTCGATTCAACAAATATTCTCCCCCTATTTGAAAAGCTTGTAAAAGAGTAAAGAGGGGCCGTAAACTCACCTTAATGAAAATGAGAAAATGCAAGCGTAAGCTCCTGCTTGGAAGACGTGTCGGTCACCGGCTACCTATAATGTATACCGTATGTGAGTTCGTGTAAGTGACCGTGTTTGTGTACGTGCTCATGTTTGTGCTCAACAACCACCGTCGGTTGTTATGTTTGTCCATGCCTGTCCACATAGACCATGTTTGCTCGTGTTTGACCGTGTCTGACCGTGTCAAGTCAACGACCCGTTGGTGAACTGTGTGTCGGTTGTGAATCGTGTAACATTCGTGCTTGTTCTCGTTGGGTGCGAAACGCGTAATTTGCTTTCATGAACAACTTACTAATTATAGTAAGTTCCCATTTATAGCAAGTTCCACAACACATATCTTTTTTTTAAAGTTCTAGCATGCTCGTTAATCCTACGTGATGATGTAAACACATAGCACATTGTCATGAGTGTCAAATAAACATATAAGTCGTCTCCGCATATAAAAGTTTCCTAAAAAGGAAAGTTTCCCTATCTAGCATGAATATTATCTGAAACCATCTAACTTAGCGTGCAATAATCATATCGAGTCATTTTAAATCATTTAGCAAGCATGTAACATACATAGCATTCATAAATCGATATTTCACAAAATAAAGTTACTAAAAATAGTAACTATGACAATTTTCTTTCAAATAATCATCCTAAGCATTCCTATTCAATTTTCATATCAAATAGTATCATATAATATCATTTAACATCATCTAAACATGCTTATCTAGTCAAAATCATCATCTACCAATAATCGGGTCACAAAAGTTACTATATTTAGTAACTAAGCAAAATATGACCACAATCAAGTCCTAAATCACTTTCCTTAGCATTTTATCATCACATAATCATTCTAATATCAAATCCATACACATGCATGTTCATAATCTCATCCATTTCATCATCTTGTAACTTAAAAGTTACTAATAATAGTAAGTTCCATCAAAGATTCATTTTTGACCATTTTAACCATAAAAATCATGTAACACACTTCTAATATCATCAATAAAAACATTTGAATATCCAAAATCATTCAAGAAGTCATGGATCATACATGCATGGCACTATTTCATTCATTCATGACCAAATCATGCATTTTACTTATACACATCACCATGGATTTTCATAAATCTTCAAAATAGCATTATAGATAACAGTAGACTTAACAATAAACCCAGATTCAAAAGTCAAGAAATTCATGCATGTGAAGCTCATGCACTTGCATGTGTGTTTGTGAGCTTGCATGTGTGTTTGTGGGTGTTGTTTGTGTGAAGTGGACATTAGAACTGCCTCTCAAGTCCTTGTAACTCTTGGATGGTGTTGTAGCAGCTCTAGAACTCTCTGAACAGCAAGCTTTCGCAGAGATATGAAGGTGAAGATGGTGTTCAAGCTCTCCAAGTCCTCCTCTTCAAGTTCATTGTGAGTTCCTAGCTTCTTTTCTCCAACCTTGAGCTTCAAAATGCTCAACAATGGCTTCCAGGGGCTGTAATGATGAAGGGGAAGTGTGTTGAGCCGGAGTTTAGCTGATAGTTTCGAGGGTAATGAGTGGTAAGGTTGCATCAAGTCTCTGGTTGGTCCTTTAAAGATTTTAGCGATTTTGGACTCTCGCGCGTATCGCTTAGGATCAAAGGTTGGGGTGAGGCGTACCGCCTGGGCCACCTGACAAACCCATTAGCCTATTTTCATGTTTCGGGCTCGTTTCTGCACATTTCTCAACTGTAACGCGTCGTTTGTGCATCGTTTGAACTCTAGTTATCAATTATTAACCATAATTGACCCGCGAAGTGTTTTTGTGACTAATTGTTGTGACGTTCACCAACGTTCATGACTTTTTGGCACGTGTGTGCGGTTTTTCGATAATCCCTCGAATTATCCTGTTGTGTGTCAGTGTTCGTACTATCATGCCACGTGTCACACTAAATTAAACTAATTCTAGTGCCACATGTACAAATATCAATTAAATAAACATTTATTATAATAAGATGCTGACCTGGATTTTACGGGGTGTCACATCATCCCCTGGTTAGAAAGAATTTCGTTCCGAAATTCAGCTCGTGTTGCCAGTGTTTGTCTGTTCCGCGAACAGGTGTGGGTGTTTCTTTTTCATCTGATCTTCACGTTCCGACGTGAATTCTGGTCCGCGTCGCGAATTCCATTGCACTTTCACTATTGGTATCTTGCTGAGTTTAAGCTTCTTGATTTCCCGATCCATAATCTCAACCGGTTCCTCAATGAAGTTTAATTGTTTGTCGATCTGTATCTCCAAAAGAGGAATGATAAGTGTTTCATCGGATAGACACTTCTTGAGGTTTGATATGTGAAATACGTTGTGTACACTGCTCAGCTCGTTTGGCAGGTTTAGTTCATAGGCCACTGGGCCTATTCGTTTGGTAATCTCAAAAGGTCTAATGTAACGTGGATTCAGCTTCCCTCGTTTTCCAAACCGAATAATTCCCTTCCAGGGCGAGACCTTGAGCAACACTCTGTCTGCCACCTGGAATTCCAATGGTTTACGTCGTTTTTCAGCATAGCTTTTCTGTCTGTCTTGAGCTGATGCCATTCGTTTGCGTATCTGCACGATTTTCTCAGTCGTTTCATGCACAAGCTCGGGGCCAGTCAGTTGACTTTCTCCAACTTCCGCCCAGCAGATGGGTGATCGGCACTTACCTTCGTAATGTTCCTCGAATGTTGCAGCTTGTATCCTTGTGTGATCGCTGTTATTATATGAGAACTCAACTAATGACAAATGAGTCTCCCAGCTATTGCCAAAATCAATGACACAAGCGCGAAGCATGTCCTATAATGTTTGTATAGTTCGCTCACTTTGCCCATCGGTCTATCGATGGTAAGCGGTACTCATGTCCAATCTCGTTCCTAGTGCCTTATGCAAAGACTTCCAGAAGTGCGACGTGAATCGGCTGTCGCGATCAGAGATGATCGAGATTGGTACTCCATGTCGAGTGACCACTTCCTTCAGATAAATCCGGGTGATTTTATCTAACTTATCAGTCTCCTTGATGGGTAGAAAGTGTGCTGACTTTGTTAGTCGGTCTACGATAACCCAGATGGTATCGCAACCACTTGCCGTCCTAGGTAGCTTGGTTATGAAATCCATGGAAATTTGTTCCCATTTCCACATCGGTATCTCAGGTTGTTGAAGTAGACATGATGGCTTTTGGTACTCAACTTTGACCTTTGAGCACGTTAAACACTTGCCGACGTAAGTTGCTATTTATGCTTTCATGTTCGGCCACCAATAGGTATTCTTTAGATCATGGTACATTTTATAATAGCCCGGACGTATAGAATACCGGATCTTGTGAGCTTCATCCATCACTACATTTCTCAATCCTCCGTGGTGTGGAATTCAGATTCGACCCATGAAGTAGTATGCTCTATCGGTCTTCACCTCCAGATGCTTCTCCATGCCACGCAAGGATTCCTGAGTGAGGTTTTCGGCCTTAAGAGCTTCATGTTGAGCGTTCCGGATCCGTTGTGGCAGTTCCAAATGAATCGTAAGTTGTAGTGCACGTACGCGTCTGGTTGTCTCCTTCCGACTTAGTGCGTCAGCCACTACGTTTGCTTTACCAGGGTGGTATTTGATGGCGCAATCATAATCGCCAATGAGTTCAACCCATCTTCGTTGTCTCATGTTTAGCTCCTTTTGATTGAAGATGTGTTGTAAGCTCTTATGATCGATAAAGATGGTACACTTCGTGCCGTATAAGTAGTGTCGCCAAATCTTCAGGGCAAACACCACGGCTCCCAACTCGAGATCATGAGTTGTATAATTCTTTTTATGCACCTTGAGTTGTCATGATGCGTATGCTATGAACTTCTCACTTTGCATCAGCACGCAACCGAGTCCTTGTTTTGAGGCGTCACAATACACCATGAAGTCATCACATCCTTCCGGCAAGGATAGAATTGGTGCAGTGCATAACTTCTGTTTCAACAAGTTGAAAGAAGTCTCTTGTTTCTCTCCCCAATCGAACTTCTTGTCTTTATGAGTTAGGGATGTCAGTGACTGAGCAATTTTTGAAAATCCCTCGATGAATCGTCGGTAGTACCCTGCCAGACCTAGGAATTGCCGCACCTCGGTTGGAGTCTTTGGTGCTTCCCAGTTCTTGATGGCTTCGATTTTGGCTGGGTCTACGTGTATTCCATTTTTATTGATAACACGTCCAAGGAATTGCACTTCACGAATCCAAAAGTCTCATTTGGAAAATTTCGCGTGTAGCTGCTCGTTCTTCAGTAATTCCAAGACAAGCCTTAGATGTTCAGCATGTTCCTCCTGATTCTTAGAGTAGATCAGGATGTCGTCGATGAAAACTATTACGAATTTGTCGAAATAGGGTTTGCACACTCTATTCATGAGATCCGTGAATATAGCTGGTGCATTGGTCAGCTCGAAGGGCATAACCAAGAATTCGTAGTGTCCGTATCGGGTTCTAAAGGCAGTCTTTGGAATGTCATCTTCCTGTATCCTTAGTTGATGGTTACCCGATCTTAAATCGATTTTCGAATAGTAGCTTGATCCTTGTAACTGATCAAACAAATCGTCTATTCGTGGCAGCGGGTATCGATTCTTGATCGTTACCTTATTCAGTTCCATGTAGTCGATGCACATACCAAATGATCCGTCTTTCTTTTTCACGAATAAGACAGGTGCTCCCCAAGGTGAGAAGCTCGGTCTGATAAATCCCTTGTCTAACAGTTCTTGCAACTGGTTAGATAGCTCTTGCATTTCTGTCGGTGCTAGTATGTATGGACCTTTGCCAATTGGGGCCACTGCGGGAGTGAGGTCTATCTGGAACTTGATCCGTCGTCTTGGTGGCAGTCCAGGCAAGTCCTCGGCAAATACTTCAGGAAAGTCGCGGACTACGGCGATGTCCTTGATTTTCCTTTCCTGCTTATGTTGCACCGTGATAAGGGCCAGTATAGCAGTGTACCCTTTTTGTATGTATTTGTTCGCCTTCAAGCAAGACATTATATTCAGAGGTATCCCCCGTCCTTCCCCCTGAATCGAGATCTGCTCTCCGCTCGACAGTGTAACTCGTACGATCTTCTCGTTGCCTACGATCTCAGCCTGGTTTGCAAACAGCCAGTCCATTCCAACGACCACATCAAAGCTCCCGAGACTAACCGGCATCAAGTCGATTTCGAGCCCGTGGTCCGCCAGAATCATGACGCATCCTCGATAAATGTGTTGCGTTTCAATTAGTTTGCCATTGGCTAACTCCACGGTATACTTATAGTCTAGTGGTGTTGGGGTAATATCAAACAATTTGCTAAATTCACTTGATATAAAGCTCCTATTGGCACCGGTATAAAATAATATACTAGCATAGACATTATTTAAAAGAAACGTACTGGTTACGATGTTCTGGTCATCTTTGGTTTCCCCTGAACCTATCACGAAAGCTCGACCCTTGGCTGAGCCACCTCCAACCATTTTCGGTTGCGGGCAATCACTCCGCATGTGTCCCGGCTTTCCACATTCATAACACCCCTTTAAGGTGTTTTGGTTGTTGTTCTGGGTGTGGTTGTGGTTGTTGTTATTATTAGGTAGCTTGTACCTGCATTCCTTGGCCATATGGCCATGTCTCCCGCACTTCAGGCAATGGTGTCTCTCATATTGCACAAAGTGATGGTATGAGCATCGGTTACACAGTGGGTATTTTCCCTGGTATACACCCTTCCCCTTATCATCGGGTTGGGTGGCGGTAAAGGCTCTTGTTGGTGCATATCTTTGTGTTTGTTGGTGTGATGAGTGAGATTGGTGATGGCTGGGTTCCCACTTCCATTTGTGGCTTTCCTGAGGTGTCAGATGTTCACCTCGTTTTGATAGCTTTCCCTGAGCTAGCGCCTGATCGGTCAGTTTATGAGCCAGTCGGATTGTAGGTTGGATCTGGGTCGGATCAGTGGCTGTGACCATGCTCTGGATTTGCTCGGGCAGTCCGCTGATGAACTGCTCGATCTTCTTATACTCCGAGGTCACCATTCTCGGGCACAATTTGCACAGTTCGTTGAACCGTGTGCAGTATTGTTCTATCTCTGAGCCCACCATCTTATAAACCCAAAATTCCTCCTCTAGCTTTTTGATCTCATTTCTGGGGCAGTACTCTTCCTGCAGCATTCTGGTGAAATCTCCCCAGGTGATCGAGTTACCTCCGTCCAAACCCAGTGTTTGGACATGGGTATTCCACCATGTGAGGGCCGGTCCCTCAAGAGTACCTGTTGCATATTTAAGCCGGTTTTCATCTGCGCACTCGGACATTGAGAAGACAGATTATGGCTTCTCCACCCATCGGAGCATCCCAACGGCTCCCTCTCTTCCCTTGAAAGTATGGGGATGGCAGTTCAGAAATGGCTTGAATGAGCACCCCTTGTTGGTGCTGCCATACGATCCTGTTCGTCAATAACCAATGTCTCGTGTTAGTAATAGTGATAGCTTTACTATGTTAGTAGGGTTATCGAGTGTTAGTACCGTTGTTAGTCCCACTAGTCTCGCTGTGCTGGCGACTTGCTTAATACTCAGCAATCCCCTTATTGACCCGACGATCAACCATCATCTTCATGGTTGTCGCACCTATTGTTCGCTTGGGATGGCGGGTATGTGTTCCTCTTCCAGTCATAGTCGGTTTCTATACAGAAGGGATAGAGTGTTAGTCATCATGGGTTAGAGTGTTTGTCAAGAGTTATGTTAGATGCCATGTTAGTGGTAGTCATGATCAAGACACAAAGTAAACAAAAACAAAACATCAATTCATTAATGATAACTTGAAGTACAATGATTTTCAAAGTGTAATACTGTTGGACCAAAAGAACCAATGAGCCTGATCAGAAAATCCTCTAAGTCCCACAAGCTCACAACAACTGAAAAAGAACACAAAGGCTGAAGACAAACAACTGTTGAAGCTGAAGAACAAGTCTTCAGACGTTGTTCACAACAGCTGAAGTGTTAGCTTTCAGCTGTTGTGGTGTTTAGTTTAGTCTTCAGTAGTTTCCTTTCAATACTTGTAAAAAGTCTGATGAGTATTTTACTCATCAGATGTTGTAGTCTTCTTTCAGTAGTTTAGTTATTTTCAGTAGTTGTATTCTGTCTGTTAGATGTCAACATCTTGTGACATCATCAGACGTCACTGCTTCTATATTAGGGCAGTTGACACATTGAATTGTTTTACAAAGTTAGTGCGATTAAATGAATTATTCCTTTTACAGAATTCTCTCTCTATAACCACCTGTGCTTTACTATTTGATTGAATTAACTTTGTTCTTGCTAATATTGAGCTAATTCATCTTTGAATTCCGCTGCTATTGATCAAATGAGAACATCTGATCCTACAATTGGTATCAGAGCAGGTTAATCATTGATCGATTAAACAATTGATCTCTGAAACTGCTCAAATTCAGTTCTCTGGTTGATCGAATTAGCCGATTAGTAAGAATTCGTTATAGATTGACGTTTTCTGTTAACTTCTGTTGATTTGTTTTTGAATATCAATCTGTGTTGAATCAATTGGTTGGAATTTACATTAATTCATTTGAATTTCATTGATATTGAGTGAATCTGAGATCATGACTACTCCAAACAATGATCCGCACAATACAGGCTCCACAACCAAGCCTCCTATGCTGGTTCGGAGTGAGTACAACATTTGGCAACGTCGAATGCTACATCACCTGTCAATTAATAGTGCAGGATGTTGGAAATCTGTAGTGCATGGTCCTTACAAACCCATGATCACTGATCCTGAAACTAAACTAATGATTCCGAAACCTTCAGATATGTATTCGGATGAGGATATTAGATTGTTTGAAATTGATGCGAAAGCTCATGGTATTCTGGCCATGGCTTTGCCGAATGAGATTTACTCTGGCTTGATGCATCATGATACTGCTCATGATCTCTGGGTTGCACTGAAAGAACAATTCGGTGGAACCGATGAGGTTTTAGCAAACACAAGAGAAATCCTCGCCCAACAGTATGAGACATTCTCTTCTAGGAAGGGTGAGTCATTGACTCAACAGTTTGAGCGGTTCTCCTGTCTGATTTCTGAGTTGAAAATGGTTAAACAGGAATATACCAATAGTCAGATGAACAACAGGTTTCTTAGATCACTGCCTGATAGATGGGATACTTATACTATTATCCTACGCTCCAGTGCAAATCCAGAACATCTATCCCTCACCCAACTTCATGGGAAACTCTTAACATTTGAGAGAGAGGTAGAACAGAAAAGAAAGCTGTCTTCATCTGGCAAGCTCACTGATGATTTTATTCCCGGCAATACTGCTTTGATTGGTCAAGAGTCCGAGTTTAATGGGTCTGAATGTTCTTATGATGAACATATTGATTTTTCTACTAACAATACTGAACATGCTTTTGTGGGAGTTGATGGTAATGCAGGAAATTATGGTGATAATTTGTGTTTTGTGATGGATGACTTGAAAGGAATCCCAGATGATGATCTGGAGGAAATGGATATTTTAAGTCAGATGACATTAATCAACATCAGATCTCAAAAGTTCTACAAAAGAACTGGAAGAAAATTTCCCGGATTATCTGGTAAAACCAAAGTTGGTTTTGACAAAGGGAAGTTGAGGTGCCACAAGTGTCACAGGCTTGGTCATTTTGCTAGAGAGTGCAAATCTAATGGACCTAGTTCCTCTGCACCCTTTGTGACCTTTCCTAGCAATAATCCACAAAACAAAGGACAACAATCCTCTGGGTCTGGTCAACAACAATTTTATCCAGCTCATTTTGTTCCACAAAGTCCTATGCCGTATCCATATCCTTGCTTTTACATGCCTCAACCTACTCACACTCCAGCATTAATTCCTTCACAATCACCTGCTCTTCCTGATCCCAGCAAATCTCAAACAAATCAACAGCCACAACAACAACAACATCAGAGCTTTTTCACCCCTGGAGTAGCTGATTGGAGTAGTTTACCTGATGATTTATCTGATTTCAACATGCAGCTATACTCTGAAGCGAGTCCACATGGAGGAGATAACCCATTTGGCAATCTTGCATTGATGGCTATTGAGTCAACTGACAACTCAAGTTCAACTTCTTCAACATCACAGGTATCATCTGAATCAAAAGCTAAGTTGTGTTCAGAGTCTTGTGTTTTAGCATTTGCTTCAATTAGAGAAATCAATGTTGAGTTAATCAATGAGAAGTTGGATTTAGAAAGGGTCATGACTAAGAATAAAACTGAATTTGAGAAAGTTTTGGATGAAAAAGAGTCTGAAATTTATAAACTCAAGTGTCAATTGTCTGATGAAAAGGCTAGGGTGGAAGTCATGCTTGTAAAACACAATGATCTGAAACAAACACTTGCAGCAACCCAAGTAGAATGTGCAAAATGGGTTGAATCTTGCAAGGGGTTTGAGTTGCTGTTAAACAAGCAAACTGCATCAAATGTGAAGTTTGGTATTGGATACAATCACACTGCTCCTCCAACTGATTATACACAAAAAAATCTTAACTGTGAGTCTGAAGGGGACAGTGTACACCAATCCACCAAATCTTCAGAAATGTCTGATGCTGAAGAATCATTTGAAAGTGATTCAAGTGCCTGCAAATCTGAGTCTGAAACTATTGACATTGAAACTTATTCTTATTCTCTTGGATGTACAAATGTTATCCAGGATGAAACATGTCAGGATAGTGTTTTAATTGAGATTAATCCTGATGAAAAGGTTTCCAATGAATTAAATTTAAAACTGGTTAAGTCAGATGGGCATAGCACTGGAGAGAAAGATGCACGGCTTCTGATAAGTCAGAATCACTCATCAGTAGTTGTAGAAAAAGCTGATAGTACAACTACTGATAAGTGGAAAAGTGTTGATAGACAAGTGCTGAAGAATAACTCTTCAGAGGTTGTCAACACATCAGCTGTTGTCAATTTGTCTACAAATACTGATGTTCCAAATGTGCTGAAGAACAAAAACTCAGTATCTAAGTCATCAGTACTTGTAGATAATCACAAGGGAAAGCAAAAGAGGGTGCCTTGTGAAATTTGTAGGCTGTTTAATCATTCCACTGATGAATGCTGGTACAGAAAAGGTTCTAAATTCAACAAAATAAAGCATAAAAACAAAAACATTCTCAAAATGAAAACTGAATTTCGTTCCAAGTTTGTACCAGAATCATCTGTCAGTTCAAAGACTGGAAACACCTCACATGGAACTAAATCAAATAAGTTCAAGAAAGGTAAGGAGGTGGTTCCAGATTCAAAGAAACATTACATGAATGGTTCTTCATCAGTTAAAGAAACTAAGGTGTTAAAACCAACAAATCCAAAGTCAGGTCAGAATGTGTCTAATGAAATCAAAATCTTGACACAAAATCATAATCAACTGATGTTAATGATGCAACAACTGCTAGGAAGAGTAAATCTAGCAAAGGCATCTGTTGTCTCATTTCAGAAGAAGAAACCAAAAACCAAAGTCAAGGTTAAATCTTCTGATAAGAATGATTCAAGTGTTGCTTCAACTGAAACTGCTCATTTTGTTTCTTCATGTGTTGACAGACCCAAAACCAAAATGGTTTGGGTCCCAAAGTCTAACTGAGTGTGTTGGTGTATGCAGGGTCCTTCAGCATGCCAAAATAGCATCTGGTATGTTGACAGTGGAGGATCCATGCATATGACTGGGAGCAGATCTCTCTTCATAATTATTTTACAGGAAGGAAGGGATTTGTATCCTTTGGAAATGATGCTAAGGGTTACATTATCGGGAAAGGTATGGTAACAAATGGTGAGATTAGGTTTGATGATGTGAATCATGTTGAGAATCTTAAGTATAATCTTCTGAGATTTAGTCAAATGTGTGATAAGGGTCATGTTTCTCTTTTCACTAAGCAAGATTGTAGGATTCTATCTTCTGATGTGCTGCCTCTGATTGGCAAAGTTTTAGATGAGTATACACTCCTAAAGGCTAACAGAGTAGGAAAGGTATATGCCTTTGATTTATCAAAGAAAATCTCTGTTAAAGGTCATCCTTGTTTATTCTCTAAGGCTTCTTTCAAGGAATCTAATCTGTGGCATAGAAGATTAGGTCATGTGCACATCAAAAACATGAATCAATTGGTGAAACATGGATTGGTTAGAGGTCTTCCTTTAAAGGATTTTAGTTGTGATGAGAATTGCACTGCCTGCTTGAAAGGAAAGCAACACAAAGTCTCTTTTCCTCCAATTGGAGATTCAAAATCCACTGGTTGCCTGCAAATGTTGCACATGGATTTGTTTGGGCCAGTGCAGATAATGTCTATGGCAAAGAAGAAGTACTGTCTAGTTATTGTTGATGATTATTCAAGGTTTGTCTGGACTTTCTTCTTACACTCAAAAGGTGAGGTTGCCAAGGCTATTATGAATTTTGTGTTGTTTGCTGAAAAGCAATATTCTATTCCTGTCAAGTGTGTAAGGAGTGATAATGGCACAGAATTTAGAAATCACATTTTGGATGAATTTTATCTGTCGAAGGGAATTCAGAGGCAGTACAGTATTCCCATAACTCCTGAACAAAATGGAGTTGTAGAAAGGAAAAATAGGACTTTGATTGAAGCTGCCAGAACAATGCTTGCAGATTCTGGTTTACCACTAACCTTCTGGGCAGAAGCTGTTAACACAGCTTGCTATGTGCAAAACCGGGTTCTAGTAAATCAACGATGGTTGAAAAATCCATATGAAATACTTCACTCTCTAACCCCTTTGATTTCTTTCTTCAGAGTTTTTGGGTGTCCATGTTATATCCTTAACACCAAAGATCAACTCACAAAGTTTGATTCAAAAGTTGATGCAGGATATTTTGTTGGCTACTCTTCAACTTGCAAGGCTTATAGAGTGTTCAATTGTCGAACAAAATTGTTGAAGAAACTCTTCATGTTAAATTCAATGAATGTCCCAAAGATTCCATTCCTCAAAATCCTGCTGAGATGTTTGATCTTAACATCTTGCAACATGAATTTCCAGTTGAGCCTAATGTGAAGCACATGAGGTACTTACTGTAGATCCACCAAAAGCTTCTACAGAAACCACACTAGGAAGTCCTGATGATGAAGATGAAAGTACTCATCTGTTCAGATTTAGTGATAATCTGCCATTGTATGCTAAATCTGATGCTCCTCCTGCTCCAGTTGCTCCTCCAAATACAAATGCTGATGAAATTCTGATTCTTCCACATCATTTGAAATTCCAGCTGAATTGTTCCCTGGTTCTTCATCAACATCTACAGCAGCTGAACCTCCATCAAACACTTGCACTGATCTTATTCCATATCAAGAACTGAAGGATCATCCATTATCTCAAATTCTTGGTGATATTTCTGCAGGTGTTTCAACAAGAAGTCAATTATCAAACTTTTGTCTCTATGCCTTATTTGTCAGTCAACAAGAGCCAAAGAACTATCACACTGCACTCAAAGACAATGGCTGGGTGGAAGCAATGCAGTTGGAGTTGTTGCAGTTCAAGAAACAACAAGTCTGGGAGCTGGTTCCTTTACCCCAAGGTAAGTGTGCAATAGGCACTAAATGGGTGTTTAGGAATAAAACTGATGAAAATGGTCAAATAGTTAAGAACAAGGCCAGACTAGTTGTACAGGGGTTCTCAGGAAGAAGGTATTGATTATGATGAGACTTTTGCCCCTGTAGCTAGACTGGAAGCAATTAGATTGTTTTTAGTATATGCTGCCTTACACAAACTAAAAGTTTTTCAAATGGATGTCAAAAGTGCTTTCTTATATGGTAAAATAAAAGAGGAAGTGTATGTGTGTCAACCACCAGGGTTTGAGGACAATAAACATCCTGATTGGGTGTACAAGCTTGATAAAGCTCTTTATGGGCTGAAACAAGCACCTAGAGCCTGGTATGACACTCTATCCACTTTTCTTCTTAAAAATAATTTCACTAGAGGCTCCATTGATAAAACTTTGTTCATACAGAGAGTAGGACAGCATAAGCTTCTTGTTCAAATTTATGTTGATGACATCATTTTTGCTTCATCTGATCCAAAGTTGTGTGCTGAGTTTACTGAATTAATGACCAAACATTTTGAAATGAGTGCCATGGGGGAATTACAGTTTTTCTTGGGTCTTCAAATCAAACAAAGTACTGATGGCATTTTCATTCATCAAGCCAAATACACAAAAGATTTATTAAAGAAATTTGATTTGCAAAACTGTAAACCATGTTCTAACCCCATGAGCAGCACCACACAACTTGATGCAGATTTGAAAGGTAAATCAGTTGATGAAACTCTTTATAGATGTATGATTGGGTCCTTGATGTATCTCACAGCATCTAGGCCAGACATTATGTTTGCTACATGTGTTTGTGCTAGATTTCAGGCTACACCTAAAGAATCTCATTTAATTGCTGTGAAAAGAATTTTCAGATACTTGCAGGGCACTCAATCTCTGGGAATTTGGTACTCCAATGGGCATTCCTGCAAGCTGGTTGCTTTCTCTGATAGTGACTATGCAGGATGCAAACTTACCAGAAAATCAACCTCTGGTGGTTGTCAGTTTTTGGGAAACTGTCTGGTTTCTTGGCAAAGTAAGAAACAAACATCTGTGGCCACTTCCACTGCTGAAGCCGAGTACATTGCTGCTGCAAGTTGTACTTCACAAATTCTCTGGCTTCAGACTCAACTCTTGGATTATGGCATCAAAGAGTCTAAGACACCATTGTTAATGGACAGTGCCTCAGCTCTTTGTATTGTCAAGAATCCAGTTCAGCACTCTAGGACCAAACATATTGAGATCAGACATCATTTTATAAGAGATTGTTTTGAAAAGGGTCTGATTGATCCAAAGTTTGTTCCTAGTGCTGATGAGCTTGCAGACATTTTTACTAAGCCTTTAGACACCTCCACTTTTCAAAACTTAGTTCTAAGGCTTGGTATGCTGCAACTTGAATAGATTGATTTTTCCACAAATAAACTTTCAACTTTCAAAAATCCAAAAATATTACATTTTCTGTTAACAATAAAATTTTCTTTATCACCTTGAACTTTTGATATTTTCAGTAAATACTGATAAATATCAGAAGTACTGATTCAAGGACAGCTATGACCTTTATCAATACTCTAAGTTACAAGTACTGAAGGTCAAATATCTATCCCAAATGCTGATGAACAAATTTTTCACAAAGTCTGATGACCAAATTGTTCACAAGTTCTGATGAACAACTTTTTCACAAAGTCTGATGACCAAATTGTTCACAAGTTCTGATGAACATATTTTTCACAAAGTCTGATGAGCAACTGCTGAAAACAACTGATGAACAAAATCTGTCGACAACATCTGATGAGTAACTTTACTCTTCAGATGTTTCAACCTCTGGTGTTTTCTCTATTTAACTCAAACCTTTTTCAGTTGTTTCATTATCACTTTCTCAGAACTTTAAATCTTTTTCAAAAACCTATCTTCCCTCTCAAGTCTCTGTTTCCATGGCGACCATGAACCTTAAACCTCGTCATAACTCTGTCGCCTACCTCACCAAATCCTCTTTCTGGTCCAAGTTTGATGAAGCAGTTGACTTAATGAATGCCTCCCAATTCAAAACCGCCTTTCTCATAAATCCCACACTTCATGTTGAATCCATTCATCAATTTTGGATGAATGTCGAGCTCATCAACATCGGCACTGGTGTGATATCTCTTCGTTCAACAGTAAATGGTCATAATGTGCACATCAGTCCAGCCGAGCTAAGGGAGGTACTCCAACTTGATGATGCGAACTTGGTCACGCAATTCCCAAAGAACCAACTTGACCTCTGTTTCACAAGTCATGAATACCAAGGTGACCTAAGTGATTCCACTCCGTACAAGAAGAACTTTAATTATCCGGAGCGTCTGATATTTCACATGATCAACATTTGCTTGGCTCCGAAATCTTCCTCATGGGACCAAATGTCCTCCAGGTGGCAACAGGTATTGTATTCAATTCTGGAATCTCAAAAAACTAAACTTTTCACAAATATTGTTTTCAGAATTAACTGAACATGCTGGTAAGCCTGTTTCTTCTAGATGGCTACTTTATCCACGATTTATCATGGCCATCATAGAAAAACAGTTACAGCACAATGGCCTTGTTGGTCAGGGGATCTCTGCTCCAGCTGTTCTACTGGAGGTATATTCCCGACACAACACCAACACCACTCTCAAAGAGGCTGCCCGAAAGCTAAAACCCAAGCAGAGGGAACCCACAGTCTCCACTTCTACATCCAAATCCAAAGTCCCCACCAAACCACAATCCAAAAAGCCCAAAAAGGCTGCTCAGGGAAATGAGTCCCCTGAGTCTGCCCATGCCTCACCAAGGCATGATATGGCCACTGGGAGTAGTCAACCAGTGGTCCATCAGACTCCACCAGCTCAAACCGCCCAGGATTCCTCTCAACAGGAACCTGGTGCAACCTTTGAAGGGGCAGACACATTTCTAGAACCTCTTTCAGTTGAAAAGGTTTCTATTGATCAGCACCAATCTCCCCGGGTGCACTCTGCTTAACAGCCAAATCCTATGGAAACCACCCAACAAAGCCCAACTTTTGTCATTGAACAAATCCTGGATCAGTTGAACACTCCTATCCCACCCAGACACCTATCACTACTGGGATTAGCTCCCACATTGAGGGGGAGGATCAAAGTGTCTCTGATAACCCACAGGACTTTGACTACCAAATCAGATCTCCTAGTGTGGAAAGAGAGATTCTGATATCTGACAGGGCTGCTACTTCTTCACCTCCATCATTTGGAGTGATTGATAGTAGTAACATAGCTAAGACCCTGTCAGAGGCAACAACTGATGAAGGGATTACCCCTGAGGTTGGAAGTCCCCAGTTCCAAGAAAAAGGGGCACCTGAGCATGTTGAGCCACACTCAACTCAGGTAGATCCTGATACTATCAGGAGGTCAGATGATTTAGCCAAGGCTACTGATGACCAAAGAACCCTTGCTGATGTTCTGCAACAGAACAAAATCCTTGAGGCTGAGGTTTGTAGGCTCAATGAGCTACTCACCAAGATGTCCAGGATAAAAGTCCATCTTCCCCTATTACCCCACAGATGGCACCTTCTAATCTTGAAGGTCACACAAACACTTCCACCTCTACTCCACAATTTCAAAAGCCACCAGCCTCTGCTTCAGGCACTAATCCTTTGGGTTCTAGCCCCCAGAGGCATTAGCTGCTGTCCTTCTCACTATTATCCCTCTCATCACTCCCTTACTAAAGAACATCATACCCAAGCCCTTGATGAAAGGCTACCCTCCAATCTCAAATACAGCAGATGGTAGATGATGCTGTGACTGCCAAACTTACTTCTATTCACACTCCTTCTTCCCTGCAGCCAAAAAGGGGGAGTTAGGAACAGACTCAGTCAGCTTCAGCTTCAGCTTCAGCTTCAGCTTCAGCATCAGCTTCTAAAAGGCAAAGAAAAGAAGATGAAGAAAATGTATCTGAAAGGTCTCCAGTTGAAAGGTCTCCAGCTATTCAAGTTACATACAAGAGACAAAAGAAGAATAAACCTGCTGAGGAGGAGGTTGAGCAGGTTAATGTAGAGAAAAGTGCTGAGAAAGAAATTGAACAAGTAACCTCTGCTCAAGTTGTTGATGTTGGTGCTCCTCCTAAGAAGAGGAGATTCTTAAGGATTCAAGAAGAGGAGGAATCTGATGAGGAAGACAGGCTTCCCATCTCCACTGTGATTAAAGCTAAAGTTCAACAGCCTGAATCATCAAAAACTGGTTCAGAATTGGTTGTTCAAAAGAAGGTAGTAACATTGCCTGCTAACTATGTGCCTGAGAAGCCTTTGGTGTTTGGACAACATCCAAAGATGACACCTGAATCTCAGATGCAAGCTGTGAAGGTAAAGATTGAAGAAGAAGAAAGCAGAGATTATATGATGACAAGATTCTGAGATTGGTAGACAAAGACTACCCTCAGACTTCCTCACTAACAGTCATGAGAAAGGAAGCACAAAGACTGTTTGCACTAAGGCATACCTTCCAGTACAGGAAAGATGTAATCAGGGTATGGCCTGACCCAAGGGTGCAACACAGGATACACACAAGAAACCTTCCACAAGAATACAGAGGAAGAATCAAAAGGGTGATAAGTGCTGATATTATGGCTGGGTTTGTGATGGACCCTTGGGAAATCATTGATGATTTTAAAAAGTTCTACAATGCTAAGATGCCAGCTTCTAAGTTATTGGAAAACAAAATGATCAAGAAGGGGCTGGTATACAAAAGGATGGAAGGGGTAAAGAAGAATGAGCTACAACTGTTCCTTGAAGGAAAACATCCAGATGAATTCGTATACAGAGAAATCACAAGGATTGAATTGCACAATGGGTCCACATGCAGGTATCTCTCTGAATACTATGGACCTGAGTTCTTTTTGAAGGTGAGCCAGAGCAACTAACCATTGAAGATCAAGTAGTTCTTCTGGAAGCCTATGTCAGAGAATCTTTCAAACTTGTGCATGGGCAGTAGCTTCAATGAGAGAGGCAACAACTCTTAGTCCATTCCCCATTTGGAGTTCTCTCTCATTCTTTAAACTGTTAGATTTTCTGAAGCTGCTGTCATCCAGGCCTACACTTAATTGGTCATCTTAGAAGCTGATCTCTAAGGAAAAAGACATATCTTTCTGCCTGGAAAATCAACAATAAGTGGGACAACTAATAATTAGAGGTTTTGGCTGCATTGGTTCAGGGGGAGTTTGTTGGACCAAAAGAACCAATGAGCCTGATCAGAAAATCCTCTAAGTCCCACAGGCTCACAACAACTGAAAAAGAACACAAAGGCTGAAGACAAACAACTGTTGAAGAGAAGATCTGAAGAGTTACAAGCTCTGAAGAACAAGTCTTCAGACGTTGTTCACAACAGCTGAAGTGTTAGCTTTCAGCTGTTGTGGTGTTTAGTTTAGTCTTCAGTAGTTTCCTTTCAATACTTGTAAAAAGTCTGATGAGTATTTTACTCATCAGATGTTGTAGTCTTCTTTCAGTAGTTTAGTTATTTTCAGTAGTTGTATTCTGTCTGTTAGATGTCAACATCTTGTGACATCATCAGACGTCACTGCTTCTATATTAGGGCAGTTGACACATTGAATTGTTTAACAAAGTTAGTGCGATTAAATGAATTATTCCTGTTACAGAATTCTCTCTCTATAACCACCTGTGCTTTACTGTTGATTGAATTAACTTTGTTCTTGCTAATATTGAGCTAATTCATCTTTGAATTCCGCTGCTATTGATCAAATGAGAACATCTGATCCTACAAATACTACTATCAAGTTCATATGAGCACATCCCGCTCATCCTGGCGTACAAAATTGTAAATAAACTGAAACAGAACAAATATAACTAATCCGACGCAATCGTGGAGTGCGAGTCTCCACTATCCGCTAGACCATCATCCTGATCCTCCTCAGGATTCTCGTCAGGTCTTCGTTAAAGTCACCTTCCTCAAGGTCCTCGGCCTCGAACTGAGTCTCCTGCTCCGGCTCACACATAAGCTACTCGGCCCAAGCGTTCAGGAGTATCTCCTGGTTCTCCTCTTTCGCGACCTCCACCGCAGCTAATCGCTCACCTTGGTCCACACCACTGCAGCAGCGACCTCTCCTTGTCGTTCCTCCAGTTGCGCTGCCGGTTCTGGAACACTGCAATCTCGTCCACTACCTGATTCTGCAGATAGTCTATCTGTCCTCAGAGGTGCTGGGTCTCCTCTCGGAGAGCTCTAACCTCCTCATCCCGCTCGTGCGACTACTACGTGCCTCCCGACCTGGTCGAGCAACATGGCTGTGAAAGCCCGCTCGAGTGGCACACCAAGTGCCAGAAGTCGGTGTGCACGCGAGTCATCAGTCCGTAGTTGTTGGAGAGGTACTCTGTCCTCTATAACCCAGTCCCATACAATAGGTGGTACCAACTCCAGGATCTGGCACGTTTCGCTAAACGCGTTCTCTCAGCCTCCTCGACATCGACATGGGATACGATGTCCCGAATCCTCTGACGGTCCTCCTCCGTCAGCTCGCGTTCCACGGGGTGTTTCCTCGGGTTCCTCCCCTCGTCATTGTTGTCGGCCATCCTGAAATCTTAAATTAGTAAGTAACAGATAATAGTAACATATTATTGTGCAATGTCTAAGTGTAGTGTCTAATGTTGAGCAATGGCTATAGTCTAAGTTTACTATATGCAAACCTGGTTCTCTATAACCTGGCTCTGATACCAGTCTGTCACACCCACAAATTCCCATGTGTTGAGCCAGTCCACATGGGTGTGACGTGGCCAGAATCGCAGCAGCTCATTGTCATATAGAACAACTCTATATGTGTTTTCAAAATACGTTGTTTGACATGAAAACAACCAAACAGTTTAACAATTAAGCAGCGGAATAATATAAGTTTCATAATGCAGCAGAAAATAAGATGTTAGACATTATATTGCATAAAATAGATAATGTAAATAATAATTGTTTGATAAAATGACATGACATTAATGATGCAGATCCTAAGCTCAAATCCTTAGGTGCGTTTCCTGAATCCATATGCCTGTCAGTTACCTGAGAATACAAGTTTAAGAAGAAACTGTCAACACAACGGTTGGTGAGTTCACAGGTTTTGATATACATAGATAGTAAGAAAACATGTGACATGCTGTTTATTAAATGTTAGTTAGTCCCGAGCCCTAAGCTCCAAGTGTCAGTGCGTCACTACTGAACTAGACTTGTTAGTCCTTGCCTCTGCTATGTCTCGTAATAACATAGCAAGATAGGTCGAAATTCACGTGTCCCGACCTCTGGTCAGTATTGCGCACGTGGGGTTCGTCACACCCAAATAGATCTATTCAAACTCACCTCGTTGTTTGTACATTAACGGTAAGACTTTGTGAGGGCTTGTTTACGATTAGAACACTTAATGTCTGTCTAATAAACCAGCAAACACATAAAATGTTTGTACAGTAGTAATGCTTGACTCGATTCAACAAGTATTCCCCTATTTTTGAAAAGCTTGTAAAAGAGTAAAGAGGGGCGTAAACTCACCTTAATGAAAATGTGAAAATGCAAGCGTAAGCTCCTGCTTGGAAGACGTGTCGGTCATCGGCTACCTATAACGTATACCATATGTGAGTTCCTGTAAGTGACCGTGTTTG